>OY759208.1:109038236-109772263 GCA_963662105.1 Meiosimyza platycephala | reverse complement strand
TGTTGACTTTATTACGAAATTTGTCTTCACTTAAGTGCTGAAAATTTGTTGCGCGTTTTTTTTTTTTGTTTTTTTGGTTGCACGCGAAAAGTGCAGTTTATCGTTTTCGTTCTTTTCAATTTCAAATTTAATTTGCAAAAGTTTCAATTTTATGAGGTAAATTCTCGCAGACATTCTTCTTAGAAGTTCAGAGTTAATTTGAAATGAAAATGAAAACTCTTAAATTGCTGGCATAGATGGTACACTGGCAAAAGGAGCGAAAAAAGATTTATGCCGCAAATTAAGGCAGAATTGTTGGAATGGGCGAGCGTGGCAAATAAGCGAGTAGCTAGTATTGTAAATCATATGCTAAGTGAGAACTTTAAGAGCGACGGTAAGGGGCTTTACTGATTTTCTTTCGACTTAAATAAGAAAATTTCCTATTTGTGCTAATCAGGCCCGGATTTACCACTAGGCCAGTGCCTAGAGCGGCAAGATTTTAGGGGCCGCAAATATTGGGAACTTTGAAAATTTTTTTACGAATACTTCCTATGTCGCCCCTAAATTACCTAAAAAATGTTGACAAGCAACAAAAAAAAAAGGTTCTCACTTTTGGAAAAACTCTTTTTCATATTCACCAGTGAAGTAGGGCGGCAATTTGCGAATGGCCTAAGGACGACAAATTTCTAAATCCGGGCCTGGTGCTAATATCTCGACTTTTAATTGAAAATGATTAAAATCGGTTCGTGGAAATTGAAAATGTGCTACACTGAGACAATTACCTAACGTAACGCAATCAAATTTCATAAAAATTTACGAAATGATTTGAGTTAGAGTTATATACTAGCGTATTTGCACAAAAAGCCGTGGCAGCTTTAAAATGTGCCAAAATCTTTATATCTCTTCAGCTTCTCCTTGCATTTTATATTGGTTCTCGATTTGATTTAGAGTTGTCCATAATTTACCACTAAAATACCCACCTATGCCAAAACTTACCGCAGAATAATCGCTTTATGTCACGTGCATTGATTTCTAAGCAAAATAGCAGTGCCTCAACACGATTATGATGGGCGTAGCCTTTAAGCCATGAAGTGTTATTGAGAAAAATACTACGTCCAGAAGGTTCAGCCAAAAATTAAATAAAAACACACGTTTCACTAAATACAAAGGAAAAATAAATAACTAAATAACAAATTGAATGTGTTGTATACTTTGCAAGAAACATATGTGTGGATGCGAGTACTACACCCTAATGGGAAACAAAGCCAATAATAAAAAATCAATAAATTTTTTCAAAGAGGGAAAATTCCGATAGGTATTGAGTTCAATCACATCTTCACACATCTAAAACCGCCGCTGAGTTTACGTTCCAAATATCGTTAATTAAAAACTTAAAAATTAATTTAAATATTCTCTATTTCCTATTGAGCAACTCACACAGAACTTCTCTGCTATAATAAATAATGCGTACAATAAACCAGCAATCGCTGCTAACAAAAGCATATATATGAAAAATTCCCAAAACTCGATGCTACAGAAGCTATTGCGCTTAATAAATAGGTACAAAGGACATTTGCGCACATACGCATCTAAACCAACGTTGGTTAGATAGGACCTTGCAAAATAAAAAACCACAAAATTCAAGTGAAAGCGGAAACAGCACAAAATAGAAAAAAAAGCAAGAATACAAATACAAATGTATATGCTTTGGGTTAACTTTGATATGTGTGGTTACTTAGGCTTGTAGGTATTCATTTGTATCTAGTATATATGTATGTTTATGTTTGTTTTATTGTAAATGATACCTGTTGCAGGTTTCATTGCAAATATACAGTTCAAAAAAACAAATTAATCTTTTACTAAATATGAGATAATTTAAATGATTCATTATACCCGTATCCTTCGCTGAGATATTAATTAGCACTAATAATTGTGCGGAATAAAATAAACCCAAAAAGCGTGTGAATAAGCGAAAGCTGATCTGTACCGGTATGAAAATAGAATTCATATTTAAATATTTGAAAGATCTTTTAACATATTTGACCTAATATATAGAATCTTCAAAGCAAAATTTTCAGATTGCAACGATATTTAGTAATGTTAATGCTACATACTCCTAAATTCACAGCTTACTACTCAAAGACCGCCAAGAAAAATAAAACTAGTTTATCGAGCTTTAAGGAAACTATACATATTTTATATTGAAACAGGCTAAAGTTAATTTTTCCAAGCTACTCTGCGGTAAAGTGAGGAAAGTAATTAGTTCTTACAGGATTCCTTAAGATTAATTGCAAGTAATTGTTAGAATATCAATTCAGAAAATACTTGAAAATGGCAGAACAAGTTTTGTGTCAAATAACAGACAAATGTTGGCTTAAGGCCTAAGGCAAGTTAGTTGTTCTCATTTCTGGGACATTACAATTTCTATGAAATGAAGACCCTTTTTGCTACCAACAACCCGTTTATCTTATCTAAGCTGAATAATCTTTAGAAATTAGGACACTTTCTAGCTTTTAAATGCTATTTTCTGTGAACTTAGCTCACCAGTTTTACTTAGTGATCAAATTGGCAGTGCCTATAACTTTTACAAAAATCGATAACATTTGAAAATCCTTAGGCTCTGAGCTAGGGTGGTCCAGAAAATTCTTTTTGAAACCGTATATTGGATAACATTTTCAGCAAATAAAAGCTTTAATAAAATAACAGCTAGTATTTTATAAAAATTATAATGTTATGAGACCTTCATTTTTTATACAAAAACGAGTAGCGCGACCTCTAAAAACTTTTTTTTCCTCTTAAAAAAATAGGATCCTAAAAAAAGAACTGAACTGTTTTTTATTGTGTGAATGAAAGTGGTAGACAGCTAACTCAATGCAGTACCCAAAATGTAAAGTCAAGAAATTATCCAAGTTGTCAAGACAAGTGTTCATACAATAAACCTCACGGCAATTTGCAATTGTTAAACCTTTTCTTAAGTAAAATAAATATCAGCTGATTTCACTTACATCTGTCAACTTTGATGCCATTATATTAAGTCGTATATACCCACCCTTAACTTGTACAAAAGCAAACGCAATATGGCTTCATCGTTGGAAGGATGAAATAAATCTCTTCATTTCAGTAGAACTAAGAGCACTTTCTCAGAATTCAAAGGCTATTCAAAGGATATATTTTAAGTGTATTATATGTATTTTTATACAAATAAATAGGCAAATACTTTAAGTTTCAGATGAGAAAAATACACAATAAAGAAATAAAATACAGACGTTTTGGGAAAACTTTAAAGGACACACGCTTGTACCACAGTAGTAGTTTTGCCCTTGAGCACAATAAATTAGCATATGCACTACTCGTATCCTCGTGTAAGTGTATGTGAAAAAGGATTCTCTTTTTTTTCTTTCCTTGTGATACTTTGTTCTTTCAATGTTGCTACAGTGACAACTGCAGCTGTTGTAGCATTTGAAATGAAGCATATAAAAATGCTTGCCTTGAAGTGACAACTTGGACAGTTGTAAAAGTAGAAAGTGATGAAGAAAATAGAAAATGGTGAAAGTAAAAAGTAAAAACAGAAACGAATAAAAAGAAAATGCCAAGAAAAACAAAAAGCAACAACAAAGCACCACTTTATAGCTACACATATTCATATACACATACATACATACATACTTTGCAAAGCATTCAGTTAAACTAAATTTTTGTGTCAAATTTTCATTGCATACTTTTGAGCGTTCAGCAGTTTTCTTAGCTTGTCAGAAACACCTAGCTCAAAATGTGCTGATAATGGAGATTTTTAAATAAATGAATGACAGTTGCAGCTGTATCTATATCTTAATTTTAGTTGGCAATGTTTTTAAAACAGAAAATCTATTTAATTCATTTGCATGCATTGAAATTCTTCACACAAATCTAAAATAAGAAAAAGTCACATTTATTATTTAAAAGCCTTCTTCTTTTGCGAATTCTCCTCTATTGCCGCAATTGTCTCAAAACGCTTTCCGCGAAGTGGCAACTTGAGTCGTGGGAACAGGAAAAAGTCACTCGGGTTCATTTCAGTTGAATACCGAGGACCGGTATTAACGTCGTTTTTGGTGAAATAGTGGAGTACAAGATGTGTGAGCCGATTCATTGTCATGATGACGAAAACACGAGCTTTTTCTCTAAAACTTTTTTCTTTTACGACGAACACATTCTCCCTTAAATGCTTTAATTTTTTATTGAAAATTTAAAATAATTTCCCCTCGCATCTTTATCGGAAGGTAGCATTTCTTCGCCTTTGAGACTGATTTTTTGGTTGGGAACATTGTGTCCCAAGATCTCGACACTATTTCCAGTACCTTCTGTATCACACTCTGAATCATTAAGTTTGCGGTTTGAGTATTTTGTAGAATGTTAATAAAGAGAGCTTTTGAATAAGGCGGCTAAGCAACTATAACTACGTTCTTGAATGTGATATAGCCAATTTGAAAGTTTTTGTCAATATCTGCATTTTTGGTATTTTTAATTAAAATAAAAAACTCCATGCATTTTTCCAGTGCCAAAAAAAATAATAAAGTCAACACATTGAACCTTTGCGTGTTACATTGGGTTAGAGAAAAAAAAAGTCAGAATAAAAATATCAACACGTCGTAAAAAAAATTTGCATTCGCACGCAAAAGACTTAATCAGGAAAATCGCTTAGCAGCCATTTTTTTTTTAATTTCTCGACATTTTTGTGATTCTCTGCTTTATTGCGTTACTGCCACTTGAGTGCAGTAAGTTAATGAAATAAAAAAAAAAGAAGAAGAAGAAAAAAACCAAATAACGATAAAAATCGCTTAAAAAGCTGCTTGAATTGAATGGAATTGAATGCAAATCATTCCAAAACGCCATGCTGTGAGGGCAGAAGAAGCAAGCGCACGATGAGTGCTAGAGATGCAAATGAAATGATACAAAATATAATGGAGTAATGAAGCTCGCAAGCAGATAGAGAAGATGAAAAAGCGGAAATACAATTAATCATAAGAATCCCTTGAGTAAAATTAACAAGAAAACGACAGACGCAGCAAAAATATTATCAGCAATAATGACAGTAACCAGCAGCTATCAGGAAAAATGGAAAAAGAGAGTGGAGTAAATTGAGAGGAATAAAGGAAAAGGTAGAATGGAAGCAAAGCAACAGTGCTAAAATGGTAGCAGCAACCAATGCGATTCGCGCACCTGCGTTAATTTCTACTGAAGTAGGAGGTGTTAAATCAAGTGGGTAATAAAAAAGTTATTCCAACGAAATACAATTCAAATTTGAAATAACTTTTTGACATACAAATACTTTCACAATTCAGGTTCGTAGGTGCAAAACTCTTTAAGTTTACTTCAAGTTATTCTAAGGAATACATAACACACATATGCAAAGTTAATTACATATGTAGGTGCTTAATTGTTATATGTATTTAAATAAGGCAATACGTTCAAAGTCTATAAAAAATCATATTAAAATCATTACCATATTATGTACTTGTATATCATATGAAATGAATTATAATTTTCATTTATTTCCACTAAAAGGACGTATTTTCTGTACGGAATTTAAATTTATGACTTGCGAAATAACTAAAATTTTTTTATTTCGTGGTGAAATTTTTTTCAAAAAAAAGTTTTTCCGTAATATAAAATATAAAATTCCACTGAAGTACTCCAAAATCGATAAAATTCGCTGAGTGGCCAACATTGCAAAACTCAGTCAGGGTTTTGCTCGACTATGGTAGTACATTCATTTCATCATAGCTAACTTTTAAGCTGAAAGCCAGCTAAACTGATGAGCGAAAAAGGGCGCACCCTTAAAAATTGCTTCATCCAAAGTTCGATAACGCTTCTTCACTTTCTGAAATTTAGTATACGAGTATATGTAGTTCACAGTTTTCCTGTTCTTTTCTTTTTCTTCAGACGCTTTCCTCTCAAAACTGCTGGTCAAAATCAAGAATATGGTTTATTTTATTCAACTTTTAAGCTATCATTTAGCTATCGAAAAACGCCATTATTGCTCTGTGCAGCGCCGTGCCTAGAATCCGCTAGCCCCTAGGCTGAATGCCTAAGAGATGCATAAAAATTTTTATGAAATACAACCAGATTGGATAACAAAAAAAAAAATCATCAATTTTGTGGTGAGAGCCTCCCTTTGCGGCGCGGACCCCTACGCTGCAGCTTATACTTAAACACAGCCCTAGCTCTGTGGACTTCCATTGGACTAGATCAACAGATGTAATTTATATATTTTAAAGTTATCGGCATAAGGAGACCTTCAATTATGGCTCTGCGACTATTTTGCTGCCGATATATGAAATATTTTCTGGTGGCAGAATGTTGTCTTATCTCTGACAATTTTCATTTGTGAATAGCTTTGAATTCTAGTTTGCCGAAGAAAGCTTTTCAAGTATTTGTGCTGCCGACTTGCTGATTGTAAATTTCGATTTTTCCGAAATTATGATTAGAATTTTTTCTCAGAACTCATTTGAAAAATGTTTACACTGACAGCTGTTGCTGATGGGACCTAAATCAAAACAATTGCTTAAACCGGATAGGCTTTCGGGAATTTTTTCTTGCTGCCTCGATTTTGGTTAGCGTAATGTGTATTACTATTTGATAAATAATTTTTAAAAGAAACTCAATTTCGGAATTATCGTAGCCAAAGATCATATTTGTCAAAAAGATGTAATCAAAATCAATCACAGCATTGTCGCCAAAAGTATAATAAAATGATAAGTTTCCCTAAAAACTCGCGCTAAAATATATGAACAATCAGACCCAATATAGAAAGCGTAATGGCAATAAGAGCCTGCTAAAAATATGTCTAACTTCGAATATTATTTTCTAAGGAAAAGAAAAATCTTTCGTTTTGCTATGTTTCAGTTTTAATTTTTTACTAATTTTTTGAATAAAAAACAAGCCGAGTAAAGATACTAACATTCACAATTTAAAAAAGATATAATACAAAAATGTGGAAAACCTCTAAGTTCTTGTACATTTTTCATAAAAGTTTGTTTTTTAAAAAAAAAAAAAACTTTGTGCACTTGTCTAAAAAACCATGACGGATAGCAAAACTCATGGAAAATCGCAAACAGTTAAGAAAAATTGTGTAACAAAGAAGAAAATACAAACAACGACCATTTTGATGGATCAGTTTGGTCAATTGTTGGAGTGAAAAAAGTGTGCAAAAAAGTCACAGAAAACTCAAAAAAAAAAATCATTTGTTTTAGGAAACAATTTAAAAGAAAATTTTACATTCAAGAAAATAACTAAAATATTTTATGAACAAGAAAATGTTTAATGCAATTGGGACAACAAATTTATATGATGATATATGTGCTAGCGGGAATAATATTTTTCCTTTTCCATCATGTAATGAACTGCTTTACGGAGGGAATGTTTCTAATATTGAAGTAGATATGTACTACAAACATGCATATTGTAATGTCTCTGGAGGTCTATGGAGGACTTCGACTTAAGCGACTTTTGTCAGGAAATGTTCGACTCGTAGAAGTTCTGATTTATTCCAACTAATGGTATACATTATCGGCGTATTCGTATAAAGTCGGTATCTTATTTTTCTTCGAGCAATAAAAGTAATTCGTTTCAAATAATCGAGTTGTAAAGGTTCTAAAATCAAATATTGCTATGTTCGAGAAGCAGAGGCAAAATTTATTTTTTCGAGTTATAAAGGAAAATATGTACTGAATTTACTTGTAGGGACTCTCTAATTATTTCGACTTATGGAGGGGTCAGTTTTCGAGAAATGGAGGTTTTGGGGCTTGAAGGGAAGGTAACACAACATTTCTTCGAGTTTGGGAGGTTTTAAAATTGTCGGGGATCGACTTGAAGCGGTTCCACTGTATATTGAAATTATGCATTTAAATTATCAAATCGATTTAAGGCTTTTTTTGACAAACATAACAACAGAGGGACAACATGTTCGTATTCGGTTTTTTGCCACATTTGACCTAATTTATTTCAAAAAGTAGACATGATAAAAAATATATTTATGTACATGTATAGATTCAGATGAAAACACACATACTTTGGTAATTTTTGATAAAAAAAAAATACTAACATACCTTTACAATTGAATTTCGAACGCGTATCCTTTAATGTTTTGAATGGGAATTTGCACTTTTTTGAATTTAAAATCTATGGTCAAAATCAATAAGCTTTTGTTGTTAATTCTGTAAATTATGATTTGATATAACTTTAACACAATTTTTTTTTTCAATTTTAAGTAAACGTTTTCTTGCTTGACTTTTAGATATTCATTATTTAAGAAAACTTTTACTTAAATTTAAGAAATTTTTTGTTTGAACTTTGCCGTTTAAGTATTTAATTCGTGTTAAATTCTCATATCCTCAATATTTTTGCGCTTTTATTTAACTTTTAAAACATTTCATTAAATAATGTTTTCTTATGCTGATGAAAGTAATTTATTTTTAACCATTGGCAACACTTTGAAAAAGAACGCAAATAAAAAAAATTCGAAACAATTTTTTGTTTTGTTGCTTTTGATTCTTCTTAACAAAACAGCACTTAAGGATATTTGCTCACTTTTCTTATTTTCAACTTGAGCAAAACAAGGAGGGGGGGGCGGGGTACACTTGTAACCCCTCACCCATAAAGGTGCACAAAAACAAAATTGATATTTTAAACACTAAATCCGCTTAAGAGATTTGTTGAACACCGCTTTTGGCTAGTGAAAAAATTTTTCAATGTTGCTGGTATTTTTCTTTTCTTTTTTTTTCAATTTTCTACATTGTAATGCAGCAACAGCATCAAGAAAAAGAATCGCGAGCACACACACACGCACACAGATTTACATTTACAACACGCACGCACTCCTACCAGTGTTAAGTAATAGGCATAAAAATCCAACAACAATGTGTAAAAAATACAACAATAGCAAAAAAAGAAAAAAATTTAAACGAAAATTTTTTATATGCGCGTACCTGTTTGCGACATTTGGTAAAACAACGACACCTGCGATATCCGAAACACAACTGACTTCATTGCTGGTCAGACAGCGAGCAACAGCCTCAGTTTGTTGAGGTTGAGTTTGAGCTGCTGCTGCTGGGTCCAAATAAATTATTGTTGTTGTCGTAGTCGTTGTTGGTGTGGATGCTGTTGGATTTGTTGTTGTTGTTGTTGTCGTTGATGTTGTATTTGTGGATTTCATTTCATTTGTTGCTGCTGCTGTAAATACTGTTGCATGAGATTGAATACCTCTTTTAGTCTCCATTTGTTGCGTAGTAAAAGTTTCTGCAACATTTTGCAAATCTACACTTTTCATCATGTTGTCGTCGTTGCTCTGTTTGGCGACTTGCTGTGATTTTGGTTCACACTGTTGCTGCACTATGTTGCTTGTTTTCTTTGCAACACTTTTCACTTGCCCGCCAATTTGCTTCATTTGTAGCGGTTCATTCTTATTTTTTGCACTTTGTGTTGGCAGCATGCTGCTGTTTATTACATTAATAGCTGGAAACATGTTGCTAGTGTTATTTGCGCATGTCGTTGGTGTTGTTGAAATATTGCAATTAGCTGTTGTTGTTGGTGATTCATGGTCTTTCTCTTTTTTTTGTTCTTGTGTTTCGGTTTTTGTTTTGATTGCTTTTTCTTTACTTTTTACTACTTGGGTTGTTGTTGTTGCCATTGCTGTTGTTGTTGATGCTGCTACTTCTTCTGCTGTTGCTGCTGATATCAACATTTTTGTTTTGCTCATTTTCTTTTCATTTTTATGTTGCTTTACGCATTTCTCTTGGCAACACGATTCACAAACAGATGTTGCTGGTTCTACAACAGCAACATCTGTCAATGTTCCTAAGTGTAGCTGTTGCTTGTCAATTGATGTTGCTATTGTTGGAGCTGCCTGCTTGCTGCGTCCACTTGATTTTTTTGTTGTCATTTCAATGCACGCGGATTTTTGTTGGTTTGGTTCCGCCATTTGCATGTTGCTACGTTCAGCCTTATTAGCAGCAACAATCGCAACTGTTGTTGTTGATGTTGTTATTGCAGTTATTGTGCTAACTTGCTTCAGGTTCAATGTCTTTGTTGTCGTAGTAATTTGATTTTCATCAGCAGCAGCAGCAGCAACAGCAACGACTTCATTTTCAATCAGTTTTTCCAGTTGTCGCTTTTGTTGTTGTTCTTGTTTATTTTGTCGTCGTTTTCGCTGGTTCACCTCGTTGCTAGTATCCTGTTTGTGTTGCTGATCTCTTTTTTCATCCTTGTTTGTGCCATCAACTTTTTTTGTTGTTGTTGAAATTATTGCAGTGCTGCTTTCATTTGGAACAGCATCCATTTGTTTGCTTTTGTTGATGTTGTTGTTTTTGCTGCTGCTGCTTTGCTTTTGTGTCTGTTCTTGCTGATGTTGTTGTTGTTGTCGTTGTAACGATACTTTCTTGTGTCCTTCGTCAAGGTGTTCATCCTGCAGAAATTGAGAGGGAATAGAAAAAAAAAACAAAAATTTAATTATCGTTAGTTTGTGTGTTTTGCTGAAGTTTTCCGTTCTTTTTTATAGTCGCGTCTGGTCAATCATTTTCTAAGATTTTTTCCATTTAGTTTTTCTTCTCGACCCCACCCACCTTTCACATTTCTTTTAATTTTCGTCTCAAATATGATATACCATAAATTTGTTCTATTAATTGAAAAACTTTCGATTAAGATCCTGTGGCTTATGATTGTATTAAGTTGTCTTCGCAAGTAATGTCATCTTTTGTATGAATTTGTCCATTCGATTGAAAAAGTTTTAGATGGAAAGCAAACTGTGCGGGGGAGGTTAGGTTAGGTTAACTACACGTTATTTTCATCTACTTTTCATCAGCCAATTTGGACGAAAAGCATCATCTCCACAGTTTACATTGAAATTATTTTGAATTTTTGTAACACCTTATTTATATGCAGTCGGTGAACAGTGGTGCTTCAAAGTATGTATTATCCATAAAGTTGCATTTTTTGGATGCTGATAGTTTGAAAAGGGATTTTTTTCGTTCAGCTTACACTAAAAAGACAATTTTGTTTGTCAAAGATATCTCTCGTGGGTTTGTTTGTGTGATTGTTACTAATGTTCGGGCATAAATTTTCAAGAAAACATCATAGCTGTTTTCAATACGCTTGCATATCAGAGAATAAGTTAGGCTTTCTCTGATATTTTTCGGCACAATTATACAAGTCGTAACATGGCATTAAAATCTAATTCGTTTGGCCTCGTCAGCTTATTTTCAATTAAGCTAATTGTACCGATGCCGATTTCGCTATACTTTATGTCACTCTTCTTAACAATATAATTGGCGGAAAAATTTTAAGTTATTTGCTTGATAAATTAAGTTGGTTGCGACTATAAATCCGAAATGGTATATAAGTCAATTAGAAACTTGAAGCGAAGTCAGTTTCTGAAAGCTCTGTTTTCCTTTTCATAATTAAAATGAAAGTTTTCTTATTGTTAATAATTTTTGGAATCTTCAGCTTCTTCTCGTACACTCTTGCAATAAAAGATCGTAATTATTTTAGTAAAACATAAAATTTTTAAAATTGATAAATTTTTTTTTGTGTTTTTATTTATTTTTTTTCAGCGATATGCGCTCTAGAACATTCTGTTATGGGTCAATGTCTTGGCAACTTTCGTATGCTTTCCTACAATTCAGATAGAAAGGAATGTGTGGAGTTCTTTTATGGTGGCTGCGCTGGAAACAAAAATCGATTTGAAACTCTAGAGGAATGTGAAAAACGTTGCAAGGAGTAGAAAGCAATGATATTTGCATTGATCAGACGGCGTAGAATATATAAATAGATATTTCGAAAAATTATTCCCATATATGCATACTATCCAAGAAATATGAAATTGAATACCAATAAAGTTATGTTATTTTTTGGCTAAACTTAAATTTTTGCATCTTTCGTCCTTGCATCCTTAAGAAATAATATCAAGAATTAATTTTAAGATATAACTACATAGCTCTTCTTTGCTTGCGATCAGTATTGAGTGCCTTCATTGCTCTCCAACATTTTGCTGATTCACGTATTTCCTGCTTTAGTAAATGTTTCCACGATGATTTATGATGACTGAGTTTTCTGATATCCTGAGGATTGTACTCTAATACTCGTCGCAGACTTTAGTTGGTGATTTCCGAAACGTGTCCACAATATGTTTCCACTTTTTTGACGGCATTTAGTGAGCAGCTCCACATTGGAAAGTGGTTCTAAGCTACCAAATTTCAGAACATTGCATTACATTTTTTGGTGAACACTTGGTAAATGTGTAGCAGAGTTCTGTTGGTATAAAAGTACTGGCTTTATTTTGTTTTGTAAATACCTTTAAGCTAAAAAATTAAAAAAATAAAAAAAATATTATGTCGTCGCCGGGGTTTGAACCAGGAGCTTCCCTGATTAGATAATGGAAGTTTTTTATTTGCAATATCAGTGAAACATCTAGCCATTTAATTACACATGAAACAAATGTTAAATAAATCTAAATAAATTTCATGTGTAAAATAATAAACTAACTTTCTTCACAGACTACTTTACTCACTACTCAAACATTTCTTTTCTTGCGATGCGTAGGTATGAAAACTTCTTCAACTCTTAAGAAAACTCCTAAGAAAATGTGAGGATGTCTCGTTTGAAGCGTTTTTCTTTTCTTTTATGAATAAATTGCTGCTCGTATATTTCTTAAAGTCAGGCTACAGAAAAAGCGCAACAAAAGCAAAACTTTTTGAAAGCATCAAAAGTGAATGAAGGGGGGAGGGGGGAAGGGATAAGTTTGCAAGAAAAAGCGCAAATGGTTGCACAAATCCAGACAAGTAAGTGAAAGACTAACAATGTGAAAAAGATTAGGTGGCAAAAATGTAGAAATAGTGAGAGCATGAGTGGTAAGTGCATAACAATTTCTAAGGCCCAAGCTATGCCACTCGAACACGAGACTCTTTTAAAGTTTCCATTGTTGTTGATATCGTTAGAGTTTTAATTTTTCACTGTTAGTGAAGTTTTTCACAACAATAACAGCAAGTAAAGAAACTTAGAGCCGAACAAAGTTTTGCAATAAAAATATATCGAAATTATCGTAGCGAATTTCATTGGTTCTCTTTGCAGATTTAATAAATTAAATTGTGTCTTCATATACAAATCACCGCGAAGGATTGCAGGCTCCTGTGAACTTTTCTGGATTTCTTAAAAAACTCTTGCCTTGAAAATACGAAATTAGAATTATATGTTAGTCTATTCGAAAAACTTCCTGTCGTAAGGATTCCTTCATGGAGCCATCTTTACTGCTATAATGTCTAAAAAATATTTCTTAAAAATATCTGGGTAGTGTTCTATAGCACTTCACAAAAGTTATAATTTAAAAGTTGGTATTCCTATTATGTGTAAACTCATTTTTCACGTCTTTACTTTGTCGCAGCACTGCGTTGATTTCAGCTTTCGCCTGAAAAAATCATGAATTTCCCAAATGACCAATCAAATTATTGTGGAGCTCAAAAATTAGTTGCAAGCATCTTTAAACTTAACTCCACCGTAATTGCAACTCGGATGCATAGAACAGATGAGGTGCAGCACCCAAATCATTAACCTTATGAGAACTCAACAGGAAGTTTAAAGGATTAAGTGTAAAGTATAAACTAATTATAGGGATTTAAAAGTAATTTATATCTGAGAAACATAAAGTTACTTGCTCGATACCTTTAGACATTTGCTTTCTATCATCACTACAACAAAGTTTTATGCTGTTGTAACTAATGAAAACTTTACACTCACCCTATGACGTGTAGCCCGCCGCGCAGCACGTATATCTGCCTCTGCACGTTTAGATGATGTTGCAACACTGCTGGCTCCTGTTGTTGCATCTGCTGAGTCTTCAGCGCTACGGGCATCATAGAAAACCTCATCATCGTCATCTTCATCCTCAGCAAGGATTTTGTCTTCTTGCGCAGTTCGACGCTCAAAGTTGCCAGCTACGGATGTGGAAATGCAGTTGCCACCATCAGCTTCCATTAGTTTTCCACCATCAGCTGCTACGATGGAGGTCGTCGTCATGGTCGAGGCTATTGCTGCCATTACATTGTTTGTGGTTTCTATTTGTGCATTTTTGTTGTTGTTGCTACTTTGAATTGGTACACGTTGTGGCTGTTGTTGCCCTTTGCCAGCAGTTAAATTGGCAGCTTCTTTGCCAGCCTGGACGGATTCCACAGTTTTGCATTCATCTCTTAATGCGGTAGCAGTTTCTTGCTCCTGCTGATGCTGTTGCTGAATGTTTGTGGCGGCACCAACTGTAACCCGTTGTGTGGTGCTGGCATGTATTTTACCACTGTTGTTTGTGGTAGTGAGAGTTACTGGTTGCTGTGGCTGAGATTTCACATTTTTGGCACCAGCCGTAGATGCTTCAACGTTGGCCTTTAACTCCTGCAAATCAGCGCAAGTAGATGGTGATGGTGGTGGCGGTGCTGGAACATCTTTTCGTCTAGAAGAGGAAGAACGTTGATGATGTTTTTTACTGCTGCTACTAATACTGCTGCTGTTGTCACCAGCAGTACCGGTGCTGCCAACTACCATTAGGTACTTTTCACGTTTTGTCACATCGGCTTTGTCTGGCTGTGTGGTGTGCGCATTTACAGCGGGAGTATCTTCACTAGCAAGTCCCAATGGACGATCTGTAATACGTATTGATTTGGGGCTATGACGTGGATTGTGTTTACCCGCATCGATATCAGCGGCATAGCCGGTTTTGTGTCCAGAACTGCTTTTGGGCGTGCTTGATTTTGGTACAGCACCTGTGGCTGAAGCTACCAACCGATCTAATGATGGATATTCGCGTCGTTCCAATAAAGTTTGTGAACGCCGCTGCGTAGGCAAAGGTGGTAGCGGTACTGCAGTTTGTTGCTGCTGTAAGCTGGTACGTGGTGCTGGCAATGGCTGTTGGATTTTCGAGCGCAATTGTTCGATTGATTCTTCTCTTCGCTGATGAGAATTGCGGTTAGTTAGCGAGCCACCCTGAGTACGCATACGTTCCTTAGTTAATGGTAATGTGGAATAAACAGTTGAAGTTCCCGGAGCGCTACCAGCTTTTTCGCCGTGCTGGGGACTCCCAGTTGTGTTAGCATGACTGCGGCCGCAGGATACTTGATTACTGCTGCTATGTATTTTTTGATTAGCGTCTGCAGATTTCTTTGGACCTGAAGTGCTGGATGCTGGACGCTGGTGTGCTGCTGTTTCGGCACCACAACTACGCTGTTGTTCTGATTGATAGATACTGCGTTTGACATCGTTCACATGTTTAAAGAAGTCCTGCGCATATTTATTCTGCTTTAAATCCAGCAGTTGTTCCTGCTGTGTTCGCGTTGTGGCATATTCAGTTGGGGGTGATGAGCTTGAAGGCAATGTGCCAGCTGCTGTCTTTCGGGGAATGCCACTACCCAGTGCAATACCGCCCGCAATACTGCCATAGACTTCATCGAAATCAGAGGAAAAATAACTGGATGAACCGCAATCACAGTTGCGACACTCATAGCGGCAATTGTCAGAGAAGCTGCATTTCTCCCCTGTGCCACGTATGCCGACGCCACCACCATCAAGACTGCAACGACGGCACTCGAAAGCGAAGCGACAACTCTCTGAGCTGCCATAAAATCGACGTTGTGCAGAGGCGTACGAGAACATAGAATCACCCAAGCTTGAATCGCTGACTTCACCACGACCCCCAATGTAGCCAGCAGTACTGCGATAACGATGGTAGCGTTGTGAATTGTCACTGCTGCGCAACGAGTATTCGCTTAGGATGGAAGCTTTTGAGTCACTTTTATACATGTTAGGTGGCTCATAGGAATCGACAAGTATCTGCGATCCGCCGATAGGACGACTTGCTGCGAACATGAGTGGATGCATAACACCACCGACACCATGGCCGATGCCACCGCCATAGAAAGGATCGCCCATTAACACGTTGCTCTGTTCCAAGCGTGACATGCTGTTCAGTTTATGTTGCTGCTGCAAGGAATCACTGGACGAGGAGGACTTGGTGCTCATGCGCTGCATGTTGTTGCCATTTCCCGCTGCTGTGCCATGAAAACCAACGATGTATTGCTGGCCAACTCCACTGCCACCTCCGCTAACAGTCATGCTGCCGTTGCTCACAAAGCGTCCACATCCATTTCCAGCACGACGGGTGGGCTGCACTGTAGGCAAAAATCCAGCGGATCCATTGTTGCCAAATGCATTATTTGGTGCACCGATTCCACTACTTGCATAATGTACAGATTGATGATGATGATGATGATTGGGAGTTGGAATGCCTGGTTGAACGTTGTAACCTTGATTATGTGGTAGGCGTTGCTGAACTTGCTGCTGCTGCTGTTGTTGTACTTGTTGATGCTGCTGTTCAGGTATTGCTGAAGTTACCGTTGACTGCTGAAACTGCAGGATTGGATTATATTCGCCCGTAATGGCCACTGGTGTGGTTTCGATTTTATAAACTCCTGGATTATTTGGATTATAGGATTGAAATTCAAGTATATGTGCCGCAGGTACATTGTTGTTGCCGTTACTATTATTGTTACTGATACTGTTGCTGTTGCTATGACCATTGTTATCGTTGCGTGTCATTTTAGGTGCCGCTGCCGTCATCAGCTCATTAGCAGCTGGAGGAAACTTCACGCTAGCATGACTGATATAACGTCCAAGACTTCCAAACTGTTTAGAAGATTGATGCTGTTGTTGCTGTTGTTGCGTTTGAAGTGACAATTGTCTGCTACCATTAGCAAAACGACGTCCTGCTATCTCCGAACGATTTTGGGCTACACCCTGTGCTGTAAAACAGTACTCGCAGTTCTCACGCGTACACTGCTGCATACAAATTTCGCAATCTGGATACACAGCATCTTCACTTTCAATGCCCACTTCTAAAGCCGAAAGTGGTGTCTCAATCTGTTGTTGCTGTCTGCCGGAATGTCGTTCGAGCAACAAGCGTGGATCATCATCCGAGGTGGGTGCCTCTTTAAAGAAGATCTCCTCATAAATATTTTCCTCACTGCGGGACAACGATTTCTTAACATGACCTCCAACTAGCCCACCGGTAAGCGAATTTCGCTGTTTTTCCACAAATTTTTTAGAGCTTTTAAGACCCTCCTTCAGAAGGTAGTAATTAAAACTCTTGATGCCAATTTCTCCCTTAAGAAATCGGCGTCCAATTTGCATTTTGGTGTTAGCATCTTTAGCGCTTGTTGCAGCGCTACGCACAGAAAATGCCACTGAATTTGTTTCATCTTGATCGGGTGTAGCTTTTGAAGAGTCTGTCCAGTTTTCATTCGGTCCATCACTGTATTGTTTTTGTGGCTTTGAACGCTCTTTACTGCGATAATTACCCTCATCACGACCAATATATTGTTGTTGTTGAAATTGACTGTGTAAATTGTTATCCAAGCTTAAATTGCGCTTCTGCTTTGTGGCGCGATCACGCTTCTCACCGCGTTTCTTACTGTCGCCAGTTTTTTCCACACTACTACGTTCCAAGCTACGACCACGTTTTCCCATGCTACTTCTGCTCGCTTCTGTGGGTAAATTGTCATCAGAGCTGCTCGATGCACCACGTTCATAGGTAGCAACAAGACCACCAAGATTTCCACTGCTTCCACCACCACCACCACTAGTGCTACTTAGTGTCACTTTTGTTCCACCACGACTTTTATTTGGTTTTACAGAATACTGCAGGAACTCTTTTGTCAATTTGCTGCGTTTTCCCAATGAGCTGCTACCTCGGGTCGGTGTTGTTGCTGTCATCGACTGAGATTCCGTTTTGCCAGAGCAACTGCTGCGTCGCATTGGATTTGCCAAATGACTGATGTCATCCGTGTAAGCCGGGTCATCATAGATGCGATCTCTCACCGAGGATTGCGAACGGTCCTTTGACTGTAAGTAGAAAGAATAGAAATGGAATATAAATGCAAATAGATGCGTAATTATTTTGTCATCAGACAATGTAATGAAATCTGAATTGGCCGTGGCTACGATGACAGAAGTACAACCGAGCATGTAGATGAAAGTCACACAGGGAGACGGAGCGCAGTGACGGAAATATATTTCATTCATACATATTTGTGGTGACGCATTCGTGCAGATGGCAATCTAATTGCGATTTCGCTAAGCTGTCTCGGTTTGGTAGGCTACCAGGCGGTTTCTGTCCTCGTTAAAGTCACTCTAATTGAAATGAAATGAGAGAGTCGTAGTAGTTATTGTAATTCCGTCACCATGAGTAAACATAGGATTGTTATGAATGTAAGAGGAATAGGGAAGGACAAAACGTGAGGCGTGCACAGTGGAACATATTATTATGTTATTTATTTTTAATATTTAGTTGACTTTGATACCTGTGGTTTTTACTGGCGGTTTTGAAAGATAATCTCTTCTTGAGTGTATTGGCAGAATGTGACAGTATTTCGAAACATTCTCAATTTTAATATATCGAAATCGTCGATTTTTGGCACAGTGCACCTAGGAGCTCTTCCAGGATAATCGCCGACTGTTTTATTTCTTTTGTAGGTACCGAGAGATTAAGTCTCGAATGATGTTATTGCTAGGAGATATGCATAACTGCATTGAAATGGTACCGGTAATTCCTCTGATTTTGAATTATTGATTTAAAATGGGCAATAATAATAAATCATTTCCATATTCTGTTCCACTGTATTACAACAGACGTTAACGTCCTTAGCGTAGCAACACGTTTTAAATTGTTCAACTTGTGTTAGATATTCGTCCGCGCGCCTTTACACAAATTACAAAGACAACGCGACATCCTCCGTCGTTTATCCGTACACAAGCCGATTTACTAACTACGTTACGTTACTACGTTGTACAAACGTTAAGGTAGTCTAGCGTAAACGACATTAATTAAAAATTGTAACTGAAGTAAAATATTTTGCAGCTAAAGGAAAATTGGCTTTGTAAATGCTCTGCTCAAAAACGTTAACGTTAACTCATATTACGTACACACACATAAATAAGAGCAGCTCTAGCGTTAACGTAAACATTGCCATTTGCCGTTAACGTAATAATATGGTGTAGCACGAACAAAACAAAAAAATAATAAAAGCCATGTCTAGTCTGCTTAGATGAAAACAAAATAATGAGTGAGTTAAGGGGCATAGCCAGAACATCCTTTGGGTTTTTACCAAACCAAAAAAAAAAATGGTAAAATTTTTTCAAAAGGTCAAACTTTTTGTACGCGTTCCCAATGAAATTTTGTTTCATTTTTTATTTCAAAGGTTTATGTTTTCCGTATTAAGTATCTGCACAAATTTCCAAAGCTCTTAATTAATATTTCATTAATTTTGATTTTTAGCTCTTTGTCTTCTGGTTTGCATCATCAAATTAGAAGGGTCTACTTTGGTTGCCATTTATGTTTGGGGGGGGGGGACAGCTCTTTCTTTCATTCGTGTTCACTTACCTTGACTTTGGTTTTTTTACGGTTTCTATGCGGTATCGTTACATCAGTTAACTTTAATAATTTCGGTCTAATTGGACGTTTTGCGCTTTTGGTTGCGCGTTCATAGTTCAAATCCAGATAGGTTTCAGTTGCCATTTTTATATTTGTAAATTGTTTTATTTTTTAATGTGATATTTTGACCTCTGTAATGAAAGTAAAATTTAATTATTTAGTATTTTTTTAGTTGTATTGAGCTCAGACTTATAATTACAATTTTAATGCTAAAGATAAAATCGATCAATTTCCACACTTCATTACGTTCAATTAATGCGGCTTTGCTGTGCTTATTTATATACTCGAATGTTTAGTTTAACAAAGCCTGTGAGAGTTTTTAAATAGTTTTTCAAAGGTTAATTTTATAAATAATTTGCTGCGCTTTATTTGTAAGCTTCTGACGCTGTAATTTATGCTACAGTTTGTTTCACGTATGAATTTAAGTTGTGATATTTACGAATCCATAAAAAAACATTTCTAAATTGTAGACTTTTAAATTTCAAAATCTAAGCTTAATTTATAAGGTGCTTAGGAAAGTTTTTAATTTAATGTTCGTAGCATCAGTGCCAACTGCTTAGCCTCAAGTTCAGAAATATTGTAGTTAATAACTTTTTGGTCATATGTCTCAGACCTTGTTGTATACATAGCGGTTAGGTCAGGGCACAAACTAAATCTCTCAACTTCACTTTTTTGCATTCCAAAAGAGTATGTCTCACTCAATTTCTTATGAATGATTCCATACGAAAAAGCTGTGATCATTGAGAATTGATTTAAATGGTAATGATGAATCACCGTTTTGAATTATTGTTGTGAGAGTATCGAAAAGTATTACCAATGCATACATATATTCGATCAGTTTTACATACACGCGTCGTACATCTAATCGGAATATCAGAATATCAAAGAAATTTAGAGAGATCATTATGCAAACCTACAAAGCTGACGGTCATAATTTTAGAGAAATCGATTTTTTTTACATTTTCTTAAAGTATAATATCTTAAAAATATATTCTGAAAATTTGAAGTCAATCCGACAATTGATTTTGGAGTTATTCGGCAATAACCAAAGAGCTCTCGGTAATAAGAGTACGAAAATTCTATGTTTCTCGTCGTTTTTCTCAAAACTATGTTTTCGGAACTGGTGGTCACTGTAACTCGAAAACCGCTCAATAGATTTCAATGAAATCTATCGAATTTTTTGAAAAACATAATATCGTTTTTTTATGAAGATTTAATTATTGGTTTTTTTTCCGAAAATCAGGTGGTAAATTTCATGAGGCCGCCATTTTGTTGATTTAAAAAAAAAACAAAAACATCGTTCAGGCGCTAGTTTATTTATTTAAACAACTAATTATTCTTATCCGATTGATTTTAGATGATTTTCCAAGGATTTGTAATGGTCACCGCAAGGCACTCTGTATGGGACAGAGTCCAACACAGCCAACTATTAATTTTTTTAATTTTTTATTTTTTTTTAAACTTTCGTCAAGTCAAGTTGAAATATAATGTAATGTTGCCATATTATCACTTTTTTTAAATAAATTAAATTTATACCGAAAAAAAATGATTGAAAATGCTCTATTTTTTAAGCGTATGACTGCCCCTGCCCCCTTAAAACAAAGTATTGACGACTCAAAGCTGCTACAAAAAATTTGTGTTACATCACAACTTGCAAAAGACGGGATTACAATTAATATCTATTCTTGTTCGAATGCTTGAAGAAGTTCGATGGAAAAGGTACTAAGATACCAAGAATAAATGCATATTTATTTACTGTTGGAATGAAAATGAATTATCACTTTAATTGATTCTAGCATTGTGATACTTCTAATTCCATGTAATTTTCATTGAAAATGAGTGAAATAACAGCAATACTCGAAAACAGCTGGTCGTTACAAAAAAAATTAAGCATGCAAATCGATGAGATCACAAAGTTGACAAGTGAAATGTTTTTAAAAAATTAAAGAACGCCAGAAGATGAGTCACCCCAGTTTTGAGAATATAAGGTAGTAGCAAACGCAAAGTTGAAGTAGCAGCTTAGTGCAATAGCATATGCTAGGCTCTGATGTGCGAATGTTAAGGTTTGGTTTCTCCCACTATCAGCTGGGGCTGAACTTTCGCTGAGAGTCAACGCAACTAAGCACGAGTGCCGCCGAGTGTTATCATTTGGTATCTCTCATTCGGACGGTAACGTATGTATATCATTACAAGGGAGTTTTTAAAAGGTAAGCGACTAAATTGAACGCTGCATACTGTTAAAATTAAGTATAGTAATTATCATGGGGTTTCACTAGTAAATGTTCGTTGCTCGGTCAGTAGCGTAAGCGAGACAAATGCGAAATAACAAGCGGCTATGACGACAAAGCGTTCAGGTGCAATATGCGAATGCACTACAATCTCCGTGTGTGTGATCTATTAATTAAGTCTCTTATAGTTGTAGATATTTATTTAAGTTTTTTTTTTTTTATTTTAAACAGCGTTAATTGCAGCGTTTTTTGTGATACTACCGCTTTCAAAACTAATTCTGCTGTTAGCAACCAGTAAAATATAAATTTGTTAGTAAGAAAACATTGACAACGGCGAGCCAAAACCTCGGCGGAAGGTGCGTTGTAAGTTGGATGACAACAAAAAAAAGTAGGACAAAACAGGCTATCAAGGGGGAATCCTCATACTTCCAAAATTAATTTTTGTCATTTTCCTAACATTTGGTAAAGTGATATTTCTACTTAAATTGTGACAATTACATACGCAATTTTTATTCATTGTTTGAGAGACGAATAAGAAAATGAAAATTTATTGAAATAATCAATATTGTCCAACTATGGTCATATACTAACATGACATGTGTAATTCTGGGGCGATGATGTGTAGGTGAAACTTTTAAGCCGCAAGCTGTTTAGAGCTATGGCTGAGTGTCTGACGAGAGACTGGCTAAAATTGTTTACATTCTCAAAATTAGTTTCATCTACCCTAATAGAAAAATCATTGAATTCAAAATACTTGGCACTATATGATGTTGAAATTAAATTAACCTTATGCAACCTAAATCAGTATTGACACTTGACCTAAAAACTGATTTCCACACGAAATCTGCACAATAGAAACAACAATCACAGCAGGCAAAAGGGGCAGAGTAAAACGGTAGTTAAACAACAACCCCCATAAGTCCTACAAAATAAAAATAAAATAAAATCAAAACACAGGATATTCACTGGATAACTAACAATAACAATTAATTAGTTTAACAGTGCAATAAAGAATAGAGCAAGAAGAAGGAACAGAGATAACATATACCCAATGGAACCTAAGCAAGTAAGCTAAATTAAGAGGATAAACGTTTAAAAGACTCAACAATATCATTAATAACAGTAAAAATAACAATTGCACGCAAAAGTAAACACTGCTTGCAGACAAAGTAAGCACGGCATAAAAAATGGGACGATAAACTATGAAAGTACCATTTACCCGATGACTTAGTATTGAAATGACTTGCTATTACCTGAATTGAATTGAATTGAATTGAATTGAATTGAATTGAATTGAATTGAATTGAATTGAATTGAATTGAATTGAATTGAATAGAATTGAATTGAATTGAATTGAATTGAATTGAATTGAATTGAATTGAATTGAATTGAATTGAATTGAATTGAATTGAATTGAATTGAATTGAATTGAATTGAATTGAATTGAATTGAATTGAATTGAATTGAATTGAATTTAATTGAATTGAATTGAATTGAATTGAATTGAATTGAATTGAATTGAATTGAATTGAATTGAATTGAATTGAATTGAATTGAATTGAATTGAATTGAATTGAATTGAATTGAATTGAATTGAATTGAATTGAATTGAATTGAATTGAATTGAATTGAATTGAATTGAATTGAATTGAATTGAATTGAATTGAATTGAATTGAATTGAATTGAATTGAATTGAATTGAATTGAATTGAATTGAATTGAATTGAATTGAATTGAATTGAATTGAATTGAATTGAATTGAATTGAATTGAATTGAATTGAATTGAATTGAATTGAATTGAATTTAATTGAATTGAATTGAATTGAATTGAATTGAATGAAATTAAATGAAAGTAAAATAAGTTTCATTAATGTCAATTTTGATTCCACGAATCTCTAAGATACTGCTAAGTTTTTGTTGCCTCATAGAGTCATTACTGTTTTGCTTGCTTGAAAGGAATGTAGCGCACATTCAAACAATACGCCAGTACAAAAGATAAAAAATTCATGGCACGCCTTCGTTGCTTTTGTTAGATTGAAAACACGAAAGATGCATTAGACTGACAAACAAACCAACAGATAAATCGCGTAGAGTACTGAAGACAACAAAACTTACAAATCGTTGAAACATTGCGTTACAGCAAGGACAGCATCATATACGGATGTGCGCGTACTACACGCACACTATAGCAGGTTTTCGCAATTAAATCCCATGAAAATGGCGCACTTTACAACACTTTAAGGTGAACACCAGTCGCATCAGCATGAAACCCTCGCATGTTGACTTCAACTCAATTGAGGCCAAAACGTTTAATGGCAATCAACAGAATGCGACATGGCATGGTGGTTGTGAGAAAGAGATACTGCTATAAAAGCAAAAAAAAAAGTATGCAAAAAAAGTGTTTTCGAAATAAAAAAATTTTAAAGGTAAAAGTGGCGAAAGGCACCTCTGTTGCCAACATACACAGGCACGCACGCATGTACACACGAAAGCAGAGTCAATAAGAACGATGAGTTCCTTAACATCTCCAAAATTTAGTGTAGTCTGTTTTTGCATCTGCGTCTGTGTCTGTTTGGCCTTTACCTGCCTGTTTACATCGGGTAGCGTTGTTTCGTCCGAAGACGACGTCTGCTTTAAGTTGCTTAAGTGCCGCTTGGGGTAACTTTTGATGTGAAATTTACTGAAAGCATTTTAAAAAGTTTGAGATTCTCATAAAAATAGGACAAAATAGACCCGAAAGTATATCGCTGCATGCAAACGTCTGTAACTTAAACAAAACAAAAAAGAATTTAAGCGTTACGGAAATAAATGCTGTGTAGTTATCTCAGCCAATCATTTGTGTGTGATGATTTTTTTCCTCTCATTTGAAATTTAGCTTGGGGTTTGCGTTGTTTGATTCTATGGGACATCCGTTTTTTGGACTTTATTTTTAGAAATTATCGTCCATATTTTTCAAAACGCATTACAACTTAAGACTGTGCAAATAAGACGATTGATGAGCGTGCTGTTTTTCAGTAAATTTTAAAACTTAACTCTGACTGCGGACTCATTCAAATTTATCGCACCTCAGTAAACCACTAACCGTTAAGTGAATTAATTGATTTTTTCTGCATACTATAAATTATGTGCTACTATAAAAGACTAGCTTAACCGTTGCTTAGATCATATCAACATTTCAAAAAAAAAGGTTTGCAGTAAGCGTCATACAAAAGTTTGCCTTACTGCCACACATTAATTTATGGTATTAAAGTTATAGAATATCAGATATACAAAACGTTCCCTAATCGAATTGTGCAAATATTCATTAGAAGAAATTATATACTTTAGTTAATTATGTCATCAACGTGTTAATGATGACAGTTAGTGTCAATTTAGGATGTTCGTAGAAACAACAATTCAATCCTTCACATGTTATCAAACGTGTAATCAAATTAATGAAGTGAAAATAGTGTGTCATGATGTGTACGAGCACTCACATGTGCATACTTGTAGTACGCAAAAGTCCTGTGGAGTTCATCGCACATCTTCACTGCAAAAATGTCACAGCTCACAAATTGAAAGTTGCAGAAAATCAACTTAAGTATGGGCGTTAGTTTTATTATCTGGGTTGTTTTTTTGTTTCAGGATATTGAAAAAGTATTTTAAAGTAAAAGTAAACTATGAGAGATGATGAACAGTGCGTGCGTTTTGATAAAAAAAAATAATTCAATTTATTTTTTAGCTTCCAGATCCACATTTACATAATTGTTATAAAATACAGGCCTGTTCTGATTCCGATTTGGTTCGGAAGTGGAATTGAAGCCCGAAGTTGAATGTCAAAAGCTCTTCTAAATCTAATGGCCGGAATTTATTTATTCAAAAAAAAATAATGTGGTTGTACAATTAAATCAAAATCTTAAGGAATCTTTCTTAAACTTCGAACTAAGGTTGTTGTAAATAGTTCCGATAATTTGGCCGATTTGTCTATCTTGCATGATCTTAATAAAAAGGGAACGTTCATTAATTACATGAGGTGTTTTTTTGAAAATTCGGCCCCCCCCCCTCCCCTTGGTGAGATTTGGTCAAATCTGACGGGACCCCCCCTCCCCTTCCCTCCCGTGAGATTTAAATTAGAATTTTTAACAAAAATTCTATGCATTAAAAAGTTGACGTGAGGTTTTCCTTGACCCCCTCGCCCCCTTGGTGAGATTTTACCGGACCCCTCTCAACTATTTTAACTTACGTAATTAATTGACGTCCCCAAACGTCGAATTTCAATTTGGATTCTGAAAAAATCTGAGATGAAATCAAAACCGTCCTGCTCATTCAAAAAAATAAAAATTCAATATTTTTTTTAAAAAGAAAGTTTTTCAATTATAAATGGAATACTCAAATGATCTCAGTTAAATTGAGAGTATTCCATCAAGTTATCCCAGTCTTGCAGCGCCTTTAAGATGATCTCAGATTCTATTACTCTAAGAGTTTGATCAATATGGTACTTAATGTCACCGAACAAAACAAAATCTAACGACGTTCAATCAAAGCATGCAATTAAAAATTAAACCACCAAATGAATCACCCTTTATTAAATTATATTTTTTTGTTAATTTCTGTTGCGCAACAAAAAGTTGAATATGAATTATATCATCAATTTGCAGTTAAAGAGAGGAAGTCAGCCATTCTGAAATCCCAGTCTATTTTAAGGCTTATCTTCAGCATAAAAGTCCTTAAAAATCCTTAGAAGTCTATGTAATTAGCCACGCATCTTAGGAATTTTTTGGAGATAAATTTTGCTAAAAAATTATTATAAACGCACTCATCTGAGAATGTTAAAAATAATACTCGTACCTCATATGTACATCTACATTAGGGTGGTTATTAAAAATGTTTTTTTTTTTAATTTAAAATCAAGTTCTGAGTTGCACTTAAAAAGTTGAAATTAAAAAATAAAAACTTTTTTTAAGGATTTCTATATAGTAAATATGTTATGTTTGTGTCTAACTTTGTTGCACAAACAGGGTACTTAATCTGAGCTTATGAATCTCAATAAAATATTGAATAAATGCGAGCAGTTGATACATTGAAATAGTGTAAAATGAAATGAAATTGGTACCATCTGACCACGTTTAGCTATCGTTTTATATTCCAATAAAAACTTTAATTAATAATAAAAATAAATAGCTTTTAAAAGCGAAAAAATTTAAATCGATAATTTAATTTATGCAAGAAATAAATAAACACCCTATATTATAGCTACACATATTGTGCGCTAATTAAGAAATAAAATGTGATAAATTTGCCAAGCCAAAGCACTGACATCAGTTGAAGAGATTAGTTACTAAAAAAAAAAAGTAAGTGGAAAACAGTCATAAAAACGACAGCAAGCGTACTGAAATCAACAAGGACACGAAGGACGTAAAGTTCAACGCGTACAACAAGCGCAACACAACGTCTGACCTTGATTTATATTTTGTGCGTCGTCTCTTTAAAGGATAAATGTTAATCATAAAGCATAACAGAAATTGGATAAAAGGATTTTCTTTACACCATATGTTTAATTTTAGTTTTAAGCGATGTAACTTTTCAAAATTTATAAATAAAAAATATTAATTTTCAGATTTTATATCATATTAAAGTCGATAAGTCTAGGAGAGCTTTCAAAAATACTAGAAATTTCATTTCCACGGAAACATTTGAGACCACTCAATATTTCACACAAGAAAATTCAGGGAACGGTCAAATTTCCAACAAATAATTTTTTTAAATTGCTTAGTGTAATGAAATTAAATTTTAGCTTTACTACTGGATTGTAATGTAATCAAAAGTAATCTCAGAAGTAAAGCTTTACCAACTTGCATCTCTGATTGTTATAAATTTAATGCTTTCTCTCAAATAAATCATTTTTTTTTTTCATGCCACGGATTTTGTACGCAAAATAAAATAAATCAAATTTATGTTTCATTATGAAATTAAAATGCAAATTTGTTCAATTTTCGTTTTAGTGTTATTTTTTGCATGAACTTAAGTTTAAGTTTATTTATTTTATTTATTTATTCATATCATCCGTTTCATTTGCATTTTTAATGTGAGATATTTCAAGGAAATGCAGAAAAAAATCTGTCTGCTTTGCTCTGGCTTTCTTTTGTTGTCGCTGCCAATATCTATGTATGTATGTATGTTTCTTTCAACTTCGCACACACACACACACATAAACAAATGCAAATCCCCATACAATCAACAATTTTTTTTTCTTCTCACAACCACTTCGCCTGCAGTCAATTTGCAAAGTATAAAAAACAAAAATAGAAAACAACAATAACAAGTAGATCTACAACAATAAAAACAAAAAAATACAAAATTTGCATACAAAATACATTTAAACCTTCGTTGAATAGCATTGACTTCCTGTACGTCCTTTGGCCCATGTCTGCTTTCATGCAGAGGTAAGAAAAGGATTGCGAGTGTGACTCTGCTGTCTGTGTGTTCGTTTGTTATTTTATATATTAAAATTCCCATAGCCGCAATTTGGAATTTTTAAATTTTTAATACATTTGCGAGGGTGGTTTGATAAGTCTATGATGCTTAAATGTAGACTATAGTTTTTTATAAAATGCCTAGAAATTATGAATTCATAGAGTTTTAAGAATTTGGATTTCTCGAACTATACAAAATAGGCATTTTTCGGTGCAGAGATTATAATCCAAAAAGAGGCTGAAATTCGTGAAAATGAGTTTTCAGGCCGAGGCTGGGAAAAGTCCACTGCTTTTATTGTTATATCATCTGTGGCGCATATTGATGTATGCGGGGATTATCAACATTCACATAATGGGTCACTGCCAGCAAATACGACAGTCATCTTGTCATTAGAGTTTTAATACCCAAACCTATGCTATTGACATTAAGCACACTTTAATTTGTTAGGCTATTAGGTATTCCTGGGGTAAGGCACTAATTTTGCTCTTATCTGTGAAACATTCTTTGCATGTGCGGTAAGTCCCTATAACACTTGTACAGGTATATTTTCCATGGTTTCCTCAACAGTTTCATGCAAAAATTAGTGACTTATTTGTACACAAAACTTCTGCCAGAAGCTTTCAACAAAATTTAATTTCCCAGACCTACTTCAAATTACCATATACATATGAATGTTTATATTCTACATGAAAGAACTGCACGGACACGAGATTAGAGCACCTCTAGAAGTAAATGTTCAGGAGTTATCAAGCCACCCTTGTAAATTTCTACTTTTTTTTTTGCCGGCAAAACTTATTATTGTTTTATTTTTAATGAATGCAGTCATTTGTGGATTGAGATTTTAAGCTTCTTTATAGCACTTAACACGTCATAGTAACAGGATTGTATCAAAATAAGTAAATTTGAAATTCAAGGAGCCTTCTAAATTTATTATGAATGAGCATAAAAAAATTTGATATCTAGATAGCGGTAACTAACTATTAACTTTTATTATAAAGAGAATAAGACGAGATAACATCAGTGGGCGCAGTAACTCCCACGGGCGTGGCACCGCTAACGTTAACATTAAACTTAAAAGAATATGTTTTGGAAACTGCACGAAGCATTTTCTTCGAATTCGTCTAGTAACTACAACCTCTTGTTGGATCACTGATGAATAGTAATGCACTTGTAGGCGTGGCACCTTCTACAAAATTTTAAAACCAAAATTGCTATATTTAGTGAACTATGTAAGCAATCCTAATGAAATTTGGTATGATAACATAAGTTTTCTAAAATTTTACTGTATTGAAAGCGGGCGAGATTGCATGAGTGGGCGTGGCATCTGTTAACTGTAAATTATTGAAGTGAAAAAAAAAAAGTTTTAATTTTCGAGATTTCTTTGCTGCCTCATTCGTATCAACACCCAAGCCCACATGAATTAACTGCTTGGCGAGTTCATTGAGCCTTTCGGTGCCTTGCATTTCTGAATTGTTGCAAGTAAACAGACCGCAGTTTTTGAACTGATCCAAGATTTTCCAGAAATTTCTTCCAATTCCATGTAGATGATCTTGAATAGTTCGACAGGCGTTAGAATGATATCATATTGTTCAATAATTCTTGACAAAAACTCATTATCCTGCTGGGTTATATTCTTGGATAAGATCTTGAAGATTTTTTGTCTTTTTCTAAACAAGTTTACCACATCGTTCACAATCCCAAGACAAATCCGAACATGTAGAAATGACCTGACGAACCAGGTATCGAAATAATCATATAACTAAATAAGAGAACTTACACTTTATGGAGTTATAGGATTTAAGAAATGTTGAAAAATATTCGAAACCATTGGTATTACATCAAGTTGGAAAATCAACTTTTTGACACATTAAAAGACACAAGACACAGCCAAAACTCGAGATATTTCGCAACAACTTAGTAAAGAGCTATAAAAATGTTATACTTTATATACATTTTATTATGGACAAATTATAAGTTTGGTTGAAAAATTCTTGTTTAGCGATAAAACACACAATTTTCTTGGTCGCTGCAATCTAAGCCAAATCAAAGTTAGGTACTTAAATTATCATTACAAAAGCAAACAAAAAAAAAATAAATTTTACAATCTTAAGTTCTATCTTAGATTATGTCATTCTTACTTACATTTAACTTTTGGCTTCGCTTTTTCTGGTTTTCATCAACTTCGCCGTTAGTCGTTGGTTTTAAAAATTTCACATTTCATGGTACGTAACGAATAAAGCAATTTAAGTCCTGACATTTCAAGTGAAATCCTTGTTGTAGTCGGCGATGTTTTACCATCATTGGTAAAAATACCGTTGCACATAACAACAAATGAAGGAACACAGACACAAGCGCCAACAATGGCTGCAGACCAATTTCCGTTTTATTTATTGTGCATCATTTAACAATTTTTCACATTTTACTTATCGCTTTTTTCTTTGGAATTTAGGTATTTCTTGTGTTATTTTATATTTTTCATTTTTTTCTTTTTACAACAAAATTTTCTGGTTGTCCTCGTTATCTGTTATTTTTCACTGTTGTTATCGTTTTCTTGTTTTTGTTTATGTTATTTTTTTAAATTTTCTTTTTACACTCATAAACTCAGCTGAAACAAAAAAAAAATGATGTTATATTGATTATTTTAAATGGACAAAACATTTCAATTTTTTAAAAAAATCTTGTTAGCAGGTGTACTATGTACAAGATCTCGATTTGTGTAGCCAATAAAAACGTAATGTACATGAAACTCTTTTTTTTAATCACTTCAGTTCTGTGCCCAATACTATATACTATATATTTTTTAAAAAATTTTCTGTGTTTTTAATAAATTTTATTGTTTAAAGATGAATTGAACAAATTAGAAACTATATATTAACATTTGCACATCGAAACTTATGGGTACACTTTTTTAGTAGTTATTATAAAGAGAGAGGAATGAAAAGAAGATACTGTTTTGTAAATGTCTAAATAGAAAAAATAATTTGTAATATGTACCGTTAAGGCAGGAAAAATAAAGAAAACATACGCACATAATTCCCCCATACAAAACGCTGTAACCATTGAAATGGTAGCATTTTGATTGCAGGAAAATATGTTTCCACGACTAAACTAATGAACCGATTTTGATAAAATATGGTATGGGGATTGAGATTGAGCTTTAAAGAAGGGTACTAAAGTCTTTTAGTGAACGTGATACCACCCTTAATGGGATAAAACGCTGAAAAGACTGAGCAGCTGCACTGATGTTAATGAAAATTAGTACAGAGATAGATTGAACCATGCTAAAGTAATGGACCGATTTTGATGGTCTGAAGATAGATTGAACCCTAAGTAAGGGATAGAGAAAGCGGTTCGGAAAAGGGCAACATGATATCATGACTTTATTTTTGGAACCCCACTGACATTTAATCAGATAAGATGGTACTGAACTGTTGTGATATATATGGCATCTTTTTTTATTTTTGTATCTATTTTATATTTCTAATCACTTTTTTAGAACCTTTTGCACACGTCAAAGCTACAAACTTTTCTTCATAGTAAAGGAAAAGATCACGCGAGGTTAGAACCATCATCTACTCGATTGATATATAACTCTTCCGCGATTTAAAATTGTTTGTTGGGTCTCTTCGCGTTATTCTTTTCAATGCACACTCACAATTTAGCGATTCAAAACTCAGCAATAATGATAATTACACCGATCTCGCTAATTTGCAGGTCGTTACTCGTTACTTTTATATAAGCCTTTTGTTATTGTAAATTAATCAAGGCATGGAACTAACGAGTAACAAAACTGGCATGCCTAATAGTTTTCGGTTCGTTTGTAACATAGCGATCAGCTGTGCAAATTTGCAGCGCTTGCATGCAACTGTTAAATAATTTTAGACCAAATCCATCTTAAACCATGCAGTCGGAGTGACTTCAAATTGCGGAATTGGTTGCCGGAACATACCGTCCCCCGATTTGATTGAAAATTATTTTTTACGAAGTTATGCCCATTTAAAGTTTTAGTGTCAGAGCTTGAAAAGCTGTTGAAAATTGTTTCAAAATAGTCGCATTTTCATCCAAATCAAAATAATTAATTTTTGTCTTTCGATTCTAATGGAACTTCTGATTCTCTTTCAGAATCGTTAAGAAATTTTGAAAGTTGTTGATAATTGGCGGAATCATAGCGCTTTTTATGAAAAAAAAAACAAGGCTGATTTTCTCAAAAACCCCGTCGTTTTTTACGCTTAAAATTTTGTTGTGGATTTATATTAATATGAGAGAGAAATGATATGAGTTTAGTGCTTGTTAAAGCACGTTTTAGCTCAGGAGATTTTTTTCCTCAAAATGAAGATGTCAATTTTTTTTTCATCATTGCCAAGCCACTTTACGGTACAAGAGCAACATTCCAAATTACTTTCTGCAAATCCTGCTTGCATTCTGCATACTTTTTTTCACCGCTATTTTCGTAATAACATTTTATCATAGGAAATATATATAAAAAAATTGTAAGCACATATAGCTTTTTCACTGACAAAGTCAAGCAAACAAAACATTCAAAACCCACAGAAGTACAGTGAGATGGATTTGGTCTTTAGATTTTTCAACTTTTTGTAGCATTATCGTGTTTAAATTTTTAAGTTCGGTGTACTTTTCAGAATAAAAATCAGCTGTTACTGCCAGGTTGATGAAATAGAACAAGAATCTGGTCTTCGCAAATAAAAGTTTTACAGAATTACCATCTTACGAATTATTCAACTAACGAGGCCGGTATGAATACCAATAACCATTTGACACTCCTCGCTAGAATTCACACGCGAATAGCTATGGCGAATCACTAACGCCAGACAGTTTCTCTCGGACAAACTATGTATCAACTTGGCATCATCATATGAGCTAGCGTACGGACTGAATTATCTTAAAGTTTGAAAGCATTCTTTTATTCTCAACAAATATGTTGCTACAAAATATAAATATTTTGTGCATATTTTCATCCAAAAACTTCATATGTTTTCTATTCATATCTTGGCTAAAGTTTTCAACTCAACTTTTGACAAAGATTTATAATATCCTGGCTTATAATGTATTTATTGCTAACATATTATCTACTACAAATAGGTGTAGAAAAAACGAAACTGACCGTTTTGCATATATGAAATTTATTGTAAGCATTTTAATATCCTGTTTAGTCTACGCCATAACAAAAACCATACAAATAGTTACAAAAATACAATAATAAAAGTGTTGCCGCCATTGTCTGACTCACAATGCTTATCTATAAACCGGAAATGAAACCATGGAATAACAGCCTATACAAACAATATGGCACAACTTCCGCTACAATGATAAACAAAAGAATTCAATAAATAATTTTGACATTCGTTGCATATTCATAAAGTTTTATCTATAAGATACGAGTTTGTAGTACAAAATGTTGCTATTTCTATTTAAATATTCTTTGCACTCTTTTACTTCATTCCTGTTATTTAAGACGAAATCATTGTGCTTTAGCCAGATGTGGGTAAATTTCTATAAACTAAATTTCTTTCTCTGGTTATCTTTGTTTTTGCTTATAAGACAAAGAACGATGATGATGATGACGTCTAGCTTAAGGCAAAACAGTTGCACAGTGAAATGAATTTATGAATTACTTGCTGCGCAAAGTGTCTTTCCTTACTCATATATAAATTTCGATTCCTGTGTTCAGTTTTCTATCACCCCTACATATCCTTACTTTCATCTCTTGTTCAAACCACCACTCCCTTTAAAAGCTTCCCTGATATGGTTATTTTGCTTGCATGGGAAGTGCCACGCCTGCTTGTTCAAGCCAATTCATCATTCGATGTAATATAACAGAGCTGTTTATCAAGTTTCACTGAAATCCATTGAATAATTGTTGAATATTGATGTTAAAGTATAGAATCGATAAAAACTTTGGTATCAGCTGGAACTTAAATTCAAAGTGACATCTAAACGTAAGCTTTTCGACATTAATAGTTTCACACAAATAAGGCGCACCATTAGCAGTTGATAAGATTGATTGTAGCTCTTAGCCAAGTAACTATCAGCAGCAACTTCATACATATGATGCCAAAACGGAAATGACGCAAGACACATAGTTGTTATTGTTTTCTTTGCTCTACTCGGCTGCTTAGAAAAACATATTTTTCATCAGCAGTATAGTAAAGATGTTTTTGTGTCCAAAAGTATGTACCTATGCGGACGTTTCAACTATTTTTTTCTTTCGTAGATTTTGGTGACTGACTTCAAGATTGAAATTGCTGTAAAAAAATGTACTTCACTTTAATCCCAGCAGTATCTGGCAGAACAATGACCTTAAATATAAATTATTATCAGCTATCTTATTAATGATGGTAACAAAAATATAACTATAAATATTAAAAAGGTCTTACATATTTTTAAATTTTTATAGCAAATACATTTCTTCATCAAAATTGATCTGTTCCTTAATATAACTCAATTTTTTCCACATAAATATCAACAATTCAGCCGTACCATTTGAATAAAAAATATTACAACAATAATGTTATTGTACAATAAAATAAACATTTTAAATGAAAAATTCCATTGAAAAAATACATACAAACATAGATATGTATCTACATAGTAAGTATATATTTTTTTATTATGAGCTTTTGAGGAAAAAAGAAAAAACTTGAAAGAAAATTTAACAAAATTCATAAAGATAAAATTTTATACTAAATCCAGTATCAAAAATACAAAATCAACTGGTATAAAAATACGCATACCTAAAAGACCAACAGACACAAGTATTCAAACCTTTATATAAATTTATATACATATACATATGTTATAGGGTGCTCTTACAAAAGTGTGTGACCGGCAAGTTTCATCAAAGTTCGTATACTAAGAAAAATCAGTTCTAATTTTATGCTGTAAGGATTCATATATGCCTTACCATAAGAATCAAATTATTCCTTTGGGACTGATATGTGGCAGAAGGGCAAAACACTAACATCCTATACCACAATGAGTATAGGACAGAAAATGTCACAAGAGAATGTTTCTGTAAATAATAATTGACTTGAATATCCTAAGAAATCTAACCTAACCTTTTCGAAAACAAGGCTACGAGGGAATCACTCTCCTAAGCTTATTCATTAAAGTACAGACTAAAGTCAACTTCAATCGCATTTAAGGCAATCTCGAGAGATCACTGCGCAAATATAAAGTCATATTCCATTCAAACCGCTCATGTACGGATCATATAGACATACTCCACATTATTCTACAGCAAATATAAAAATGGAGAACCAGCTTCCATATATGATTCAATGACTTTCATATATGGTTTCGATAGCATATATGAATATAGAGGGTCAATTTAGAACACGCTGGAAACAAGAAATGTTTCTATCAAACTCATTGATACCATTAAGGCGCATTACGAAGAGTCGCAATGACGCATCATCCCCTACAACAATCTCACATCGCCAATCAAAATAAATACAGGGGTCACGCAGTGTTTTTTGAACTCCCTCTATTATTTCTAGCTCTGCTGGACGATGTAATTAGCCGTACCTCTACTGAGAATCGTAGGTAACTATTTATTGCCGATAATATCGTGCTTTTGTCCTCAAAATCGTCCGATATGCAGATCAATCGACGACTACGTTGCGAAAACTGAAGCAATATGAAAAAGAACGCTTCTGAAAATTACACAATGCGCCAATTTTCTACCCAGACTTTTCTCATAAAACCCAAATAATTCAATATTTTTCAAAACTCTTCATATATTATTGAAAGTATGTACTCCCCTTCTGCATCTACACACTGTTGACAAAGTCTTCCAAGTATGAACTTCACACAATTGGCACATATCCTCAAACCGATACTGTCTTCAGTTTTCATATCGCCGCTACTTATTGCTGTCTACGTCCTCGAACAAACCATCTTTGAGCACCAATTTCAGTTTCAGTTGTAGCTAAACTCTGCAGAGCTTCCGCTGCCGTTACTGTTTGGCCACTTGAAAGAAACTCGTGATGCATTAAAGCCTTCTTATCTTCTAGGGCGATCAGCATTACTTTGATTTTTGTTGGAATTTGTCGTATTTTTGAAGTTTTCTGTTCTTCGGATGAAAGCACTTTGGTGCTTTGTTTCAAAAACTCAGTTAAAAAAGGAATCAAGCCAAAAGAATTTCGATTGAAATGTTATAGATTCGAAAGTCAAGTTGCGAAATTTGAAAGCTGATTACACTTATTGACACCCTGTATAGATGTTTGCTTTAATGCCCACGCACCCGCATAAACTGACATGCCACCATTAATCCATACGGATACTTGATGAATACATAAAATACAGTTACAACAGCAACAACATCATCGACATCAGTACAAACATAAAATAAAGCAGAAAAAATTAAGCTTCTTCTTCTTCTACGTCCTCGACGACAGTGATGATGTTTATGATGGAGTTATGATGGACAAACGTACCATTTTAATGGTCACACAGCCACAATAGCGACATTAATGGCAACAACAACAACAACAACAACAAGAACCAAAATACTTTCGTTTTTTTTTTTTATTGACAAGACATTTCACTTGAATGAGTCTCCAGAACGTTGTCGTAGTGTCCTTTCATAAAAATATATGTAGTGTGAATATACTTAGGGAGTTTAATCCCAGCTACTGGAACTTTTCTTTTGGGATTTGTAAAAATATGATATTATGGAAAAAGATTGAAATGAATGGTATGGTAAAAGCCGTTTTAGACACATAGAATAGAAAAGCTCAAAAATGGCAAAATATGCTCAATAAATATATAAATTTGCCCGATTGTAAAATTTGGTCCAATAGTTGGCCAATTAACTGATTGGAAAACAATAATGATTTATTAGTTGATGCTCAGAAAAAATTTTTTTTTTGATTTCCTCATCTGTTTAAAGCACTTCGGAGTCAAATAAACTAAGCTTCACAATTTCAATTTGTTATGTAGCGTATTACTTTGATCTCTATCGCTTCAGTGGGAACTGCTTCAGCTAAATTATCATACATGAGCACATCTATCTGATCATTTATTTACTCTGTTAATCGTTTCAATTTGTAAAAGAGAAAATCTCATAACAAAAATCCCCGGAATTGTTCGAGTTTAGAATATCGAGATTGAACTCCCTAGTATGTAGGAACATGAATATGCGTATTATATTGTAAAATTACAAAAACAACAAAAAGTATAATAACATTTTGGTATCAAACGATTGTGATGAGAGTAAATACGCATCACTGAAATTTGACGTCAACTTACGGCCAAAGGGCTTGAAAGTGGCAACACTGATGACAGCAAGAAATAAAAAAAAAATCTTAAACAAATAACAAAATAAAAAAATCAAAGGAAGTCGTTGATTTTCCTTTCATCGAAACGAAAGTAAAAGAAGTTGAGAAAGTAAGAAAATCGATAGCTTAATATTTATAAAATACGTTTCCGAGGCAATGAGTTAACAAAACTTATGGGATGCTCTTAATGTGTTGCGACAAGTTGACCCACACGCATGTATCTGTGTGTGAGAGAGTGATATTTCAATAACCACTAGAGAAGCTCGAAGCTGTCATGTTGTGAGTAGAGCGTCAAAATTCTACTGAAGATGAATTGCAATCTCAGCATTTCAAAAAAAGTTATACTTTAAATGTCAAAGTAACTTCAAGTTAACATAACATGTTAACCTTATCATCACTTTCTTACGTAGTTTTTTTTTCTCAAGAATTCAACACACACCTTCATCTTTGAAGAAGCAATATCATCTATAAGCATAACAACAATAAATCAAAAAAATATAAAGTATCGTGGGAAATAAGACACCTATTTCAATTAATATTTAAGCTCTGGTCTACATAGTAAATCACATTTGTAATTAACCCTACCACAGAAAAGAAAATAAAATTAATTAAAGGCTTAGTTGAAGGGAGACATCTTAAATTTTGGGATATTTCATGGTATTTGATGTATCAGGTTTGTTATAGAAATCGACTATGCAAACATTTTAACAGAAAAACCTTTATTTGGATGCCACAATTTTCAAAAACAAAAAATAAATAATTACTATTTATTTAGTGTGTTATTCGGTCAACAGTCCCTAGGACTCTGTGTAGAAAATAAAGAAATTTTAATTTTTGACCATTTTGAGTATTCTTCTGATGATATACTTCGATGTTTTAGTCTGTTATGTCTTAGTATTACATGCCATTCTTATTTGTCCCCATACAACTTTGTTCTGTAATTGTGCATACAAAGGTCCCTACAATGTTCCTCATTTGCGTTTGAATTTTCAAAAAATGGTTATGGTTCTAAGCAACTAACAACTGTCTGGCTCAAAACAATTATTTTTCCATGAAAAGTTCACTTAAAAAGCAACGACAATAGCAAAATCCTGTAAATCCGACATGCCATAGCATAAGTGTTACACTCGACATAAGTGAAAGGCAATTGAAAGGACGACTTCACCTACTTAGCACATCCTTTTAAAGTTGTATGTCGTTACAAATATTTGCAAATGTGTGCCGTATTAATGGCGAATAAAAAAAGGCAAACCTTTAGTTGTGCAGCTGAGTGAATATAAAAATTTTAGGCTTTAAAATTTGGTTAAAACTTTCTAAGGACATAAATGGAACAATCTGTAAGGTTTTAGCATTCAGGCTAAAGATTCGTGAAAATAATTTTTTTTATGATTCTTCATCAAACAACATTTGATGCTAATTTTTTCAAGCTGTTTTTTTGAAAGATTCCACTTTTAATGTTTTGGAGAAAATTTGTTTTTGCAAATGAAAAAAGCGAAATATCTAAATAAAATGTAGCTTTGAATTTGATTATATTTTCTGCAATTAATCTTGAAGTGTTCTTGAAATTTCTTAAGAGATTGTGGCTCTCGAGACTTTTGTTGCTGCTAGCAACAACAAAAGTTTACTAACTTTCTAAAAATACTTTTGTTATGTCAATAATGCTGAGGAGTTAGGAGAAAAACAGACTTTTAGCAAACCATTTTCCCAATCTTTCTACTTTAGTCTGACTTCTGTCTTGTTTTGACGACATTTTTAAAATAAAGTTTTAATCATTTCGTGCTATATCTGAATTTTCAATAGACCATTTTTTTCTTATTCGTTAGTTTAATGAATACAATTTTGTTTTGTGTTTTCATGTTCCTTAACTTTTTATAAATATTATTTATTAAAATTCTATTTTAACATTTTAGTATTTTAAAAATGGAATACAACTTATTTCCTTAGAGGAGAGAGAGAACCATAAAAAAAAGGTTTGCTTACATAATTACATATTATGTATATTGCTTAAAAAGGTGTCTTTACCAAAGTATAAATTCCGCATTGAAGATTTTAAGCGAGTTTTATCTGTCTTATATAAATTAAGCAGCCATTTTCGATAGCATTTGCTTACGATATCCTTAAGTTAAATACAAAAGAAAAATAAATGCGAATACCCAAATCAGTTTTTAAGTCAACCCATTCCTCTACATCGTGCTCATTGCTCAAATCTAATAATCGCCACTACATTATAATTATCTTCTCATTCACTGACAGCGTTACCCTGTTAGTCCTTTTTCATTTCTCTTTTTTTATCTTTTGCCGCGTTATTTTCTTTCTATTATTCGTCATCGTCATTTAGCGCCATAGGTAGAGACTTGTCAGCGCCATTTACAAATACACACATACATTTATATATGTACATCTTTTTCGATATATTTTTTATCCGACTGTCTATGTCTTTTGGTACATACAACTACAATCTGCTGAAATATGTCTATAGACAATATATTGACTTAATGGGGAAATTCCATGCGCCAGTTTTTGAATACATTTCTGAAATAGTAACATAAAGTTATGTCCAATTAAACGTCGGGAGGGGATACCAGGTTGCTTTAAGCAACGATGTTCTGTTCTGGTTTTTATGAAAATTTATATGCACTTATCTAGATATACTTAAAGTAGTACATTATAGCTGCATAAATGCAAGGCAAAATATTCTGAGAAATATTAAAACAAAAGCCGATGTAAACAAATGTATTAAATCGATGGTTTTTCGGACCAGTTAAATTGTCTTTACTAAACACAAACAGTGTTCATGATATCACTAGTTTCCTTGCAAATGTTGCCGATAGAGTGAAATCATAAAATTTAATGTACCCATGTATGAAATAGCTCCTCTGCTTAAGACTGTTCAGAGTCAATGGGAAGAACCGGCTTCAGCTGCCAACAGAACAAAAAAACCATTCGAAAACTAAAGAAAATCAGACCAATTTTGTTGCTGCGATATTAGAGCTCAATAGAAAGGAACTAAGCGCAATTCTTCATATGATCTTCATATGTGCCTAGATGTATCCAATCTTAACGTTTCCAGACTTCAAGAATTGATGACTCCACGAGGTTTATTATGTTTTCCGATTCAAAATTTTTTTCAAACACTTCCACAACAAGTAGGAGCTATAACTCATAAGCGGTGCTGCGCAGAGAACGAGCAGGTACTCTAAGAGCGTAAAAATAAGAACGAGAAGGCGCATTCGTGAGCACGTTTGCTTGCGATAGTGGACACCACTGCTTATAAGTAAAAGGCTGTGCCAGTCAAAACTTTTCAACATACTACCTCTTTTAAGAATTTATTGTGAGCAGTTGCCGAATTACATATATCACAGCTGTTGGAAGCGAAATATATTTAGCTATCTGTTACAAGAAATTATAATCTCAAAATCCTCGACCGGCAACAGAAATGTGGTTGAGATCAAGGCATACATATATCCAAGAATAATACCAGATTTGATTACTGACGTACTGAGTTTTAGTGCCATGACTGCGTGATGAATATTACATTATTAAACATCGAGGTTGTACTATCTAGAAATCTGTTAGATGACTTCCACAAATTTTTAACGACTGTCAAAAAGAGGTATGTAATAATTTTAACCTGGAACATTCCATAAAATCGTTAAAGACGATAAAACTACATTGGGAAATAACAAACTGAGAATTTCTTAAGAAATTTGTTGAAAACCTACAAAAATATAGCGAATTACGTCATCCCTTTTTACACCATGCCGCAAAATCTAACAACTTTATTGCGTTCAAAAAGCGGTTGGGCAATTTTTGCAAAAAACTCGAAAAACCTTTTGGAAATTCAGTAACCCCAGTACTTCAGTACTCCATACTCTGAGTAAAACGCTCTACTAAATTCTCTTCCTATTTTAATTTTATTACAAATATACCACCGCTCCAAGTTACATCAGAACCGGTCGAGCCATTTTGAATATAAACTTTTTACTTCATCATAAATTTGTGGAGAAAATAAACAAAAACTGGCGACAAAAAATCGGAGAACATTTCACTTTTCTTACTCAGTAAATTTTAAACCCATAATATTTCTGTTTAATTGAATTGCTTCGCAAAAGTTCCGTTGAAAAAACTCCGCAGACCAGTGTGGACGAATAGGACATCTTTATTCCATCTTTCCTTTTTTGTCGTTAAATTTCATTTTGTTTTTAATTTTCTTGTTCCTACAAAGTTTGTTTCCTTGTAAACGAGGTCGAGTGATTTTTGTTGATTTTAAGGCTTTAACTCACTTTGTATGTATGTATGTATGTATGTATGTGTTGTAATCAATTTAAGCACATTTTCACAAACACCAACTAACAACACTCACACACACACACACACACACACAAGTTTGCATAGCACCCATGTATCAACATTTAACACCTGCTTTGTCATATTTTGCTCAAGGGCAAGCTAAGCTTTGTTTTTGTTTTTTTTTTTTTTTTGTGCCTTCATCCGCTTGCCATTTGTGCGCCAACAGAAACGGAAGCTTCAAAGCGTTAGCATTTAAAAGCTTTTGCTACTGACATCCGTCGTATGGTTCGGTACCTTCTTGTTTGGTTCGTAAGAGGTTTTCTTGCTTGATGACGAGGTTTATCAGTTAATATCTTCAAGTTGTTGTTATTTTTATTAAGGACGTTGTTGCTGCTACTGTCACGGCTGTTGTTGTTGTTGTTGTTACTTTGGCCGATGCGCTCAGGACGTTTTTGTGATCTTTCATTAATTTCAAGGATTAATTATTTTTTTATTACCTTTAAGCATCTGTAGGATATTGGCATAAATAAGAGATTTTTCCATTTAATAAAATTGTCACAATTTGCTGTGAGTTATGTGCGCAATATGGGAATTTTATTTGTTATAGAGAAATTTTATCATTTTCATATTGTGACTTCATGGGCTAAAATATTTTCAGTAACATTTTTGGACAACGTATTGATATCATTAATTCATCAAAATCTATTCTGAACGCACATAAGCCTGATGAATGTTCAATTTTGGAGATTTTAGAAAATGGGGTGGACAAAAGAATATATATAGCTAATATATTGATATTTCATTTGCACTTATACACGCAGCCTAGCGCTTCAAAAATGTGATTAACCCTCTCGTATTGGAGGTTGGGAATTTTTGATGACTTTGGGTTTTATACTTTTTATGCCTTAAGCTCAGATCCATAGTTAGAACTAAAGGCTCAAAGCTGCTTAACATAAATTGAGTTGTTTTTTAACGTTTTGATAGAATTTTCTGCTTTTACGCGTTACCCAAAAAAACATGTAGTACGTACACAATTCAAGTGCAATCGAATAAGTAGTTTTTTTTTTTTTAAAGTGCGACCCTGCCTCAAACCGGAAACTTATCAGCCAACGACATTACAACACATATTATTTAGAGGGTATGTGTATTCAACTAATCTCTTGTTATCTTCCAATTAAAATGAAGTAAACAAAACAATTTTAAGAAATTCCATTCCCAACAAACCTTTTTGTAAAATTAAAGATTAAACACGTGATTAAAAAGTTTTCACACACACACTTGCCGACGTCACGTGAATGGAGCTTCCGCACACAGAACGAACTTTATTTTTCGTAGTTTACACGTTTCCAGCGTGTACTCGTGCGGTGAAGAAATTAACGTGACAAACACAATGTTTTCAACGTAAACACGCTGTGAAGAAAACTTTTAAATTTCATTTTTATGTAATTTGCATTTTTCAAAATAATAATTTTAACAAAGTATTTTCTATGCTAACAATTTGTGAACAATCAATATACCAAAGGAAATTGCGCCTTCAAAAATTTTGACAGTGTTTCTCAAATATTGGCGAGGTTTTTGCTATAAAATTAAATATATCACAAAATTTTAACGAAAAGTTTCGTGACGATTCGATACTACTTATTTTTTTTTTTACTTTTTTATCCGTATGAAGCTGCTGAATTGAGCGCATTCAATGATAGCAGCAGCTGGAGCAACATCAAGTACTTAAAGGACGACAAGTTGACGACGAGTTTGAATCAAAACTTTTGCAATTAATTTTCCTAGTGTTTTTTTTTTTAATTTCTATTTTTGTCATAATTCCTTTTATTTTCTCATTCGAAACTTTTTAACTGCCTACTTATTATAATATTTGTATTTGTGTGAGCGTAAAGTATGTAAATATGTGTTTGCATATAAATGAGATTTTATGCATTTGTATATTTCGCTTATCTCATATTTGTAGGTATTATGAAGGCATAACATGAGTTTCATTCATTAGTAGATTATTAATTCTTCTTGCAGAGGATGTATGTAGCATGGTACGCAATTTGTGATATTTTCAATTTCATTTATTTACATATACTTTTCTGTTATGTTTTACGTCTGTAATTGGAAAATCCCAGTGAAAAAAACGGATGAGTGCAAACACTATGGCATGATGTGTGCACTTATTAGTGCTTCATTATTTTTTTCAAAAGAACAGTATCAAGTAGTGTCAAGAACATCAAAAAAGTTATGTTATTTGATAAGAATATTTTCATTTAAGTATAGCAAAAGTTGATAAAAATTTATTAGCATCGAAAAAAAAAGAATTAATAAATATCAGAAATCCTGATAAATAGCTAAAAGTTTTGAATAGTTGACAAAAGTTGAAATTGTATTGCCAACTGAATATTGAACAATTTTTTTGAGTTTGAACAACAGGAACAACAAAATGTTGCTTTCATTTTTAAAAAAATGGATATAGCCCTTTTTAAAATTAGAGCCCATTGATCAAAAAAGAGCTTTGAGATTGAACTTATGAAAAGTGTACTTTGAAAACCAACCTTATAGTAATTCCATAATTTAAAATAATTTTTTTTAGATTCCACAACTTCTACTTAGAAGTCAATCTAATGATATGTAAAGTTTGAGACGGCCGATGTGTGAAAATATTTCAAAGTAGGTTTCGAATACCGTTTTGTGTTTATGGTTATTAAACGAAAATTTGATATTTTTAAACTAAAAAAAATGTACCGATTTTTACCTATTGACCTATTTATAGTCCACATAACTCTTTTCTAGCCAATCAACACGATTCGTTTTGTTGATCAGGCTGTATGTGCCTGAAGTTACCCAAATACATATTTTCTATGGATTTTTTTATCGTACTTCATTTGAAGATCTATAATAAATAAAAATAAGCCTAAAAGCATACTCGAAAATTTCATATTAGGATGATCCCTTGGCAGATGCAGGTAGAAAACTCTTGAGAAATGCGTTTCAAGAAAATCTTAAAATAAGGTAATTCGATAAAATTTTATTCATCGTGAAATGGATGTATGTAGTTTTTCTTTTTATGACAAAATTTCTTATTGAGGCATTCGTTTGAGTAAATGACCAGAAAACCTCAATTGCACACTTTTAAAAGCCCCCAGCGAGAACTTCAGTCGCAGGAAACTGACATTTACAATTTTTTGTTAAAATTAATTAAAAAGGTTTACATCACCAGGGTCTGATTAAGGTGGCACTAACGAGAGCGATTGAGCCAAAGCCTCAAAGTACCAATCAAAGAATAGTGCGGTCGTTTTTGTTTCAAATCAGCCTCGAATTGGTCCAGAAACTCTGAATAATAGTTGTAATTGGGTCTTACAGACCCAGCTTGAATTTCTTTGCATTCGACTTTTTATGAATCCATATTTCCATCCATGGCTAAGGCGAAAAAAATTTTTATCATTGTGGTCACTTTTTTGTGTTTGTTTTCCACAGAGAACAAATGCGGCACTCACTTGGCGAGCGAGCTTCCTTATTTCCAAATGCTCATGCAATACATTCTCTGCCCGCTAACGTGAGATGCCTACAGGCCAGGGGCACCGAAAGCCGTGTTGCGCATGTGGAGAACTCCACACGAGGCCATATAGACGAGTGCCTCGAAAAACGTGTTCCAAGCCACGGTATCAAAGTAAAAAGATCAAATTTATACCAAAAATAGTCCAACTGCTCAGAGCTTCGGCCAATTGAGAGATATTGGGCTCAAATGAGAAGAGATCTTCGAAAGAGTGGTAAGACTGTAAAAAACTTACAAGACTTCAGATTTAAGTGGAAAAGATCGTACCGTACTCTGGATGAAACATCTGTGCAAAATTTAATGAAGGGCCTTAAGAAAAAGGTAAGAAATTTTTATAGAAAAAAAAATGTTAATTACTTTTTAGTTATTTATGTTCTGAATATTAGTCATTATTAATAAAAAAGAAAAAAGACCTAAAAATTTATTGGGTATTTTTTTATAACTGAAAAATAAAACGTAAGTTTTTTTCTGGCACAGTCCATATCTCATTTAAAAGGTCTTTAGGCGCCAGAGATCAAACATGATAACGGATTTATTTTTTTTTCGCTGCAGTTTGTTTCGACGTCTAAAGTTTCCCATGTGTAGCATATGTTCATAATATCTGACGAAAAGTTGCTTTATTAATAGAGAATTCTCAAATTATGAAACTGTTTTTCACCCCTTCGTGAAATCCATGTTAAATTAATATTAAGTTATACCGGTCTTTTTAGAAATTCCCGGAACCAAACATTTCTATTACAGTACTTTGTAAATTTATATAGAGTTCTTATGAAAAGCTATGTGTCCGTAAGACTTTCATTTCCAGTTGGGTTACAAGTGTGCCTACACAAACGCACATTTTAAAATTAAAGAGAATAAGACCGAGCCACAACCACACATACAAACACAGACATTCGTGTTGACCGCACAAAAGCCAGAGCGGCAGACAGCAGCTGTATCACATTTGTAAGAGCGTGCAAGCGCAACATCAAAGTGAGCGAATGAGCGCAAAAAACACGTGCATATTTTTAGGCTTACGGCTGTAAAAAAAAAAATTTGCAAAAATCATACAATGTCATTGAAGCGGGATTTTTGATTTTAATGCTTAATTAAGCTTTTAAGGATTTTTGTGGGAGGGCATTTATATAAATAAATAAATATTTTTTGTTGATTTTTTAAAGGAGCTTCTGGAATTTGTGAACTTAATTTTTCATTCTGCTTTATTCATAACATTCGTACCAATTTCTTGTTGTGCTTAGTTTTATTTAGAGCATTGCATACTTTTAGGGTGTGGCACAAATTTCTAAGCATTGCATATTGTGATGCTCTCTTTAAATTTGACATTTCGAATTGCGTTTGGTGTTTAGAATTTTATTATTTTTGGAATTGATCTGTTACATTAATATATATATATTTTTTTTGAATTAAGAAAGCTTGTAGTTAGATTACTCTTCTTTTTGAAAAAATTTTTTTTTTGTTTCGGCATCACGAAATACAAAACGACTGAGAAACCGATGAACGACAGCTTGTAAGTGTACTAGCCAAAATAGCAACAACATAAGCAAAAATAACAACAAAACACAGTAATAGTAAGAATATTTGGAGCAGCAGCAGCGGCACCAAAGCAGAAAAAATGTGTACACACACAAAATGTAACCTGTTTTTAGGAGCCAGACCGTGTGTTGTGAGACTGTGATTGATGCTGTTAACAGCTTTCTTTGGTGTTGATGTTTTTGTCTGAATTTTGTGTAAGATTTTAAAAATTAAAATTATGTACCTCATATATATATTTCAATTCGATTCGTTTAACTTGTAAGAGCATAAGAATTGTTAAACTTGATCCTATTTAATTTTTTTGATTATGTATTCGCTTTCTGATCCTCTTAATCTTGTGCACTTCTATGAACATTTAAATAAAAAAAATATTGCTTTACAATCACACCGAACATAAATGAAATTTTAGTTAAAAAAACGTTGCATGCTTTTTGGCGCTTGTTATTATTCTATCAAATGCATATTTATAAACGCAGCAGAGTCGTATTATAATCGCCATGGCGATTATTATATTATGTTGTCAAGCGATAGTTTGTTCTGAAGATTTGTATTATAAGGTAAAGTTCCAATCAAATATTTTTGATGGCGAATTTTGTTACGTCGACGGACTCAGAGTACTGCTTAATTTTACCTACGAAAATTGGACAGTTGCTTGTGACTTTCTATTTATAATTGAATAAGGTTACACATTCTGTAGTAACAGCCTGACAACACTAACATCGTAAATATTGCAAAACATGATACCTGGGAAATGCCTTAAGGTATGCAACAAAAATTCAGTTAACTTTTCAAAGAGAGTTATGAATTCATTCAACAATCTTTCAAGTGTTGGTAGGAGTATCAATTGATGTACATATGTATGCGTAAGATACGAGAAATAGTTTTTTTTCTATTTAATTGAAGCGCAAAGTTGTCAAAAATCATTGCACATTTTTTGGCTTAAAAAATATTTTTAAATAATGAAAGATATTGCTCAGAAATTAGTTTTTTTTTACTTTTTTCAACTAAAAAATATTCCCCAATGTTAATTTTTGCGAAGGTAATTCCTATGTGTAGCTAATTTTTTAAGTCAAGATCTCATAGTTCCTATTTTTATAGTATCATTTGTTGTTTCCGAATAACAATGCATATTTAAAAAATCGTTGCATATTTTTTGGCACTACTAAGAATTAATCCATTAACTCATAAATGTTTTTGTGCTTCTTTTACCAAAAAAAAAACAGCCAAAATAAAACTTCACGCAATATTTGTTTTTAGGTTGCTAATTATGTTGTTGTTTTAATAAATATTTCACACACTTTGATATATACACACATATGTGTGTAATAACACAATAAATCAATCTCGCAGCCAATTCTACAGCTACACACACAACTGCGCTGCAAACAACTACACTGCACTTTTCATTTCAGTAGTAAATTAAAACTTTAATTTGTTGTAGTAATTATTTCATTGGTGCTGTTGTTGTTGTTTTTGTTGTACAGTTAATTACAATTTTTACACATTTGCACATACACACCTTTTTTGCCACTTTTTAGCTAGAGATTATTAAGAATTTTCCGACGCGACACACAAATGTTGCGAACGCTTTCAAATAAACTGAATTGCCCTTGTGAGCTTTCATCTGACAGCAGCAGCAGTAGCAGCAATAGCAGCATCCATGCCGAAGTCATACGAAACGGTACATAGTTTTCAACGAAGTTGGTAATGAAAAATAAAGGAACCTCCTTGCGCTTTTTCTTTCACTCTCATTCGTTGTCCTTTTCGATGGTGTGCTTCTGGTATTTATGATTTCTGACATTTTCAAAGAGCGTAAGACTGAGAGCACCCGATTGAAAGTGTGTCAAAATGTGCGCCTAAACATTGACTTGACAGTTGATTCTGCATGTGTGTGCGTGTGTGTCATTTAGCACAAATACTTCTACTACTATGTACTTAGTTTTGTATATCTTGTTTTGTTTTTATTTTTTCTTTATTCTTTTATTGCGTTAGTTTTTCATTTCCGAGTTTCATTTGTTGCTTTGATTTTGCGAAATTCATTTTATTTTGACGTTTCTTCAATTAAAAGCTTTAATGCTTTAATATACAAAGCTTTTAATTTAAAAGTTTGACTTTTTTGCAATTGAAAGTTCATTTCTTTTCTTTCTTTTTTTTCAAGCAAATATGCAAATGTTCTTTATTACATCTGTTTGTTGATTAGCCCATTCAATAGATTTGTGGCTTTGTTGGTTTTCATGCTATTATCCATTCTCTATTATATTTCATTGATATAACATACCTATATTTTGTTGTCTGAGGCTCGAGAGAGATAATGGACATGATAGTTAAGCTTCAAATCGTTGAATAAAATATTTAAAAGTAACCGCACTAAGATTCAAGGACACATACTAATGCCTTTCCTAAAATAAGACATGCTAGTGTTCTTTTTAATTTAACTTTCCTTACTTTTTTAGCTTTCGATATTTTATACAAAGAGGACGTCCATTGACTACGTGAGTCAAATAGGGGGGAGGGGCCCGACAAAATCTCACCAAGATGGAGATTTTGCATTAAAAATTATAATTTAAATCTCACGGGAGATAGGGGAGGGGTCTCTCTCGCCAGATCTCACCAAGGGGAGGGGGGGGGTTCCGAATTTTCAAAAAAACACTTCACGTAATTAATGGACGTCCCCAAACAAATCACATCTTTCGATCTGTCCAAGCCCATTAAGTAGACAAGTTTCTCTTTTTAAGTTACGCATTCATTCCACAATTCTACTCATTCTTTTTCCGATAAGTGTGGCCATGAGGAAGCAAAAATGTCAGTTAAAGCTTAAATTAGGTACTTAGTTATTGACAGCATTGCTGATTACTAAGCCCACCCACCTTAGCAGCTGCTCAGATTTGCAAAATGCACGGATTTTTTGTTAAATTTTTAAAGTTCTAAGCACTATCTGAAATAGTTCAACTGAGTTATTGTCATATGTTGTGCAGAATAATTTTAATAATTTTCCTGGCATTGAAATTCCTAATCAAATGGCACTGTTCTCCGATATTGATCTAAAAATCGATGAGAAGACTTACCTATCTCTTACCGCTGCCAGACAAATTCAGCATTGGTTTTTAAAGAATGTAATTTAGCCTTAGAGATCTTTGTTCATATAGGCGTGTTCCAGATCAGTTATTGTATCTTCCTTGATGTAACAGAGTGGATGGAGATGGATTATTTATGTTTTTCAGAAGAAATATGTAACTGGCTTAGAAAATAGCTTGAAAAAATATAGTATTAAAAGTTAAATTTATTTTTGGTTCAAAATCTATCAAACTTAAAACTCAACCTGGCTTATATTTTCTAGGAAAATCCTCTTTCTTTCCCAACGTATTGAAATTGATGAGAATACAAAAAGGAAGTGATATCTAACTGATAGGCAGAAAAACATCTTAAAGCATCTTAAAGCGCCAGACCTACAGTGATCCGCTTCATTTATATATAGGCCCTATTAAATTAAACCAAGGAATTGGCTCCATCGCTGTCAAAAATAAATGTTTTGTTTTGTTTGCTGATTGTCTCCATAGCTTACTTGGGATCCAACTGTTCCAGTTTACCGTCATATAAACGAAGGTTTTTTAAATTTGTTTTAAATTAAAAACTATTTTCGCATTAAAATGGTAGTACATAGTATTTTTTGCGCATAATAATAAATGACGTTATATGGGCTTGCTAAAACAATTCTATTCCAGTATAAGTTAACCGAATAATTCGAAATACATATTCGGAGTACTCAAACTATTTCAACTATTCGGTACGCCTTAGAAACATCATTGCGAGCCTCAATTTTCTTCAAGGAATCAACATTCTTCATTTATGGGACTGACCTTGGTCACCTTTTTCTGACCTTTTTTTGCTTATCACATTTTTTGCTTTACCAGCGTCTACCCAAAACGTTCGATTTATTTGAACTTTTTGAGTTACTCAAAACAGTCGAACTATTCATATTATTCGAAAGCTCAAATAATTTGGTTCGAACTCAAATCGAATACAACTTTTCGATACGATTTGAAAAATATTCGCATACCTCTAGCTTATACCTATGTATAGTATTAGAACAAATTATATCTTCCTAAAAACTGTTTTTGTTATTTTGTATGATAGCGCGAACAACACTTCAATGTACATAAAAATAAGTTCAATGTTGTGTGTATACGCTGGATACAAATCATAATTAATTGGCATTAGTCTTCACTTCAACTCTGTCTATCTTGAAACTTTTCAAAAAAAATAAATTCTGGGAATATGAAATGAACAAAGAAAACAACAACCAGCGAGGGGAAACATTTCGAATTCTGCACGCCCGAAAAATTATTGTAATTGGCGCAAGAAATTTACATAAATATTTAAATTTCAATCTGCAAACGAGAACAACAAAAGCAAAATGGTTAAACATAAAGGAAGGGGAAGGAAAGCATGACGGCTTAAAATATGGCCAGAATAAAATTAAGATTAGATGACTGTGAAAGGAAAAAAAAAAAGAAAAATATAAGACATTAAAGCCAGTAAGTCAAATTATTATAGTTAATCTAATAAAACACAAGAAAATCAATAAATGGAAATGTAGAAGGGAAGGAAATCAAACGAAATAAATTCAAATTAAACTGAGCAACATCAAATAAATTTGAGTTAAATGACAGTATATAATAATCTTAAGTATGTGCCACAAAAATTCTTTGTGGCAATAAAAAAATATGATATGTTACCTTTTTAACTTTTACGCCATTTATTAAAAGTTGGCCACAAAAAAAAAGGGTTCAAAACTTTGCAACTTATACAGAAAATAAAAAAAACCGAATAGAAAAAGTTTAGACAAATGTTCGTGCCTTATGATAATATGTGTGGAAAGAAAAAAAAAAAAAACATTCTGAAATAGTCAGTAAATCGTGCAAGCAATTTTAATGGCCAAATTCAGCAGCAAACGGAAAATTAATGATGTAGACAAGAAAAACGAGGAGGACTGAGCAACACAATCGGAAGTTGCCAAAATTTAACAAGCGAAAGAAAGAAGTTGTTCGCTGCTGCAGAAACTGTCTCTTAATTTAAGTTAAGTTGTTTTTTGAACGGTTCTTTCTTTTGGCCCTGTTAGCAGCATCAAAAAGAACAATAAAAAAAAACAGCATTGGTACGGAAGTATGGAATTGGAAACAAATAAGAAGTTTTACCTGATTACCAATAACAAAACAGCAAATGCTTAACATGTCCAAGATATTTCCCAGTGGGCAACCAACTAAATATTCTTCAAACAAATGCTTCAGAGAATAAAAGAATGAATCAATATTTATACACTTGAATGGAGCTTATATAATATATGAGTGACTGTGTCTAAAATAATGTAACTTAAGGGTAATCATGCTAATTACAAGTATTTTAACGATGGCGTTTTTTCACGAGTTAACGATTGGTTTGAATATAACAAATTATATGATTGATTCAAACATTAAATACTTCACCACTATTTGATTCAAATGCAATATATTTGAATTAAATAAATATTTGATTGCTCTATATTAACTACACATTCGTTATATTCAAACAAATCGTTTTCTCAGTGCATAAACTGTCTCTATAGCTTCAGTCACTGTAGTTTGGGGATTTTTCGGACATAAAATCGACCTGGTTTTTTTTTCCGAGTTATTGCACAAACTTTTTTTTGTGGACCTCTCACAACCAGGCCCACCACGATTCTGGTGACTGACTCTTATTTCGAGTATCAGCTCTACTTAAACTCGAATGTAACGCTCCGGGAGGTAGTAGGTAAAGAGTCAAGAAAAAAAGTTGTACCTGATTACCAATAACATAAATGCGTATCTTCAAAACGTATGTCAGTGATGGCATTTGGACCGTTAACGAAAGTGTCTATGTGGGGACTGTAATCCATCGCGATAAACTAAAAGATGGCATTTGGGGTTTGGGAAAATGTACTGAATCGAGACTTGAAATATATACTTTTTAGAGAGCGAATGTACTTTTTTGCTATGAATACAAAAAATAACTAAAAAAAATTTGGACTCTCAATTTTTTTCCGCATATATCAGCAATGTTTACTAAAAACAAGCAAAAAAAAGGGTAATTATTAGAAATAGTTCAAATGTGCATGAGATCAATGATAACAATGAAAATAAAAATAATTCGATATAACGAATTTTCAATTGAGCATTGTGAGTCAAAGCTTCATAATACAGTCATGTCTTCATAATATCTGCATATGCAAATATAAGAATTGTACCCGAATGGCTTCACATTCTCGAAAGGAACTGCCCTTTGTCCATTTGACAAATTCCTAAAAGTCGCTTTCATAAATTAGGTGGTTTAACATTTATATCAATAAAAAGAAGAAAATAAATTTAAATAAAATATGAAATTTAAATCAGAAATCACTTACCTATGGCGGCCTTTCGGCTTGAACAATTGAAGGACCACTGCTAAAAATTTGCAAAACATTTTGAAAGCACTGAAATATAGTTATGAATAGAACCATAACGGAAGCCGCGCCTAGGCAGCAACTGCAATGCACGTTAACAGCAACTGCAATGCATTTTGGCAACAACCAATTCACTCACACCAATTAAGAATTTTTAATAATTTTTTTATTTTATTAATAAAACAAACATACGCATTATTTCGTAAGAATGCATTTTTTGTGAGCATATGAAACGATTTTTTATAAAACCACCTTTCAATTAATAACAAAAACAACTAAACACTGCCCTCTCACTGGCCGCCCAGCCGAAGGCACCGTTTTATATGCGATCTTCATTTTCACGTGACTTATTTAAAATATTTTATTGCTTTATCACTTGAAACTTGTTAATTAATACATATCACCACTTTTCATAATTATATTATTTATATATTATTGTAAAACATGCAATATATAACGGAGTAAAACATGCAATTTTTCACTTTGCAAACTAAACACTAATGTCATCATCATCCATATCCAATGACATTGAAATTTCAAAAATTGACACTAGTAAAATAATTTTTGACCACTAGATGCCACTTTTCAATCTATGATTTTTATGGTTGGAACATAGAGATATAGTAATAGAACCGTTAACTTTTTAAGCTTTCTACTTTAACCTGACAAGTAACTGTGAAATAAAATTCATTGTTAGCAAAACGCCATTTTGGAATTAAATAAAATAAAACAATAACTCGACAAGTGCACAACTGAGTTTAAAAATTTGTAAAGTAAACTTGTAAATATGTAGTATTATGGCGCATTAAAATATTGGTAAGAAAACCATACATTTTATATTACGGTATTTTTTGATAAAATTACAATTTTACAAATTTTAAATTCATTTTAACAAGCGATAATTCTGATTTAATAACACGGCCAGCAATAGGATTATCACTTAAAAATATCTGAGTTAATTACCTTATGAAACTCCTTCATTTCCAAACCATCTTTTATTCACAATGAACCAGGAAATCTAATTTTTTTGGATGGTGCTCCAAACTGAACCACACGGCAAAATTTTTTTGTAAAAATGCCATTTGTTGTGGTGTAAAAAGAGTGTTGTGGTAGAAATTTTGCAACATTTTGTGTTACAATGCGTCGACTTTGATAGGTGATAAAGTTCCCTCCATAGCTAGTAATTTTATACAACATTAGGTATGTTAAAAAAAAACTTAATAGAATATTTTATTCATCTAATTTAATCACTTTTCCTATAACATTGGCCGATGGTACCTTTCCTTACTGATAAATATTGTAAATGCAAAGGTCTGATTTTATGGCTGTTGCTACCTTTCGCGACTTAGACACAGATCCGATTTTTATAAAAACTTCCAACTAGGTTTTTTGAAGTGCGGCAAAGATAACAGACTACTTTTATTTCAAAAAATATTGTTATCGCTATTTTTTCACCTCTATGGCAGCTACAATTGTGAAATTTATAATATGAATTGGCTTTGAACGTAGTTGAAATAATCTGAAAATATTGATTTCAAATCTATGATTTTATTATTTGTTTTGCCTACATTTTAGCTTGAGGTTTAAATTGTCCCAAAATTTAAACTTTCTGGCTCAAATCTGTAAACGGCGCGGACAAATTTTATGTCAGATTTCGTTGTAATTTTACGAAAAAACCAATTTACTAAAACGTAGAAAAAGTAAGCCTAAGATGTCAAGATATAGCGGTTAAGGTATTTTAGTTATATGAGTGGTCCCACTTACTGTTATCAAACCACTTCCAAATTTTTCATGTGGCTGAAAATGCGGACAAAATACATTCAAAGGTGATATTTTTTATAATTTGCGGGGATATATGCTTGTATTATAGAATCGGATTTGAAAATAATTCTCCCAAAATTTTAGCATCCTACATCTGAAGGCTAAAAAATTGACGAAATGTCTAAAAGAAAAAAGTGACAACATTCTTTTTAATAGAAAACTTTCTCTTCTTTTCAATAAGCTTGATCTAGTTCAAGTAAGATTTTTCTTTCACGAGATATAGACGTTACTGACTTGCAAAGCATTATTTCCCATATGATTCTTATGGAAAACTAAAAAGTTCAATGATATACCAGTAAATATTAATATTATAAGCTATATTTCCACCAGAATTTTTCTTTCATGTTCCTGCAATTTTTAAATCTCTTTTTAAAAAAAGAAATTTGAATCACCCTAATACACATACATACATACGTTTATTATAAAAACTTATAAAGCTTAATAAGCAACATTTTATCAATTCGAAAGTAGTATATATCTGTACTTCTATTAGGAGCGTGGTGTCACCCATTTAAAAGCAAATATCTTTTCTCAAGTTAATTTGTCTTTATAATAAATTTCATCAAAAACGGAAAACATATTTTCCTTTTAGTAGCGTGGCACCGCCCACTCATATCAAATATTTTACTGAGAATTTAATCTCTCTACATACCAAATTTTTTCAAATCGGTGCAGCGTCTCAGTAGTGACATCATTTTATCCTACTAAGGGCAGTACCACGCCGTCTTAAAGAACTTAAAGCTTTTAATAAATTTTCTCCATTTTAAATAACTCACAACCTATCTCCAAATCAAACCTACCTTTCTAATCGTGGGAAAAGGAAAATTCAGGATCCTCCTGGGGGTAGTGGGCGATTTAATTGATGAGCCTGATGATCTTATGTGAATCTCTGATTCACTCCGAGAAAGTTTTTTTTAGCTTGTAAAAATCTTTTTACACAATTATTACCGGCGTAAAAGTTATATTTCAACAAGTATGCAAGGTATGCAAGGAAACAAATAATTAATTATATAAACAGCTTAACTACAATATTGTGCTGTGAAAAAATTGTCTTTGTTTACCTGGTTTGTTTATTATTTGATTAAATAAAATAAAATGTTTATTGCAAAAGTATAAGTTCACACTAACAAGTAAGTTGGGTATATTTTGAGATACATAAATAATAGACACTGATACATGTCTTCTAGTTGTTTACTCGTACATTCACGCAAATGATCGTAGCTAGCCCCTGCTGAAATGACAACTTGACTTGAATGCAAAAATGTTTATTATTATAAAAAATAAAAAAACTTTGAACAAAACAGAGATGGAAATTTCAAAAAAAAGCTACCGATCTGAACAAAAACGAAAACATTTTATTTGATTTTGTTATAGTTATACTCGAGTTCAGTGCTGAAAGATTTCTTGTTTCTAGGCAAAAAAAAAACAACTCTGCGAATAACAAAGACGCTATTTTGCAGATGCAAATAAACAATAACAATAATATAAAAGAAAATCAAAAAAAAAATGTAAGCTGTTTTTTGTTTATTGTTATCAGCTGTAAGTAAAATTCACAACAACTGATACTTTTGTAGTTGCAATATTCTTAACAAATATAAAGTTTTCTTTCCCGCAAGGAATTTGCTTTGATAGTTCATGATCGCTGATGAGATCGTTAAGCTGCCAATATTCTTGAGGTTCTTTTTAGTCGTTAATATTTACGCTATAATTCTCAAATAAAAAAAAAAATAAAATAATAGAGGTTTTGCGATTCTCTAAAAATAAAAAGAAATAAAATATTTTTATAATATTTTTTTTTTTATATATTTTTTGTATTACAACAAAATACTTCAACTACATACATACATACTTGCAATCAGTTGCAATCGCTTTCAAACGCCTCCAGTCCGTAGTAAGTGGCTTCATTCAACTTTTCATTGGTATATTTTTGTTTTTGCTGTTGAAAGCACTTTCACGCTCCACATACCAACAGCCTAGTCAACCAAGTCAGACACGGCATGCCACGGCGGCCCAGGCGCCATACAGCGCTGTTTATACGCGAAAATAGAGGTCAGTGTGACGTAATTGTTTATTTCTCGTCGCTTCTGTTACTTTTACCTGTTGAAATTAGGTTTATTTTTTTATGTTAACTCGATTGCGCACAGTAGCGGGATGTTGTTTTTCGATGGATGCTAACTATTTAAAGTCTTATTGTTTTTGTTGTAATGAAATTTATCTTATCTTACTTGGAGAGATTAGATGTTTTTTACTTAATTACGACTTTACGGCTAAACGTATTTGAATGAAACTTGGGGGATAGATAGTCTATGTCTCTAGTGCAGAAAAAAAAAAAACACTTGAAATGTTATATCTTGGCACATACGGCTGTAACAATTATGAATTTGATGTTTATTATTTGCAATTAACCATATATTGGCAATATTGAGCAATAGGCCTGGCATCTCCCATATCAAAATAACACCTATGGTAGAGCAAGTAAAAAAAAAAATTATTAAGTCAGTAGATAGAGAAATATGACTGTAAATGATGGAATATGAACAGTTTTTCATATATTGTTTGGACCGGAATCATAATGTAAAATCTATGCTTTCGAATTTTTTGGCAACCTCGGTTCAAGGGTCCCCAAAAAAAATTTCTCAATATACTCGCATATAATTCCTTCACTGATGGTGATGTCACAAAGGTAAAAAATATTCCCAACTTTATTGTTTGTACCTAGAAACGTCACGGTTATAAGCTTTTAGATTATTTTCTTTTTCGATGTTTTTGGCAATTATTGATTTTTCGACTTTTTTTAATATTTTTCCAACTAAGGCCACATGAGCGTTTTTTCAACACGCTTTTCAGCATGCTACAAAATTATATGCAATAGGATTTCGCTTTTTGAAAAGACGCTCGTGTGTCCTTAGTCTCAACTGTTTTGATATTATTCAAAAATTTTGGAGATTTCACAAATTGCTCTATGTGTCTCAATAGGTTTTGTCTATTATCGACTTTTCGATGTAATATGTTTCAATTTTTTTGATTAGTTTTAACTCTTATCGTCGTTATCGAAATTCTCGGTTATTTGATCTTTTTCGATCTATTTTGGTGTTTTTCAATTAGTTTCAACATTTTCATTGTTCTTAGATAAACTCTTTCGATGTTTTTCAATAAGCTATCAACTATGGTTTTTTCGTTTTTTTTTTTTTGAAAATTTTTGAAACTTTCGATTGTTTCCGACTTTTTTCGTTTTCTTTTTTTACCATGTTTTTCGATTAGTTCTGAGTTTCTAGTAGTTTTTCGATAACACTTAACCATTTAATGTTTTATTGATAAATTTCGACTTTTTACAATGTTATCGATGATTTTAATTGAAACAACAAAAAAGTCCAAACTTATTTAAAAACAAATATCAAAGGACCGATATAAGCCGAAAACTTTCGTAAAAATGGATTTACATCGATAAATTGATACTGGTCGAAAACTATCAAAATTTTCGATGAAGTCAAAACATATCAAAAACAATAAGAAATCGACTATATTCCAAAATCATCGAAAAAGTCGAAACTAATTGAAATATATTAAAAATATATAACTGTCGAAAAGCATTGAAAAAGATTAAGCGTTTAGAAAACAGTTGAACAATTTTATAAAATTCGATAAAAGTTAAAAATTTCGCAAAAAGTCAATAAAACATAATAATAAAAAATGCGGGGAAATAAATCTCCTATTGTACATTATGCTTCGATAGATATATATTTTTGAAAGGTCATTGGCTTAAGTCAACATAATTTCTTTTTTAGTTTAAACAAAATCTTCTGAAAAAAGATGATTTTTTTTTTACTTAACTCATTTTTCTCGATAAATAAAAAATGATTTGAAAAAACGGCACTACTCTTGAACAAAGCAGCATAACTTCTAAAATTGTCTAAAATTGTTATTCTTAAGAATAACATCACATGTTGATTTTTCCGTGTTAAGAAAATGAATTGATTTTGATATAACAACACCGCCCAGCTTTTTAAATAAATTTTATTAGACGAATCAACATGGGTTTACTTATGACAGGGATGTTACTAGACTTTTTTATAATATAACTTATTATTTAAATAATTAATCTATTCCAAACTTCGACACATTAATTATTCATTTCCGTTCCAAATAAATTTGAAAACTTGTTATAAATTAATTGTAAATTATTCGACCTTTTTATTAATTAATAGAATCGTTGTTTAATTATTTCGGCTAGAGGTCTTACTTACTATAATAATGTAAGACCTCGTGCCGAAATAATTAACCAACGATTCTATTAAAAATTTTTAAGAATTTTAGTTACAAAAAGCGAAGTTATACTAATTGCATTCATTGCTAAATGAAATCATCAGTGACCTTTGAGCTGATGCAGTGAACATTTTTTAGCAAACCCAAGCAAATACTGGAAAAAAAGCAAATCAAAAATTCTATTTTCTGTTTTTTTTTCTTTCTGCTTTTGTCTTTGTTTTGTATAGCTTTTTTTTGTGTTATCACTCACCGCACTAAGCAGTAAGCTCAGTAAAATAATTATAAACTATTTTGTGCTATTTTGCCGGCGAAACCTGTAACAAATTAAAGAAATTGCAAAGGGGGCTGATTATGAAACAAAAATCATTCTCACAAAATGCAGCAAAAGCAGCATTTAGAAGAACGACTAAATGTGACACTGCTGCTAGAGTAAATTATCTTAATAATCTTGAACGAGGTTAAAAGTTTCTTTTTTTTTTTTTTTTGTAAAGCTATGTAAATTTAAAATATCAACAGAACCTTATAATTGAAAACAAACACTTTTTTATTAGCACTAAGTTATTACTTTTTATTTTATCACTTGTCACATTTCATTTCAAAATTTTCACTCTTGACACTTTTGACACATCCACATCCGCATTACAATTAAAACGCAATCATCGTTGAAATGCTTCCTGGTTCACCTAACCTCTTTTAGGCTATGTCTGGATATTACAATGAAAACAACTGCAACGAGATGACACAGACAAAGCCTAGTAGAGGCTAGATTCAGTCCAAGAATCTAAATGGATAGATTTTGCGGAAAACATCATAACATTTGAAACACAATATTATTTACGCTACGCAAATTATACGCCCACAGATACACATGTAAGATACAAATTAAAAACAAAAACAAAAACATTCGGCAAATTATGCACTGAAGTTAATTTAACAACGACGAGGCAGCAATAAAAATAAGCGCCTGTAAAATCCATTTGTCACTTTCACTTTTCACGAAATCGTCACCGTCGACGCCGCCGCCGTCATTTTAATTTTAAAATGAAACGCAAAACATTTTGCAAACTGACAGATACGAGCGCGGCCGCATAGCAATGCAAACTGACAGATGAAATGCTGGAAATGTAGAAATTTTAATTTTCACTTCACGTTTATCAACGTTAAATCGACAAAACAGAAAATACGAAAAAAAAAATTAAGCTCATGCATGCAAATTGTGAACAAATACTGGAATAAAATCTCAAACGTTTGGCAAATTTGTTTGAATTATTAATACAAGTATCCCAAAGATACAAAATATAAATTAAATTGTTCAATAAATATGCCAACTAGACAAAAAATAGCGAAACATAAATATCAAACAAAAAAAAAAAAAAATATTACCATTTATGAAAAAGCTGCTCAACTGCTAAGACTGGAGGATTAAAAAATAAATAAATTTGCAATGAAATAGCACAAAAAAATAAAATAAAGCAAAATCTGTACAAACACCAAGAATCGCATTGAAAAAATTCAAGTTCAAAGCTAAAGCATACGCGGCACTAAACGACCGACCACAACAATTTTCTACTGCTGCTATCGTATCTATTAGATACAAGTTCAATGCAAACATTCATCTATGTGCTCTCTTTCCTCTCATAATTGCTCAGCTTGCTCGCGCCAAAAGAGTTCACTTCAACGCGTATATAGTTGTAGTACGCGAGTACTAACTTAAGTATTTACGCTCCTCCAAATCAGTTGACGTGTTTGACGACGATCGTTTGCCTTCATTGCTCCACTATTCTACCACGTGATAGCAGAAACAGTCTGCTCTCAGATTCAAGTCTTCGAATACCATTCGAATCTCTGCTACGTTCGTCGCTCATACTAGCGCGAACGTGACCTTCTCCTCATCGACGACTCTCTATGTATTATACATTGCATTAGAATTGATCGTAGGTTCGTTGTTGTATTTTCTCGTCGTCTAGCCTAAGCGAGCATCTATGTATCTCACCATTTTCGTTCGGGTATTCTGAAAGTTTCTCCTCTACTATTTATTTTCAAGGTTTTTCTAGGTTGTTGCTGTCTCGACTTCTACTGTGACTTTGACCGTTTCTCCGCCAAACAACCAGCGAAAGTAATCCATGTCAGTGGAACACTCTCAATTTCATTTCGCTTTCAGGTTTTTCTTATCTGTGCTAACTATTTTGTATTTTATAGCATTTACGAGTACCTCGCGCATATGATAAAGTAATAGGTACCCTGTTCTATATAAAATAATTTTTTTTTCTATTTTTCTTTTATTATTTTATGTTTTTTTGTTTTTTGGCTTTGGTATTTTATCGCTTTGGACTTGAATTTCTTCACGTTGGTTTTATTTTTATGTTTGTAAATGGGTCGCTTAATGTTTTAAGCTTCAACCAGTAGTTTTTGCTATGCTCGGAAAATAATAATAATCTCTTGTTTGAGCTCCAATGCGGTGTTTGTCGAAAATATTTGAAAAAAATTGAAGAGTAAAGGATCTTAATGTGTTGCATTCAAAACTGATCTTCGATCAACTTTGTCTTGTCTAGTTTGAAGTTCTTCAAACTTTGAGCGAATTAAAAAAAAGCGTCGTTAACACACTGGTGTTGGGAATATTATAATGAACCGCAGGCGAATGTCACCGCGAAGCCGGTGAGGAGGATTGAAAACCGCGGTCGATGGACCTCTACTTCCCCTAACATACTAAAATTTCAAAGAAAATCGGGAGTGAGGCCATTTAGGCAATTAATTACCCAAGTTCATCCTAGGCTAAAGTGGTTCGTGTACAATAGTTTGACCGGTAACGAATATATTAAAATATATAAAAAGAAAATGAAAATGAAAAGAACATTCGGGGTCAAACGTGAAACCAGTTCTTTTGTACGGCTGTGAAACCTGGCTAATAAACAGCATCCTGCTACACAATTTAGAAGTGTTCACCAACAATTTTCCTCGCCGTATTCTGAGAATATGGTAGCCTAGAATCATTTCCAGATGCTGTCAAGGACCAACTTCCATACAAATCAAACGACGAAAGTGGAAATGGAATGAGCATACGTTGCGAAAATCATCAATTGAAATCTGTCAGCAATCATTGGAATAGCAGAAAATGCGGCCGTCTTAGAAAATCGTGGAAACGTGCTGTAGAGCAGGAAATACGTGAATCGAAGAAATGTTGGAGAGAATTGAAGGCACTCGCTGATGATCGTGCACGTTGAAAGGGTTTAGTGAAGGCCCTATGCTCTGGGTGGAGATAAAGGATACAAGAATGAAAAGAACATACTATATGTTTCAAGAAAAGGAAAGAGCTCGACTATTAAATTATATCGATCCACTTTTATATTTGGCGCAAATGTTCGTAATTGGTGTCCCTATAATAAACGCCAAGATATGACTTACTTACTTACTTAACCTCAACTATTTGGTCATTTCGGATTTAGCGACTCAAAAGCCCCTTTAAAACCTGGAAGTCCGAATTTATTATGTATTTTTTTTTTTTTTTTTTTTAAATAATTTTTATTTTTTGAGCACTCCATTAAATGACATCGATGGTTAAATGTTGACCGCTTGTTACGTATATTTTGCTTTGCATGAAGTAATTGAGGTATTTATGAACGAAAATATAAAAATGAATTTTAGAACAAATGTTCTATTTCTGACTGCTGTTACAAAGAGTTATTTACCAAAACAATTTTTTAGAAAGTTAAAACCTAGCAAATTTTAACAGTACTAAGGGAAATACAACAATATTTCGCTTAAAAACCGATATATGGTGGCTACGTTCAACCAGGGCCGGATTAAGACTTTGCTAAAAACTGGAAAGGAGCTGGATAATATCAGTAGTAAATAACATAACATTTTAGTTAATGAATATAATGAATTTTTGCAATGTGCAGAGGCTCCATGAAGTTTTTTAATGTCAAAAATATCTCATTTTCCTAGTGTTTTTGGATTGCAAAAGCTGATGACATTTTTTTTTTTGTTTATTTTTAGTAAATAAAAATTTTTTATGGTGAAAAATTTTTAAATTTTTTAGGTATGGGGCAGAATGAATGACCAACCCAAAAAAAAGGTTTTCCTATTTTGTTTATCACAAAACATCCACACAACCCTACTTGTGATCTTAGGTGCCCCTTGAGCTCAGAGTAAGAGCCCTAGCCCTAGTTCTATCAAAAACCCATAGTAAATACCTTAACTCCACGCTGGTTGGTGGGCTCTCTAGCCCAATCTTAATCGAGCGCTGTGTTTAACCATCGATATATATTTAGGGACTATGAAATTGTATTATGTAAAACGAGACAAGTGAGTGACTGATTTTCGTCTGGCTGAAATCTGAATTAATGTTTTTTCTTTTAAATGATGATATATGGTATAAGTTCAAATGAACATAAAAGTTGGCGCAAGTCCTTAATTAAAAGTTTCCAATGGCTGTTGTGGGTGTGTTATTATCAATTACTAATTTCTTCCGTTTTACATAATACGGGGGTTAATATTTGATTGTAAAACGAGAGCTAATATAGAATTCTTCAAACGTTTTGCTATTAAATATGAAATATGCACTGAAAGTTAATACACTTAAAGTCATTCTTTGACAAAGCGCAGAGAGTTGGACATGAAAATTGGCCAATACTCAAATTAGATATTTTAAATATATCGAATTGTTTTAAGTTCTCAACAAATAAAATTTTTCAAAAACTTAAATAACAAATATCAATGGTTTCAATTCGGATAATATTTTACTGTTTTGTGGAAATTTCAACAAAATTAAATAATTAAAAATTTGAGTTTGGAAAACATTTAAGCTCAACTCAACCCCAACTAATTTGATAAGATACATATATACATAAGAGATTGTTGAAATTTGTTTTCTCGCAGTCTGCATAAAAGCCGTAAAATCGTATCAAAATCCACTTTTTCTGAATTTTTAAAAAAATTTTATTTATGATATTTTTCGAATTCAGAAAAATTGAAAGTATCAAAATCTCATTTTGGTTGAGATACATTTTTTTGTTTTTGTGCAAATATCGTCGTTTAAACTGCAAAACCACGTTTGATTTTTGGCTAAATTTGATTTCTGATTTTTGGCATTAGCTTTGCAGTTTACACGGCGATATAGTGAATTATTTTATTCTTGCAAAGAATGTGAAAGTTAGGCCTCAAATGATGCCGAAGTTTTCTGATACATTATTGTTTTTTTTTTTTTTTTCTTTTTACGAATCGAATTTTCTTAAACTCAGCCTATTTTGATTTTTTCAAAGTCAAAAAATAATGAACATATAATATTAATATAATTTAAAAAAAAAAAATGTGCAAAATTAGAGAGATATTTTTTCGGTCAAAGTTTTCATGCTGATTTGATGGCTTTCCTCCAAATTCCATTTTGAGCAAACTGTTTCATAAATTTTTAATTTCAATTGTCCACAGTATAGGTTTCGTCTTTTTTTTATTAACATTTTTTATAGTCATTTGAATTTTTCAATTAAAATCACTGGAATTCCAATAACATTACGAGTTTGGTTTGATCACTTCTTTTCTTTTAATGTAATTTTTCGAGCATAAGTCAACAATTCACGATCCATAAGATTCAGCTTATTTTAATGAAGTACACTTTTCACTTTTTCCAAAAAAACTTTCATATTTAAATTTACAAGTTTTTATGCAGCTAGCAGCTTAGTAAAATTAAAATTATAATCCTTATTAATTTCACAATTAGGGCGTGGTTGGCACTTTTTGAATTAAATTTTTTTTTTTTATTTATACAAATTATTTAAATATTTTTCATTAGTTTATAAATTTTTTTTTATTTTCATTGCAATTATCCAAGTTCCCACATTACTGACAGCAGCGGTGATTGCTTAATTCGTTCCAAAAGCAATCGATCCGTTCTGCTGTCGCCGATGTGTGGACTGGCGCGTAGTTCTCGTTTTAATAAACTCGAGTTTGAAATGATTTTTAGCTTTTATACCGAGTCCAATTTTGGATTCTTATACGTTGACTACTCGAACGACTTCTTTCTTTATTTGCTGTTGTTGTTGTTGTTGTTGCTGTTTATGCTGTTGTTGTTGTTGCTTGTGCTTTCTTGTTTGCTTTCGTTCTTCGTTTTTATTACTTATTCATCTTTACTTTTTTAAATATTTTTTTATTTTTATTATTTTTTATGATTTTTAATTTTTTATTTTTGTTAACCGTCTACAACAACATTGAGTTTTCGCATCTTTCTTTCGGCGCTTGATCGTGCAATACGAATGCGTTGCCTACACTCAACAATAGCAGCAGCAGCAACAGCAGCAATAGCAGCAACAACAACAGCAGCAACAGCAACAAATCGGCCAGCAATGTTCAAGTGTTATTTGCTGCTTCTTTTTTTTTATTTATTTTGCATGTTTGCCCATAAAAAAGATTAAAAGAAAAAGAAAGACGCACTCACACACTGGCGACTAATCAAGCTGCAATACTGGCGCACATCGATACTCGCACACACACACAAACACACATACATTGGTATGCAACAATACCCTGACACTTTCAAGACAAGATGAGATCCCGTCGCTGGCTGCAACGTTCGTTTTAAAAAATTTTTTTTTTTATTTTTTATTTTTGAATTGATTTTAAAACGCGCGCGCTCGCTTATGTGTGCAAATTAAGTTCCATAACCTAGACCCCCTCCACCGTCTCCAGACGGTCATAGTGTGCAACTAAATGAGCGCGCTTCTATGGACGCGTCGTTGTCGTCGTCGTCTTTGCAGACGATCGATCAACAACCGCCGTAATCTTGGCGTATGTCCGCGTCAATTGTGTTAACTTTCAGTGGCAACTTTTGGCTCAATCGTTTGATCGCGCTCGATTTTTTTATATACCTACTATATTTTTTCCCATTTTTACTTCTTATTCTCTGAGATGATCTTGCAACTTAAATCGATTCCACGCTAAACAATGTCCGACAATGAACACAATTTTTTCTTTTATTTACTACTGTATTCAAATGATCGGTGTTCTTAAACGTTTTTAATTGTTGAGATTCAATTTTATTGGAATGATCCATTTGTAATTTATATATGCACGTATGTATGTATGTTATATGTAGTGCAAAAAGTATTGAACAGAAAGTTAAGCAAAAAATATATTAAATTATGATCTGTTCCCAAAACAATAAAATTGATAATTTTATAAAATTTTTTGGAAACTTAATATCTCTATGTCAATCACGATTTTATTCAGGTTACACGTATCGAAGTCATTGTATTCATCTACCAACGCTTAGAACTTTGATTTAAGTAAAGGACGGAAAAAGTTCTTTTAATAAAAGACCATTTTGCGGCTACTTGAACCTTATTCCGCAAATGCAAAATGACAAAACCCAGCATTAAGTAATATACAGTCCCTTACGTATTTAGTGTAAAAATGAGGATGATGTCAAAAAGTATCGAATAGTATCGTTAAGCATGCAGGAAGTCGATTTATTTGTCTTCTTCCCTCAGATGATGCAACAATTTTAATCGTCTCTTCGCTAAAGGGCCGTCCATTAATTATGTGAGACAAAATAGGGGGGAGAGAGTCTGGCAAAATCTCACCAAATCTCACCAAGGGGGAGGAGGGGGTCAAGGAAAACCTCACGTCAACTTTTTAATGCAGAGAATTTACATTATTATAGCAGATGACAGATAGCATCATATCAATTATTTAAAAATTATAATTTAAATCTCACGGGAGGGAGGGGTGGGGTCTCGTCAAATCTCCCCAAATCTCACCAAGGGGAGGGGAAGGTCCGAATTTTCAAAAAAACAACTCACGTAATTAATGGACGGCCCCTAAACGACTAATGACATTGAAGAATATTTTTTCATTTAATGGAAATTCAATAGAATCTGGGATGTATCGCGAGAGAAATAAATCGACACCATCGAAAATAAGGAGTTTTTAAAAATCTTAAAGTATTAATAATATGCAAAAAACATAGGATGAATTGATAAAAGTCGGGAAGTTTAAAATAGTATCAAAAAACAATTGATAAAACCCGGATAGTATCGAAACATTTTTATTAAAGTTGATGTAAAAAAATATAACAATCAAAAAGTATCAAAAACATAAAGGAAGCCGATATAGTTCGAATATTAGCACGAATGAGTCTGAAAAAATTAATATGTATGATCGAAAAAGTATATATCAAAAAACATAAAAAAGTCTACATAAGTCAGGATGTACCGTAAAACTACAAAAAAGTGAATATAACTCAGACAGAATGTATCGAAAACATTGAAAGAATCGAAAAAAAAACTTGATCAAAATTAGCATGTGACTCGCTACAATGCCGAATCTTGTCGAATCAAAAGGAAAAAACTTCGATTCTATATTTATAAGGTATTCAAACGAAGTTCAATTTTATATTTGCACAAAAAAAAATGTATGTTTCCGTTGAAAATTTGAGCGAAGTGGTAATGTACTGCAAAACATAGAAGAATGAGTTGATTAAAGTCAAAAAATATTGAACAGCAACAGAAAATCGATAGAGTTCATTTGTAAGAATATAACAAATATATCGACAAAGTCGGAATGAATCGAATGTAAAGAAAAGTTTTGAAATTAAGATCTTAGATCACCTTTCTTTAACTTTGTTAATATTTTCATCAGTAGAATTTGTTTCACGATATGTATGATATCACTTCTCGGCTTTGAATGCTTTGTACCAGCCGTACTATCGTGTATGATCGTTGCCGATGATCGCACGTTTTCACTGTCGCACAGTGTTGTTGGTCACAATGTATAAGATCCAGTTTGTGTTGTGATCTTACACTTACACACTTGTATTATTCGGTAATGTCATTACCTATCTGGTTTCTTTGTTGTTGTGAACTTGTCAACATCGTATAGTCATTGCTCCAAAAGAATCTGGTTTGTTTTTTTTTCCTCAATACGATTACCACTTTTTTGTTGTTGTCTTTTGTTCTTACATAGACATATGCGATTATTTCATCCCCAAAAATTGTAGGTATACACATGGTCAAATTAAGCCAGTTAATGTTGGCAAGCCCCTGTAGTCTATCCCCCGCGAATTTTTATTTCAATGGATCCTTAATCACTTTTTTGAACTTGTGTGCCAAACTTGTGAACCTAATCAATACAACGAACTTTGCTGCCGTTTCTACTGCTGCTGATGCGATCAGTCTACGACGCAAAAAGCCAACAAACAAAAAATTAAATTCTGAAAACAAAAAACAGACAGACAATTTTGTTTTTTTTTTTTCAGAATACCAAACAATTCTTAAACCCACAATAGCTGGTACATTCATGTTTTTTTTTATTTTTTATTTTTTACACAGAGTACAATATCAACTTTAAAAAATCAACACAATAATTATGTAAATTATTATGCAGAAATTCGTTATAAATTATATTTATTTATTTTTTACTACATTTTAGTTTTATTTTTTATTTTTGGTTTTTCCATAACGAACTTGTTTTATTTTATTTAACATACAAGTGGTCAAAAGTTCTTATTTATACCCATAGAAAAGTTTCTGATAACGATGAAAGCGAATCTTAAGTTATACGCCAGCCAGCCCTCTTTAAGTTAAAATTTAATGACCTTGTTTCGACAACATATTTAAAAATCAACTTTGATGCTATTTTAATATTAATTCTATATTTTTAATAGCTATGATGAACTATGAAAACAATTTGGAAACTAACTTAATAATGAGATGTACGGGATGAAAATATAGAGTCTTCTATCTAAAAGGTTCATCTCATCTTTTGCGCGATGTCCCCTTTGGGCACGAATAATGTTCCTGAACACTGCTTATCGCGAGAACATATGAAATGTGGTCATTTGAAAATGGAACGAGTGTCAATTGCATATTTCTTCCACTCTATCGTGATCATCATCTGTAATAAGTTTTAGTTTCCCACTACCCGCAAAATATGAAATATATCAAACTTATAAGGATCGGTTGACATATATTGAAGGTAGATTTAGGTAAGTGTCTACATTTTTTTCGAAATGGTTAAAAACTTTCCAAGCCAAGGCTTTACTCTTAGACTTCTAAATTACTGAAATTGAACTGAATTTTTCACGTCGTTCATGATGATGCCATCATATGACTAACAACTGATATTCACCCGATCAGTTCGGAGACATGAAGTTTTTTAAATCATTCGGTTAATATTCTTGGTTGTAGGGAATCAAAGAGAATTATTAGAAAATAGCTCATAGAGTATATAGTGTGCGATAAGGTTAGGTTAGGTAGGAAAAGCAGTCAGTTTAAAACCGACTGAATTAGACCAAATTTTGATCCACCGTGATACCACAGGTATTTAACTATACGCTGTCATGAACGCGATATTGTAATTAAACTAGAAGCTGACCAATACTAACATGTCTAAAGTCATCCAGGTCATCAAATGAAATCGAATCGATTTTTCTCCTCCTCCACATCTCTACAACTTCTACAAAAGTCAAAATACCGAACACCTAACCTCTCCGCATATCTGTTGATAAGGCAATGGCCAGCTATGACTGCAACGACTGTCGAGACACAATGTCTAGTGCAGGATATAAATTTTAGAGAGTACTGCAAGTTGACCTTTGGGTCCATCCTTTTATATCATATCATATTTCAACAGCAATTTACAAGAAACAAGTGACATACCAACACCTTTCTTGTCCTAAGGAATATGTAACGTAGCCAGCCGTCTAGCAAGTTTATCAGCTTTGCAATTGCCACCAATGCTGAGCTATCTCATTAAGAGAGTGCGACTTTTCTGGACCACTAGTGGGACAGAGAGAGATTTTATAGCATTCTGACCATCTGAATAAATATTAATGCCCTTTTGAATACGACATTTAATCTCAGCAAGGCCTCTACCTCTGCCTGAAAAGCGCTGCAATATTCTGGTAATCTCGCAGTATCCTTAACTTCAGTTGCTTAAAGTAAATACCATTACCCACTTGGTTATTTAGCTTAGAACAATTCGTGCAGATTTTAATATGGCCGCATCTCCCCGGAAATTCTCCACTCCAGTCATCCCTAGCTGTAAGTTTTTGTGTATGTGCGGTCAAGAAATAAAGAGCACAAATCGTGTGAATATTTTGATATGATGACTTAGCTCTTTCTGCATATTTTTTGGAGAAGTTTTTCAAAGCGATCTGAAGGACATAACTTTTTTCATATGGACATAGCTCAAACCTTAAGAAATCCTTTTCGATATACGAGGATGGCCTCTTGAGACCGTAGTCGCTTGATGAGTAGCGCCCAATTTCTCATTTGATATAAACTTTCTTGCTTACAGTAGGTAGTCGTATAACGAAGGGTACCCAAAATCGTTTCATGTGCATTACTTTTTTTCAACTGTACAACAGAAATTGAAGAAAGTAAATGCTAAATTATTAAAATAAAGGTAAAATGGGAAAAATTGTATATATATATATATTTATGTATATACCAATTGTTAGATCAATAAGTTTAGAGGAGGCCTAAATTCTAAATGTATATCAAAGTATGTATACTTAGCGCAGCACCATTTTTTCAATCATAAATTAAACAAAATAATTTTATTCGGCAATTTGGTATTGTCTGTTTTTTTACATCGCTTTTTTTTTTTTTTTTTTTGAATTGCCTCAGTTCGGGGAGTTCGTCGCCCTTTTTGGTGTTTTGGCGCTGAGCCTCCCTCTCCACAGTCAACGACATTTTTCGACGCAGGCGGGTTATTCATCTTGAGATGCGATCACCGATTCGATTATTCCGTAAATGACCGCTGCTGTTGGCAGCGACGTTTTACAGTGAAGATTCTGTTGCTGCTTCGCTGCCACATCGCAGCACACACACGCATGCAATTTTCGTTAGCAGCGAAACACTTTGTTTAAATAAAACATTTTTTGAAGGACACACACAGTCGAAAAAATGAGTAATGCACATGGGTCATTGACTTTCTCTTGTTGCTTCTGCCGTTGTTGTTGTTGTTGTTGTTATTTGTGTTGATTTTAGTGCTGCATTTTTTTTGTGTTTTTTTTTTTTTTTTTTTATTTATTCGCAAGCAAAGTCAAAGTGATTAAACTTTATGCGCAATTTATTTTATTTTGTATTCTGGAATGGAAATTTATCTACGTGTTTATCACATTAACAATGTTATTTATAAAATAAAAGGCACTCACACACACGCGCGCCAGCGTAAACGTGTACTGGGAGTAATGCATTTTTCAACTTGACATTGCAAAAGCCAAGCGGCCTCACTTCCGAAAGCTTTCAACTTCCTGATTTAAATTGAGGGGTTTTACAATAAAAAAAAACTGTAATTTTGAAAAGAACCTCGTGCAAATGAAGATTTGTGGTTTCTTTGTTGTTGTTCTTGCTGTTGCTGTTGCTGCTGCTGCTGTTTATTCATGAAAACTGATTCATTTGTAATTTCAATAGAAATTAATTAGCAACATCATAAACGAAACTTTAAAGACTTCACATTGTGGTACTTGGAATGTCAGAGTGCAGATGAAATAGTTTTTGACCGAACAGAGAAATTATATACACGCCGAACTTCTCGAAGTCTCAAAATCGCTAGTCAATTAATTGGCAACCTTTCAGTGAAAAAATACAGGTTTCGTTAGTTTAGTGGGGTATGCATACGCCAAAGTTCATATTTTTGCTCAAAAATATTTTCCAGCCGACATTGACTGATTTTACCAACTCTATGTATGTAACTTCTATCCGGCTCAAGATAGTTTACATTCGATAGACCCGCCCAACATCGAAAACTTCAATCTATACTGACTCGAAAATTATGGCCTATAGCTTAAGACAAGCTTTCACCATTGTAAAATACATATCATTCTATTATTGAACCGCAAAAAACCTTTGGTTCTTTTCTGCCTCAAAATCGGCAATAATAACTTAGAGACCCTACATCTGGTCGCAGCAAATCACCTGATTAAATCCCTTATGTTAAAATGGCCAGGCACTTAGCAAAGCCTTACGTTATGTCTGCATTCGCAGTTTAAAGATTTTCTTAAACACTACGATTTGACATAATTGGATCCTATTACATTGATTGTTGTCTGATTATCAATACATAAGATCATATTAAAGGTTGAAAGATTCCTCACATCATATTTGCGGCCAGTTTAATAGCATATAGTAAGTCTCATTCCGAAACACATCGTGCATTGACACTTTGCAAAACAACCCGTCCAGTAACAACGCCCTGAATTCATCACACAATCCGTCTTCAAACTATCGGTGAATATTCAAGTTTCCTTGCCAGCAATAATAATACCAGCGTTTCATTCCTCTAAGGATATGTAATATTGAAGGATGTCTTACCTTGTGTCGCCAAAACATATCTGCAACCTTAAGCTTTAGCGCTGATTATGCGATCAAGTTAACTTTTAAAATGAACAATGGTGGTGGCAGAGAAAGCCTTATTTCAAGATCTGGTTGCGGTGTTGATATTAAGGATTCTGATTTTCAAAATGGTAAGATAGGACCTCTTACGATTTGCATCTAAGTATCATTACTTCATTTGAAGTACATAATTCAGTCTTAGAATGGTTAACCTAAAGACTTTGTATTTTCACAAAAAAGTATCAATTTCGTTAACTTTAGATTGAGTCCTAGATCATTATTCGTTGTCTATACTTTTTTTTTTCATTTCATTTATTATTATAACAAACAAGAATTACATGAGCTAGCATTATTCGAACAAAAAATTTCATATATTTATAATAATAAAAACTACAATTCTAATGATCTTAGGGATCAAGTGGCGAATGCAGTATATATAGGTAATGCATATGCCACGATCCGTATGCCTTTGACTCTCGTTCTTTTTAAAGGGTGATATAATTCCTTGAAGTATATTTTACTGGTCACTTGATTTCTCACTGATGAGATGCTCAAAATGTTGTTAATCCATTAGATTACTCTACCGTTGGAGGCAATCTTTACCATAGCTTTGGATATTGCCGTAATATTTGCATTGTTAAACGCGTACTCAACATCTAGAAAAGCAGCTAGCACAAAATCACTATCACTGATCGTTCTCTCTATTAAGTTAGCCCCCTCACGCAACTTTATGTTAAAGACTTGTTGGGCGTTGCTGACACTAAGTGTACTCCTAATGAGTAGATCACCGAACTGGAAAATAGGAACAATGAGCCAATTTTAGTTCTTTACAACAAACACGTCGTTTTTCTTAAGAAGAATAATCAAAAAAAGAAATTGTTTGTTGTTTTTGTTTCTTTTGTTGTAAGTAACTTCTGCTTTCAAAATTTTGCTCATATACAATATATATCAAAAACCTGTCGTCGATCTACACGACGACAGGTTTTTGAGAAAAAACTTCGGTTAGCTAATCGGCTTGTACTTCTTCAGAGCTATGTAGTTCAATTCTTCCGCCTTAAAATAAAAACTCCTTTTACCTGTTTCCATTCATTGGGAGTGCTTATGACTTTGCAGTAGGCATCCACTAAAGTTGATCTTTAGCCAGGTTACTATTTTGTCCTCAGCCAACTGCTGCAGCATTAAAGGGTATATGCCATTTGTGACCCAAATTATATTTTCTCTTGTTATAGTGTTATCGATGATTTTTTCTCAACACCTTTTAAAGATGGTTGTATCCATTATCAATCAGACGACTCAATTTTGGCTGTATGTTCCTATTTGTATGTCAAAATTTAAGGTCTCGCGCCTATCATTAGAAACAGAAGCATAAGAATTTATTGCTTAGAGCAATAATGGGATAATTTAAGTCCTCTGGCATGATTGGTGTGACTAGTTTTAAGGAAACTTCATTATGAAAAACTCCTGGATAAGTTCTAGTAACTCGAGATATTCCCTAATTTGAGACAGTTAACTATTCTTAATAGAATATAGAAATTCTTTATTAAACTTTTGCTTAGAATAATTTTTTTATAAATTTCTTTAATTCTTCACAAGCCATGATTCAGTTTAGATCGCAACAAGTCAAAGGACTATGATTCACGCATGTGCGTCTGCGCACAAAATTCTTTAAAATTGTGAAAAATAAAGAGAAAAATCGAAACATCGCTGTTAAGTTGGAGACAAAGCAATAACAACAATTAGCAAAGGCACACACTAACACACATGCATATATGCACAAATACAATCATACTTAAGCTCCATTCATTCGACGGCTCTGCTTTTTGTTGTTTTTGTTCTTGGCAGTGGTGCCAATTGCGTGGCATCCTGTTCGATGTAAAATATTGCATTGGCCTTGGAACATGCTGTCAAGACGTTTAACATTGCAGCCAATGCAGCAACAACAACAACAACAACATCATCAGCAACATCGACTACAACAACAACAACTGCAATAATAATATTTTTGTTAACTCTTTAAAAACGACGCACCATATTGTGCGCATCTGGAAGTTTTGCGGGTTCCCATTTTAATTTTTATTTTTTATTATTTTTAATTTGTTTTTATTCCTTTCTTTTCATTTGTTATACTATTCGTTAGTGTTATTACTGTTAATGTTGTTGTTGTTGCTGCTGCTGCTGCTGCTACAGTTTCTTTGTTGCTATTGGCGTCTGCTTGGTGTCAACTTTTCTTCGGTACCCTCTTACCGATTTAAAATTTCACCATCGTTTATTAGGCTGCATTCAATTTTTGTCTACAAACTGGCCAGACGACCCGCATACTGCAAGTTGTTCTTGAAATAAATAATAATTTACACAAGTAAAAAAAAAGTTAGTACAAAGTTTTTCAATCAACTGTTGCCATCTATTCAGTGTCGAAAAGGAAAAACAGCTCAACTAATCTATATGCATACATACATATATATATAATAGTCAATGTATGTGTGTGTAATATTTATGGACTCCTATGCTGTTCAACCGATCGCCTAAAATTTTAATACCTTCATATGTTTCTTATGGTTTGTGGAATGTTCTTAGCATATAAGCGGAGAGCCCGCTGTAGAAAAGTCGAGTGTATACAATTACAGAATAAGATTTACGGATATGATAGTAATGCATTTTGGTGAAACTAACCAACCAGGGTTGCCTTGCCAAAGTCTGTCCCGATGCCCGAAAATGCCCTAATTTTAGCAAATTTTGTTGTTTTAATTAAAACTGTATAATATTACAGCTCGAAATGTATGCTCTCGAATAGACCTAAATATAAATCATGCTTTAATGGAACTTCATAACTTCTTATTAACTGGGATGCTTTTGAGGTTAACTCCAAGAATCTATGTAAATGGGAATTGCAGTGTGATATTTTTAACTGAAAGATATCGCAGATGCTCCTGACTCCGTTTCCGAGAATAAGAATAACCGCTTACGATTGGAATATGCATTTTATGAACCTTAGAAGACTTTTGAGATTTGTCGACCTTAGCAAATGACTCCAGGTCCAAGTCACTCTCTCGCTGTGGGTCAGTACATTTGACTAGCACAGTGCGATGACATCTGTGGCATCTTCCATCTTCCATCTACAGCCGTAAGCCGCTCTGAGTGTAGTGCCCATACAATTTCACATCCCCGATTGAGATCTCTACTTCGCCTAACCTTAGTAGTGATATGCATAAATTTAATTTTTTATTTCAAAAGATTATTTAAACCGGCCACTGTAAAAGAATTAGCAAATTTCTTTTCCACATTGTCGTCGATGAAACTGAAATTTGTGTCGAACTTCAGCTCATAAGTTTCATTAGTTAATTCGTGACAGCACTTTTTGTAAGCACAATTTCTACTACATAATTGAAAAAGTGCAAAGAATGTTTTCATAATTTTACTTTTTCAACAAAATTTCTGGTCTGGAAACTTTCAAAAAGTCCTATAGAATAATTGTGCTACATCAAGCAAGGAAGACCGTGGAGTGTGTGAAGACTTATCTCGTACTAGATGTCCTGCCACATTATATATATTCCGAAGAAATCATTGGAAAGAGTCGTGTTGGCATTATGTAGATTGATGGTATTCTTAGCATCTCTTAACTTGCTTCAGCACGTGTCATAGCGCTGCTCGTTCCATCTGATCGTATCATCTTTCTGAGAGTATAGAGTACGAAACTTAGAATTTCATATAAGATATATCAATGTCTTGACAGAGTCTTTCTGGTTATAGCCAGAGAGACGGTGGTTATAGCCACCCAAGGGTTTATCCCAGTGTCACAATAGTGCTAGACAAGAAGCATACTCCCATAAAGAGAAATGCATTGAATGTTATATCCAAATTTATATTCTTTTCTATACAAAAGCTCTAGACTACTAGGAACAATGCTCATAAGTGACATATACTATTTTGAACTTTTAAAAATTGCTTCCAGAACCTAAGGTTCTGCAAACAATTTGTGTTTTGTGTAGCTGTATGCACCACTCTTTCAATAACTAGATATAACGCAGAATGAACACAAAAGTGTAAAATGCCTCAGGAGATCTTTACGGACAGACCACACCATAACGCCAATAGAGCAGTTTTTTTTTTTTTTTTTGTTCAAAATTTTGACTTTTTTCTTACTGGCAGCGCAGACAGCAACTTCATGGATGAATTTTTAGCACTGAGTTTATTTATTTGCCAATGCATTGTGGCGACAACAGGAAGAACTAAAAATTCCAGTGGTATTTGTCATGAAGATCCCTTCGATATTCCGGTATTGCCGCCGGTTCTAAAACTGAATGCTAAGGGGGCACGTTTAACATAATGAGTTCTTATGTTTGAACATGTGCGAAACAAACACTTGGCTCTCCTTAATTGACAGATATTAAACGCTATAACGACAATTTTTTTATGTCTTATTAAGAAAAAGTATAACGAAGACATTGTTTGTGCACGATACTCGCAACTTGACATAAATTAAATTTCTGCACTTCTTTGAGCAAATCGGATAACTAAGTGGGTTTTATCTAAATTACTTTATACATTATAACATTTTACTCTCTGCTATTTTAAAAGTTCCCTAGCTACGAAATGGTCTAAAAATTTAATATTGGAAAAATTATATATAAAACGAAATTTGTTCTGTTGATTTTGTGCCGACGAAAAACTACTTTCAGACAATTTGCGAATTTATCAAACATTTATTCCTTTGTCAATTCCTTTGTTTGTTTCACATTTCGAGCGCGAAATTTCAACGGAAACTTTGCAAGATCGGAATGTGGTCGCGACGCCTTTGCGACGCTGTACACACTGCATCAAACTTACTAAGTGAGTCGACTTGAGTCAAAGCTTATCTTGTTTATTCACAAAAAATGAAAAAAGCAAAACGAATAAACTTAATTTGGATCATTTCACAAGAATCCATGTTACAGTTTATGCGCCCAACAGATGAAGAATATCAAGAAACAAGTTACTCTAGAAACACCCATACCAACAAAAAATGAATCCGTTCCAATTTAACGACCACAGACAAAATCATTCACACAACCAACACGGCCAAAATTTTAAGCTCACGATGAAAGATTTCGGAACGCGCAAAGAGTGAAAACGATCAACGACTGTGATCTTCAAGGATTGTCTACGCATACGTGCTACGCGCATTGCCAAAGTGTTGCGCTGTTGTTACGAATTTCTGTGGCGCTGACTTGGTTTGGTTTCAGTTTTGACTTCGGATAAGAGACCCGTCTATCAAGTTCATTAACTTGTGCTTGGAAGCTATGTTACGTTGCGTGATTTTCGTTGCTTTCTTTTTAGTAGGTTCTTAAAGTTGCGTTCGAAGGTTTTGGCGAAGACCTGCAGTGGTTTTGAAATGGGACCTTAGAGCGAACGGGTTGTCATAGTTTGAGGTGACCAGATGTTTTATGCTTAAATTAAAAATGAGTAGCATTTGGGAATGCTTTTGAAACTTTCTGTGTAAAGAGGATATATATTGATAAATGACATTTAAAAATGACACTTATCAGCTTGGTCAATGTCAAGCGATTAATTATAAAATAGACCATTGATAGAAATGGACATAAATTTTTTAAATTATCACTTGAAAACTGAAATGAATCGATCTTAACATATAAGCGTTCATCTGAAAGCTTTCCAAAAGTTTACATGGAAGGATTGAAGTCTTACCCTTTAGTAAACTTTCCTGCAAATCACTGGTTTCCAATGGCTGCAAATAAACTGGTTAACAGATCTAGAAATGGGTTTTAGATAAGATACAAAATTAAATATAGTATAATAGTCTGACGACCTCATTAATTTCTTTATAAAATCTGAAAAATTATTGTGTTGTTCGGTGCCATTAGTCCTTATAACCGCCGTAAGGATTTCTCTAAGGAGATAAAGAACACAAAAAGAATAATGTTCAATTTTTTTGAACCACGCTTACCTTTAGAAAGCAAGCAATTTATAAAAACAATTCTTGGGTTTATAATGTGTTTTTGAAATTCTTTTCATCAGAAGTTAAAATTCAAAATGCAATAACTTAAAATCAAGGTGTCTTGTACCGATTATCTGTTCTTCTTGCAAGTTACTGATAGTGTTTCAGGGAAGTTGGTATAATCACACAGGCATACAGATATACCCGGAAGATTGCACCGTACTGAATAGGACAAGCGGTGAAATATGATAATGACGAAGACTTAGCATTTACTGGAAATATAATCGATTTATGCAATGTATGACATTTTCAGTTTCGATTGAAAGAGTAGTCGGAGACACAAAGGTGAATGAATTTAGATTTCTACTGGAAAAGTCTGGTCACATTAAGTTTTATACTGCAGATATTTGCCTTTTTCTGGATGTTTTTAGTTGGTTTTCTTTTTCTTTTTTTTTTTTTTGATAGTATAATATTCTTAGCTGGAATTTTGTGAATTGGGTATATTTGTGTTTGTGATTTAATTGCCGCACCCAGCATGTGAATTTGGGATATTCGGGTGCAGTGCTTTGCAATGCCAGTGTATCTGTGTGCATGCGTGCTAAGGTTGCAAAAAAATAACCAGTTTATTTTTGCTTCTTGAAATTAAATCTTCTGTGGATGCTGAGCTTTTGGTAGAATGTGACTCTGAATGAAACAGAGCTAAAATTTTCTCATTTTTCATTGTCAAAAATAATACCATCTCAACAGAAATAAATATGGGGTGTGGCATTGCATAGTGGGAATATTGGCTAAAATATCAAAAAAGAATCAATAATAACAATACATTATTTAGGCGCGACAGTCCATAATTGGCCTTGGTCTAGCTTATTTCTCTTATGTTGCGTAATTCGTGACTTTCCCATTAGAGGGAAATAAGCAAATTCTTAAGAGTACTGAAATAAGACTTTTAAGCCACTTTTCGAGTTTTGGGACTACTGTGCGCCGTGCAAGTACATACATATACATATGTATGTATGTGAAACATGTTTATTGGATACTTTATTAAAATGTTGCCCCTGTTTCCAATCTGTGCAATCAGAAATGAATATTAAAAACTTTTACTATATACTGGAATTTAAACTGCAATAATCAAAAAGTTGCTTATATGGGAGTAGTTTTTCTAGTCCCACCGACGATGCATTCTTTTAAATTATATTTTTGTAAACTTATCAATTCAAAGTATGTAGCTGCAATAGAAATGTTAAATTCATTTGATCAAAAATAGCTTACTTATTTTCAAACAATATCTGCAAAGCATCTCATCAAAGTTTATTTAAATTTGGGCTATGCCGTTATAAGTTTCAAAAATTATGTATAATTTTATTTCTATAAAAGTTCCTATGAGGTCTAACATATAAAACCGGTATATTGAAACGTGCTTTATATGAATTTCTACTGACATTTTAAGAACTACATAATTAAATGCTGCCATTCCGGTTATTAAAATTATTTTGATTTATTTTAATTTAATTGCAAAATATATTAAACTTTTTGTTCTCACTTTCTCTCATACATTTTAAATGTGGTTTGAAATAAGCTAACCAAGTCTAAAGTTCAGAAATTTTTAAGACTCTTATTTATTATACATATATTTTTCAAATATTCTTGTGGACTTATTAGACGCGTTTTATTGTTTACTCTCATACTCTTAGTTAGGACTGTTATTTGATTCTCACAATCTTCGTAAATGGTTGTGTTTTGGTAACCATATTTTAGCTCTAAGGCCCTTAAAATAACTGGGCTAGAGATGGCATTTCGATAGATCTGCACATTTGTACTTCTTTCAGTAAATTTGCTTCGGGAATAGTCACTCAGTACATTCGACAAAGTTTAAGTACATTCGGTATATTTGGATTTGCATTTTCAATACATTTGGCGCATTTTTAGTATATTTTCGGTACATTTCTGTTTCTAAAAATTAGCATTTTTTTGTTTTTTTTTTAGTAAATTTAACTGAAATATGCGTAGAAACCTGTGGAGAAGACTTGCTAGAAGCGAACCGGCAAAAAAAAACTTCTAATCGAGGACATTTATGCAGACGTAAGAGACGTTTGGAAATGGTACCATTATTATGGTAAATCTGAGCTACCAAGCATTATAATATTATAATTGCATTCCAAATAATAAGTGTTTAAATAATTTTTTTAAATTACAAATAAAAGAAAAAATTGTGGAGTGGGTAAACAGACAAATATGTGATTTTATTTCAATAATATTTTCAGATGTCTGTATACTGGAGGTATTACGGATTTCCGAGGACGCAAAGTCATCCATGGATACTTCATCAAATTTGAAAACATGTCCTCAAATATATCTATATGAAATAAGTTTATTGTTTAATTCCTCAAACACCCTAGAAGTTTCCATTCGATCCTACTCATTATTTAATATAGCTCGCTCCATAAAATTTTTTACAAAGTACCGATACGTGATTCGTGACATATGAATATACTTGTATGTATGTAAGTATTTATGTGTGTGTGGCTGTCAAGATTAACGAATATTTTCCATTTTTTCTTTTAGAAATTCGCGTATGCATTTTTCAGTGGTGATATTGCATCCCAACAGATCAGATTTTTAAAAATCCAATTCAATATTTTTCCGAATATACCACTTAAGTCCATTTTCGCACACATTTTTCAAACTTTCGAAATGAAATTTTTCGAAAACAAAGTAAAAGTCTTAGCTCCGGGTAGCTACAGATATAGTATACTAGCTTATCGATTTGATAGTTTGATCGTACTTTGAAACTGGTGTTTATTGGTATATCTGGAAAAAAATAAAATCACGTTCTCTGAAGAGAGTTTTAACTTAAGTGATTTATTCGTTTTTTTTTATTTATTATGCTATACATACACGCTGCTCGAATGGGCAATTATTTTTGTATTATTTCTTGTTTTTTTTTTAATTTTTATCTTTTTTTCAAATTCGTTCAAACTTTTGCTCTAATCTTGTTTAGTTTTATGAGTATATTGTTCTTTATTCGTTTTTTTTTTCACGTTATTTAGTCATTATCAAAATTATATATATTTCTTTTTAAATTTTAATTTTGGCAGTTTTATTCAATGTCAAGTTTACGGTTACTGCCAGAAAAAAAAAAATATATTGTATGAGTTCATGGCCTTGTGATATAAATTTGCCACCCCGGATAGCATTCAGTGCACAATTTGTTTTTTCAATTAAGTAAACTACGATAAGTAAATTTTAATTTTTTTATTAAAAAAAAATTTTAAATAATTATAAGTAATAGATTAATTTGCTATAAGTAAATTAGTTCAACAGTATGCAACATTTCATCATAGGTGTGTGGAGTTAGGTCTGTGGGTCTTTCTGTAAAGCAAGCTGGTGCGCTAATGCTTCGTTATGTTAGTATAAAAAATCTTGAAAAAGTCGGAAAATGTTGAAAATAACAAAAAATGTTGAAAAAGTAGAAAATTTTCGAAAAAATTCTAAATGCGCCACTGGCTCAAGTTAGTGTCACGTTGGCGACCTTTTTTCAGCGAATGAATTTCAGCATAGATTATCTTCCATACCCGCTAGGGAATTCGTTCGCACATTAAAAAAAAGTTATCTAAATTTCAGGGTCTCACACTAGGTAGGTGTGCTTCGCGGTGGCGAAGTACTACTATCAGAAAACCCTTTGTAGGGGCAAAATAAGGTTTGAGTTGGAATTTTTTTTTTTTACAAAATAAAACTTTTGAGATATGTAGATGCATTAATGTATCACTTTAATATGTATATGTATCTAATAAATCTTCAAAATTTTTTGAGTCCGTCAGTTTGTTTTTCCGCACATTTTGGTTCGTCTTATTAATCTACCTTGATTTTTGATGGAGCTATGACGTTTTGAAACTGCCACCATCTTGGCCATTTGCCAATTTCAGTTCAATACATTAGCGGCTCAAATCTATTGACCTAACAGTCTTTCATTGCCAATATCTACTGATATATAGCCCACATTAGTCGAGACTATATCTCTACTCTGAAAAAGCCAACTCGAAACAATTGAGAGAAGTTGTAAAAGGTGCATAAATAGAATGAGACTCTTACGCCACGAGTACCTATTAAATTTTCAAATAAAATTTCTCATGCCAAGCACTTTGCACTATCGGTCAGGCCTCCAGTTAAGGTGAAGGACAGGCATATTATCGCTCTGTCTTTAGTACATAAATAACAAACTAAATGGTTTAAACGCGTTTCAATTGTTATTTCTATTTTAAATTTGATTCTTTCTTTTTAAATTCTTATCACACGAATACTTATCTACGACGTATGCTGATAAGCGGAAATTCTCTGGTGGGAGCGAGGGAAAGGTCTGCATTATGTTTGAGTTCGTATTAGTCGAAATCATATAATGCCAATGTGGTTATTGCTCTTTCTTTTTTTCTATCTCTCTCTCAATTAGCGACTGCGTTGAAATTGGCGACGTCGCATCGACCGTTTTTTTCTTTCTTTTTTTAATGTTTTTTTTTTTTTAATTTTGGTTGCTATTTTTATTAAGTTGCTCTTTTTTGTTTATTTTTTATTGTTGTAGTTGCTGCTGCTGATATTGTTGTTGTTGTTGTTGTTGTTGCTGTTGTTGCTGTGTTGCGGGTGCATTGAATTCTAAATGTTTTGTTTGCTCTTCACGTCGCGTTGTATGCGATTCAAGGACAAATGATGTCAGTTTCACGTCTTTTTTTTCTTTTCTTTTAATTCGAATTATACCTATTTTGCTATCTGTTTTGTTAAACGATGGAAGACTCTTCAAATTTCACCACGCTACAAGTTCTTTGTAGATTTTGTTGCCAAATATTGTGCATAAATTGAATTGTATACTCTGTAAACGTTTTCGTTGAAAAGTTAAATAGATTCTCATAATGCAAATCAATTGATATTTTTTCAGTTCAATGTCAATAAAGAAAGCGCCATTCTATAGTAAGTGGTTAAAACCGCTTCTGTACTTCATAGTACCCAACGCTTTAAATTTGCTCTTGGTATATCTCGTTATCCAAATGAAATATATTGCAAAGCTTAAAACCATCACTAGACTTCTTTAAAATAACGTCTTAGCATAATTGCTCATCTATTCCACCAATACTGCCCTCAGTAGCGAAAAGGGCGTATCTCAAAAAAAATGCGTTTCGGGATATGTAATTGATGCTTTGTTTATGTCAATTTGTTGAAATACTACTAAAATTGAGACAGAGGAAATTCTCTTAGGATATTTTTTATATGTGTGTTAAAACTAAGATACCGGCATAAAAATCCAGAATATACAGTTTTTTTAGATACGCTGTTTTCGTTACTGAGGGCAGAATATGCCTTATCATTACGTCCTTTAGCTCTTGAATTTTTACTGGCTTATTGGCATAGATCTTGTTTTTGAGACTACCCCCATGCCCGAAGGTATCAAGTCCCAGTGGCCAATTGGCATCGCTGTTTCACGAAATATTGTGAATCTCGTGGAATAAAGTTATTATTGCATTAGCTGTGTAGCTGTAGCTTCCTCTTGTTGAAATCGCATATTGTCCAAATTTATATCAATTTGGGCCATAAAAAGTTAGTGATAATTGCACGAAATTCTTCCAACTCAAAAACCACACCAAACTCTCTCTCAGGATGCTTCAGTTTCCCAACAATCTCTCTTTGGTTTTCATCGGCTCAAATGCGACAAATGGGTTGAGATTAAAATGACCTTCGTTACTGAAGATGATTTTCATTGAAAAATCGTCATCAAGTTGTGTTTGTTCGTGCATTCAATCGACGAACGTACATCACTTGAAATGATCTGTGGAGGCATCAATTTCAGCGTTCACTAAGTTATGTGAGCGTTTATAATCAAATTTTTCTTATAAATCGACCTTCGTAATAACTAAATACGTACACTTGTTCTAAGCTCTATAAGATATGTTAAGTCAAAATAGATACCTTACCATAAATAATAAAAAAAAAGCTCAGCAGTCTGAATAGCCAAAGATGGTTCGGGCTTTGCACTTGCCGTATCATAAATTGCTATGTTCAGAAACCGTGCAATAAAGTGGCTGGCTTTCTTCTCAATTTGAACATAAATTATCTGTGAATGATGACTTATATAAGTCATAGGGCACATTGCAGTCAGCTCTTACTCAACATCGGCATTGGCGATTCACATAGTACGGAGCTTACCTTTGCTACAATCCATTATTTGATTTGCAGATAAAAATATTCTTCTGTTTTAGCTCAACGTTGTAGGCATAGACTCAGTTCCTAATCGAGAAAGCGATACTTCCTATGGTTGATGTAAAGATAGGGTATTCGAACATGATGCAAAAAATTTAGAAGACTATGCAATCACCAGACTCTCACTCAAAAACTGTACGTATTTTGACGGAGAGGAATGGGGTCTGATCTTTCCAAAGTCTCTTATATTTATGGAAAACCGTTGTATTTTTTTAATCCAAGACTAAGTACAAGCCGTGTGATTTATATTAGGCGATTGGCCGCAGCGGCATTAATGGAAAATGGTCATCCTTTTAAGAAAAATTGTATATATTTGAGTAGTTCTGAAGTAAAAAGCAGTTCTTCGATCGTCTTTTTCTTTCATCGAACCATTTAGAAGTTACAAAAAAATGGGTTTGTCAAATCTGCACCCATTTTCGTATTGGAAATCGCCCAACCTTCAATGTACTTCTGTTGCACTTCTATGATTTGTCCTTTATCAGTTTTCGGCACAAGCGTAAGCCATCTCTCAATTGGATGATAGTTTTCGAAAGCAGTTCAATATGGAATCTCAAACTTAAACAACAAAAATTTGCTTCTTACATGTCTCCCTTCCTTCTTCTCTAACATGGAGAGTAACTCAAAAGTCGCAGAGTTCTAGTGCCAGTACGAATTTCTTTCTTTGCTCACTTACCCCTCCACAAAATTTATTTAACTTCAACGGATATTTATATACATCCGGTCTGAAATTTCTCTTAGTAATCCGAAATTAATGATGAAGATAAGCAAAATCTGATCAAATTTTAGTCACTACCTAAAGCAATTTATCGAACTTTGTTGCTAATAGCTTTTTAGTTTTCAAAATTTTTTACAATGTATGAGGAGTATTTTACTGAATGCTCGAAGTAAAACCTAAACGAAAAACAAAAGCTTAAAAGTGCGTTTCACATTTAACGGCTGCCAGTTTTTTTTACCCCTCATTTAACCAAAACTTGGATATGGCGGACGCAAATGATGGGCTGGCAATTCACGTCGATCGGGCGACAACGATATCGTTTTATTCTGCTGGACAAAATCGCATTGTTTTCTTTCTTTTTTTTTTGTTGTACATTGAGAAATTATTAATCGCATTCATTTTGCTTCTATCTGCGACTAACACCGATTGTGGTGAATGTTGAGTGCTGAATGGTGAATGCTGAGTGAATGCGTGGAAAACGAAATTCATATTCGTTATTTTCGTTGTCGTTGTTTTTGTTGTTGATCCTGTGTTTAATTTGTTTTGGTTTTATTTTAGCAGCACCGTGCACAGTGGGGTTGAGACTAAAAATTATTGCTAAGATTTGTCCTTAAAAAAAATTGTATTATCTTAAAATTAATCAATGTGATAAAACTGGAAAGAAAAAGAATATGCAACGAATTTTTGTTACCAGTTCTTCATAACTTACAAAAAGTTTCTGTCGATATTAGAAAGTCAAATTTAGCATTTTGAACATAGTTGACCTCATTTACATACATATTTCGAAAACAGCTGTGGTATGCTGACAAATTCAATTTATCGGAGTCTTCTTTTTTCATCCCTTGCAAAAATTAATTTTTTCAATTTTGGATTTCATTCAAGGATTCAAAACTTTAAATAAAAATTGCAAACTTAAATTAATTTTTCTTATTCCATGGCATATTTCATTTATCGATGCCATTCAAGAAATTTGGAATACGAATATTTTGATTCCAATCTAAGAAATTGAAATTTGGTGTCGATTTTTTTTAATTCGATGATAAAAACAATGAATTAAGGTTTGATTGTATTCAAGAAACTACATTATTTATGATTCTATTCCATGAAAGTCAAAAAAGTTTAACATATTATATAATGGGGGAAATTGAAAATGACTTTTAATCTTCATCTGAACCCAACTTCGGTCCATTTTCGAGATATCGATTTTTCACAAATCAATGCGGAAACGTTGAAAATGGGTTTCGGACACTATCATAGTCTGCTTCGGGAACCCGGCTTTGGCCCATATGTCTTCAAATTGGGACTTAAACAGGTTCTAGGGTGGCCTGGATGCCTTTACCATTTCAACATTTCTCTATCAATGGTACAAATTTTGTTTGCAAAAATTTAATTTATTTTTCCAATTTCTAAGGAAATTATATTCCTTATTTGATTTCTTTGGAATGGAGTTAAAAATTAAAGAGTTCTTATTTTGATTCCTTGAATGGTAACCAAAACTCATTTTTTTTCTGCCTTGGAATTAAAGAAATGGTTTATAAATCCAATTTCTTGGAATGAAATGGAAATTTTTCAATTCGAAATTTTAATTCCTTATATGTGATCAAAAACTGAATCAATTCCTTCAGCGATGGAATAGGAAAAGTCGATTCCAAATTCAAATAAATTTGATGCTCAAAGTAATAATTCCTACCAAGCACTGCCGCTCCCTTTAAGAATAAAAGGAGTATGTAGTTGATAAGATCTTAAGTACAACCAATAAAAAAGTTCAAAAACAAAAGAAACTTAGTCAATTCGCATTTGTGTTATGTGCTGCCCCACTGTGCGTTGAGGTTTCATCACCACTGTTGCACCGCATGCATTTTGGATTTGAATTCTTTGTCGTTTTCGTCGTCGTCGTCGTCGTCGTCATCGTCATCGTCGCCGTGTCCGTTGTCGTCGTAACTGCATCAGGAGGAGGACAGTTCAATCACATTTCATAAAAGTTCGAGGTCAGTTATTAAACTCGCCGATTTCCCTGGTTCTTTTAATTTCCCTTTTTAGTTGTTGAATGTTATTTTTATTTATTGCTTTGTTTTATTCCAATCTCTTAACAATTTTTCTTTTCTTTCATTTCATTATTGTATTTGTTTACGATTTTTAAGGATTTTTAATTTTTATTGTGAAATTAAGTGGAAGTTTTTGCATTCAGCAACAGCAGCAGCAGCAGTAGCAGCTTTGAAAGGGGCACGTTAAGGGTTATCAAGCCGAGGGTTTATCAATTTAAAAACAAAAGAAAACAGAGGACACTCTTTCATAGTCGTAAGTCGCTAATTTATGCAAGAGATGTAAAAAAATCGTATGTTCCTGATGATTGGATGTTTATTTAAAAAAGTGGAAAATAAAATTATCAATATGTTGTCAAAGCCTTAACTCTCATGAATGTCAAGGGAGTTTATTAATAATCCAAGATAATGGATTAATGCTAGACACATATTACTGTGTTCAAATGGTGGAGTTAAATTAAAGAATCAGTAACAAATAATTTTTGCAAAATGTTGGCAATAATTTCCAAATCGAGGTTCAACAAAATTTTGAATCATATGATCCTTTTTCTTAAAAATAAGAAATTTAATTGACGCACTAATTTTTGAAATTTACTTCAATAATCTATATAGTGATTCACAGTTTTTGTATTTTGTTCGCTTGTAGTGGAAGTGCACCGCCATTTTGTTTCAACGAAATAAGATCTATCCCATAACATTCTGATCTCAATAAGCTCTGTAAGACAGAAAAGATTTTTCTTAGCTCGGGTTGTCAAGTTGAAAGAAGAAATTTCCGACCTTCTCAAAAGGGGGGAAAAAATTTACTTAAAAGTAACATTTTTTGTGGGAAAATGTTTATGACCTTGGGGAAAAAAGTGCACTTAACAAAAATCCTCCAGTTCCCGACTATTTCAACCAGGCCTCGGACTTGACATGAAATTGCTTGACTTGGCAATCTTCTTTTTCTTGGCTCTTTCGAACCAATGAGCTTAACCTATCAACTAAACGAGATTTTTGTTTTGATGTTATATAATACTTTAAATGTGAATCCTTTACCAGACGCGCGGTTCGAAACCACCTACATATGTACTTTGTTGAGCTACTGACCCGGACCTTACTTACCACTTTCGGTAGGATCAATCACAATAGGTTAACTGGAATTAATTATTTCGATGGATATGCAACATTCCGTAAAATATGACACACGTGTAGCAAGAAATTTGCAATAATCACATCCTTTTTAGCCTTAAAGTGTGTTAAAAACTGAAAATCTTCTGAAAATGTCTGCTCTTATGAAGGTTTGAGCCATTCTATTTCGTTAATATCACGTCAAAGGCAAAGTCGGATTTGGTACATAGATTGATCTTGGAGAAAGATACTTAGAAAAACTACATTACTACATCGGTTTTGAAGGTAATTTTACGGAGTTTTTCAAAAATAAAAGGGGTCAAACTGAACGAACTGGGTTTTTAGAAAAAACTGGATTCGATTTTGAGTACCATTAAATAAAAATTATTCACAATTCCTAAAAGTTTCGCGATAGCCGATAACTCTTTAGTAATGTGTATTATTGGTCTTGATGAAGCCTATGATCAGAACATAGAAGTCAAGTATGAAGTTTTTATTTAATATATAGATCAAAGAGCAATCTGAAGACATTTTACCCCTATGTAGCTTTCGCCAAGACCAATAATATTTTTTAGGAGTTAAGAGATTATTTCTAACCGTTAGTGAATTTTGAACAATTCTTCTTCAATGGGTCCAGACCGAGTCCAATTTCGTATTAGAGGTCAAAAATTGCTATTATGGTACTAAGTTCATCATATACCTACAAACTATATAATTTTTTCCATTGAGACAACAATGTTTCTCTGAGATTTTAAGCAATAAGAAAACATACCCAAGATAAAATTATTGCAATATTTTTACATTACAAAATTAATACAATAGATATACTATGACACTGTGAAGAGCCCTTCTCCAGTCTACAACCGTAATTTAGGTATTGTCATATAATGCGAATTGCGGATTATGTTTACGACAGCAAATACATAATTTATATGTATTGGCTAAATCGCATATGTGGACGTATACGACGTCCCACGCCAATTTGGCCCAAATTTGAACAACTTAAAGAAAAACTGAATGCGATTCATATTTTATACAGAAGAGTAAATTAATTTTTTTTAAATAAAAAAAAAAACAGCAGACGGCCGTGATCAACTAGTTAAAAACAACCAATAAAAATTTCAACAAAACAGGAGACCTCAAAGTTCATAGTATTACGTGCTCCATATATAAGTAGCATACATACTATATATTCTTTATTCATTATTGTATTCATCACTCGTATTGTATTTGAGATTCAGTGAAATATTTCCTGATGTAAATTGAAATGAAATCGAATATAGATCGTTAATCTCCTCTGAAGTAGGACAACCATATTTTGCGTTGACTTTTTTTATATCCAATGGAGTCATGCGTTCACCTTGGCCCATTCTTAAAGAATCTGTTGTGTTATACTGCAAGAGAGAGTAATTTACTCAATTTCAATGTATCAAAATATTAACTATTTCACTTACCAAGGGTATTATAACAGGCTTGGTTTCAACAATGGCAAAGTAAGGGGAATATCGTCCGATATGCATAATACTGGCGTAGTCGTAAGTTAAATCTACTTTAGGATCAATTTTCTCCGTTCTCTTATCATAAACAAATTTTTTATTTTCTTTTATGTTATCCCACATAATTTTCACATAATCATCACGATCGTTACGCTTATGTTCGCTACGAAATCCCAGAACTTCAAATAGTCTTTTTACTACAACACTAGCAACTACACAAGCTTTTTTATTCAAAAAGAGATCCTGTCGTCCACCCATTTTGCCTAAGTTACCAGAACAGTTTTCCATATCGTCACTTATATATACATAGTCTTTCTCCACAGTGCGCATTGGAAATTGTAAACAAGTTGTTGAAGTCAACGCCTGTACAGCTGACAATACGTCCTCCTTTTCTTTTTTGGGGAAACTCGGAGCTATTTCAATCGGTATTATGCCATCGGGCCATAATGTTGGTTTCCAAGCTGAATCCCGGAGCAGATCCGTCTCATCTAATTCATTTTCAGCATTTATCTGTGCGTTCAATACTTTATACATTATATTAAATTGGAAGCCTATAAAAAGGCCAATCACAAACTGAAGTCGAAACATGACTGATTTGGTTTGAGGAAGTAATGCTTTGGTTTAGGAAACTTAGCAAACTCAAATATTAAATTCTAAAATTGAGTACGGTTACACTTAATTAAAGATTTCTCGCCCTTTTTGTCTAATAATCGTATTTTAAGTACATTTTTTCATGGTTGAAGTTGAAACTAGCTTTAATTAGGTATATTATTTTTAATCAAGAATTTAAAGCACTTATTTGACTTAAGGTTGATACAATATATATTTTTGGTTTTAAATGGAAAGTAGCAGAAAACCGAATGCAGTGCGGTTATTTCTTTTGATGTTGAAAAAGTCGAAAAAATGTGCAATATGTTGAAAAGGTGGAAAACTGTTGGAAAGCGTGAGAATGGCTGAAAAATAAATAAAAATTATGTAAAATGTTGGAAAACGTCGTTATTGTCAAATTAGGTGCAATAAAAAAATTCAAAAAAAACAGCCTGAAGTTCTTATTTAATAGCATAGTATCCCAACTAAAAGTGCAATATATGGAGTTAAATAATATTTTTAGTTTTTGCTATATAAGCCATAACAAACAACTTTGACATATAATTAAAGTTAACAAAAAAAAAACTCGCTAGCAATTATGCTGCGAACAATTGTCGCAACGCCCTCATCAACGCCCTATTCAATTTAAATATGTAGAGATTTTGATATAACAATTGTGGAACAACCTAGTGACAGCTGTGAACCTTTCATCTTGAAAGCACCATCTATTAGCCGTTAGCTTAGCAGAATCTAAATAAAGTGGCAGCACTATAACAAAAAGAGATAGTTATCTCATATTCTTTCAAACTTCAGTGTTCATTCCTCTTTGGAAGCAATTCGTTAGCACACTGAAAAGATAACAGTGACATTGATTGCAACTATTCACAACATTCGACAGTAAAATTGCGTCAAAGGTTTTTCACAGTGTAAGCAAAATGTCAAAATCATACGTTTTCACTTGAGCTTCCTCTTGTTATTCTTGCATTATTTGCATTGCGTTTTGTGTTGCTAATTCGTTGCCTTTTCAGTTGGTCGTGTAATATGACAAAAAAGGGAAAAAATTAAGAAGAAAGAAGAGGAATAGCTGACAAAAATGGTAAAAACAGCCCCTGAGTGGAGCAGAAAGAAAACTTGCTAAATTTCGCAGTGTAGCGCAGCAGAGAAAAAGTGAGATTTCAAAGGAAAAATTTGCCAAAAAAATCAAATTATTTTGAAATTTCGACATAATTTAATAAACAAAATCCGAATATTTTAAATAAATCGATAATTTTCCATGAAATTTTTTGGTTGTGCAAACATTCGAAGGATCCTTCAGGAGTCAGTCGATCGGGCCTAATTTGTAAGTAACTAAGATTTATATATATTTTCCATTTATTTTGTGTTGTAAAAGAAAAAATAATTTTCCTGGTTTTATTTTTTAAAGCTCTGAAATTTCCTTTAACTTTTCGCATCGAGGTAAATAGATAAAACCTTTGAAAAATCGAATACATAAATCGATTTCTGATCTAAAACAAAAGTAAAGACATCGAACGATTCCGTAATTAATTTTTTTTAAATAATTGTCTGAAGAAATCATTTTTTACTCAATCAGCAGAAGGGATTACTTTACATATATGTATGTATGTACATAAATCCAAATAAGAGATTGGGTTTCATCTGTGAATTAGTAGAACTATCACCACTGATTGTACAAACTGAAAGAAAATCAAATAAAAAACAACTTAAAATTAATAGCAATTGTAAAATTCTCCCTACAAAATAGAAATCGCTGTGTCCAAGGAATAAAGTTAGGTACCTTATTCCCGTTTCCGTTTAACAAGGTATCTAATTCGCATATCCGTTGAGCAAGGCACCTTATTGACGATTCCGTTGAACGTGACGTTTTTGAGTATATTGTAGGATTTGCTTTAGTCAAAAATGCAGTAGCATAAATAATAATAAAGTTAATCGGAAACGAAGTAGTTCTACGTAGGCAGCATTTAACCGGCGGTACCATGATAGTAAAAAAGTTTTTCCGGGACAACAACTTAAATCTTCTAGGATGACCAGCGCGTTTTTCTGATCTAAATATTATTGAAAAACTGCTGGCTCGACAGGTGTATGCAATATAAGTCCATCCACGATCTCAAAAACAGCATATTAGTCTACTGGGAGGCTCTTCTTCGAAAATACGTTAAAAAGCTATTGAAATCCTTACAAAAGCAAATTGCTGAAGTGGTAGAGAATAAAGGAGGATCCAACCATTATTAAAATAGTGTTTTACTATAATTAAACATTATTTAATCGAACTTACAGTCATTCAGCAAAGACCAATATTGTAAACTTTTACTTATTGATCAATGCTATTTTTTATTCAACAAACATGACAAAGATAACAAATGGAACAATTTTAACCTGGTAATTGATTTCGGCTTTTACCAATAGCCTCATCAGACCAGTTTTCGGTTAATGCTGTACATGTTTAATTATAATAAAAATCAGTCGATAAAATCAAGCAAGAGAACACGCCAATTTCAAATAAATAGTGTTTTACTTATATTTCTTTAAAACAGAACGAATTTAAGTTACAAAAATTTTGTGCTAACGTTTTATCGCACCTTAAAATTAATTTTTAGTTTAATTCAGAAATGCATTATTTTATTTAATAACTTCTTTATAAGTTATTTATTTCCTTAGATTTAAGAATATATGTATACCATGAAAATAAATTTTTAATAATTGTTGCAAATCCTTAAAAACACCTAAAAACTAGTATTGCTATAGTTTTGTCGCAGACTGTACATATCATCGAAGTTATTGCAATGAAATTTATTATTTGGATTCTGACTGCATAAGCCTAGTTTGAAGAAAATATAAACTTGAGACTAAGTAACTTGATAATTTTTGTTATGGATGTAACTAATAAGGATATAAAAAAGGGTCTCAACCTTTTTATATTTCAATAAAAAAGGCGTCATAACTCTTAAAATAAAAAAAAGGTTTGTCATATCTCACTAAAAATGTAATTTTAATTAATTTTAGTTTGGTAACTTAAAGTTACCTTCATTATGTTACAAATAAGCGAAATTGGAGAAACCAGTGAGTGTAGTACTTTCTAACTAGCAATGAACTTATCGATTATGAGGAAACGAAAGACATCAATCAATAGCTTTAAGTAAACCAAACAAATATTACCAGAATCGAAAGAATAGACGTGAACCCTCCCATACAAGTGAATATGAATCACTTTAGCTATTGTTATGAAATTTTGTATGTAAACTCTTGTCATAAAGCGGACTGGAGAATGTAAAAAGCAAGAACGGGAAGACGACAGCTCAAACTACCCAAATCCAAAAAATATAAACTATTTAATAAAAAACGAAACACCGTTTATTCATTGCCCTTAGACCAGTGATACAAGCCATGGAAAGAGTCATGTTGGACCTGCTACCTTACATTCGGTTCAGCACATACATATTTTTTAGCAACCTGAAAATGTAGTAGATGTGACACTATTTATTAATGAAGAAAATAGTTATCCCTAATGATAATGATGCTTAAGTTATAAAGCAAATACATAAATATAAAAATTATTTAATAAAGGTTCTTATTGCAAAAGTGGTGTAAATCATTTAAAGAATACATACGTGGTACACTTCAGTAAATAATTATAAGAATACTCAGCAGATATTTGTCTTCAAAGCGCGGAGGAGGAAGAGATTCTTTTAAAATTTCATGTACTAAAAAAAAAGCCCAAAATAAGATTTCTAATTTCAAGAACGCGAACTTGCTCTGCAAAACGCGTATTTTTGTTTAAAAATGCTTTAATTTTATAAAAAAATAAAAATATTTAAATAAACTAGTTTAAGCATTATGTTTTTTTTTTTGTTTATAAAACTATTTTTTAAAATATCTTTAATATAAAAACTTTTATTTGACATTTTTTAAATATTTTTATAAATAAAAAAAAATAATGTATAATTAACTTATTTAAAATAAATTTTTTTTTTTTTATAAAATTAAAGCAATTTTGAAGAAATTCTTCATAGTTTTTCAGATATTTCGTTTCAAAAAATGTTTAAAAATATCAAAAAACCTTCGAATGATCGAAGTATATTAGGCCGGTTCGAATGTTAAATTCAACCCGGCGGGGGCTGAAAAGTTAGAGGGACTCTTAAAACTAGGCCTTGATGATTTTCTAATCTAATCTAATTTTTATTCAGTTTTGCAAAAGTTTTAATTTTAACTACTATTTTAAATTTTCTTTCAGGTGAAGTTTTCTCTTTCCATTTTCTTCCGTGTATCATGCATTGCCATATGGATTTTCACTTCATTATATTTAAAAACAAACAACATCAAACTGAAAATAGAAATTGAAACATAAAATAAGCGACGATTACCGTTACAACAATATACATATATTTTGTTGACACTACACATAAATCCATCATTCATTAAAATGTTTCGCATCAAACTCAAGCAAACTTCAGTTTTATCAGCGTGCCAATTGCAAAGCTCAACAGCAGCGCACTTTTAAAATCTGGAATTAAAAACTAAAATCGCTTGAAGGTATAATGAATCTACGTTTAATATTAAATTTTATAATTAAATTAAATTTTTTGTAGAATTCGACGTTTAGTTTTATGTAAAATATACAATTTAAGATGTAAAGTGCAACATAACAAAAGCATCCGAAGTTGTTGTTTATAAGAAAAACAGGCGTCAAAAAGTCTATAAGGTAAGACGTATAGTTTAGTTGTAGAAACAATTTATATAAGATATAATTCATTTATAATTTTTATTTTTCCTTTTTATAATTTTTCATACATAATTTTACTTTGTCGCTTATGATTTAATATTTTTAAACTTTTTAAATTTTTGAATATTTTTTTTTGTATGCATAAGCTTTTATTACTTTCATCAACATTGCGCAAATGACTCTTTGGTTAAACCTTGCAAAATATTGATGTAAATAATAAAAATGTTGACGCTTATGCTAAAATTTATCATACATTATATGTGGTTAGTTTGGTAACTACGATTATATTCAGTCTCATACGCTGGCTTACATGCATTTACATATTCGTGGTATTTCTTCCATTCGATTATGCCTGTTTTTGTAGCATTACCATAGCTTTGTGTCTAATCTTTATCATTTGTGCGACCCTCAAGTCGATCCTTTTTAATGGAAGCTCTAAGCGGTTGCAAATTCCGTTCAAAAACATCTTTGGTGCTTGTTAGATTTTTGATGAACATGTCAGAATCATGTAGGCGTATGCATGACTGAAAACCGTCAGAACCGTTTGCATATCCTATTTTTCTCCATTCAACATACGCGTTTGAGCGGTCTTCATGGCTCGTACTTGGTTTGATAAAGTCAACCTTGTATTGCGACAATGCATTAAGACATTTATTATCGGTTGCTATTCCCGGTACAATTGATGTATATTGGCCCTTTGTGGCGATACGGTTGTCATACCAATTGCCAATGAGAACATCAGTAGAGTATGTTATATTGTTTATGCGATTGAGAAAAGAGTCTTTTGAAATGGACTTCTTAAATTTTTGTTGCTTTGTAAACTGTTTCTTTCCCATTTTACGAATGAATAAACAATAATTTCGAAAGCCGAAAAACTTTTATTTATAAATAAAATTTCAAGAATAAAATTTTCCAAGACTTGAAAATTATTTTGAGAGCAAAATTCAAAGTAATATTGATATTTCTCAGTTTAATTTACACCAAAGTAGGATTAGGCAAAATTACTTCAAAGGCTTGGATTAGAACTTCTGAAATGTTCAAATGTTCAGTTGCGTGTTGTGTGATAAAACTTAAGCTTTGTCCAAATCCTTCAAATTATTCTTAGTATCTACAAAGAGTATGGCTCACTCACAATGTCGGTTTTAAGTTTTTGCTGACATACTCGTGTATGAGAGCCGCCACGACAATTTTTGTTTGTTTTGTTTGCCAAACCACTGCTGATTAGAGATGGACCAAACTTCGATCACTGCTACTAACAGTGACTGCTACTTAAAAATTACAGCGGAAAATACCTGTGACTTAAATCTCAGTGATTTTTCAACTTGAAGAAGTATTATTAGCCATAAAAATGTAGATTATTAAAAGTTTCAGCGGAACTAAGCCGGAAAAAAAATTTGTATTTTTCTTTCAATTTATTCCATGAAAAATGGTGAATATGTTTTACAAAAAATATCAGCCGATCAGCTAGGATTTCAACCTCGGCGTTTTTATATTATAAGAACGTTTAGGAAACGATTCCACCAAGCCGAACCTTTCGTTGCCAAAAACCGAACACAACCGATTGACCTCTAACTTGGGTAAAGTTTTGTCCTATTGTACGGACTGTAAAAATCTTTCGATAGATTTTTTATTGGTCTTTCAAAAGGTCGTAATTATTTTTGAAAATTTTTAAAAAAAGTTTGAAAAATGGGTATTTTGTATGGAGAATGTACACCATAACTCGCGATTGAATTGATTTAGATGGCCGGTTCATGACGGGGATGGAGACGGATATGGGGCTGGAGATAGGGATGGAGAGAACAGAATAAGATCTCCACATAAGTTTGAAATAAGTTTCCTTTGACCAAAACTATTGAGTTTTATGTAATTATTTTGCCTAAATGAATTTTTAATGTCAAAAAAGAAAGAATGTCAGAAATACCTAGTCTATAGTATTTTGGGCTTAAAATATATTTTAAAGTAAACCACTTCACATGGAACTTTTAAATTTTCTTTTTTCACATGTCAAAGTATTGTTTACATCACAAAACAATTTTTTTGTTCTGCCGCAGCTTAGAATTAGTATCCTGTGATATGTCCGAAATCGGCTTCGCCTGTCAGAGTACTACTGCCCCCGATTTTTTTTAAAAATATTGTAATTATCCTTAAATAACTACTCTTAAATAACACCACTTTTTACAAACCGGTACAGAGCCTTACAATTTATAGCTATATAGAAAATATAGATATGCCTCAAAAGCCATATCTGGCGAACACTTGTTGATAAGATTGATAGAGAGTTTAGTTGAAAAGAAAATAGAGAAAACACTGTTACTGATATTGCGATCTTCTATTGTGCACCGACCGAAGACGCTGAGAGGATGGGATTAATGTACGCTCAAGTATTACAATGAAGTGACTGAAGGGATCAGCTCCAGCATTTTTCTTACAGAAAAGGGTTACGAACCCAACGATGAACCGGAGCTAAACAGTGTCAATAGTTGAAACTATATCCGCTTTCCCCTCTTAGTCCAAATTATCTATATTCCGTATTGCTAAGCATCAGCATTGATAGATTATTAATTTGCAGTGAATCTGTTACACAGATAGTGGGTCAGCATAAGATCATTACCATTTGCCAGTTTTTAATTTTATTAAAATTTAAATAACTCGCCTCGTTGCTTCACAATTCCCTGTTCCGTCCGATACAGTTCATAAAAGTGCATAGCATAAAATTGGTTCTGCTTCAAAAATTCATATTTTTTAGGCTTCTAATAAAGAAAATCAGATTTTATGGTCATAAGTTTGACTGAATTTGTGAGTATTCTGTACCATTTTAGTGTCCCACCCACTTTTTTAAGTGCGAAGTTAGGGCCACAAATAGCAAAAATTTATGTACATATTTTAGTTAATTACCTTACCTTAGAAAAGTGTTAATAAGTAAAATTCATTCGTATTCGCCATTTTAATACTATTTAATAAATAAAATAAATAATTTATAATAACAGCGGCTGATTGAATAGTTTGCCAAAAATGTGTCAAAATATCTCATCCGTCACTTTAAAATGACCCTATTAAAAATGCATTATAATAACTAAGTATAAATAAATAAAATTTGAAGCTTTTGCTAAATTATAAACAAATTTTTTTTTTAATTTTTTTATTTTAAATTAACGAGTGACAACTTCATAAATTTTTTATTGACAGAAAAGTAGTCATAAAAATACTTTTAATGAAAAAGAAAGAAGTGAAAATATTTAAGTCATAACTACCCTTAGATATGACCCTTCAACGTCAGTTAAATTGGTCACCTTTCATCATATGTATGTATATATTCTGTTACTATTCAAATTTTGTTAATATTTACTTTTTTTTAAATAAAATGTCACATTAATTCATATACACAGAGATATCGTTAAACACGTAAACAGATTATATACTTGAGAAAAATAATATTGTTCTTATTTCCCAAAGGGTTTCAATCAATCTTAAAATAGTATCTTTGCAGAAATTTTGAAAAAAAATAGATTAAATTAAATAAAAATATATTGTGTGTGTTTAAAAATAAAACTTAAGATTTGGTTCCGATTTTACGATGTTTTTACACGCAACAAAATCTATAAAATTTGATTGTGAATGTGTGATTTTTTGTCGACGCAAACAAACAAATGACCAAGCGTATGTATCACTAATATTGTGTTAAATGTGAGCTCTCGTGTCTCTTTGGATGCTGCTTAGTGAAGACGTCAGAAATGAATTTTGTGCAGCAGCCACTTGTGCCACTCGAGTGCTGACGCTGATGATGAGTTGATTCATTATTCTTTTACGTTTTTCGTATTTTTATTTTTTTTATTTTTGAATCATTGATCTTGAAATGAATGAAATTTTCACCTGCTCTGCAATTTTAGCGCTGACAAATACGTACGACGCTACGCATTTATGAAACTGGCAATCGGAATGTTCTCATAACAATTTTCTTATATTTTTGTATATGAATCTTTTCAGGTGATTCATTGCTTCCTCCTGCTGTACAATGTAATTGGTGCTTAATTTTTGTTATTTTTCTATTGTGCAGTTGAGTTGAAAGTTTTTAATTTCATTTGTTTTTACATAGGCATTGTATGTATGTATATTTGTACATTTATCTTTTTTTATTTCTATTTTTAAATTTGTTTTATTGCAAACTTTACTCTCAACAAATTAAACGCTTTGCTAGCTGTCATCTCAGTGTAATTAAATGTTGAATATTTGGGCAGGAAGAGTAGCTGCTAGCAGCTTCTCGTGTCTTAAAGTTTACGTTATATTTTTGGCAAACTTCCCAAAATAATTAAAAGTAAATAAAAAACACGAAACACAAAGCAGTTTACGTATAAGTTTTTGTTAAGTTACTATTTTATTTTTATTTTGTTTCTCATTTTAATACTTTTTCTTTTGGGTAGTACCTATATTATTTTTGATTTGATATATTGATTACAAATTATTAACATAAAACCTATCTCTATGAAAATAAATTTAATCGCAGAACTACACTTCACTCCTGACCGACAGACTTCAGTTCAGCTTCTGCAACGTGTGCCCAATCCATTTCCACTTTCTAATAGAAAGTATTGTGGTCCCAAGCTGAAATTTTTTAAAAAAAATCATAAGAAATGAAATAAAAAGATTAATAAAATTAATTGACTTCTCTTGATGTTCTTTAAAAGTTCTTTCATGTTTAGGCTTTCTTTTATAAAAAATTGATATATTTTTCTTTGAATGACGTTTATAAATGCTTGAAATATACTCCATTTGCTGAAATTTTAGTTTTTGAGCCTCGATATATCTGGAACTAAAATTCATTGAACAAAATTGTAAAATTTTTTCTTTATCTTGTCCTTTTGTCCAAGCAAAATTTACAATTAGTTCAAATCAGAGAAGGTCGCTTGAATTTTGTTGAATTTTTTTTTTTTTAATTTCTCTTAGAAATACCGTGATCCTTTAATAAAAGTGTAGATATGGTTGCGTCAAGCTCTAAATAAGGTAAAAAGTTAAAAATTTCAGTCTTTTAACTGAATTAATTTTTTTTAAATGCATATCTCGTTATTACGAAATTTATATTTTGTGCAAACATATAAGCTTACACATACATACTCGTACATATATACATGTGTATTTGCCTAACAAAAACATACTCGTACACACATTAAAAAATTTGCATTAATCTGAAATTGTTTTTGCTTTTGCACGAGATGTGTCCTTTTTCCCAAACAGAATCCAAAAAAGCTTTCTCTTGTCAAATAAAGCTTTAGTGTAATAATTAAACTATGAAGAGGTCAATCAATTTTCTTTTTTAAAGTTTCATTTCTAGCATTAGTTATTTTTTTTTTAACCAAATTAATTTTATGTGAATTTTTTTCAGAGCTCACTAATATCGTACGTTTATTCTTATTCGACGGGTTTCAATTTCATCAGTTTCCCCACCGACTTGCAATCGTGATGTGCTACATACACTTCAGAGCATAGTTTTAGTTGCATGCCCTAATTGAATTGGTATGTTCTATTACGTCAAAATATTGATGCACTTTGTTTATTTAGAAAACTTCTATTATATTAAGTAACTGCCTGCTTGTGACTTCTCCTACTTCACTAGTGGAATTCATTTTTCCGTTGCATTTTCTTTCGCTTTTATTAAATTTGTCCATGTTAGGTACATGCTTCATTGCATTTCCTTTGAGGGCGATTAGCCTCCTCGTTCTTTCTTTCGTTCGACAAATGGTGAAAATTTTGAAATACTCAATTATAAAATATGTTGGTAAAATTGGTTGGTCAGATTGCCAGTTTGTGTATCGGATGATGATACAAACAAATGTTTTCGAGAAAAAAAGTCCTACTAAGTAATTACCTTTGCAGGGTCTAAGGCCATCCCTGGTGAAGCTCAAAATTTATTTCTGACATTATTCCATTGATTAATACATACAATAATTTGTTTTTCCAAAACACGCCCTTAAGAGGACGATCTTTTCTCATCAATGGGTGCAATGAATTGTCCCATAAAGCTATGGAAGTATTCCATCCCAAAATCTCTAAAGTAAGTTAGTGTGTTATAGTTTAGCTTAGATTAACAGCTGAGTAAAGACTTCGCCATGGCGCCTTAAAAACGAATCAAAAGGCAAAAAAGCATATTTACTGAAGGAGCTGAATGTTATTCCCCAAGCAAATTACGAAAAATGTATAGAGAGCTGGGTTAAGCTCTGATGTTGTTGCATTGGAAAACAACAAAATAAGTTTTAATGAATAAATATTTTTTTTTCTTTTTATTTATCAATACCGACAAAAAATCTGGGGAATTTCCTAGCAATTTTTAGAGTAATGCAAAGGTATACGTAAAAACTTATTTTGCAATAGACACGCACCACACACACGTTTACGCCACCTAATTTCCCCAATTACTTTTCACATGCGTTACAATGGCTTTTATGCACGCACCTTTAATACAAACGCCATAATTTGTTATTTTCGTGGCACCACCCCGTCTCATAATACGAACTTTTTCATATATACCCACGTTACTTCCGACACTAGCAACAACAAGTATTAGTGTGAGCAAAAAGTGAATATTCAATAAGAAAAAAGAAAACTTCTCTAATTTTTAAAACAAAAGTTCAAAATCTCTTTGTTTTAAAACTAATCGCCTTATTCATTCACCATCGAGCAACTTTTGTACCGAACCATAGCAACTTTTCGTAAGTGCTGTTAGGAACACTGAATCCTTGCGCATTTGGTGGTGTGTCCATGGGTTACCTTACCATTTAAGGTAATTGACATACCATATCTTAATCTAATTGATTTTTAAATTCTTAAAATCAATTACGAAATTACAGATCTTAAAAGAAGTTTAGAAAACAAAGAACTTACATTATAAATTGATTCATTTTTCATTTTAAAAACAAAAGAAATCTCAACTGGTCTTTTATTTGTAACATAGAGACAAACGCTCTACATTGTGACCTTCTTCATTGTGTGCACATTTTCCAGAACAACGACAAAAGTCGATATTAGGAAGTTGCAACACTTCACCTCAACCCACTTTTCGTGCACTATCATTGTCAGTCTAACAGACGGTCTTGCGTCTCTCCCCCAACGCCTTATTAGTCCGTCCGTATAATGGTCTTTCCTCTTGCCAGTTGTGTGTATCTCTTCATCAAAAACGCATACAGCAACGTGAACGATTTTTTGGTACTTGGCCTCAACACCGAGAGGAGTCGTCTTCTCGGTTCGCGAAAACTGTTGTTACAATTCGTATGACCCAAATATATATCGGCAAGAGCCGAGGCAGATCTACCATAAGCACGAAACCGAATGATGTCTTCTCGTCGCGCGTTTCTGCACAGCAATACACAATGAACGTAAATGCGTCCCTCTGTCTGTGCGCTAGTGTCCATTGGTTTCCTCTGTCACCGCATTTGCCTTTGTTTTCCTCGGTTGATGGCGCGTCGCAGTTTGAAACATCCTTGCGGCAAAGCCCTCCAAAATGTCTACAAAAACGAACAAACTGGCAAAACACATACAAAAAACACAGATCCGACGGTAACGCAACAATGAGCTTTTGAACAGGAAAAGGGAATGCAAAAGCACACGAGAAGATGATATTTGCATAGGTACACGAGTAAATCATTGAAACGCACTAAAACGCACATCAACGAACGCATCGCTACGCTTTAAACCTTCATGAGAAGGAATCTATGCATGTCATTATGTAGTGTGCTTTCGTGAGTTTTTGGAATACGCTCCTGTAATATCCAGGACATGAGAGTGAAAAATGTTTCATCAAAATGTGTGTTCTCTGAACTCAGTTGAGTAGAGAGCGGGAAATATGCATAGGTTAGAATAAGGCTGGATAGGGGTTTATTGTTTTGCACTTGAGAGAGAATTAAAGCTTTAATTGTCATAATTTAAAAACATCTCTTTTTGATTTTCCCATTCCTATCTTAAAAGTTGCCATTCCTCTATCCTCAATTTGTTTAAAAAAAAAAAATTATATCACTTTAAATTGCTGTTTATTTATTTGGGCCTGGCATAATCAAAATTGGAGACGCAGCGAATTTTATTGAAAGAAAAAATTTCTGTAATGAAAATTGGTGTTATTCATTTCAATTAAAAGAAAAATTTTACTGCATAAAAATCGGTCAAAGACAGAAATACTAAAATTACATAGGCCAGTTATACATTTTACGCTTAAAAGTGCGAAAAACGGTGTATTTGTAGATATATCACACTAACAGGAAGTCGAAGGACTTTCTTCTTCAAATCATCTTTTAATCTTTGAATATTTCAAATGATATATTATATTATAAAAACATTCATATTTTATATGAATGAGCTATTTTTTTTTTTTTGTCATCAAATTGTGGAAGTGGAATGTTTTTTTTGTGTTAAATATAACGGAATCCTGACGTAATGGAAAAAATTTAATTTCAGATTCGGTCTAATCAGCTCAAAATCTATACTCTGCTGTTCTATGTTATCTGTCTATGTGTCCTTTAAAGGTCCCGAAAAGAAGAAAAAATTTATTAGAAAAACCATTATGGATTATTCCATATTGTACACCTAAATTTCTCATAAAATTCTATATGGACACAACTCTGAGTTATGGACATTTTTAGATGTATGGAGAATTCATATGGGATTCATTGACTTTTGCTATCAAAAATGTACTTCCTACCAATGACAAATTTACTATATCAAAGTCTAGTTAGTCTACGTTTGAGGACTAGCTATAAATTGTTTATACATCATTTTCCCTGGGTCCGAGTTTTCACTCCGAAATTTTCTGCATATCAGCCGAAAATTTTGTTTCAAATAAATTTCTTTAAATATCAGTTAACGATCGATATGTATAAAGAAAAAGTAATCCTTTACTGTCTATATGTCATATTAAAAGCAAGTAATTGCACATAACCAACCCATTCTTGATGGCCGCCTACTGTAACGGCTCACTTAATAATTTTTAACTTTTTCTCAAAACTTTTGTCTCAAGGACATTCTACTCAAAGGAGACACAATTAAAGCAAAGCTACATAGACATGATATAAATGCATTTAATTAATAACTAAAATATTTTTTCTCTTAGTTGGTAACAGCACTACTTTGACACACAAAGTGCTAATCCATATAGGTATGCAATGCATAGCATAAGGCTACTTCTACCTCTTGGAGCCTGTTTCACCTATTTAATATTGAAACGCACGACCACAATGCTTTTGTTGTTGTTGTTTTTTTGTTCTTTTTTTTTAACTTCAACCTGTTCCAATTGAGCTTTTAAGTTTCACGAAAATCCTCCTGTTCTCCGATTCTCATCGAATTGTGCTCTTACTCTCTTTGTTATTTGGTAATCTCTCATCAAAATGTAGAAAAGCATAACAAAGTATCATCAGGATAGGAAAAACTGAATTTGAACGTTGACGAAAAACAACCCAGAAATACTTGGCCCAGTATCAATTCATACGCTTTCTCATAATGTCTGCCGTCGATACGTGGTCGCGTTCGGAAGCACAAAGTAGCAACAGCAACAAAAACAACAACAACAGCAACAATACATAAAATACTATATATCAACATATATGTATAATATATATATATATGCATATGTATATAAAAATAAAATAGAATAAAAAAAAAGGCAAAAGATAAACCATAATGGCACACGGAGTTCGTCGATGTTGATAAAAAAAATAAAATAAAATTTGAATTTTCTGCAAAATGTGATTAGAATTCATTAAGAAAAAAAGGAAAAAAATCAAAGTTTAAAAAGATAAAGAAAATATCGAACAAATAGCCAAAAAATCACATCGTGTGCTCCTCTATTCACAAAAAATTTTTTTGCGTACATACATATATAGATTTCGTATACACACACATACACGTTTTTCTTCTTCTACGTCGCGCTTTCATCGTCGTCGTCGTCAAATTTTCGTCGTCGTTTGATTTAATTTTTTATAACGCATTTAAAAGTTTGCAATTAAAATGAAAAAAAGATGAAGATGTTGCACAAAACAACACTAAATAATATAAAAATAAAATATAAAAATCGTACAGATACTACGTAAGAGTCTTACCGAAATTGTGAAGAAAATTCACAAAAAAAAAAAAAGGGAAAAAAGTGTGTATTTTGAAATATATTAAAGATAAAGTAATTTGAAATAATCCTCGCGAAGTATGATACATTGCTCTTTCTCAAAAATGTAAAACCATAAAAAATACAAATATTTAAATAGAAAACTTTATGAAAAAAAAGTGAAAAACTTCACGGAACTTAACATGGATTTTATACCACTTTGAAAAATGTGCAAAAATGTGCAGGAAATGCACACGAATAGGAAGAATTTTCGCAACACGAACATCAGCAGCAATGCTTTTCCGAGTTCGTAACTCTTGCAGTGGCCTGTGTATCCGCTGTAGAGTTTTAGCTAAATAAAAGTGTGTCTGTGTAGAATTTCAGAGAGAGAAAGGAGAGAGAGAGAGGGCAGTGATAGAAAATGAGCGAGTGCTTGATAGTTTCGTCGTCAGTGTAGAGTTTTTCCCCTTTGTACGTGTTCGTTTAAGCGTGTTTGTAATGAGGCAGGCCAGGCCAGGCCGCACATGTGCCCCACAAAAAGTTTTTCTTGCGAATGGTTTTTCCTCGCTTTTTTTTTTGTTTTGTCTTAATTTTCATTTACGTTTTTCCTTTATTTTTTTTTTTTGCTGTTTGTCATTTGTTTTTCTTTTCTTTTTTTTTTGGTGGCGTGTGTTGATTCTTACTAATCGTACATACCAACATATATAAACAATACTTTTGTGAATATACCTACTATATCTTTTTTCCATTACGTATCTACGAGTGCTGCTGCTGGCTGCATTTATGTTTGTAATTTTGTTGTGTATGCATGTGATTACGTTAGTTTTTCCACTTGCTCGTTTGTTTTCCTTCTCAATTTTCTTATACATCCCGTCATTTGGCCCCTCTGCATACTTCTTATCTGTCGCGTTTCGTGATATTTGCCCTAAATATGCAAAAGTTTGCCATATTTTAATATTTTTTTGTGTGTTAACTCGCTACGATGTTGTAGTTTTTCCACTTTGAAACTTTTTTCGCTCTTTTAATATAATTCGCAATTCAAGTTATATTTTATTTACATACAATTCATATTTATATTTATGGGAATTTCCCGATTGTTGAATGAAATGAAATTGCTCTGTCAACATAAATATTTAAATAGTGGTAGTGATTTGAAAGATAAAATATTTATATGTACCTATATTTGTATTTGTAATATTAAGAAACACCTGATTCTTGGGAATGACTATCGAAATGTATTAGAAAGTTATTTGTAAGAAGTTCGATATTATGTCAATGCAAAACAGCTGACCAAGGTGAATTTTGTTGAATGCAATTACAGTTCATTCAAATGAAATATCATTCTTTTTACTGAGACATTTAAATTCATTTAGATAATTGCTTTAAAATTGTTATTTAAATTCAAATGATAATGATGAATTAGCGTAAATTATAACTAAAAATCGCTGCTTAAGACATTTATCTTCAATACTGTTTAAAAAATCACTATTTTTTTTTGATATCTTGAAAAACCATTTAATTAAAAATTGAGACGAAGATTTGAACCTAAGGACTAACACATAGTACATAAAGCACGCCTGTATATCAATATAAAAATACGCGTTTGTTCATATTTTTCTCGTTTTTGTAAGAGAAGCTTTTAGTGTCCGGGGACTTATTTTAAGGATGAGTATGATAAGTTATATTGAATCCTAAAAAAGACTTAAAATAGAAGACACAGACAAGACAGATATTTCTTACATTTTTGTTTTCCTATCATTGTAGATTTATTGATTTTTTTTACATTCTTCTTGGCACCAAATAAATTTATGATCCGGCACATCAGCATTCTCAGATAATTTGTCTTAAGCGATAACCAAAATTATGATTATGATATTGTTGGTCGAATTTAAAAATATGGAAAAACTAAAAGACTTATCAGACTATTTCTAAGAATTTCTTATAATTTTTTAAAGTCTTATAGCTGGTCTTATTAAGGCCTTAAGTATAGACGTAAATATCAAATGATATTAATTTAAAGGTCCTGTAGTAATTCAATATACGTATGATTTTTGAAATAATGGCGTTTAATGTGCAATTTTTGTCCAGTTGTAACAAGGACACCAAATAAGTCTCCATTGCATTTCGTTGGTGTCAAAACAAATGCAAAGTATACAAAAATGGTCAAAATCGGTGTTTTGACGACTGATTATTTTTGCGTTCGTCACTTAGCAGCACGCGTCATTCAAATTGCTGTTATTATTCAAATTTACCGCGCAAAACAAATCTGTTGTCTGAGCAAGCGCACTAAGTGACAACAAGCCACTCGGTGCCGAATGCAATTAGCTACGAGTGCTTGAACTCGTAGAACATTTTATTTGCGTTTATATATTTGTGTTTTGGTTTATTTTGATTTTATTTGTGGTTTTCGTGCGCAAGGGCTCGATGTACTCGCTATCGTGGCGAGTGGCTGGATGGTCATTTCAAATGCACTCGTGCAGACCTCTACTCTGTATAGCTCAGTATATAACCTCAAAAATTGTTTGCATGACATACATGTTATAATATTGAATATTTTGTAAATTGTTGTTTCAATTCTGCTGCCGAATTTACTCAGTTTGAAAAGTGAAAATTCCTTAACTTTTAGGAAAACTCGTCCTAATTTGATTTTGATATCATAATTTTCCGTTATTTCTTTAACTTTCTTATCAGGTTATTTAAGGGCTATACATTTTTGGAATCTCACACGGTTTTTAACGTTCAGAATTTTTGTTTTTTAGCGCACTTTTCATTAAAAATAATAATTATATCAGTAAGATATAAAAATATATATCAGTAAGATTTTTCCACCAGATATATTAAATTCGAAATAGTTATTAGTAACTCTAAATATTTAACTAAATATTTCCAAATATACCTGTAAAATATATTTATGCATATACACATGTATGTATGTGTATAATACCACGTACTAGCGTAGTAATTATTTACAACATGGCTGAATTAAAAAACTTTTAATATTTGTTTTACAAAAAAGTAGTAAATAATTTGTTTAATGTTAAATCTATAATAAGAACAACAAGGCTTAGTAGCTTAAATAATAAATAACTTGAATAGTTTTTTTAACTGTATTCTCACAAAAAAATTAAGAAATAAATACTTTCGTCAATGAAACATTTGTAATTAATTATTTTGAAAACTTTATGTTAAAGTAATGACATGATGACAAAAAATATAGTTGCTAATAGATTCCAAAGCTTATTACATCATCCTTGTGTTTTTTATTTAACATTATTTAGATGTTTTTCAGCTTAAGAACCTAAAGCAGTCTCTTAAATAAATAAGAGTATTTTCGAAAAGTTTTATTTGAAGCAATGTACCGAAAAATTAATTAAATATTGTGGACCTTTTAGCAAATACATCAGTAGAAATTTCCATGTAAATTATAATGATAAAAGAGAAATATTTTGTATTTTATGCGCTCCTTCATCTTTATCTCATTTGTTGTTTTTTATTCACTATGAAAACAACCCCTATAAAATGAAATTGATATTGATATTAAAAATCAAAACTTGGCGCAATGAAATATAAAGAAACTATGAAAATAAAAAGAAACTCACCCTTGATTTATCACCAAACGATAAAAACAAAAAAAAAAAAACTCTCCAAAGTCCACATAGACTCGTTGTTGCAGTACAACATGGCAGTATGGTAATGTTTCATTCGAATTGCCGTGCCATTCTCAGTTTTGATATTGGGGTAATTCTACGTATCACTTGGAGCTTTTCAAAAATGTATAAATAATGAATTGTAACGCTTTGCACCGATTCAATCAATAAATAAATTTTTATCTCGCTTGCAGGAAAGTAGTCACGCTCCTGTATTTAATCCAAATAAATAACAATAATAAAGTGTAGCTACTACAGCTTTTAGTCTCTTTAGCTATTTAGCAAAAATCTTAAAATCATTTTTAAAGCTTAATTTTATAAATTGGAACAAGAAAAAATATTCTAAGTTGGACTTGTTATTTTTTAAAATAAGTTTCTTTAGGTTTGTCGTACTTTCTCTTCCTTGTATTTTGTTTTAGATGCGATTCAGCGCCACAGCTACATATATCATTTTCACAATTAAAATTACGATAGCAACAAATTGATTTTTTTAAACTTTTATCCAATCTTTCCATAAAATTGTCCCTCTGCATGGTTGTCATGCCTTTGAATACAAAGTATAGAAAAAGTTGGCAAAAGCTTGAAATGAAATACGTTTATTGTTCATACATTATATTTCAATATCCTTGTGTTGTGCAACGATAGCACAAATTTCTTGAAAATGTTCCATTAACGTACTCGCGTTCGTTAGATATTTGCATTACGCTCAAGTTGTCGCATATGTTGTTGTTGTTGTTTTCCGTATACATTATATTTCTTTAAGTTAAGTCCTTGGGTTGATTTAACTATGCCTTACTTTAGTTGACTGCCTGCTTGTTTTGTGATGCCAAAAGGACTTACGAGCATATTGTGTCAGTAAAGGCAGTACGGAATTCTCTGTCTTTCCCTACTCTTTTATTAGAGAATCGCTTGTAAATGTTGGTTCCGTGATACATATTTCACTTAATAAAATGCATTATTAAGAGTGCACTTTGCTTTAATAAATACTTCACCATAAGAAAGTTGTATAGTACGAATATTTTTGTAGCCTTGGAAAAAGATTTGCATGTAAAACTTTCGTAGCCATGTTTTCTTTTTTGCTTAATCCCCAAGGAATTTAAAAATTTTATAACGATAAAATATTAACGTTAAATGGCTTCACAGTTTTCTTAGTACACACAATAGAGTTAGTAAAAAAATAAATATCCTTGAATATTTCTGAGCGCTTAAGACTCGAAAAGTTATACCTTCTGAAGAATATTCACGGTGTTCAAAAAAAGAATTTAAAATAAGAGAAGCAGGAACCTATTTTTTAGAAAATGTAAAGATCGAGAATCAGATAAAATTAAAGTCCAATTAATCGCAATTTAGAATAGAAAACACTCTCTCCTTAAAAATATTTATTTACATGAAACATCAATTTTTATCATTTCCTATGTAATTTTTTATTCTGACCAGATTCTGATATTGATTTTTTTCTTTTTCATATACTTTTTTCCTGCAATTGTACTAAGGACACCAATTGCTTTGAAAAACTATCTTATTATATAAAAATTAATATCAAGTTATTTTGGAAAAGGGATACAAGTGACATTGACAGAATACACTGGGAATTTACTACAGACTTCTGACTTTAAATGCTATGTTGTCAAAAACGTAAAACTGTCATATGTACCCCTTGGCGGTCAACAATTATTCTATGTGTAAATTATAAATTCTAAACCTACTGTATTTAATGATTAACTAATTTTAATAATCTTAAAATAAATAATGATTTGTATTCTTTTGTTATAATTATGAGAATATCATGTTGACAATATGTCGTTTAATTTAAATACACCCTGAAAACGATAAGGCCATCCTAAGGACATTGCCCCCAGAGGCATTCTGTTGTTACCCTTAGTTACTATTTTTTTTTTTTGCAGATTTCACATTTTTTTTTTTCTTTTTTTCTTTATTTTACTCTACACTTATAAAGTGGGAATAAATTATTTTGAACATAATTATGTGACATCGATGTTCATGTATCGATTAACTTATAGTACGCTATATGGCAAAATGTAAACATGTTACTAGTCTTGCTCGTTTAGTTTTTCTAAATTATTAAACATATTGTCGTAATCAACTATCTAAAGGCATACCCTGTATTATATCCAGTTTTGCATGTAATAATAATAATTATAAAGTATGTAAAAAATATAGTTTTAACTCTATATTGTAAAATCCTTAAACATTTTTTTTTCAAATTGCAATCGTATCAGCATCGTTAAATTAGTCTCTAAAGAATGTAGGGCATAATTAAATTTTATACGCAATATTGTAATGCACTTTTTTTGCATTTCACACCTTATGCCCTGAAAATGCGTACCATGACCCCATTTGCAAAGGGTATAAGAAAAAAAATCAGCTCACCAGTTTCAACCCTTTTCTTAGTGCTCCTTTTTTTTCTGTGCGTTACGCATTTCAATTAAAAACGCAATTTATACCTTTTCTCCAAGCTATTCCAATGTAGTAAGAACAAAAGTTCATGTGTAATGCGAGTGTATGTATTTAGCACACATATGAGTAAGTGAAAAGCAAATACTTGTCCAGTAGGAACAGTTTAAAAGCGTCGTGTCATTGTGTTAAATATTATAAAAAATATTAATTTAGTATAGGTGATCCAATACGAGGGCCCTCTGCAACTGGGTTGTTTTGTCCATATGACCAGGGCCGGAATTCCGCCTACTCCAACAACCCGTGCCGTAGGGCTGCAGCATCCGAGGGGGTGGCAAAATGGTCGTGAAATATATCTTAATTTGCTAAGGTTTTTGAAACTCCAAAATGAGGACCTGTTTTTTTTTATAGTGAATGTAGGAAATTTTAATGTATAGATGAAAGTTTTAGGGAATATATTTAATTTTCCTAGTGTATTTGAAGGTGAGAAGTGAGGTACTTTTTTTCTCATCAAAATATTTTTTGGTACTTATAAAGATAATTCTGGGGCAGCATTCGATGTTTGCGGGGGGGGGGGGGCGAGTTGGAAATTAATTTTGAGCATGACCAGTTTTACCCCAGGCTCTCTAACGATCTGTTTAAAGCCAATTTTCCCTAAAAAAAATTTTGCAACAATCGTTTAATGGATAATGCCAATAAAAATTTTTGGACACGAACATGAAACCCCTAAAGGCCCTTTTGTTTGATTGTTTGGCACCCGTTTTTCGAAGTAAATTTGTTCCATAAATCAGTGAGAAAATGTCCAAAAAACCCTGGGCCCGTTCTGGGCTCATTTTTCAATAAAATTATTAGGGCAGAGTACTTGGTTGACAATTTTTATTTGGTTGTTATTAATAAGTAGTGAACGTTTGCAATAAGGAAATATTTCAAGCAAAATGTAACTTGGTAATTATTACCAAATATATAATTGCTCCATAACCGTGCTGAAATATGCGTCACGTTAAAAATACCGATTCCTGGTACAAAATTTAAGTAATTTACTCTTTGTAAAGCGCTAATATGTTTTTACCCTACAGTAAGAGTATTTTCATTTTATTCTTTTAAGATGAAGAAAACGTTAGACGACCACTCCCACTTCTATTGTAAGTGGAGAGTGTTAAATATTAGCTAAATTTTATTCCGATCAAATTTTCACAACTTTTGGACATTAAGATCACCAAAATCTTAATATTCCTAGTTGGTTGTTAACCTACCTGTGTGCATGTAAGTGTGAATCCCTTTTTTCGCTTTTATTCTAGTTCTTATTCTGACTCTTTGCAACGATTTTCGTCGTGGTAGGTTAGGGTTCTGCAAATTGTGGTCTTTGTCGTCGTCCTCTTTTATATCCACGCAAAACTTTGCTTGCACTACGTTGCCATTGAAGACTGCCAAGTGTTGGTGTTTGTGTTGCTTAAATAATAAATATCGCATAATTTACACAATATTTTTAAATAAAACTTTCAAATTCAGCAGCTGTCTAAATTTTTATTAGACTTAATATTTTTAAAACAAGTGTAAAACAATAAATAAAAACTTAAACTAAAAATTAAGTCCTATGTTGTGAACTAAAATATTATCAGCGGGTTCAATAATGACATTAAATGTATAAAACAATAATTAATTCTAATTAGTGAAAATCAGCTTTAATAACATTTATTAAGATTTAAAAAAAAAGAAAATAAAAAAACTAACCTAATTTACTTATTGTTAGTTATAAACTTAACAAAACCCACTACTGGTCGGAGTATTTAGTCTGTTTACATTAAAATTGTGTAAAATTCTACAGTGATAGTGATGAGTTATGTGATAGGAATTCTATACAAAACGTATACAAAATTTTATTTATTCGGTTGCTAAATTAAAAAAAAAAATACAAATAAACTTTACAATTATAAATTAGATTAGAAAAAAAATAATTATAAATTAATTTTATGTGATTAATACTAAAAGGAAAATAATAAAAAATTACTCGTAAATAATTAAATACAATAAAAACTGTCTAACAGCGCAAGAACCACACCCTTTTTGCCTCAGCTTAAAGCAGTCATTGAATGAATTCAACCTATGATGGATTATGCACTGCCAACTTAATGTAATTTCAAAAATCTTTGAGTTGTAATACCACATCTGCAAAAATAATAAAAAATTAATTAACATTGATCTCAAGAGCATGAGGTAATTTTAAACTTAAAAATTTATACCTTAATGTGTTTTATTTTTAATTTTTCGTCAATTCAATTTTAGAAAGAGTATGGACAGGACCTGGGGGCGAACATTCTGTAAAGACCCATGTCTTTAAAGTTTTTCTACGAAATTCTTTTGACTTGCTTGAATTATAAAATAACTTCCGGATAATATACCTTTAAACTTTGCAAGGAAATATCACAGATCACTACTTGAAAGCTGATTTTAAAGGGCTTTTGTTAAAAATAAGCTGAACATCTTTTTTTTATTGAATTTTGTACATGGCTTCGAAAGTAGACAAAAAACATCATGTTTTAGGTACTTAAGCTCAAATGTTTCAGAATTCTGACGTGATGGGTCAATTCTGAGACCAGATTCGGACTTAGCACAAAAAATATAAAAATAACAGGCTTCCGCGCCACCTTATAAAATTGAGGCACAGAGCTAAATTTTCGTGAAATTTTTCTTCATAACATACTCTTACTTTTTAAGCAGCAAGACCTTAAAAAATACAAAAAAAAATTTCAATCACCCTAATGTACATATTAAATAAAAAGAGTTGTGTTTCTTAACCAACTTCGTTACCATTGCTCTGCACGTATCTCACCTTATAACCATTGCTAAAAAATTTTTTTATTACATTTCTTCTCTTAACTCTTTTTTTTTATTAATTTTCGTTTCGGATATATTTTTGCTTTGTTTATTTCCTTTCAACAGCTGAATTCAAAATGTCAAAATACATAAATTTCCATTGAGAATTGAATTTCACGCCACGGCACGTCACGTTAACGTTTTGTTGAGAATTCATTTATCAAAGATTTCTACTTAATAGTTACCAATTTCGTCACATCACCTTACAAGCGCATAAAAATTTTTGTATGTTAATTAAGAAAATAATAAAATCGCAAAAGAATAAACAAAATGTTTTGACACAGAGCGAGCCGAACTCACTGAGTCGGTAATTATATCGAAAAGGCAATGCCATGTGCTCGAACTTTATGTATATAAAAATGTTGTTCCTTTCAATGTAAAGCCTTAATCGATTATTTGATGTAAAATCACTTCTATTAGCAAGGGACAGTAGAAAAACTCGTGGCCTAGAAAAAATACTCCGTTGGACCGAAAGCCGTTAGTTTAGAGGACTAAGAAAAAGTATCCGAATTTTGTCCAAAAGTGCAAAATTGTAAACCCAAGTCATAAATATTTTCATTTTTACATTGCCTGAGATACTAGGGCAAAACTGAAAATTTTTTTTTTTAAATCATATCCTTTTTGCTCATTACATAACTCAAATATATACTGTACATATTTTACAATTTTATTTCCTTTTTATTCTTTCAGTGTCTCCTCTTAGTGAACTGTGATTATGAGTTCTGCAAAAACGCAAATTGCTGTGGCTCCAAACGTTTCAACTTTGGCAGCATCACAAATCCAGAAGGAATATAGTACCGACGAACCTTTAAATCGCCAAAATAGCTTGGGAAATAACCGCAGGGTAAGTAGTTTTATTTAAAAGCATTAGTATTTATTTTATAATTCCGTTCGTTATTGAGTGATTGTTGCATACTTTTGTGCGCCTAAACGATACACTAAGTGAAAGTTTCATTCAGAACGAATGGAAAATAGCCTTAATGGGAATTTGGGTCCGTTATGGCCGGTGGAGCCAACATTTTAATTTCTAGAATATACCACTATCTAAATAACAAAATTTCATTAAAAAATTTGGATTTTGGGTTTAGAGAAATTCTTACCCATATAAAAAAACGGAAAAATAGACAAAAAAGTAATTCGGCCATTTTTTATTCAATTAATTTCCATTTCTCAATCGATTTTCTTAAATAGTATTTAATTTTCTTCATAAATATATAGACTATGATATAAAAAAATAAAATGATTTTTCCAAATTTTTTTTTCTTTTATAAATTTGCAATTCGTTTTGACTTTTTTTTTTCATTTTATTTAATTACCTCATTATATTTAATTACCTTTAATTTGACACATAGTAAATTTATATATAGATATTGATACTTGAGATATTTGTAATTAAGTAAAACCCATTTTTTTTTGGTTCAAAAACCGAAAATGACCAATATCTCGAAAACGACGTGAAAGAAAAAAAATTAATTTGATTTTCAGAATCAGCAGCCGATTTTACATATAAAATGAATAACGGTATTCAAAGTTCATTTTGGCTGTAAATTAGAGTTATTTATTTATATTATTAAGTGCTGAAACAAACATTTTAAAATTCCTTGTAATTTAAAAGTTCTTTAGAAAACAATTGTCATATATTATCGATTTGTTGCTCACCCTGTAAAATTGTTATATGTACGTGTAAGGGCCGCCGATATGCATATCATTCAATATTTTAAATTAAATACATTTTTTTCATACTCATACCATTTAAACGCATACAATCTGTTTGATTTGCATAATTTCACGTTGGATTTAACAGCAAAACTTAATGAAAATTGGAGAAATTATGCAAACGTCCTTAATGCAACAATAACGTAAACTTCCATATTACCGTACGTACTAACATTTTCAAAACTGACGTAATATACGTATGTATATATTGTGAAATTTTACTATTTTATTATTTCGTTGGCACAATCCTTTGTATGTTCTACAATTTCAATCATGACAATCAATGACAGCTTTTCGCTTGCATCAAATTTTATACTTCGCCCATAAACTTGGTGTGACACAAAACTTATGCTATAATTATGGCAAATAAAAATTTTTAAGCTGGAAATTGTAGAAAATGTAAACAAGAATTTTGCAAATAATAAAAAATTACGATACGTGAGACACATACATGAACAATTCCTGGAACAATTTTAAGCTAGTGCTTTTGAACTTTTTTTTGTGTATTAAATGTGTTCGTGTACTTTTGTAGTTAAATTTTCTTTAAATCCTTTGTGAAAACAATATATAGCTGGGTTAAACGTCAGAAGTGGGATACGAAAACATGCGATTCCTTTTGTAGCATTTTGGAACTTTTTCCTATTCCAAATATTTGAACCGACTAAGAACTTTTGTCTACTAATTTGATAATCTATTAGATTGTCTATCAATTAAGCAAGTGGGCGTGGTACAAAATTTTTGTCTTTAATCTTTCTTGAAAATGCTTCAACGATTATATTAAACTATCAGATAGAATGTTTAGGAGTGAAGAAGATCAATGTATGCCCTAATTGTTTTAAATTTTCAAAAGATAAAAAATTTGTTACAAAAACAATTTTGATTAAAATTGGTATGATCAGTTTTATTGAACTTGACTCGCCATTTTTTAACAAACAATAACGTTTTGAGCTTCATAATGAGAAAACTAAGTAAACGATGCTTATGAAAATATACAAGAACCAAAGATAGCATTAACTATCCAAAACTGTGAGGTATAGAAAAGTAGGCGTGCACGCTCTTGTACAGGTCAACATTTTTACATTTGACTAAATGGGAATAATATTTGAGTTATCTTACCATAAGGTCTTTCTATCGTCTCAGAATTCATTGGAATATATCTTGTGATCCTCTGGAAGTACATTTTATTTTAAAAGCCCAAACGGTGTCACCTTTTTATTGAAACTTCCCTTATTGAAAATATATTTTTTCTTCAACATATAAGTTTCATAATCATGTTTTTTTTTTAAATTAATAAATTGAAATAATAAAATATCAGTGAATATTTAAACACAGAAATATTATCCATAAATACGAATAAAAATCTTTGATTTCGCTGCTCATGGAATAATTCTGTGGCGTCTGATCTTCCGCGCGGAATTTTATTGGTTTTAGTTTTTTTCGTTATAAAGTTTACAATCTCAAAATTCAGATGTATTACTTATTTTTATGATCGGATTTGTATTCAACATTGAAAATTCCAAAAGAAATAATTAGATTGTCAAAAGACAAAAGAATTATTATTTATGAGTGCTACATTTTCATATTTATCAAATTGCATATCCTTTCCACGTAATTTATTTATGTAGTATGCAAAATTAAATGTTTAACAAATCAGTATATTTTATATAAGTACTCGTGTTTTTTACTTCAAATGTGCGGAAATTGCGACACTTACGTTACACATAAATATTCATGAATATTAATTCAAGTGCTTTTGAAGCGCAACTCATGCATCACAGCAGATCAAATAAAATAAAATGTATTTTTTTTCTGCTATTATCCGTGCAGCATCGTTTATATGTGTGTGTGTATTTAAGTGAATTCACAGAAAACTAGGTCAACTATGTAAAGATAGGTTTTAAACCAACTACCAGCCCAGCAAACATTTTCAATCGCGGAAGAGTAGTCATATTTCAATTGCTGAGAAGATGGTTTCGTTCGTTCGCGAGCTCATTTCTGATTCCAGGCAATAGTTTGTTCGGGAGAAAGTGTTCGTAGTTAGCGACTTGCTCAGTATATACATTTGATGTCGTATATGTACAATATAGCTAACAAAAAAGTAATATCGAATCATAAAACATTGCAATACATATATGAAGTCTTAAAAATACCTCAAAAGTGATTTATAAGTTCATGTAATGAAGTATGGAATCATGTAATCTTATAAAAAAGCCGCCAAATAATGGTATGGATTATTCAAAATTTTAATAATATTTTACTTCCAGAAGATTGTTAGTCACTTATTAATCGCCGCGTCATACTCTTTTGAAAAAGTTATATCTTGATCACCATATATGTGAAAGATTTAAAAATCTTCCAAATGTTTGCTGGGAGCAATCGTGTACATGTCGATGTGCCTATGCATGTTAGCATACATATTTGTATGTGTTTGCAATACATTACAGGAAGTAAAAGAGCACTTCCGTTATAGGATTTCATAATTTTTTTTAGATAAAATTACATATGTATGTGTACATACGTCCCCAGACCATTAATACTTTGATACATTGCTGCAGCCCAATAAAATACCAACATAAGATGAAAAAATTTTATTGGAATTTTAAATGGCTCAATCGCTAACAAAGCCCTTTCTAAAAGCAATTTAATCACAAAAAAAAATATTTTAATTTGCTCTATGCGAGCGAGCGATGAACATTAGAGTTGTTGAAAAAAAAGTTATCTTATGCTAAAAAATTAGGTTGGTTGCATAACATTTATATGTGGCTCAAAAGTGATTTCTTAAATACATATACTTTGACAAAAAGGTACTCCGCGTAGTTAGGAATTTTTATATTGAAGAAAAAATTATTCTTCAAAATACATTAAAGCCACATTATCTTGTTGCTTTTCTGATAAAAATGCACACAATTTTTTGCTGACCTAGGGCCGTCTTGTCACGTGACCGCTTTTGACGCGGCCAGGCCATTAAAATGCCAAATCCGTAGGCCGCGTAGGAGGCCGGTTCAGCATAATGTAACCTTAATTTTTCAGATTACATTTTATAAAGTTTTTTTTACTTTCTCACAAAAATCTCTATGAATCTATACGCTTGCTTAAAACAAATACTTTTGTTATTTAATATGCATTATTAATCCATAATTTTAATCATAAATTTCCCATTCATTTAAATTTCTGTCAATTACTGAAATTCTAAGAATTTTTCTGCCTGCAACTTTCAATAAGCATAAACATATTATACATATTAGCATTTACGAGTATTTACATTATTACCCTTTACGATTTGTGTTTGCGTTTTAACAGAGTTTATTAGGTAAAACCCAAACAAATTTTCAAATTCAGGCTTTTATTCCTTTTTCTTCTTGGAATTCATGATAAAGAATCGTTCCGTGACAAATGCTCACTTACTGTACGAGTACAAGTGCTCGAGTTCAAGGTGGGAATCAGGACACGTTAGAAGCAAATAGATGATAATCACGATTACTTGTTTCATAGAGTTTGTAATTTATGCATTTTAATAAAAACAAAAACAATTTTCAGTTGACACGTTTCATACAAAAAAAAAACAACTTGCAACAATTTAAATTTACGATATTAAAATCACTTGAAGTTTTTCTCTATCCTATTGTTCTTTAGGTAAACGTTTTTAACATTTAATTAAATTTCATTTAAGAAAAGAAAAATTTACCTAAAACTATGCTACAAAAACTAATAACATTTTACTACAAAGGCAAAAATCACAGCTATTATATTACACAATTAATATTTTATTTTATTCTCTTTATAAAACTTTATTATCAAAATATTAAGATTATGCTAATCGTTTAATCAATATAACACACTTTCATGACCCCAAACCCATGTCCTTGATATTGACATTCTGCTTTTCCAAGAACTAGCAACGACTACACAAGAGAGCAGCAGCTCTTTTTTTTTATTGATCCAAACACGATTTCCATTCTCTTATATTGTTATTGTAATATTAGCCACTTTCTCTTTGTGGGTTTATTTATTGTTTTTTTCAATTTATCCGCAATGTTTTTAACCTTTTCGCTATGACTGCCTTCTTTTAGGCGTCGTATAAGCACGCGATGTTGTTTCCACGCAAAACTTCAATCAATTTGCCATATTTTACAAGACTACACAGAGAAAATTTTATTTCAGTTCGCCAGAGCCACAGATTCCTTTTAGTTTCTCATAAATGTAATGCATATTTTCGTAAAGACAATTTTGTGCTGATCAACTTTTCGACAAAGGTAGCTTCAGATTTCATAAATCACCCCAATTTTTTATTTTTCACACCTATCGATACGGATATCTCAAAATCTAGATAAGCCATGGAAAATCAGAGCCACAATCGAGTTTAACGCCACAAATTCTTAACAAGCGCACGTTTCTAGATTTTTTAAACCTTAGGTACATTTTAAATTCTGAACTTTTCATAAATATTTCTACAAAAATTTGAAACTTTAAGAATCAGGTATTTTCTTCTTTTCGAAGTTCAATTCAGGATCATACAAAAAAGATAAATCCAGTTCAAACATATATTCTGACCCTTAGATTTTGAAGAGCTTTTGACATTCAACTTCGGACTTGAATTCCACTTCCGAACTAAATCGGAATCAGAACAGTTACCTTTTCGAAGATCTACGCCCATATTTTGAAAATTGTTCTACGATATTATTTATTGGCAATAATGTTATTTAAATCGTAATATTAATGGCCTGTCAGTAGAATATTTTTTAAACGAATTTTTGCAATTCTTGAAGAAAACTTCTTTCTTCTTTTTTTTTCAGTTTACTAACAAATTTTTAGACCCTGTATGCTTATAAATAAATATTCTTTATTGTATGTTTTTTTAGTTCTTGCCGTTGAGTTGCGACGAGATGTTGTTGCAGCGACTTGTTTTTTTACAGCATTTGCAATAAAATTTAGTCATGACTTAAACCTGTGAACTTTATTTCCTGTGTAAATAGAGCATTTATAAAATTTTTCTGTTAAAACGTCACGTTGATGAAACGAAAAGTTTTTGGTTTTTAAAATAAACCTAAAAAAAATACTTGCCAAAAATTAATTACCTCATTTTCCCGTGACTCTGATTTTAACAGTACATAACTAAATCAACTCAGGAGATGACGCTGATGAAGAATATATGCACTTTTCTATACCTACCACGATTCCTTCAATGCGTTACAAACGAAATAGTCTGGGAGGTAGCGCTGCATTTTTCAAAGTCATTTCCTCCCGCTTAATTTTATTTTTGCAATTAATAGTTCAAGTAAGGCTGATAATCGAAATAATCGATCCAGAATAGTGGTGGATCTGGTTATGCGAGGCCAACAAAAGAATTTCGCTCAATAAAAGTAAGCCACAAGTAGAAAAATATGTAGAGGAGGTAAAAACACATTGATTTCATGCTCGAAAAATTTCTGTTCGAAAAGATTTGACCCACTTTTCATAGTTTTAAAATTATTTGTGAAATTACGGTTTTTATTGAAAGTTTTAAATTAACACTACTCGTTCATATCCCAAAACCGCATTTTTCGCACAAAATAATTATTTTTGCTAAAAATTCCAGTATGTATTGGGAACTTTAATATTTGGAATATCGACAAAACCATTAAATTTTTCATAGTTGCTACCGTTCAAACGCTACCAAGATCAATTACAGCCTTAATCCTAACAGAGTATATAAAACAAATTTTTTTTATCGCCTTGGTGGCTACAAGCCGTATTGCATATTTGTTCTATTCTACAAAATTATGACATATTATCCGTAATCTAAAATTAAAATTAAAAACATTTTTTTTTTATCGGTAAATATTTTATTGTCACGTTTCATACTTCTTAAAAATCATTAACTTTTTTAATTTTAAATTCCTAAGAATTTCCAAAGCTCTATTTGATATGGCAAGAGGTGCGAGTTGCTCGTAATTTGGAATTTCACAAGTTATCTAAAACATTTCAATGATGTCAGACGACGCTGTCTGTGTCGCCTAATTTCTCAACTTTTTTTTATGGTTTATTTGTTTGGCTGGCATAACCCAAATCAGAGGAAAATCAATAAAAGGAACTTAAAAGCGCTGCACACGCTATAGACTCGTACCCTAACAAAACCGTGCACATATATACACACACACACACACCCACAATGGTAACTAGCATTTTGCGCTCGTACTAAATGTCAAAAGTCAATAAATGACGCTATATTCAGAATTAGTGTTTTATATCAGTTTGTGTACATAGTACCACACTATATGTCCATATATGTATGTATGTATGTGTTTGTTCCTCTGTTTACTTTACACTGTCGTTTCGTGTTGCTGTAAAAAGTGCGAGAGTACAACAATAAAAAGTGTGTCGTTTGATGTTGCAACAAACAGGCAAAAGCAGCAGCAGCAGCAGCAACATCTTTCCTCAACTCCGCTCTGGATTCTGTTCCTCACTTGTATGATAAATACGAGACTGATTAATCCATTGGGAAAAGTTAACGTGATTCACTCTTTAAACGATATACTGGGCCCTGTAGAGCTTTAATAGGCGACATCATTTAATGAATTTAATTCAAGGTTATAACATTAAGTGCAAACGCGTGTGGGCACTATTAGCTAACTTGCGTATCATACCATGTAATTGGTTTTTCAGTGAGAAGGCTTCTTGGTTAACATTGGGAAATCACGTTACTCACATGCTTATAATAATGGCTTATAACAAAAACAGTTAGTACATAGATATGCATTTTTTTTTAAGAAAATTCCTATCTTTGCAATCAAATACTTTATAATTTCTAATTACTTTTTCCGAATTTTAATTTTGGTCCATTCGGAGAAAGTAGAAAATGAGTCAAAGTTCAGGTTGTAGTTTAACTACTTGTATTTTGTCAACCCCTTACAAGGCAACCGATAAAAGTTCGGTTAAGTGGGCGTAGATGATCCATCCGCTAACAATATTCACCAACAAGGGCAGCGGAGGGTTTCCCGTCTCTATTAGTCTCTGATCTGGATTTATTTAATCAGTTTCCGAATTATGATAATAACATTTTGATTTTAAAATTTATAAATTATATCGAATTAAAAGTACAACTAGTCATTAATGATTTCTAAAATTTTTGCTTCGGATATATATGAAATTTAGCTTTGCTATATAATGAATCGTCTCTTATTGCCCGAGAATAACCTTATTCTTCCTGATATAATTGATTGAAATTTTATTAACTTTTTGAAAAATTTTTAACTTCCAGGGTAATATGAAAGGTAAGCATCTTACACGCAGTCACGCCATGCGTGAATCCACTTCACCACCGCGTACACCTACACCACGTACCGATCAGCAATTATCGTCGCCAAATGGACAGCCAGCAGCCAACTATAACATCAGTCAGCTTCATCACCAACAACATCATGACCTGAATGATAATTCAAACAGCAGCCATAATAACAATAGCAAATTGCATGCACAATCATCAGCTTCAGCAGCAACATCACCACTATTGGAAACTCCTTCGGTCATCGTTACTAGTCAACATTCTCAGCAGCAACAGAAACAAAACGTGGTCATTTGTAATGAGGCTGATTTTCCAAAATTAACGCCTCCAAAGTCATCCAAAAGTCCACGCAACAATAACCACAGCAACAACAGTAGCAGCAGCAGCAGCAACAATAACAATCATCGTGATGTTAGTGATAAAAGCAACAGCAGTTCTGTTGGTGATAACAGCAACAAAATGGAGTACAACAACATAGGAGGTAGCAATGGTAAAAAAATGATTGCAGACAACAATAATAAATCACATGCGAACAACAGCAATAGTAATAACGCGCACAATAATAATAGCAGCAACATTGGTAGCGGTGTTGGTGGCGGCGGCAACATTAATAAAAATCAGTCATATTCATCGACTACTGGCGCCAATGCAATGCAAATGGCACTAAATGTTTCTGATACATCAAGCAAACAACAACAGACAACAGCGACTTCAACCACATCGACCACAACAAACATCTATAACTCATCAATGAATTATCAGCTGAAGCCAGATCCAGGTGCCATGTCACAACAACATCAATCGCAACAAAGTTGTAGCAGCAGCAGCAACATGTACGACAAAGAGAATCGCTGCCCTCGCAATGATAGTCAAAATAGCAGCAATAATTCGATGTCACATGATGAGAATCAAAATAATATCAGTGACAATATGTACGATCGCGGTGTTGGTGGTGGTTGTGTGATGAACAGTAGCTTAGGTGGTGGTGGAGGTGGTGGGAAAAAACATCGTACTACTTCCAATTCAAAGGGCACAAAACCACGTTTGAAGAATATGGGTTCATCGTCCAGCATGGATGGTGGCAACAGCAACAGCACATCTGGGTTCATCTCAAGGGGTATGTTAAACGGTACAAAATTGAAGAATTATTGTATATTAGTTCATTAATATTTAATTTTTGCAAATTATAGACAGTTCCATGGAACAGTTTACAGATCAAAGTGGCATAGATTTGCTTGCCTTCTTCAAAGACACTTTAAATAAAAATCCCAAAGATCGAAATACGCTGATGAAAATTGAAAAAGATCTTGTTGAATTGGCACAGGATAAGAAGTAAGTAATTCTTCGATATATATATTTGCTCCCTTACTTAAAGAGTGGGTCGAAATTTTTTTTATTCCATTGTATTGGGGCATAAAAACTTTTAACTAACAGTGATTGACGATATCTAAGTTTTTAAGACCCAACGGATGGAAAAAAAAATTTGGATCCACCCTAGTCGACATAATACTTCTATGGAAACGTATTTCGAATTGTAGTGCTTTACAGATTCTTATTATTGATAAATAAACTTAAATCCTTTGTTAGTTAGTTTTATTGAAGAAACGAAAATTCTTTCTTTTTTTGCAGTCGCAGTGAAATTCGATTTCCAGCCACTTCCTCTTACAATCGCATGTTAATTCATCGCACAGCAGCGTTTTTTGGAATGGAACACAATGTTGATGCTGAAACACAGCAGTGCGTCATTGTTGGAATAACAAAAGGCAGTCGCATGCCAGAGGTTTAATAATGTCAATTTCTTAGGTTTTAACTTTCCGTTCAACTTTATGTTCTAATAGATACGATTCAAAACACTATTTCGCGATCGCATGTCTGATGAACCACGCAAATCGATTCTTAAACGGGATACGCACAGCTTCGATGATGCACGTCAAGGCAGCTACCTCTGCCCAGATCGTGGCATGCTTGACCGCAAGGCCAAAAGCTTTGAAGAACGTGAAGAGGATTATGAAAAAGCACGTCGGCGCATTTTTCGTAATCAACAACAACAACAACAACAGCAGCAAGCAGACAATGGAGATTGCGATGAAAACTACTTGAGTTGGTCCAGTTCGGTGGAGCAACAACAGCAACAGCAGCAGCATCAGCAGCAACAGTCACGCATGCGCCCTAGCGGAAAAATGCTTAAAGTTCAAACTGTAATTTTGAAAACATAATTTTTCTGTTTCATTTGGAATTTATTTAATTCAATTTGTTAATTCTTGTTCTTAACAGTCAAATGAATCTCGAGATGGACGTCCAGTGGGTGTTTCTAAAGCGAACAGTTTCGGTAGCTATGGTGTTCCACCACCTAGCGGTGGTCCACCTCTTATGCGTGGTGATTCGAATAAAAGTTCCGGCTCACGTGTTTTTGCAAAGCAAGACTCAATGGGCAGCACAAGCACACCATGGCGCTTATCACCATCAAGCAGCGGGTAAGATAATAGTTATTTTATAATTATCAAACTAACTATAGTTTTTACTATGTGTACACTGAGTTGCATACTTTTTATCAAAAACTACATACCATTTCACCCTAAACATCGTTAAATTTTTTATTTTTAATTTGGATTGCACAAAAAGAAAAATCATTACATCCCATGACATTTACACATATGAGATTTGATAAAATAAACAACAAAACTAAACTGTAATGATTGTAATTAAAGTAAATCTATGTTATATTCAAACTTTAGCTATAAAACTAAAACTCAATCGGTTCATTCCGATTCGGTTACACCTTCGCCAACCGGTTATGGTAGCGATGATCACACGCCAGAACCTTCGGTCATCTCATGTCAGTCGCCGCCACCGCCACCACCACCACAACCAATACAGCTATCACCTTCACCATTGCAGCAGTCACCCAGTGAAGCAGTAAACGCTGCTGCTGCTGCTGCCGCCACTATGTGCGCAGCAACGTCGCCCGGCTCCGCTTCGCCGCCATCGTCGTCGTGCGGACTTGTTTGGGCCGTCACAGACATTTCAAGTGTGCCAAAAGGCAGCGTTCTCATAAATCCGCATACATTGCAACCAATTGTTAATCAAGACGGGTAATTTACAAAATAACAAAGCAGAAAAAACAAATTTTTATATAGAAACATAAATGCAATACTTAATCACTAATATTTATTTATTCAAAATTTTTAATTTTTAACAAAATCAAAAACAAAAGTTTGCAAAACGTTTTCTTCTTCACAATTTTCTTTTTAATCCTTACCTTATTTTGTTTTATATGTTATGTGGAAGCTCACTTAAAAAAATAAATTAACACGTTTGCTTTGTTTAATCAGAATTGCTGAAAAATTTTCAAATTGCTTATATTTTGTTAAGCTCTATTATCACGAATTAAATGTTTTGCTTAGGGGCCTAAAATTTAAATCAAATCTCGCTTCGACGGAAATATTATTTGTTCAATTTTCATTAAAAATACACATTGCATAGCTGTTCTCAAAATTACTAAAAATAATAATTAACTCAAAATTAAAACTTTTCGGTAGGCCGAAGCTTACCAGCCCGACCAAAACACAACGAGATAACGTACAACCTGCATATAAGTTATCTGATCACAACCGTCTTATTAATAATTGAAATAGATTTGGTTGGTGGAAAGTAGTACATTTGCTAAAAAAACAATAAGCCTTAAAAACAATAGGCGTGGCATCTCCCATACAAAAACACTTAAAACGCTACATTTTGAACCCCATAGTAAAATTCAATACACAAATGTAGTATATTGTCTAAATTAATGACCCTACAAATGTGGACTGGGTTGTTCTACGAGGCGTGGCCCCTCCCATACTTTAATAACAACTTTACTGCTACATATTGGCAACTGTTTTTTAAATAATCTCTGGCTAACTCTTGCAATTTGCTTTGGAAGTGGGGTATTGAGTTTGCAAGGTAAACCCAAGGTAAACCTTTGAAAACTCAATCCTTTTTCTTTTTTTTTTTTGTCTATATGCGTGAAACTCTTCCATGTAGCCCAGATTCAACCAAACGCCTCCTTACAGTAAGAGTGGATATCATAGTATAATCAGTTTGATCCAAAATTTGGCGTTTAGTCCCCCTGGGAGCTAGTTTGGTTTCTAATATGTATAGCCATTCAAGAATTTTTTGCATCCGTTCTTTCCGTTGTTTTACAAAGTCGGTTTTTTTTTGTTGGCACGTTTTCTGTCGGTTTATAATTGGTGCAGTGTTTAATAACACCATAAACTTTCTTAACTGAGCAACCAAAGTGGGTGGCAATAGCTCGGTATGACATTTTGAGCTTAAAAATTTCGACAATCGGTTTTCGGGTTGCTGGGTCAAAACTTCGTGGTTTTCTCATTTCAAGAGTATCTGAAACCCAGTAAATTAACTTTTCCACAACTGGAATTTTTGTCTGATTAAACAGTAAAATTAATTCAACGTCCAGAAATTTGGTACTGACTTGAACACAACTTATTGTTTCTAATTAGATGTCCAACCAAATTATACACTTCTCTTGATTTTCACATCAGTCAAAGGTCACTTCTTCAATAAGACCAACAACAAACACATAAACCGCAAGAGGGCGCTTCTATAATAACAACAACAACAACCGTTCCATGAAAAAAATTTTTTAAAATGTAGTAAAAGCTAAGAGGACAAACTGTTTCTAATTAGTTGTCCACGGCTGTGTATCACATCACCAAAAAAATTGAGTGTGCAATTTAGTGAAATACTCTATTTTGTAATATTCAATGAACAAACTGAATCTTCGTGTGCCAATATGCGAAATTTTATAACAATAACATACTTTAAATGCCATACTTTTTGACATACAATTGATTTTTCCCCATCCCTGTTTATAAAATTTTTAAAAAAATAAAGCAATGATCTATTTTACACTATACAGCTGGAGCTGTATGTTTCTGCTACCCACGATAAACTAAGTTATTAAAATAACACACAAATAAAACTTATTAAAATAAGACTAAGGACCAGCTTTTATTTTATGTTTAATTTATATTGTACCTTGTTAAAATGTAGAATATGAAAATTTCATTTTTATTTGTTTTTTATTTTCAAAACATTGGTGTAGTAGAATACCATAGATTCCAAAAAATTATAATATAAAACCTTTTGCAAACTATAAAATTATTTAAAATTAATTAATCGAAAACAACGAAAAGTTATTGTAAATTATCTGCCTTTAATTCTTTTTAAAATCGTTTTCTTAATCCGCTTTTCATTTTCTCTTCATTGGGTGCTTTTTTATCTACGAATCGGTTAAAAGTAGATCTTACAATCATTTTGCAAAATGTATTAATTTTTTTAAAAAGTTAAATTTATATTATACATAAAATAGTAGTTGAAAAATCGGCAACGTAGCCAACAGAACTAATCGTACAATTATTTAGTTGTATTATTTGCTTTATGATAAACACTTAAACACAAAAATGCGACAGCAATGAAGCTCCAATACTTTTTGATTTACGGACGAACTTTTTATTAAAGGAGGCTATCAAATATTCAAAATATATGCAAATATCTTTTATATTTAAAGATAGTATTACTATTCGAAAAACTGAAATTTATATCTGAAAACATTGATCATTGACTACGCTGCCTAAGAAATTCACATGTACTTGTCTAAACCGAACGTACCCGTACAAAGTTTGCTTTCATTTACAGAAAAGCTCTTTTTGTATATTTTTTAAATTCGTTGCTTGTGTGCGAGGTGCCATTCCTCTTTTTCTCAACCCGTCCACTTTTTGTTCAAACCTCACTGTACGGAGAATGGTAACATTTACTTTATCAATACATACAGCGTTTTAAATGTTTTTGAGGTGTTCGCCAACGACGACCTTATTGTTGTACTTAATAACTTTAATGATAATATAAAAAACTTTTGCGCGTTATCCCAATTTTAATTTTATCAACTACATATCATGAATAGTTTTACTCACTAACATTCTATTAAAGTCACGTGGCTGTACGCCTCCCCTTAAGGGTGAGCTCAGAGAATGGACCTTAATAGGAAGCGGGCCTTAATTACTGAATTAGCTCTCTTAAATATAGGCGCATATTCATCATTTTTTTTAAACCTGGTTTTTTAGTTAGTAACAGCTTTTAGCTGTGCCTAGGATATGTCCAAAAGCTGTTGCTTATAAGATTTATATCAATATAAACTTTGTGTCAATAACACAACGACTATCTCTTTTCCTTTGCTTGAAAAAAAAGTTCCTTAAATGTAAATTGTTTGGGCTTTTTCCGAATATTTTCCGTAAAACCACTCCAATGAAAAAACGTTTCAGGATGAATATATTTCCGATTAGATAGTTCTTTAATGTGTTATATAGCCAACTAAAGTTCTCAGCAATAGAAATCACATTGCATCTGGTGGAAGAGCTGACAAATATTACTCGGCTTAAAAAAATGTATCCTCAAATTATATAAATCACGATAAGTTTTATAAGTACTTTCCTTAAAAACTTCGGTATCTTTATTAGAGCTCAAGATATCAAAATTCAAATACATATGAAATCCAAATTTAACCATTTAATGTGAAGTATTTCGATGACTTAAAAAAAAATTATAAAAGATTTTATTTTAGTTTTCGAAAATTTTATTTATAGTTTTTATTATATGCGTAATTAAAAGATTTGACCTCAATGCTTATTATCTCGAAATCTAAACAAGATTGGAAAATTTAATTTTTGCCCCTGACTAGAAAATCTGTACTATTTCCACAGTCTTAATGAAAGCTCGATATATTTCTTAAAGATTTTTAAATGTGAATCTGAATTCGTTCGCAGAAGATCTCTAACTGATTATGATTTCGAGATATTTCATTCATATACATATGTTATTAAGAAAAAACAACAGAATTTTCAACACTTCAGACTTAAATATACCGAAATTCAGTGTACATCGAAATCCCAGAAACCAGTTGTCATTTAGGTTGTCACTCAACATCACTTTTTTTTCTATAAAGCTGTATTACACAACTAAGTTTAGGATGATATTTCTCAAAATCCCGATGTGCTGGAGAAATTCTGCGATTAAATCCAGACTCAGGATAGAAAAATTTATAAAAAATGACACTCAAGGGTTAAATATCGCAAAATCCAGTACCAACCGAAAAAATTTTTTTACCATTATTCGATGAAGAGCGGTGCAAAGAAAGGAGAGAACATCACCATGGTCGGTCCCGGGTTTCTAAATTGTGCGATTTCGGTCAATTTTTGCAAAACACATATTTTTTAAAATGATTTTTTCATCAATTTATGGAGACAGGCCGAAAATGGATCTTGCACATCAACAGGTTCAACTCTGGTTCTCCAAAAAGCACAATTTTCGACTACCTGTGTAAAACTATTTTTTTCATTCTTACATTAAAAAAATGCTTCATTTCCGACAAGATTTGTGCTCTCTAACAATTGTTTAACCAAAAAACTCAATGGTAAATTTACCTGTTTCAAAAACAAACAAAAAATATCCTTAAAAAGTAATTTTTGCTGCTTTATCAGTCATTACAAACTAAAGCAGTGCATTGGAACTTTGCATCAAAACAATAAATTTCAATTGAATTATACATATATTGTTATTCTGCATAAAATTTCACTATGAACCCCTGTGTTCTATGTGAGGTAATAATTGCTGCTACTCTAACTTGCATAAATTTTGCTTAAAATATTGCAAAAGAAATATGTACGGTATATGCCGTTTTTGCTAAGTATTTTTTTTATTTTTTTTTTAATTGAATTTTAATGTGGATCGAAACATTAATGCTATATTTTTTTAAGATTGGCATAAAACTAACAATACTATATTATTTTCTTAATTTTGTAGGTCAATATATCACTTTGACCCATCTAATTTGCCACCTAGTCAAGCAATAAATTCAGGAATGTTTAACCAAAGCGGTGCAACGAATCATGGTAGCTACTCACCACAACAAGCTAATGTTAAAAAGCCAAGACAGCCGCAGCATAAAACCTCTCAAATTGATTATACAGCATCACCAACAGCAGCTTGTAATAAAACATGTATGGAAACGTGTTCCGAATCATCAACGCAAACTGTTGATGTTACTGCTGCTCAAACAGACCTAAGAGATACAACGCCAACACCGCGAGAAATGGTTAACATTCAAGAAGAGGGTAAGTTTTTATATTAAATTTATTTGCATATCGACGCTCCCTACGTATGTACTCGTACAACGTGCTAAGTGACAAAAAGTACTAAGTAAATTGATTTGAACGATTTAAAATTTAAATAGAAAAGTCAAAAACTGTTTTTTTCTTCATCCTATAAAGCTGAATTTTTGCACTTAGCACGATTTAAGTATGTACAGATGATATTCGATATTCTAAGTGATATGATTTATTTAATTCTTTCTATTGTTCTTTCATTAGATTCAAACGCATCTAATGATGTAGAAGAATGTGATAATACCGGCGCAAGTTGTCTCAGCGTCACTACAACAACTAGCACAAAGTCTTATGATCGCATCGAAATACAAAAATTCAAAAATCAAGCTACTAGTCCTAACATCCCTACAAGTCCTGCAGAAATTGAAGAGGTAATTTTGACATGATTTTTGTTTTTGGATTAAGGTGATATCATAAATATATGTCTTTCGGTCATTCCTTAAATAACTGCACATTCTTTTAATCAAAAAATTTATTTTCAAAAAGCTTTGAGTATTTCAAAATTTGACAAAAACTTTTTCTCAAAAACTATCGTGAATAGAATAGAAAATTGTTATAGAGCCGTTTTAGCCAAGGACCCGCAAACATTTCAAACAATCGATTTTTTCATACCGCCCTACTGTATATATTACGGTAATGGGAAATACCGATTTCTCGAAAAAGGGGCAGCTCTGATTTTAAATTTTACAGAATTTCATTCGTAACCACCGTGCAAATACCAATCCACTTTAGTCCAACTTTTGTTCGGTTCAGTCACGTTCTTTTGACGTTACCAAATTGATTTTTTTTTTTAATTTTATATTGTTTATGTCCGTAAGATCCAAGATCAGTTGAATAGTAAAACGCAAAAATATTATGTTGCTTCATTAGTTTATTCGGGGTCTTATATAGTACAAAATTAATTTTTTTTTTTGCATAATCTCTGAAAGGAGTCAAGCATGTTTCACATTTGTTACATTTGCTATTTTATTACTATTCTTAAATAGGCTTCAGCTCTACATGACGGTTCTGTTAATAGAGATCAACCCTCACGTAATCAATATCAGAGCCAAACACCATCATCTACTATACAGCAACACCGTGATACACCTAACTCAGCGCGTTCGACTCCATATAGCAATGCAGATTCTAATACAAAGCGTACAAACGAAGAATCCAAAGCCTCGCCATGGACTTACACACAAAGTTACCAAGCGCCTGATGGATCAACCGTATTCCATACTAACGGAAGTCCCTACTGTACAACAACATATCAACAAGGAGTAAGCATATTTTTTAAAAATTTTTTCGGTGATACTTTATTTACATTAATAATTTACAGCCCGACGGTAGCGTCTATGCGATCCCACAAAGCATGGTCTATGCTTATCCGCCGCAAATGGTAATTAGAATTTGATATTCAATTAATAATTTTTGTAATCATTAGTTATTTATATATTTAGGATGGCGATGTACAGGGTTATTTTATGCCTGTCTTCGATCCAGCCCATCAACGACCTGAAGCCACCGGAATTATACCTGCCGGCACCCAGGCTATTTATTCTACAACTGGTGGTGCAACAGCTGTGCTTCCCGTTGCAACAGCCTACCCGTCAGCACAATTTGCCACCACTGCTGGAACACCGATATATCCTGGACAAGTATTGTATTCAAGTGAACAATTCCCTGCTAGTGGAGGTACTGTACCAGGAACTGCAACTGCCGCAAATGCAACTGGTCCATTGCAACAATATCCTGTTACCACATACCCTATTGGATATCCGTACCCATATAATGGTTGGTATTGTTTAGATTCTTACACATAAAATATACAGATAGTTACTTAAAAATTTTTGAATTGGAGTGCTCTGTATACCTTTGTAATAGAAATTTTAACAGAGTTTTTTTTTCGTGTACTTTTTCAGGCTATTGGGGACAAACCATGACAACCTACTACGTACCGCAACAGACTCTAGCCAATGCTGCTACGGCGACTCCACTATTGCCGGCACCACCGCCTCCTGCACCAACGGTAGGTTCATCTGTGGCCGGATCACATCTCGTCAGTTGTGTAAGTGGTGCTTCCTTAGCGAATAATCTCATGGTAGCATCGGCGGCGGCTGGACCGACGTCTACAGTCTTACCAAATTCAAATCATAACGCAGCAAATGGCTCTGGCAGCTATCAAGGCAGTGTCATATATAACGGCACCATGGCCGGTCGCGGAAAGCGCACTACACCGCCACATCAAAGTAACGGCATTGTTGGTGGTCCCAACGCTCAAAATGCTTCACAAAATAACCATCATCATACGGTCAATGCTTCGGGAATCACAACCACATATCAATTAGGTCATGCTGTACCGACATTTGCTCTTGCAACGACAGCCAACGCTCCAACAGCTGGTGATCTCATCAGCGGCGGTGGCTCTGGTAATGCGCGCGGTACCACTGCAATGTATGCCATACCCCAACATGCGACCATGTTTCCCGCCAACATACTTCCATATGCTGCATCTGCATCGCAGGCGACATCTAGCGGCATGCTGGCGCCAGTAGTGCCACATCATGCTCACCATGCCGCAACGTCCGCGATAACAGGTGCACCGGCTCATTCTCATCAATCGAACACTGTGATCAGCCCCCTTTTTAGTCATCCACCCCATGTATTTGCTCAGTCATCGGGGGGTACTGCACATGCGCCCGGTCCATCGGCAATAGCTATTGTAGATCCAGCTACCGTGAGTCACTCTGCAGGAAGCTTCGGCACCCAACAACAGTCATCGGCAGCAAATAGTGGCATAAACACCTACATTGGCAACAGCACTCCGCAGTCCGCACCGAGTACACCACATTCATTAACAGCTCAGCATCATCAGCATCAGCGCAATCCGCCACTTTTTGCTACACCACCAATCACTACCACCAGTGGTGGCGGTGTCAGCTATCACTACTACGCTGCCAGCAATGAAACGCCAAGCTACAGCACAACAAACCATAGCACGCACTCGTACGTGCCCACTTCTTATGAGAAACGTAATAATGGTGCTTCTACTGGCAAAAAACCCACTTATTCCAACAATAATATAAGTAACAGCTACACAACTGCGCAGCGTGGCCAAACTTATGGCAGTGGCCCCAATAAATCACTTTTGAGCAGCTCAAATGAAATGCGCTCTTCTCCGAGTTCTGGTATCAGCATCAGTAGCAATTATCAAGGCAACCGTCCGCATGCTATGAATAAACGTTCCAATGACAAGCCAGCATCAACTTCATTGCTAAATGGACCGCCAGTACCATCTTATGCCAGTACATCGAACGCAGGTGCACATAACAACTCGCCCTCATCAGAGCAGTACAGCAAAAATTCACGTATGAACTCTCTTGGTGGCAACAGTTCCGGCGGTAGTTATCGCCATAAACCGAGTAGCTTCGATTTTCGACGCAGTGCTTCGCAACGCAACTCGCCCAGCACGAATTCCAGCAACGAGAGTAATAACAATTCGCCTAGCAGCATTGTATCGTCGCCACCTTCTTCATCCACATATTCGACATCATATGTGACTAGTGCTGGTATTGTAAGCGGAGATCAACAGCAGCAACCGGCATCATCGCTGTATATAGCACGCGGTCCTCACATTCCACCAACTATGGCGCCGCACGGAGCTACAGGCGTAACTGCATCTGGAGCTATGGCGCCGCCTCCAGGTGCACACCAGGCAACTACAGCTGCAGTCCTTGGCGGAGCAGCAGCAGCTGCTGCCGTTGCTGAAGTGGCAAACGCAGCTGCTGCAGCAGCAGCAGTTGCTACTGGACACCAACCGCTCTTGGGTACCTATAATCCAGGTGCACCAACTACGGGTGTTTACATTAAATATGGACAAACATATTTTGCACATGTAAGTTATTATTTATTTAAAGTAGTGAAAATCTCCATTGATTTCTACTTCATTTAAACGAGTTGAACAGATCGTAGGTCGGAAATTAGTTTTATTTTTAAGGGCGACCCCGTAAACTTTTTAAAAATTCAAAAAATTATTTCATTAATATACTTTCATGAAGTATACCATAACTAAAAAAAAATTTCTTTCATTTTTTATTTCTTGAGCAGGAATCAAAATATTCCGTTAGCGATTGAATCGAAAAACCCGATTCTAAAGCAATTGGCGTTTGCAAACAAGTGCAATTTTTTTCCTTGAAATTCTTTGAAGCGACTTTCTGCACTTCCCAATCCGATTGACAAGTCCTCGAATTAATGTTTCGAAGCTTTCATAAATGCTTTCCTGTACCAATTTTGACCCATTTCAACTGAACGTGCACTGCCAACTCGTAGCAGATCTGCCGTTTTACCCCCAACGTGCCACAACACGGTCGATCAATGATGCTCGGTATGCTTGTTGAGTTACAGTAATTGGCCGATAATTTTTATGGAAAAAGTTAAATATTTTGCTGTGTTTTTCAGTACTGAAATTTTTCCAATTACTTATATATGTGACCTTTAAAAGTTCTGAAAAGATAAGAAAATTTAAAAAATTGTTTGCTTTCCCATGCCAATTTTACATTTTTTTTCTTATTTTTCTTAGCCTACCGTTGCTCTGCCTAGTAGTCGTCGATCTCCACAAAGTGACCTGAGACCACCAATGGCACCCATGCCCGGCATGTATCCAGCAGTCAACATGATGCTCTCTGGTAAGAACAATCGATCAGAGTTAAAGATAATTAATGTTATTTCTCTTTTTTTTATTCACTTAAAGCACCAACGCGACCTTTACAACAAAGGCATCCAAATCCGAATTATAAAGGCACACGACCGTCACGCTAGCAGAGAAATCGAAGAACTTAAAATTAAAGTCAATGCAAAAATAATAAATATGATTAGAATAACAAAACTAGTGAGAAAATATATAAATCCGAAATTTGTTTTCCGGTCCATTATACAGAAATGAAAGGTGAAAATAACAACATAAAATAGTCAAAAACTAATTTAGAACACTTTTAATAAACGAAACGTGTACAAGATGTTGATGAAAACAAGAACACAAAACAAAAACAGAATCCATAATAGAAACATAACTAACTAAGTATACAGTTGTAAACTCATAAAGACAGCAGTAACATTTCCAACATTACAAAGGACTCTATAGCAAAAATTAACTTCCGCAACACAGAAAACACATTCAACAACAACAACACAAAAAACAAACAACCTGTGCCATTAAATTCATTAATACGAATTGAAGTCTTGAGGTAAAACAAAATAAAAAAAAAACAAAAGCATTAATACACCATCATACTACAGTCAGAGTGACTGTCAGTCAGTCAGTCATTTATTATAATACAAAGATATAATAGAATATTATAATAATTACAAATATGTAATAATAGATTATAAAATTAATTATAATAATTACGTAGTATTAAAAATATACTATATAATTTAAAAGAAATACACTAGCGTAGACTTAAAGGTTGAGTAAACAAAGACGTGAATTACTATAATATTTAGAATATTAGAACAATTTGCAGAACGTGGAATTTTGAAAATGAACTTTGCCAAAAAGGAAAAAAAATAATTAAAACAAACAAAAAAATAATAAGAAAAAGCTTTAATATTAAATTTTAATCAACTCTAAGGGAAACTTATACATATTTTCTAAATTCTATGATTTCTTGAAAAACATAAAACGATGTTTCGCATTTTCAATAATCCACATTCTGCATTTGGGATATTTTATTGAATAATGAAGCCCATAAAGTCAGAACTAACTTGTTATACATACATACATATAAAAACTTAAACAAGCATACAGCATAAGACGCCATATTTGCTTTATTTATTGATAAAATTTATTAATTTATGATTATTAAAATGAATGCCTAAATTTTTCTATACTAAAATTATGTATTTCATATCCCCAAATGTTATTTTTAGCATATGAAATCGAACATAAATAAAGTTAATGTGTTTTTACAAAATTGCGAAAAATTCTTGCGATACACAATCCAACGCAGTCGGAAACTTTAAAGTTGTTATTTTTGTTGTTTAATATATTTTCCTTATTTTTGCTATATATATTTTTTTTTTGTTTGTTTTCTATTCTTTTTTCTGTTACAGAATAGTTAAGCAGTTTATTTATAAAACAAAATTTTTATATTTTTCTTTGGTAAAAAAATAAAAAATTAGTTATATTTGTAAAACTTTAATGTCATATATCCAATAATAACAAATCACCAAGCAATATTTGACCAACATTTTTAAAAACCTATAATTATTCTCTCATTTACATTTCTTCCGTAAAGAGCTACAAATGCGTAAGAGTGCCGTCGATTTGGGCTATAATGGCTTATAAAAAAAATATAATAAAATACATAGAGCCTAAGTTGCATCGAAGCTGAGTTATTGGAATTGTAAGCTCGATTTTTTTTATTCGTATGGATAACATTAATTAAGTCAGCTTTTGTGAAATTATTCAACGCAATTGATAAAGCAAATATTCACTAGCATGATTTCGTACAGTTTTAAGAGTAAATTGTTCTGCTTAATTTTTATTTCCTTATAGTTTTTCAGACTCTTTTGTAATTTTGTTCGAATGCAACCAAAGCTGTAAATTACTGCTGCCAACTGCTAATGATTTTTTGTTATTACAGTTATCATTTATATAACATTTATTATCATCTGTCTTAATTTAATAATTGGCTACAGTCAAAACTAAATATATTGATTGCTTCAAGTAGCAGTAGTTGGAACAGAATATATTTTAGTTGAAGTTTACAGATTGTAATATTTATAATGGAGATTGTTATAAATCAATATGAACTGAAATAATACAGCTGCCAAGGGAATAATTGAAAGTCCGGATTTATGTATATGAATGAAAATACAGATTTTTTGTAAAAAATTCGACATTTGATATTTAGTATATCTCTCCTTGCTTGCTTTCAAGCATAGATATATAATTTAGTGTAAAACTGTGTCCAAGTTGCCATATTAACTTACGTTGCAAACAGAAAATTTTCTATGAGAAAGAAAACAAGTATGCAGAACAATTATACAGCCTGTATCAAATGTTGATATTTTTAAATATTTGATTGATTAATAAGCAAAATTTCAAAAAATTGGTACTTACGCTAACTTGGCGTTTGGAGCTCGATGTTGTTAAGAAATGTAATTATATCCGCTGTGTGACTTTAAATCCAGATAAGACCAGTTGGTAGCTCTAGCAATATATGACTATATTTCAGTCAGAGAGTGTTTAGCTGTGAATTAATTCTGAACTAAAAAAAAAAACAAATTATTGTGTTCAATGGCTAACAGTCTTTTACAGCTGTGAATGCAACTTATCACAGTTTATTTCTACCGTGTCAGGGTTTTGCGATGGCTAAACGATTTTATTTTTGGTTATGTTTGAAGTCATCTTACACGTATAAATTTAACTTTCTCAGAACTTATTAGAGTACTTTGTATTGAGTTAGAAAAATGTTATTATATGTACATTAAATTTCTGTTCAAAAAATTAATTTGAAGAGTTAAAAACATCTATCGGAAGTGTGCTAAATATATATTAAAATATACCTTTAAACAAATGTTATCAATGTAGTTTTAAAGAAGGATTTCTCAAAATCTTGACGTGATGGAAAAACTGATAACCGATTGATATTAAACGCACAAAAGTCTTAATACAAAAACATTTTTCACACCACCAAAATTTCCATTTTCATATGCCCTGTGCTCAAAAATAAAGTAATGGATGACTAATTAAAGAAATTATGTAAACAGATGTATAGTTTTGGAGGCCACATATGCATGTTTATCAATTTTAAATTAAAAAAATTAAAATTATTTACCATTTATTTTTGAACATTCATTTGACGAAACTGTATAAACCAAAAAGTTTATGAGAGGTAAACTTCAAAAACATTGCTGAGACAAAAAATAATGCTAATCGGACGTGACTTCAAACATTTTCCGATTGGGGTAAGCCTGAAATGTGTGTTTCATTCAATAATTGCAACACTACCATTTACGAGATCCGGACACTCAGGTATAAGAAGCAAAAAAATAGCAACAGTATCATGAACATCATTATCTTCACTAGTAACAATAATAATTATTTTTAAACTGACCCAACAGTTTTGTTGATTATATAATATATTTTTTTTTTTACTGGCATTCACTTACTTCTTAAATTCATTATGTGTATTAAATATTTGCATAAATAATAACATAGGTACAGTACAATAAAATTACATCACTCAAAACATATTAAAGTACATACTTGTTTTAAACTCAACAATCTCAAAGCTCAAACATTTTAAGATTTCTCTGATAACTAAATAAACAAATTGTAAAATAAATTTAATGATTATGCGAACAAAACTGCAACCTATAATTTTTACTTGTGTATGAACATCAGGGCAATGGAAAAAATTTACGTCCATTATGTTTTTAACCCCAAAAAAATTAACTAAAACAAATAATGAAGTAAGTAGCTCAAGAGTGAACTTCTTCAATTTTGGAACTTAAAAATTAAACGTTTATTTTTCGATGAGAAAGGTTGAAATGAACACTGGATGCAGATTGAGCTACCCAAAATCTATTTGAAAAATAAAATTTGGTTCGAATTAATAGAAACATAAATTCCCCCTTTTTAAGGGTTTTTCAATGTGTAATGCGTGTTGCACTCATTTTCTAAATAGCTGTATCTATTTTGATGAAACTCAAATGATTTTGCGTATGAAAGGATAAGTAAGAAAAGAATTAAAATTTGTTTTTTTGAGGTGCACCGCCAAATATTCAAATTTGAAGGCTTAATATCTCGAGAGTTATAAAAGATATGGTTACGAAGTTTAGAGCTACAATCACTAGAACAGGAAATTAATTAAACCAATTAATGTGTAATATTACATTAGAATATAGTAGCTTTAAGGACTTGCTGTACAAAAAATAAACGTGATAGGATATTTTTTGTACGAAAGGTGTCACGCTATCGCGATTCGATTTCAAACATATTTTTGAACAATGTGTTTTCTACTGTTTTCGTAACAATATATTTTGTAGCTTTCGAGATATATGTCATTGCAATTAGAATCACCTCTCCGAAAAAAAAAATCTTACAAAAATATTTTTTGATTATTTTTTTATAACTTATCCTTTATTACACAATCTTCGAGCTTCATCAAAATCGCTGAATACATTTCGAAAATGAAAGTAACAGGTATTTACACATAAAAATAACTGTTAATATGGGGATATAATATTAGTAAAAATTATGTATTATAAAAAATTATCTTCAAAATCGGGATTTAAATTTTTTTCTGACGTTTTATTTAACGGGAAACAATATGGCGTGCTCCTTTTTCGGTATGGAACTACGGCATTAAAAAGTACTAAAGCAATCTACCCATAAACGCGGTTTAACTGTTTTTTAATAATTTATGTATTTATTTTTGTATCTCAAAAATTCTCAAAATAAAAATTCCTTAAAAATGTCTACACAATAAAAAATAACGGCCAATAAATTTTAATAAGAAGACATGGACACAGTGGCGTCAATTCGGTAGGGCTGGGGAGAGCATTGCCCCCCCCCCAAGGATCTGATACTTGGTATTATTCAATACAACAATTCAATAAAACCATCTTATAGTGGTGGAATTATAATTCTTGCCCCCCCAAGGTTTTGGTGAAGTGACGCTCCTGCATGGACATGAACCAATTTGAAAGAAAAAGTTTGATGACGTGTTAAATAACATTAAAATTCCTATTGGCAGTAGCAATAGCAAGAAACGAAATAAGCGGTGTCGAAATTCTAATTTGATAAAGAAAATTTAAATAACAACATTCAAATCACTTCAACACATTCATCAATTGCTTGGGTCTGAAAATGTCTTATAAAATTATATATTGTATAAGATCATTGAACCAGGAGAAGACCTTTTATATCATCGTGACCAATCAATATGTATAACAGATAGCTGCCGAGTTTCACATTTTATACAGCTGCAAGCAGTGACCTTTAATAATCGTTATTTTCAAAAATTTAAATCAAAATGAAGGAAAAGACAAAATGTGAGTATATAAAATATATGTAGTTGATTTTGAACTGAAGTATAAAACTTTCTTGGTTTTTATTTTAAAAAGCACTCCGTCATTTTGAAATTTTCGGTCTGTCATTTTGAATTTATATTTTTTGGTTTCAAAATAGCAGAAACTGCTAACGAGCTACTTCTAAATGTTAAACAAATGGGCTAATGTTTTGAAATATAAATTTCTTAGCAAGAACTTGCTATTTATGGGGAAAGATCAAATAGCAAGATGTTCGATTATTTTCAAACTGCCCTAATGTTTATAAGTGTATGTAGGTACATGTGCAAATTTATAAAAAAAAACGCCTGAAATAAAAATTACAACTAAAATAAAATCTTATGTTCAATTAACAAATCAAAAATTTACTGAGGCACTGGTGGTTTTGGCTTACGAAATTGCTACCACAATATGTTGAATGTATTAATATTTCTTCTAAAATGCTTAACGTCATTGGACCACTACAACAACAACAAAGAAAAAGCAACATCCTAAGTCATAATTGTCAGCATGACCGATATAAATCTTTTAAAAATGAAGCTGTTCTGACCATCTAATAAGAAAAGTAAAATTTAAAATCTTTGCTGACAATATTGTCGTACAATAATAAATTTATAAAAATTAAATAACTCTTAAAACTGAAGATGATTGTGCTTCTGACTGCCCATCACAATCAGCCACTAATAAAAATGCCATTAAGACTTCAAAAACCAGAAGCATCTTGCACAGCAAATATAGCAAATAAAACCATTACACGATATGATTGATATTATCCCTGTTAGAACTTTTGTTTTTGTTTTGTTGTAAATCTACAAGAGAAAGTTACACAATATGTTATATAATTATCACAATTTCTATTATTATTATTTTTATTATCATTATTATATAAATTATTATTATAATTATTATTATAAAAATTACTATTATACAATTTGAATTAAAATTAAAGTATTTAAAAATTGCAACAAAACATAAAAAGAAAACACAAACATGGAATTAAACAAAATAAATTGAAATGGACAAAATATTACAGAAAACATAATGTATTTATTTTAATTTATATACACTTATTAGAGAGATATATAAATAAATATATATACACATAAGATATATATTAATAAATAAATCTATATATATATATAATAATAATAAACATAAGCAAGTTAGTCGAGTGTTTTATTTTTTTCGCAAAAAAAATTATTGATAGCACAGGCCTACGAAACAAACAAAAAAAAAAAAACTTGTTTGTTTTTGCATTTTTAGTTTAGGATATCTCGAGCAATTCTGACCTCAGATTTGTTTTCAGTACACCAAACAACATACGGTATGGTAGGTACCTCACATTCCAACTTCAAGACGAAAGTTGCGGATGCGTAAACATTAGATTCAATTACATACTAATCAGGCTCACTTAAGTTAACGTATTTTCGAAGAATGTCTTCAAAGTTTGTCAAATTTCAAGGTGAAATAAATCGAATTGCATGCTGCTTTTGGCGAAACAAAACGAGAAGAAATCTCAGTCCGCGTGACGCTTTTGCCATTGCCTGGAAGCTATATCCTCTTATTATTCCGTTCAAAATGTAAGTATATGTGTATTTCTCTGATTCAACTCATCGTTGGAAAATCCTATTACCTTATCCTAATCTAATGCCTTATTTAACGGTGATGCAAGATGGGAGAGATTGATGCCTAGCAGATGTGTCAAATTTTTATGTCTCAACAATTCGGTGCTACTAAAGCAGCGTTGTATGCAATAATCTTTTTTAGCTGTAAATTATACATCTTAGTAACACTAATTGTAATTAAGGAGCTTAAGAGATTGTCAAAACCATCAACTTACTACATTTGAGCCACACAAAAAACTGAATATCGTTATTTTAGTTTTGGTCTAAAATATTTAAAATCAACATATCGAAATACGACCTTTCGTTATCGCAGTCGATAGCATTTTGTGTGTGTGTTTTTTTTTTTTTGTTTTTCTCAATTTCCACTCCGTACAAATTAAACTTGTATGCTTTCCTTCAATGACCACATTGTAGTCCGCAATCCTGGGTGCATGTTGCATGATGAATGAATGTTGGCGAGATTACAACATGGGATCCGCACCAATTGTGCGCCACCAAGCGTCAACAAGCCGAAACAGAATAAAAATCACTAGACCAGAAGCTACGAACAGCGCAGTTAACATGGCAATCAAATTTACACCGTGCCCTGTTTAATTGGCACCATGTACATATGTAGGTTGACTGGCTGACTGACTGACTGAGCGACTGACTGGGGGCTGCTGCTGCTGTTCGGTTCACACGACTGAGCGAGTGTCTCCTTTGGTTTCGCAGGATCGACGTTCTCTTCGATTGGTTTAAGGTGCAAGTTGCAAAAGAAATACAACAACAATCGCTGCAACAATTTTATCGGAGACGTCTAGTGGGGCGCCTACTGCTGTTGCCGCTGCTACGTTCTGCTTCGTTGCATGTCTGCGTACAAGGATTTCGTTGTTTTTCTTGTAGTTGGTGTTGCGCTTTTATTTACATTTTCATTTTACAGTAGGTACGTTTAGTTGTTGTTGTTGTTGTGACTGCTGCTGTAAGTTGTTGCTGCTGTTGCTTCTGTTTGGGGCTTTCTTCGTTGTTTTGGTGTACGCAGCGTGTTTCTGTCGTGTTTCAATTTTTTTTTTAACATTTTGATCGTTGGTCCGTATGGTTAATTGTCTGTCCATTTATTAAGTTTGTTTCTCAAATTCTTCAATTGTGATTTTATATAAACTCACGGTTTGTTCGATATAACGAACATTCAAAAAATTTTAACTCTAAATAACGAATGATAGAAAACAGGAGAGATCTATCTTCACTACGACAGTGTACGCGGTAACTCCATGCTGTTGCATTGTGACGGTCACGTTAATTCTTTCTTGATAACTTTCTTGATTTTCAAAAAATCGGGCCCAATAACACTCCTTCACAGATAAGACCATCAGCCAGAATCTCTTCCCCGAAGATAGCATTCCTCGAAGATTGCATACTGATTTACTTCTTTCGAACCAGCATCAGCATCACTAGGAGAAGATCTGGTATTAAAATGTTTGAATAATACCCTTAGTAGCCAGCAGTGTACCGTGCATATAAGGCGCCCCGGGCCAAAAAAATTATATGCCGCCCCTATCGAAAATAATACACGTGTTTTTTAACAAATATTTTATTTACCTCACGAAGAAAAAAAAAAAAAAAAAACAAAATCAAAAAGTTCCGCACTTTTCACATTCAAAATTCTAGCGAAATGAGATATATGTATTTCACTAAAACTATGAAAATTTCCACCCACACATTCAAATTTAATACATCGATTTAGTTTCATTCACTAAAAAAAGCAAATTGAGATATATTTCACGACTATTTTTTCGCCCCCTCACCCTCCCCCCAGGTATGCTACTGTTAGTAGCATAACGGAGAGTTAACAAGACAAAAATCCAGCTTACAAAGCAGACTTTGTTTTATAGCAAAATTATGGTTTTATAATAACTTGCTAGAGCAAGATATAAAGAGAGACGTCAAAATGTCTTTTAAATGCTTTTTAAACCTCATAATAGGTTGATTATAAAGACAGTGGGTTTTTTTCTTTTTTTTTAACGAGGAGTAAAAGCGTCTAAAGCCTGCGTGCGAAACTTAAACTCGCTAAAACCTCCTCTCATCTGGACGGATTGCTCCTCCTGGAACCACCGTTGAGTAATACGTCAGGAGTATTACTGCTCAATTATCTGTCAGTTGGTCGGTCTAATCCGTACCTGTCCTCGATGTAGCGCGATCGCTGGTACTTTCAATAAAGACAGTGGGTGGCATTTCGCGTATGTAACACTATGCTGTATATAATGAAATTCTTATAAAACCATGAGGTAGCATGTTTACAGGGCCGGATTACCGCCTACGCCAACAACGCCGTGCCTTAGCATTTGAGCCTAGTGGATTGCGTGTTGGCGTACTGATCTTAAGTTGATAATTTGTAAGATAAAATTATGTATATAATAAAGGTCTATAATTTGCATATAAAGTCTCTAATACAACTAAGAAGTCTTTAAGGAATATACTTTTTACGCATTTCTTTTTTAATCCTTTGTATGGTGTCTTTTATACATCTCATAAAGTCCTTAGCCGAGTCTCTTCAAAGATAACAACGAGAGAACGAGAGGAACATGTCTTTATACTTCATACGCCAAGTGGCTCTTATAAACCCCAATAATATGTTGTCATTCCACTTGTCTTTAAAAGACCTTTAAAAAAAAGCTATAAGACCTTTTTTGCTACAAAGGAACAGGCCAATAATGCGTCGGCTGAATAATTGTGTATTCAATTTGAAAATTAAACCAAATTTTTACTAATATAATTTCAATTTTTCACTAGATTTTAAAGTTAGCTCAGTTTGTCCTCCCATCTTTGTTTTAAAATGTTGAAAATTTTTAAGCCGTTGATATCTACCATTTATTTTAGTCTTTTTCTAGACAAAATTTTATTCCATGTAGATACTAATAAATCAAATCAGCTATACAGCATACATGCTGACACTTGTCCCTTATCGAATTATTAATTAATTCATATTTCGTAGCGCTTCCAAAGATCAGGCTCTTAATGCAAATGCACACTGTCGGCGCTGTATTGTGTTGCATCTTATGATGTCGACACGAGGCGTCATCGTGGAAAACGTTCTCTTTCTTTTTTCTTAAACAATAATTTCTATAATAATAACAAATATCTAGTCGGCAGACCTTTTTGGTAAATTTGTCATGGAACATGATTTTAATTTTGTTGTCATCAGTTCAGTGAATAATGGGAATTTTATTCAAAGCTTTTGTCTGCATTTTTAAACAGAATCTAAGAAGATATTTATGTTCCCATGCTTAGGAGTAGTAACTAGGTATCTGGTATAATTATAACTTTACTGATAGATTTTTTATTTTTGTTTTACGATTTAAATTTTTAATTTTATTAAGTTGAGTTTTGAAAGATTTGACCACAATGAAAATTTATTTGGTGTACACACATACATATTTATTACATTGTAATCTGAATGATGCTTAACTTTTGGATGAAGTAATTCATCTTTATCTTAAAAAAAAACCCTTTCTCAAAATATTTGACTCGATTCTTAAAGTCCATTTATGCTTGTAGCAATAACCGAATTCCTGCTTTGTGTAAATTTTGACTTTAGTCATACTGACTTTTAAAAAAAAAAAAATTAATTCAAGGTAAGCAAGCTACAAGCTAAAAACCTTGTTTTTTCTTTATTCCAAAGTATGCAAATAAAATTTGACAAATTATGGCATCCAATTAGGGTACATCAAACATAAATAAGATAAGATCGCTTGGTATTCTTTCACTCTTCCATTGTTTCACAGCAGTTATTCGAATGACTGATTTATGAATAATGAAACCGTTTTGAGTAGAGTTTTATTGACACGGACATACACATACATATTTACATTTACATAGTCCTAACATATGCAAACCTCATACATGAGACTATCATCGGAGCCAAATCGAAATTCCCAAAGGCCAGCTATAAGGCAGAATAAAAAAAATGTTTATATTTAGGCCATAAAACTGCTCAATTTCGGTTCAGACCAATTTTTAGTGGGTAAATAGTAAAAAAAAGCCATAACTTTAACCAATAATTCATATGCAACAAAAAAAAAAAACAAGAAAGTAGAGTAGCAGTACAACAACAACATTGTAACAGGTACCCCTAAAAGGAAATAAAATGGAAAAGAAACAAATGTTGTTTCCGTTGTATTTATGCATTGTACGATGATGAGCTATCAAAACGTCAACTTTGTTGAATAACCAAAAAACACGCGTATTTAGCATGCCGCACAGTGGAACTGATAAAATCATATATTAAAATATATAATCATTTTTTACTCAAGAGCTATTAAAATTAGCTACAATATGTTAGAACACTGCTTTAGCGATATATTACACATCGCTTCTTCCAACAAATCTGGTACCTTATGGGAGTTTGCGTTTAAAAGCAGTGGCGCCAATTCGGTGGGGCTGGGGAGGGCATTGGCCCCCCCAAGGATCTGATACTATGTATTATTCAATACAACAAATCAATAAAACCATCTAATAGTGGTGGAGGTTTTGGTGAAGTGACGCTCCTGTTCAAAAGTGACCTTATTAGCGCTCATGTGATCTTTAGCTTCAATTCTTTATTGAATAAAATACGCATTGAGCAACTCCATAATAAATAAACTAATATTAATAAATGACTATTTTACCCCGATAATATATGTTTTTGTTGGAAATTGTAAAGTTACGAAGGTTTTGCGGCCAATAAATGGTTGTGTTTTTGTCTCCTCTTTGACTTGTGCTTGATCTATTTTTCTGTTTGTGAATTACTTTTCCAGTTAATGAGTAAAAACTATTTTTCGGAATCTTTGAGCAGTCATATCTTGGTATCATAGCACATGATGACAGAGGCGGACGAAGGTCAATTTAAGCTGCAGGCAAAAGCTAATTTTTCGCCCCCCACACTTTGCATTTGATTCTCCTTAGGCGCATTATTCGTTTCTATCTCAAAATCAGGATTCGCATCAATCTGTTCAGCAAGCCCCTTGGCATCAGTGATAACGCTATTCAAACCCTATTCTGATCTTAAATTTTTCAGGAATCATCTCACCCTCTCTCTTAGTTTTATAGCTTTTTCCAAATTGATAGTTATTTTCTGAAGTTGATACTCACAAGGTTGACTTGAATCAAAATTCAATGCCAAAAATATGTAATTGAGTGACAATTCAGCCTACAAATAAGCTTGTGAAACTCATGAAGAGAAGTAACCATTAGAGGCGTCATTCTTAACCACGAGAACATTCAAACTGTCTTCAATTCAGATACAAATGAAGGCTCGCAAGACGCCCTAGCTTGGTGCCTTCGTTTGGCGAAGTTTGAATCCCTCGTTTGGTGCTCTCGGCGCCCTACTTTCGTAGGCAGAACAGGCGGTCGTCTGCTTCGCTTTCGCCTTAATCTGGCCATGTCTAAAAATCGATAAATGTCGAACCATCGCAATTATCAATATAAGTCAAAAGTTTATTTAGGAAATCATCAAAATAGTTGATAAAAACGTTTGGGTTATTACCGAAAAATATCAAATAAGTTTATGAAAGTTGAAAATTATCTAATATAATCAAAAAAATATTACATTGAAAATCATTGAAAAAACCGGATGAAACCAAAAAGTTTGGTATAAAATCATACTAAAAATCTAATCTGTATTTATTTCCAGAAATATAGGCATTTTTGCCCACATTGCCACCAAATTTCAAAGCTGTAAGTTGATCGTGTTCATCTTCTTAGTTATACATATATGGTAAAATAGAATAACGCTATATTTGTCAAAATAAGCTCAGTAAGTGAGGTGGCACCGCTTCTATGAGGTCCTATATGTAGTCCTATTCCCAAGCAAAGTCGGAATTCTATTTGAACAATATGTCAAAGTTCCCTGATATTAGTTTTTGTCCCGAATTTCAAGATACAAGAAAATTAAAGGAAACAGCTCTTGATACATTTACTCCGAGCTATGGTCTGCTTAAAGTGTTGGTTCACGTATTTTTATTATCTAACCGGATTAGTTTCATAAAAAAAATTTGACAAACTAGTTATTGAATATAAAGAATATGTTTGCAATGGATTTTAAAGCTTTTTAAAATAAATAATCGCATATTTTTCACATATCTACCCAGTGTGTGATGTCATTCGGACTTGAAATATGGAAAACAATTAATGTGTAGCAAACATCATAAATTGAAAAAAAAAATTAAAAAATATTTGAAAAAAAAAAAAATTAAAAAAAAGAAAGACAACCATCAAGTAACCAAATTTCAACCCAAATCACCTGACCGATCTGTTGTTTGCATCATGTGGCCTACCCATAATTCATTGGTTTAAATGATCGATACCTCCCTCGAACTAATCACATAAATCTTTCATATTTTAAACGACCCTTGCTGCTGGCTTGCAAGTTGAATTGGTGTTTTGTAGATGATGACCGCTTAATTTATCCGCTGATTACACGATAACAAAGAAACCAACCATAGATTTGGTTGGATAAAGAAAGAAAAAAAAAATGCTATCGCAGTACCCCAAACGCACGTGGAATGAAGGAAACCCATGGTACAACCTGTCGTCTTTATGTGAGTCGACAGAAAAATGTTAAAATTACAAAATGTCTTTATTTCAATCGTCATATGTAGTACTTAATAGCTATACTGAAAGGAAGACACAAAAGACCCAAATACCCGAGGATGCATCGAGTTGGCAGCAACAAGTGTGCTATCAGTATGTTGCCAATGCAAGCGGGTTACATCAAATGTTGTAACCGCTACTAAAGAACAATAGATGACAACTAAAATCGAAGGAAAAATGTCATCGCTGTGTTTATAAATCACATGTGGTGTCTACGTGACGATGCAACCGCTGAAGGGTTGAATGATTTTGTTATTAAGGTATTTATGGTAAGTTTTAAGGCAGCTCACCCAGCTTCCTTACTACGGACATTTATATTGTCATCGATAGTTATTTTTTAGATATAAGATAAGATATAAGAAAAAAAAACATTTAAAAAGGTTACTTGAAGAATACTGATTTAAATAAAGTGTAAAGAATTATTTTTGATATATTAGCTCTGACGAAATCATCCCATAGTAAAATCCATTGACCAATTTTTAACGGGTATTCGAAAAGAATACCCGAAGAAGAAGGAGACTGCTTCTTTGGTTACTTGAATAAAATTCAGTTAAAGGGTGACTTGTCGTTATAACAGACCTATTGGAGCATCCTGACAACCTTACAAAAAACTTCCGCATTTAGGATTCATTGAATAGGCGAAATGTAGAGTCCTGGATCATCATTATCATTGTTCAATGCATACGTAGGATTTAAATATAGAGGGCCTAGGAGCTCGCACCACAAAATTGCTTACCTTTTTTCTATATTTTTTTTTTTTCATAAGCAATCTGTTAATCAATATCATCGTAAAAATTTAATTTTTGAATTGTTCAAATAAAATATCTTTGCATCTTTTAGGAAAGAAACTCTACCGCACCAAATGTTCAGCCTAGGGGACCGCACACGCCTTAGCATGGGCCTGTATCTAGGCTTAAAATTAGATAAAACTGTGTTTTAAGGCATATTTGGTGTTACTTATATAGCACTTACAAAAAGATCTTATAAAGAAGGCAGAACGAGGGTATACAGAAGTAAGCTTAAAAATTCTTAATTCCTTATTGCAGAGTCCAATATGCCAAGTAAAAATTAGCTTTATAATCTCTGGAACTGTTTGTTTCTATAAACGGAAAAGAAGCTCAAAATCTTTGAGTCGGATGTGAAATTAGTTCTTCTGCACTTTGCTACACAGGGTGCCATGTTACAAAAATAATATATGTAACTCAATAATAACTACAATACTGATCAATAACACAAGGCCTGAAAGGAAAATCGTAGTTCTACGTTTAACCCTCAAACGGAAAGTAAAAATGAATACGGAAGTTAAGAGAACACAAACATACGAAATACTATGTTTCCGCTGAAAATGGATACACCTATAAAAATAAGGTAGTACTTATCATTTACACGTAAAGATTTTGTTGAAGGCGCAACAAAGTTAAATTTTTAAAGTAAAGATTTTTTCCAATTTTGCGAGTTTAGCACCTAAATCCACCTTAATATACATATGTACACACATACACTGTACATACATATGTATGTACGTGCACTCAACATCACTCATTCTTTGACTTAACTCAAAAGTTGAAAAGAAAAAAAAACCTTAGTCCTAAAATGCCCTCAAGAAGCAACTTTTACACATTCAACTTGAGCTTCTTTTGAATATTGCAACACAAATTGCAACTCAAAAAGGATAATGCAACAAAGGAATTTCAAAGAAGGATGCAACAACAAATGCCACACTTTCTTTCATTCATTGATAGCTTAAATTTGAATATTTCATCAGCAATACAAATGCGTGAAATGCATAATGCAACAACAAGCAGCCCTAAAGCTTCTTATGGAGAATGCAACAAAACAACGCTGACTTTAAGCCGCTTCACAAAAGCTAAAAGACAGATTTAACAACTTAAGAGTACAGAACGAGTGCGATAGCATATAAATATATGAGGGGCGTTTCAATAAACTGTATGAAAGTAGACACAGACACTTATCTACGAACACAACAATACCAAAGAAGCACTATTCAAGATATCTTTGAATAGCTACATTATCTAGACTTGCACAAAAAAAAAATCGACATTTATAAATTTTTTCGCTAAAAATCTATAAAGTCTTAGTCGTATATACGCGGACAAAAGTGGATACATAATTTGAATTTTTTAGTAATTTTGGTAGAGATAATGATATTTAATTTAATTTAATAATAATTATTTTTACATTGTATACTTCAAACTATCTTCTCAAATTAATAAAGAAATAAATAATGTTAATTCATATAAAAAACTTAAAAAAAATTCAAAATTCGTCGTTAACAGCATTTATCCGGTTTTGTCCATTATAAGTTCCGCTGCTTACAATAGAATTTACCGTTAGAATTATCACTTGTTTTGCCTTTTTTTTAGCGTTTTATTGATTTGTATGCTATTCTTTAATCTTATTCGAGCAATTGAGAATCAAACAAGTGTTGAGGATCAGTTCAATTTTGATCAAAATCAAAAAAATTTAACGTCAAGTCGAAAATCAAATATTAAGCTTAGCTGAAAAAGGGATATTTATCTCAAAATATACCAGTTAAAATAAAGACATGTCACCGGACAGTTAATTTAGTAAGAAAGTGTTGAAATTTTAACGCACCTATTAGTCGTGGAGTTCGACCAAGGTTGTTGTCTAATGGTTATGCTCGTTTGATGGAACGATTGATGGTGACAATAAACACCAGGACACCTAAAATTACTGCAGCCGCATTGCACAAAGACGTAAGTGATCGCATAGTAAAGAGAGCTTCGCATAAGATTGAATTGGTGTCTGCCGTTAAACAAGAAAAATCTGCACTATCTGAAAAGAATGTAAAGACCAGGCTTAAATTTTGCAAAGAACAGAAAAATTGGACTATCGAAGACTAGAAAAGAGTAATTTGGTCAGATGATTGATCGATTCCAGTCAGACGGTAAGGAATCTTGGGACTTTTAATAAAACCGTCGCTCCGCGCTCATAGTCTAGGGATACCGAAAAGTACTCTTCGGTATTCACTGAGAATAGCAAGTACAGAGAAACCTGAATAACTGGGATCTCCAAGGAACCAAAAATTTTGTCTCAATTAAAGAGGTTCCCATTTACACAGTTTCCCAAATTACCTGTATTAAAACTTGGTTGTCGCATTTAAAGAGGGTAACACTAAGAGAGATCAAGATGAACTTTTTACTTAGAGGGGGAACAATCTTCAAAAAAAAATCAAATTTTATGTGAGTGTTACTAGTAGAGGTTTTCCACATAGGTTAGCCAGGTTTCACTGTACGAAATATAAAAAATTTTTATTGATTGGAACTTAAAATTTTTCCTCAATTTTATCCGAATGGCTTTTATAAAATTTTTTTTCGGAAATTTAAATTTTCAAATGGCCAAAAAAACATTAGCCATCCAAAAAAATAGGGAATGGTATGCCACTGCATGCAGTTGAAGTGACTGAGAAATGTTTCGAAATGTAAATTAAGAACTTTTTTTCTTGTTCATCAATTTGAATACTGTGGGAACAAAATCATGTTCTGAGTTTTTAGGAAAAGGACCGACTTGTGTGACCCTCCAAATCTAAATCTGTCATCATTGGAAATGCGATTTTTTAAATTAAACAAAAAGCATTTTCGGTCAATCCTAAATATACAAATGAGAAAAAAATTATTAAAACTATTGATTTTATTTATAGTCGGTTAGAAATTCGGTTGCATATAAAACTTTTGCTTGAAACTACAGCCTTTGGATGACACTCAACTTTTCAGTTTTTTTTTAAATTCATCCAACATCCAGTGACGTCACTCCACCAAAACTTTGGGAGGGGCCAGAATTATAATTCCACTACTATTAGATGGTTTTATTGAATTAATGTATTGATTAATAACTAGTATCAGATCCTTGGGGGGCGGGGGGTCAATGCCCTCCCCACCCCTACCGAATTGACGCCACTGCCTACATCCGCCACTGAATGCATCAGTTCTTGTAGCGAAATGTATCATAGCAAACCGTTTAGTCGCAAAAAATATAAACAGCGAATACGGCACTGTCGTCATCGTCGTAAACATCAACAGCGCACCAACGACAACGACTGACTCCATTGTGAAAATGGTTCCCTTGGGCGTTTTGCATTGCGCTCTTAACAAAAGCATTGTCTCGCTTACACGTAGCCATACATAAACACAGAGTTTTGGCACGCGACTGCGCACTCATTCACTCCCATAGCGCAGAAGCCTCACTCAGCTGTCAAAAGTGACATATGATGTTTCACTCAAAATGGAGCCAAAGTAACGGCATCTTGTTGTCAGCTATAAAATAGGCGTGACTCCAATATGCGGCCATAGCAACCAATCAACACCATAACCACCACTACCACTAGTAACTTCAGCCCAACGCACACATACAGGGTGCACTATTAGTACTCAAAACCAGTTCTGGTGTGTCAGTCGATTGAGTGTGCGGAGCGGATTCTCGAGTGGAAGCTGTAAGATCGTGTCGCTTGGTTGGCTGGTGGTTGGTTGCGCCTCATTGTTGTTGCTGTTATTTGTTTGTTTCGTTTGTTGGTTTAGTCGGGGTTTTTTTTCTACTTCTTCATTGTTTTGTTTTTTCTATATGGGGTCTTCCATGCTTTCTAGTTATAATAATCATCAACATCGAAGGTTTTTGGATCTCGTCGCTGGTCTACGTCGTTAGTGTTTCGAGTGGTCTTGCGGAGTCATGTCGTGTGTGTTTCGGCTGTAGTACGGTTTGTTTTTTTTTCACGCAACTTACCTGCACACAAACGTACGCATATGTACACAGATACAAAAAACCGCGTACTGTATCTCGTTCCAATACGTAAGCTCGTCGGCAATTATTTGTTGTAGTCAATAACGATTTTCCGTTATTGCTGTTGTTGTTTCTGTGGTTTCAGCAGTGTTAAATAAAAAAATTGGCAAAATAAAAACAAACAAGAAAGGAATTATAAGAAACGCAAGTGTTTTGTAAAAAAAAAAGATGAAATTTAATTCAAACAGAAAATATGAAATTTCTAAAAAAGAAAATGTAAATAACTTCGTCTACGCTGCATAGAGAGAAAAAAAAAACCAAACAAAACGGTAAAATAAAAAATGCAGACTCAAATTGTTCAATAGAAACACAAGGGTACCTATAAGATAAAGATACTCGCTTTATAGCATTTAAATGCATCCCACTAAAAAACTCGCATACGTTCAGCGCGTTCGTGTTCTCATAGCCGTCGGGTAACTGTTGCCCCCAAGCAGTTACCGTCTTTCGAGTGATCAAAGTTTTAACATTTTTCTGGATACACCCACAGTTTTGAAAAACCGCCAAAATTGTGGAGGCAATTAAAATGAAGGTAAGTGAAGTTCAACCCCTGACAGACGGCTCTTAAATAATAATAGTATCTATTCGGTCTACAAAAATATCTTCTAAAAATTTCCTTTAAAATGGGTGTTTTTTTTTTCTTTGTGTATTTTATAAATTTACAGACTCATTGAGGATATTAACTAAGGAGTGGGCGAACAGAACGGCACGTGTCCAGTTGCTAAAAATTTTCAGAAATCGTTAAAAACCGTTTATGTCTCTGAGCTGATCACATTAACTCACTATGATTATGTCAGTTTGATTATTTTAAAAAAGTTTAATAGGTATTTGAAGAAAAAGATGCATAAAAAAGAATGGACATGTGCCCTTTTGCTGAAACAACTGAACATGTTCCATTTTGTTAAGCACTTTAATGAACATTTCTCTTTATGTAGGTACCATACAGCAATAATAACACTAATTACTATACAATTATGTATATAAAAAAATCAATCTTATGTACTAAAATGGTTACATACATTCTTAAAGAATTATTATTATGAAATTTAATCTTACAATGTCCAAATCCAATATTGAATTTTATTTTGAAGACCTTGGTAAGCATTTCCCATTTCACTTGCAGACAAGGTTCGGCAGACACATTTTATTTTAATTAAGCCCACAGGAAAGGGAAGTCCTGGAAGATTCAATGCGCCCATTGTGAGTTTCAACTGCTTTGAATTTGCCAATGAATGCATTGACCGCTTGTTTTCCAGTTCATTATTTCCCAATTCGCAATCCCCTCCACTATTCTCTTTTGGCATATCTCTAAAAATTACGTTAGACAAGTTCTGAACGCCGTTTTTACTCACAATCAATTTGTTACTGCTACTTTCACTTTGCTATCAAAAAAGTATTACATCTAGTGTTTTTTCAACAGAAAACTTAAAACGACTGACCATGGAGATGTGCCGTTCTGTTCGCCCACTCCTCAACTGTGCCTCATACGTAATGTTTTTGAAAGAGGTGAAGCGAAGTTTTCTAGCGAAACTTTTTACTTTCTTACTTATACGAGTAATTTCAACGACGGGAACACAAACAAGCATTACATGTCATTAGAAGCAGGACTTCCTGCGCATCACTCATCAAATGAACGCACAATCAGAAAATCAAGAGTAATCGATCAGAACACATGTCGAAAAACTAAACAGATATTGGGTCATTTCGCCTGTTCGCGTACATCGACCAATTTGCGTCCATGTTACGGATCTTCCTTTAAAAATCCTCAAAATAAGTAAACTAACACACCAATCAATCGAAAAGTCATTACCGCTAAAACCTCAATGTATAAGAAGCACGCACACATGGACAAAAGGTCTGTGCGCTTTGTGGACGCAAAGTGGGTAAAACGCCTAATTCTGAAGTTTTTCTATTTAAAAAAAAAAACACAAGATTTTTCGAACAAAACTGAAAGTTAATCTTAAAATAGACTATATAATGAACACATTACATAAATTTCTCATAGAAATTAGTGCTGGGATATTTGTATTATCGCCGGCAAACTTGCCAACTGCACTAAATGGACGCGAACAGGCTATATACAAATATATTGTCCTCAAAGTGATGATAATTGTTTAGCTTAAGAAGGAAGTTTTATGGTGCCTCAAGCTTTGTATAATTTTAAGATGCGAAAAGTAAAAAAAAAAGAAAAACATAAGTTCGGTAAAATCTATTTTATGATATTTCAGTTGAAACCAGTGCCGTACCGTGAGTGGGCAATTCAATCCACGCGTCTCCTAAGATGTCCCACAAGCCTTTGAGAACTTTGTTTTTTGGTTATCAATTCGAAATAGTTCGGAAAGAAAGTGGGAGCAAAGATGTTGCGCTTTGTGAATTGTGTTTGCCTATCGCTCAGAGCTTAGAAATACTCATTCATGTGATACTATTTGAAAAGAAATTTTAAAAAATTTGAAAAGTTTTCTCAAAAAATTGTTTACAAAATTTAGAATAAAAATTCTTTAGCCGCTGCTGATCCCACGTTATCACGGTGTGGTTCTGGTTTGAATACTTGTCTATTAATTGCAATAGTTATCTCAAAAACTGTTCCATAAAAAAATTTTAACGAATTTTTTCGAGTTCAGCAGGAGAAAGTATGTACACTGAGAAAACAATTTGTTTGGATATAACAAACGTATATTTCATACAGCACAATTAAATATTTATTTGAGTCAAACATATAGTATTTGGATCAAATAGTGGTAAATGCTGGTTGAATCATTTTATGTTTGTCTCAATCAAATATTTAATTACTCTAACTATATGAAATATACGTTTGTTATATTCAAACAAATCGTTTGATATCCTTGCTCCAAAATTTATGAAGTTTCGCAGACAAAGCTGACAATATTCATACAATATTTCACCTAAATCTATTAAAAATTTTGAAGTTTATACGAGACTCCTAAACGATAAATGAAAATTATCTTTTTCTAAGATAATTAATCCTTAGAAAAAAAAAATAAATCATTTTGTGAGGCATGAACTTTTTCAGGTTTCCAAAATTGAACCACTTTTCTGATTAATTTTCTACTTTAACTATAATGTGTTAAAATTTCTTTACTGTTTTTTTTTTGTGAAAAGCTTCGGTATCACTACTGTTTGTTTTTTCAGTGTAGTGAAAGCGTAGAAAAATATAGCAGGAGTCACTCCCGATTTTCTTCAAATTTTAGTATGTTAGGGTAAGTGGGCGGCCTTTAGCCGCAGCTCAGAGTTTACATCCTCCGAAAAAACTCTTTTACTACTTTTGCTGTATGAACAGCAGCATTATTCTTCTTAAATATCATAGTACCTCTGGTTAATTGCTGCCCACGCAGGGCTACCTCATTACCGATTAAATTTAAGTAGTCCACGCTTTTCATTTTTGAGAGCACAAACATTATTTTGGTTTTTCCCTGGAATCCGATTCCAGCCCATAACATGATAGTGTCAATGTATGGGCTAGAATCGGAAGACCCGAAAATAAATTTTTAATAATTGTTGTAAATCTTTTAAAACACCGAAAAACTAGTTGTGCTATCGTTTTGTCGCAGACTGTATATGTCCAACACCGGTGTGTTAGCGAAGCCCGCGTTGCGTATAGTACCTATAATTAACCGCTGCCGAAATCCATGGAGAATTTGGTGTTGGACATATTGAAGGATGTAAGCCTTGAGCCGCGGCCGAAGGTTCCTGTATGTGTTCTCTTAGATATTGCAAGAAATATCCTGAAATAATTATTGAAAATTTCAAATAACTTCGGAGTTATGCAATTTTGAAATGTTAGTCAATAAACTCAAATGATAGAGCTTGATGAGCCTAAACAGAATATATAGGGTTGCCTTGTCGAATCTTGTCCATAACATGGGTTGCCACCCGGTTTTAGGGCCAATTTTTCTTAAATGAGTGGCAACCCATGGTTGGAACATGATATATATTCCTATACATATATTCTATTTAGACTCTTCGAACTCTATCATTTGTCACACATTTCAAGCTGTTATGTTCATTAATGAAAAATGACCCAAAAAACCGATGAAAACCCATGTTAGGGACAGGATTCAGCAATGCAACCTTCGAGTTCTATCATTTGGCATACATTTCGAGCTGTAATATACTACAGTTTTAATTAAAACAACAAAATCGGCTTTAAAACCTGATTGACTCCATAGGAACCGGCAGTCGAACTAACGAGTCCCCATCTCAAGTACGCCATGTATGTATAAGAGAGTTGAAGAAAAAATATAGGGTTTTACATAATACCGTAAGTCTGCCAGCCACTGGCTCTTAGACTATTATGTTGTCGGTGGGAAACTTGCATGGAATCACTTATCATTTAGAAGATGATAAAGTCCATTATTTTTATTTCCAAGCAATTCAATTCATTTGACACAAATCGATTCCACCAAAAATTTATGAAGACGAACCAAAAGGACAGAGAAATTCGTTTTCTTGCGATGTTTTCCCCGCTGAGTCGAATCCAACGCTGTACATTCAAATGTTCACACGATTGTTGTTGTGAAGCGCTGAAATCTCGCCAACAACGCGCTGAACATGCGCAGTCACCACTTGTCAGTCAGTTCGGTCAGTCAAAGATGCGCATGCGTACAACATGAGTTCGATGAGTCGCCCACAAAAACGGAATGTTCCAACGCACAGTAGGGGATATGCACACGGGGCTATCTCACCATTTCATAAAGCAAAGCTTTTATTCGGATTTCTTTGCTTCACTCTTTAGCCTTCATCGACATCTGAAGATGAAGATTTTATTAAAAAATAAAAAACCATTAACGGCACATTAAACGTGGCTAAAACGTATGGAGAACGACTTGCGAACAGTGATGTAGCAAATTTTATACTCAGTTTCATTCAAAATTTACAATTTATTTCGGTATTTTTCTTCTTCTGCGTCTTCGTCTTCTCCAGCATTTTTACAAACATCAAAATGTGCCTATTTGTAAATGATTAAAAAGAAAAAAAAAAAGAAAATCGAATAACAAAAGTCAGCTGAAATCGAAAGATGATGATAATAATTCGTGCATTTAATCGATTTTCCTATACGATGATATTATTAATCCTAAACACCCTGGCATCCCGTAGCGCTTCTTTGTCGAATACACAACGATTTCTCGATACGATTTGTTGCGCGCGCAATTGTGCCACCCACAAGTCGGCCTGAATAATCGGTATATCGCCGATACGAGACACGTTCAATACAAAAAAAAAAAAAGATGATTCGCTTGAAATTTACATCTTGGCCAAAATGCGTTACAAAAAAGATTACTCGAGTGATGTTGTTGCTATTGAGTGAGCCGCATCGCATGCTTTGTTTGTAGCCATCACTGAAGCAAATTAGTTGATGTGTTGACGTTCGTTTTATGAGATTTATGGAATTTGTGATTCATTGAGTTTTTGTTCAGCATTTCATTAAAATTTTATTATCGTGAAACTTAAAATGTTTTCACATTGGCAAGAAATTTTTATTGAAATTTTATTGATGCTTTATAGTAGCTTTTCATTAAAAATCGAATGCCTTAAATACAGTTGCGACGTACGACAGAAAAACCGCCGAGGGGTTGTAAACAGTTGGTCCGTTGCGCCCGTAAGAGTCTTTCTATCTATGTAATCAGGTGCCATTTTCCTTTTCGATTGTGAGTAAATTGCGCGTAAATTCTTAACTTCTATTCTGAATTAAAATTGGTATGTTCTCGAACATTATTGATTAAAATTGGATAGAGTTGGATTGAAATCGCTTCATCTGCAAAAAGTACGCAAATTAGAATTTGGTCAAATTGCTTAAGCGAATTAAGTGTCAAAGAATATAAATAATATAAATCGAGCTAGAGGGTTCAAAATTATTGCACGTCTTTTCTTATTTTCAAACTTGTTCTCCATTAATAATATGATGGTAGTTAATTGATGACAAAAACTGAGTTTGCAGTATTATTGATGATCTATAAAATAAGAATCCAGTAACTACAAAATTGGGCCAAAACGATTTATTGAAAAAAAAGGTTGAAAACCTAAAAAGTTACCTATTGGAGTCATTTTAATTTCCTTAATATTGTATTATTTTTGACATCAACGTACTTAATTCAACAAAATATCTCTTAAATAAGGTTCCCACTATACCTATACGTTCAAATGGTAGTTTGCTTCTAGAAATATCAAGATTTTGACATAGGCCACTCTTCATGTTGTAGATCGATCAATCTTATTTTTAAGAAATCGCTCTAGTGAAATTTTGGGATTGCTTGGCCCTTTAAAGACTCACAACTAGCTCTAAAAACTAATTTTTGTCATCCATTTATTTAAGCGTGTTACGTCCCGCAACACTATACATTTACAAATCATAATTATAATTATTGGATGATTGATAGAAACCTTTGTAGATGGCTAACAATCATAAAACAATGCACATGATGGCATTTAAAAAGTACCCAAATTTTGATATATTCAAGTTACAAAGTTTAAAAAAAATCGGTTTCTGTTGCTTACTATATATACTATGTATCTTTAGGCCTTTTTTTTTTTGGTATTGCACAAATGAAAATCGTTAGAAAAGACATTTGATAGGAATATTTTTTTAAAAAAAAAATTTTATTTTTTAAACATTAAGAACTTCACATGATAAAATCACAGAATCAGAGTAACACTGTAGCCTTGTTGGGAATGTGGTTCAATAAAAGTTGGGCGTGCAAATTCCATATCGATCGTTAATTTTTTTTTCGTTAAATTTAGTGAAAGTGGTTCTATTAATGAAATGATAGCTGTTCATCAAGTTCGCGAATCACACAAAAACTACTAGTTTTATTCCTTAGACAATTGGTATCAATCTCCAACAAAAATTATCACGATATTTCTATTTTAATATCAAGTCATTAAAGTTTTAAAATTTCTTAAAAAAATTACTTGCGCACATACATATATGTATGTATAAGGCAAATTAATGTGGTTGCTTTGTTATTTCCATGGTATTAGGCAAAACCATTTGAGAGTGTGAGCAGGCCCGGATTTACCTTAGAGGCACACTAAGCCAGTGCATAGGGTGTATCTAGTTTTCAAATGTGGTGTTTAATATATGTAGTTTTTTATTTTTCTCTAATAACTTGTAAACTATAAAAGATATCGGGCAATTTATAAAATTTTTGAAATCAGCATAGCCAATTTATTGGGAATTAATACCCATTTTGAAATAAAACATCAAAAACCATTCTACCTTTGTATGGAAGGTAGGCGTGTCCGTGAACCGATTTTTTCATATTCACAAGTTTTTGTTGTTTTAACCCAAAAACGTCTGTGCCAAATTTCAAGACTCTAACGCTATTACCACTGCCACCTTTTTTGATTTTTCTCTAATAACTTGAAAACTATAGAAGATATCGCAAAATTAGTATTTTTTTGAAATCAGCATTGCCAAATTATAGGGAATTGATACCCATTTTGTAAAAAGGCCTCACCCACATCTCAACTTTGTATGGGAGGTAGGCGTGTCCTTGAACCGATTTTTTTTATATTCATAAGTTTTTATTATTTTAACCCAAAAAACGTCTGTGCCAAATTGGAAGACTCTAGCGCTATTACTAATGTTAATAGCCACCTTTTTTTGTTTTTCTCTAATAACTTGAAAACTATAAAAGATATCGCAAAATTAATAACATTTTTGAAATCAGCATTGCCAAGTCAAAGGGAGTTGATACCCATTCTCAACCACATCCCAACTTTGTATGGGAGGTAGGCGTGTCCGTGGACCGATTTTACTCATATTCATAAATTTTTCCTATTTTTACATTTTAAACATATGTACCAAATTTCAAGAGTGTAGCGCAATTATTACTATTTATGGCCGCCGTTCCATACAAATCCATCCACTGTGGGGCGGCAAGATTTTAGGGGCAGCAAATATTGGGAACTTTGAAAATTTTTTTATAATTTTTTACAGAATAAGATGTTCAAGAAAGATAGTAATGCATTTTGGCAGAGCTAACCAACCAGGGCTGACTAGCCAAAGCATCGGGACGCCTCAATTTTGGCCAATTTTTTTTTATTTAATTAAAAGTGTAAAAGAACACAGCTTGTCTGCTCGAAGGAGAGTTATATTTCTACACATATTGATTGATATTACATTTTCAGTGGACGACTAAAATACCTAAAGCGCTAAATCTTGACACCAAAGACAGATTTTTTTTACGTTTAAATAAGGCGATTTTTTCAGAAAGTTTTTTCTGGTATACAATATAAAAAAAACGAAGGACATAGTTGCTTCTGCAAAATTTTTAAATCTGCGTTTATTCCGTTTTGCTCTCGCGCTCTTCGACCATATTAGAGGTTTTCATATGGAATAAATGGCTTTCAAGAAGAGTCTGTCGAATGCTTAGAATAAATTTTCGAAGGTACCTTTCGCTTTTTTGATTATAGTTAAATAACTTTATAATAATGAAGCCCTAATAAAATCGTCTATATTAAGTTATTTAAATAAATTGTTTGTTTCGAAAATAACCATTCTCTGTAAACTTCATCCTCACTCACGGAGTATATGTGAGTGCCTTCAATTTTCTCCAACGTTTTTCCGATTCACTAACGTTTTTTCTAAGCACTCAGGGCATGTTGCTTAGTTTCAAAATACACAAGCACCTTTCATTTTTTTTAATAAACATTAACTTTCAGTATGCATATAAAAAAAAACCATTTCTTTAAATTATAAATTTCATTCACATTTTCTATCTAATCTACATGTACAAGTATGTAATTGACTCCTACTTGATATTTAAATATGCCATATAATTAAATGTTTTATGTTCCAATATTTTAAACACCAACCTAAACAGTAATAATTTTCACGCCATAAAATTCCTTAAAACTCAGCCATATTTAGTAGTATGACTGAGGCATTGTAACGCCTACATACCCAAAATCTAATCGCAACTCGCAACTAAAGCATGCCATCATTAATTAAAGAAACAACGTAAATTAATGCAGTCAACAATTTAAAAACCATTTTAATTTATGTTGTTTTTCGATGAGAGTCAATAACCATAAAATGCAATGCATCTAATAATTATGTATGTATGTATGAAATATCCAATATGTATTGAGAAATCTCTTGCATATTTTAGGTTAAGCTTTCAAAGGAGGCGTGGTATGAAATCTATAAATCTGTACGATTTGATATATTTATTATACTCGTATTTTAAAAAATTTATAATTTGTTAAAAGCGATAATGAAATGTACGAAATTATTGATATTCTGACCGTTGTAGTCAATTTAAGGCGCACATTAACTTAAAAATATTTTATTTATGGAATTAAATTTTGAATATTCAAGAGCTAGTTATCTAACTGTTTTAGTATATAAAAAACATCTGTTATTGTTAATAAAACTTTGTCGCATTCGAATTTGTTGCGGTTTTAATGCCCCATTCTTTTTTTTTTTGTTTTAAATTATTGCATACTTAAGTATATGAGTTAGTATATCTATAGCTACGATGCGGGCATCTAAAAGCAAACTCAATTCTTAAAAATATTAAAACAAAATTGTAGTCCTAAATATTTCTTTGAATTAATGCTTTTAGCATGCGCAATTGAAGCATATGGCTGCATATTTAAAAAAGTTGTTAATTGAGAACAAATAAATTAAAATGCAGGATAATACAAAAGCAAAGAACTTTTCAAAATTCCTTTACATTATAATAGGCGGACAGCCGGTTGTAGAAAAGTCGAGTGTTTAAGATTACAGGATAAGATATACGGGAAATGTAGTAGTGCATTTTGTTGAAATTAACGAACAAGGGTTGCCTTGCCAAAGCACGTTCCGTTGCCCGAATTTTAGCAAATTTTGTTGTTTTAATTAAAACTGTAAAATAATACACCTCAAAATGTATGCCAAATGATAAAACTCGAAGAGGCCTAAACATAATATAGAGGGTTGCATTATTGAATCCTGTCATAAACATGGGTTTCCACCGGTTTTTTGAATCAATTTTCATTAATGAAGATAACAGCTTCAAATGTTTGTCAAATAATAGAGCTCGAAGATCGGCAAGAGAATATTAAATTAAGATCAAACCATAAAGTTTTTTTTTTTTAAATATTTTTCGATTGTGCAATACATACATATATACATAGATAATCAGATCTGAGGAAATAACTTTACGATTTAAAAACTTAAGCGTGTGCCAAAAACTAAGCGCATTACTTGCACTTTTCTTTTTTGTTTTTTTTTTTGTTTTTTTGAAATGACAATCACAGATGTTCAACTACCAGCCCACATCCTAACAATATGAATGGATAATTAGCTTATTACTTACTTTCGAAAATATACAAAGGCTGAACCAGCACCTTGACTCACGCCAATTGACCAACGTCCAGCTCAAATCATGGGCACTTCAAGTAACACCTTTGTTTTTCTTCTTTGGTTTTAATTTTCATTGTCAGCTCCCAAGTCAGTTACGCATGCGCCTTAAATTCATACAAAAAGACATAAAAAAAATACAATTTTCACTCTCATCCAAACTCATGAACAAACAAACAAACAAACATATAAATAATGAAAAAAAAAAATGTGTAAAAATCACAACATCTTGAGAATCAGCATGACTTTTCGCAGGTAATTGTGATAATTTTTTTGAAAATTCTATTAAATTCTAGGCAGATCGCAACAACAAAAGATATGCCGGGTATGAGAAACAGCAGAAGATCTAAGCAACCTAAACTAAATTTCGATTTGAGTTAGGGGTTATCCTATTTGTTTTTCTTTTTTTTTTGTTTTTCTCACTCTCTCTCGCTGTTTAGTCTCCCATAAAAATCCGCAAAATAGCCTTTAAGGATGCTTAGATGGCTAACAAATGATGCGTGTAGCTGCACAAAGTCACAGAGATATAAACCAGCAATTGACAGGCCGACGAACAATGGCACAAAGCCACAAATCATTGTGTGCGTCAGTGTGTGACGTTATGTGTGAGTGAGTGAGTGAGTGAGTGTTAAAGTAACAAATACGTTTGCCATAAAAATTTTTTGAGGAATTTACTCAACGCAAATAAAATGTGTTCGCATACAAATACGAACCCAAATCGACCGACAGATATTTGGATGTGACTGCAATATAACAAAAGGATCTGTATGTCGAGTGCGGTAAACTGCCACCGTGCCTCTTTGAGTGCCTCTTATCAAATAACAACAACAAAAGACACAGCAATTGGTATCACACCCCATGCCTAACAATCCGTAACGTAAAATTGTACCCGTTGTTGCTGCTGCTGCGGCTGCGGCTGCTGCGATGCCATCAATCAGTAGAGTTGAAATTTCAAGGAATTTAACAACTGTTTTTAGCAGGAGTTTTCTCGATAGTTTTCCTTTTTTTTTTTACTTTAGCACTGTGGTTTCCTTTATGTTGGTTGGAGCACATTTTTGTTTAGTTTGTGGTCTTTCGGTTCAGCGAGTTTTTTAATTTTAAATAAATTTGAATTTATTTATATAAAAAATCAACAAATGTAACATTTTCCCCAAGAGAACTTAGTTTATGTAGATGGGAACAAAATTGTGCTTTAAGGTACTTTACACTTTAAATAAATTTTGTGTTTTATTTCAAAAGCTACAAGGCAACTTAATAATTAACTTTTAAAAGGTGCCATCATCAATGTATGGAGCAATCTTTGCACCAAAACGAAAAAGAGTTCGACTTTAACGTTTCCAATTTTGCTGATTTCTTGTTTCGTGCGTAGCATTTGAGTTAATAATTTGCCATATACTCATTTCGGTTTAAGTATGCAGGACCGTTCAGTAAGTCACGGTGTGATGCTGAATACGTAAGGGCACCTATTTATATAAACTTAAGCATGTTGAGAGGGTCTATTATGTTAAACTGTGTTTTCTACAAACCCAATATAACAGAAAGATGAGCTGAAAGCATCCCAAACCATATATCCGGGGACAGTGAGCGAGACCACTAACAACAAACCTAAGTTCGTGCTCACAAAAAACACATAGACGATGATCTATATAAGCTTTCATGTTGACGTCGTTAGCCTTGGGTAATATTTATGGAAAGAGCGCTTAAACGATTCTGAGGAATTTTGATTAAAATACTCTGCGTAACGCATGATTTAATTGCATCGACCTGAATCCGGCAATGGGCGGCTCAATGTTTGAAAGCTTGGCATTTGATACCACTGGTTCATATGAAGAATTTTCGTGGAAACTAGTATCTAGTTAGTGGTTCACGGCTTCTTTAGAAAACATGATCCAAGACCCATTTTACTTATTAAAAAATCTGATAAAATCTGCCTCTGTCTTGATGCTCTCAAAGTGTCTTGTTCTAATAACTTTTTTTTAACGCTCGCGCTATTTAACTATCTTTTTCCGTAATTTAACTACCTTAAAAATGAAATGACATCAGTATGTGCAACATGCTGCCAACTTCACAGCTGACACCGGTGCGGAGATTTTTATGTCGTAAACGCCCTCCTGCTGTGGCATGCAACATTTTGTCAATTGTTTTCAAATTGATTTCTTTAGCTCGTATAGCAACTGTAGGTTGTTTTCTTTTTATTTTTTTTTTATTGGTTTTGCCCACATTTAAAAGTAATAATATCGGATGGGTTGAATATACAAAGACTCTTGCATCATTGTATTGGGTTGCGTTGCCAATTATGTGCATACACAATGCAAATGAAGGCTATAAAGCGTGATAATGTTAGCTAAGATATAAATTTTCAATTGAAGATAATGTTGCTTGCCAGAAATATAGTTGAAAGCTATTTAAGTGTTGGGCTGTAGCAACATTTACATTTTCATCAAAAAGAAAAATTTGATATTTTTATGATTTACATAGTTATGTGTCCCAAAAAATTTATAAATTTAGTCTTCAGAAATATGCTTTTATTCATTCGTAATATGCTGCTGCTTTACTGTATTTTATCTGCATAAAAAGTTGCCTATGCAGAGGGGTTACTTCTTGGTTATTAAAATTGTCATCTTGTATTGTCATCGATGAGGGTTATTAAAATGTTGTAATGACATTTTAATTTAAGTGCCTACGCCAAGAGATAAACTGAGGACATAAAAGCTTCAACTATTTAAGCCGATTGACTATAAAACTTTTTAACAAGAATGTGGTTTGTTCAACATTTCCAATGGGGTACAAAGTCGTCGTATTTCAATAACTTATTGATGGAGAAATAAACATTTCAAAAGCAAAAGGCGTATCTCAAAAATATGGGTTTCAAGATAATTTACGTTTTGTTTATGACAATTTGTTGAAATTCATGTATAATTGAGATAGAGGAAATTCCGCTATGTGATTTTTATAGGTTTGAACTAAGATACCGGCATTTGGCATAGTTCATTATATGCATAATTAGCTATCCCGTGGCATAAGAATCCAGAATATGAAGTTTTTTGAGATACGCCTTTTGCGCTAATGAGATCAGTATACTGTATGATTTGTTTGCGCAGAATTTAATCAAGTACCAAAAAAAGTAGGCGAATACGGAAATGCAGGCGTGGATTATATATATTGACAAATTTCTCGGGGAGTCTCCTATTTAAATCGATGTCAAGCTATCTTTAGAAAGAGGTACATACATAGCTCCCTAAAATTATGGGTTGTTGGGGGATAGATGGAAAATGTCGGTGAACTACTGAGAACTAATAACTTCTTACATTTGCCTTATTGCTTATTGTAGAATATATTGTAAAAGTCAAAGAAAGTTTCAAATAGTGAAAAAAAATCCAAAAAAAGTAGATAAAAGTCTAATATGCTACCAGCGTTAGCATTAGCTTTATTGTTACTTTTTATCTGCCAATTAACTTCAGCATAGATTTTCTTTCATAACTGAAATTAACGATGTTCGCATATCGATGCCAGATACCAGACTCATACAAAGCAACAACTTCACTGTAGAGTTTAATCTGTTGTAATCTCTATGTTTATCATAAATGAAATGTTATTTTCATTTACAAAAAGATTCCGATTCCAAAGATGCGCACACCTTTCAACACTCGAATTATGAGGAATAATAGAAATATAAAAATCTTGATTTATTGTTACACTTAAACAAAAGACTTATCTTAACTTCAGAGACGACAAGAAACAAAAGCGGGAATTAAATATTAAATAAAAAATTTCATTATAGCCGCAGATGAAATTTTGATTAGTAATAATTTAATTTATGACAACGTTTAAGTTTTTATTAATTTTTAATCATTTTTAACAAACAAATAGTGAGTTGTTTTTTTTTTTTTTTTTTTTTTGTTCGCTGTTTCTTATTGAAATTATTATTTGTTGTGCTTCTTCTTCTTTCTTTTCAACTTTATCGCTTTATTAAATTTATGTTAACTTGTTAATAATAAAATGTTGTCAACAGTTTCACTGTGTTTGCAAACAATTTTTCATATTCAACTATTTGACAGATTAATAAATTTTTTAATATTCAAACAGAAATAATACATTAAATAATTTAATTGATAAATTGCAGTAAATTATATTTATTGCATTTATAAATTAATAAGGAGGATTTCAAATTCGAAGAAAAATAGTATTATATACTAATTAATGTCAGTAAATGTGATTTAAGAACTGTTTAAGGTTATATTAATATGCGGTTTTGCGGTTCAGGTTTTGCAAAAACTTAATACAAAAAAAAGAATATTTTATTTGAAAAAATGAAAAAAAAAACAAGTATGCAATAACCTTCTTTAGCACAAATATATTGTTTTAAAAAATAAATTTTTAAAGTCGGTTCAGTATATTTTGCGTGAAAACGTTACAAACCATTTCCATGTAAGCAATTTTGTATAAATAATTATTGTCGTTGCAACACCGCGTCAATATATCCCTTGCTGTACAAGGATTTCATCGTTATATCATCCTATCTCTTTTTTCCCCATTATTGAATTTCATTGTCATCGATCCAGAACTTATTATGCATATAGTCATATAGCAATTGTTTGGATATTATATAGTTTTACTGAGACAAGATCTCTGCTGCTTAAGAAACGATAACATTGGAGAAGTATCTCTCCACAACAGTCATTTGAATTTTATCTTCTGGCGTTCTCTAAAGGGTGGCCCCCTTTTTTTAAATTATTACATACATTAATCCATTAACGTTTCCTTTACAGTAGCACAATTTATAACAACATCAAAGTAATAAAATTTCAACTTTAAAATCTCTGGATATATCATATAAACTTCATCAGGGTGGCAACTTTGAAAGGAAATGTTAATCTACCTAAGAGAGAGAAAATAAAACGTCACTAAAAACTAAATGCCCGATTAATGTCACGGCAGGCAACATGTTTTTATGAAATTTATCTATGATATTAACTTTTATCTATAAGGACATCATCTGCAAATAAAAAAAAAAAAAAAAAATAAAAACAGTGAAAACTTGAATACAAAACTGCAGTTGTTGTATTAAAACAAACCATACAAAAAATTATGCAAATGTTATGACGTTCACATAGACGAGCGGAAAACAAAAAATTAACAATGAACATAAAAATATTTTTCAACACAAAAAGCGTCTGACATTTCTGTAAGGACTTCCATAACTAACAAATGGCAATGTCGCGTAACGCTTTGCGATGCTTTCAACAGCCAATTTCAGAAACAATTAAGTGTTGAAATTTATGGCATGGCAACGCAAGGTGCACGATCGACGGAACGGGACAAACTTTAAGCACGAAATACCAGAAGAGTTAACCTAAGGGAAGCAGAATTTTATGACAAAAGTGTCAATTTTATTTCAACTCAAAGGTTTTATGCGACAAAGTTAAATGGTGAATAAAGTTGGTAAAAAATCATTAAGATATGTTTATCTATTATGGTGGCAGAGAAATCATACGAAACATAGGCATTTCATATGTGGTCTAGTGCTTATTTTGTCCATTCGATGGAAAGATTAAACTTCTTTAATATTTTCGTATAACACTCAAAAAATCTATGTGATATGATATTTCCGTTGAATGCTATTTCCAGTCAATTGAATTAGCGTGGTCTTTGATATCATCTCTGCTATTGATGATAGAAATGTTACAAATTTTATTAAACTTTACAGCAATTTTTCAAAACAAAAAATAAAATACACTTTAAAGTTGGAGCCAGAGCCTTAGCGGATTTCAAACATCAGAAGATCCATTAAAAAACTTGATTTTTTTTTTTATTTATCCCAAGAAAACTATGATGTATTATACAAATATGTATATACTTACCCATATTAAAATATTTCTCCAATTTATCTTTACATTACAGACAGACATTAAGTACGTTTTCAACTAAAAAGAGAAAGAAGGTTACTTTTATTAATTGTTTATATATTAGGAACTTAAGTCAATATATACTAATTTTGCAAATATATTTTATCAAAAAAGTAGACACATCGGAAAAATTTTTAAAATTCTCTGAATGCTCATTGTACTTTTCGGACTTTTCAAAGCGCTAGTAAATATTACTTTTTATAGTATTTTTCGATCTCAATGGCTTGCAAAACATATTGGTCTTATAATTAATCTTTTTGTTGGAAAGATTAAAAAAACTCTCCAATCGCAAGTTTGAAAATTTGAAGCTCCTAATGTTTGATTTCAGTTCAGCTTCTTGAAATTTAAATAAAATGTAAATTATTAACGCGTTCTCGCAACTCGCATTAATGTTTTCCGATAAGATAAACAGCGCTACAAAAATAAAAATAAAAAACAAAAAATAAAAAATCATGAACGCAAGCACATTAATTTAAATAAGTTACAGCATTTGCGGCAACGTATAGACAGACGTAAGCACAAGGTGAATAACTGAACAGACGAGACTGGACCATCAAGTGGACGGACTAATGGACAGACATATAGGCGTCAAAGACGAACGCACTACTTCAGTGGACCATTTGGTTGACAACATATTACCTTCGATCAATAAAACACGCCGAGAACTTTTCGATTTTATCAACAAGAAAGACACCCGCTCTTCCTTCACCAACAGCAACAACCGTCCGTCTGTTCGCCATAAAATTCTTGTTTTTCGTGGCATTTGTGGATAAACACAGACTTTATTTCAATGCTGATCAGTGGTGACTGCATCCGAATCGTGTCTTTTTTTTTATGGATCTTTTATTGCTTTCTCAAATTTCTTTGACTTCTTCTTCCAACCCAACCCAACCCTCCTCCTCTAGCATAACATTAATACATGAAAGCCAAGTTGCTATACTGTTGTGATATATTCTTTGTTTTTTTTTGTTTTTTTTTAATTTTTTCTTTTGTTCTTTAGTTTTCCCACCAATATTATCGCCTCAATATCTTACGAATTTGTCATTAATAGTTTCGTTTCGTTACGATCTTCGCGTTCGAATTGCAATATCATTTGGTTTGTTTGATTCCAACAACAGGTGGCAACTGAAATTTGCATATACATTGCCTAGAGATAGAATTTCAAATAGTAGCTATTCTGTTTGTGAAGGTTTCAAGAAATCGTCAACTACATAATTTAAAAGTCGTCTTCAAGCAAATATATGGCCCGATTTTAAAGTTATGAACTACTGTTTCTTAGGCGCTCTTTTTATATTCTTTATCGCAACATTCTTTAATAAATATTTTTTATAAATATATTTTTGTTAATATTTCTTCTTCTGTTTGAAATGTTTTTATTTTACTTTTTTATGGCTTTTATTGTTTGCATTCTGTTTTATTTTATTTCATTTGATTGCTTATTTGCATATTCACAGCTTTTTTTTTCTTTTGGAGACATCTTTTTTGGCGCTCTGTGGTTGAACTTTGCATATTCAAATTGCCAACATTTTGGCGGCAAACGTTTAATTTTTTTGGCAGCTGTCCCTGCATATTGTAACTTTTTTTTTGTTTATTTATTTACACATTTTAGCAATTTATTTGGTTAAAACTACATTAATTACAATGGTTTTCAAGTTTTAGACTACTCTTAGTTGTAGAACTTCGCTAATAAAAAGATATGCATATACTATGTACTATCCACAAAACTAGTATTCAGAAAAAGTAGTCCAGCTCATAGAACAGAAATGTGTAGTTAGGAAAACCGGTATTTGAGATACTATATGATCTCGAGCTGCATTCGATAGCCGCCCACTACCCCAAACATTACTGCAAAAGTACGTACTGTATTTGTAGGATTGATCTAGTTTCACTTAATACGCTTCGGTGAAACTTTACTGAAATGCTCATTTATTGATAAATTTAAAAAAAAATATCTTTAAGTAGTCAACTCCCACTTACACTTGGTGTTACAAAAATCGAATAAAACGAATGACCAATTTTTTTACATTCACTACCTTTCATAACAAACGCTTCAGAATTATTTTTACCCGATATAATGAGCATAACCGCATAATTTATGATCCTCAGAAGAAATCTCAATTTCTTTGCATTAAAATGATGTATCATTTGTACGAATTTTTTTAATATCAACCCATTTTTTTTGGAATGTAAAAAAATTAATTCGTAAAATTTTTTTGAAAACTATATATTTATGGACAACTAGAGCTACAGCGACGTGAACAACAACAACAAAAACTATAACAACAACAACAACCAAGCCGCGGTTGAAAGCCACCCATTTACCCTTACTCTAAAGTAAAATAAAAAAAAAGGCGGTTAAAGAAATTACAATAACACATTTTACATTCCGGAAAAAATGGGTTAATATGATACATCATTTTAAAGCAAAAGAATTGAGATTTCTTCTGAGGATAAATCATGATAAATCTCATGCTCTCAACTACATATTAAAACAAAGCAAACAAAAATGACTTAAAAACGAGTCCCATTTTTTCTATATTTCTCAAAAAAAAAGCCTACAAAAAAGTGCCACTGCAAAATGATTTTGGTCTGAAATCAAAGCCCATATCAAGATCATCGACTTCACATAATGTGAACGCTTTTGATTGATACGAGCAGTGGCGGAGCGTGAGCATTTTTTGTTCGGGATGATAAAAAAAATTTGCAGCCCCTTTTTGTGGAAAAAATTTTGTAATTTTCATAAAAATTTATACGAAAAAATTTAAGACAATATTACGAATTTATCCTTATAACGAAAGTGTCAGACAATGTATTATTATTCGTTATACCGGAAGTTGACTGTATGTAATTGCAAATTCAATACAAAGATAATTATGCGTCTAGTTAATTTCACAGCTTATTTTTAAAGATATATATATATATAATCATTTGGCTGTAAGCTAGTGTTATTCGCATACAGATACATTCAATATGTATGTTTGTATGTACCGACAAAAGTCAAGTTAAATGAGATGCGCATAAATATTAATAAAATTAGCCGTTTGCGGCGCTTTTGCGATTTGCTTAAGAAATTGTATGCTCGTATCTTATGTTGATAAAAATGTAGACACAATATTTACATTTATATTACTATATTTTTTTTTTAAATATAAGTAATAAATTGGAGATCGAAGCTGTATAAGTAATAATATGAGTTCAAAATGTTTGAGGTCAATTAATTCGCTGTTAAAATGAATATGGTAATTAAAATATCGGTTTTTAAATTTTAATCTGATATTATTTCTAAATGCTATAAAAACTAATTGAATATAAAAATATATAAAATATTTTTATTTATGTAGGCTTTTGCAACAAATACTTTACTGTGTGAAAAGTATTCCAAATTGTTCAATAAAACGAAGCAAAATTATATGTACTACACCGAAAAAAAAGACCGCACTAAACTTGAAGAACTGACTTCCTCCGATTTACTGCAAAAATTTTCCTTAATCTAAGTTATTTTTCCTCATATTGATGAAAATATCGTTTCATTTAGTAATTGAGTCCTTTGAAATGAGTTCATGTTTCATTAAAGCAAGTCAAAGCTCTTCCTCAAGTATAGAGTTTGTGGTTTTAGTAAAATTTTCCTTTGAAATAGTAAATTTTTCTTTGGGAAGAATTTTTGAGGACAACTTGTTCCTCATTTGAGTAAGAATTTCCTCAATCTAATGGAATGCTTTGTTTAAGGAAAATCGTACTCAGTTTTAGTAAGTTTCTTGAAAAAATTTACTATAACGTAGGAAAATTTTCCTTAATAAATGAGTGGCAACACTCGCTGAAATTAATATCTATTCTTCTCGTAAGTATTCTGTTTTTGCCTATGTATTTATAGTTCTCTACTTGTTTTTTTGTTTTTTAAATAAAAAAATTAAAAAAAAAACAATATGTCGTCGCCGGGATTTGAACCGAAGCTTCCCTGATCAGACAATGGTTGTTACATGCGCAGTTTAACAACATCATTTTAGTATGTCTTAAAAATGCTGTCGGTGGCTGAGTTGGGTAAGATGAGCATCTTTGAACAATGGCATGGCGCAGAACACAGGTTCAATTCTCTGATCGGGTGACAGTTAAAAAAAAATTTAAGTTCTCCTTTGAAGTTTTAAAAACGTATTACAATTAAAATAAGAACCCCTGAAGAAGCCTGAATCCAACGGGCGAAACGTCGGGAAATCGAATTTAAAAAAATTTTTATTTTTTAATTCATATACCTCAAATGACCAAAAAGCTCAAGGAAAAATAATTTTTCCACAAAAGTACATATAAAATAAAAATATTGGTCAAAACAAAATCGACATTTAAATAAGAATGACTGACAATAAGTAACCAACAAATACGAAAATTAACAACTTTTTTTTGAAATCAACGAATTTATTTTAAGTAAATTTCTTTCATTTAAGGATACCTTCATCCTTAGAAAAAGTAAAATTTTCCTCAGTTTTATAACCTTGTCCTCACATTGAGTAAACTTTTCCTTATTTCAAAGCAGCAACATTTACTTGTACTAAGGAATCCAACTTACTTATTTTGAGGAACCCATGGCTTTAGCTCTTATTGAAGGACATTTTTTCCTTACATTTAGGCATTTTTCCTTAAACGGAGTAAGTATATACGGTGTATATACAATTAAATGTAAATCAAAAAATTTTTTTTTGTCCTTCAAAGGGAACATTATTAAGGCGTCATAAAGCGTTGGCGTGAAAAATTTCGCGAACAATTGTGCCAACCTCAACCAATGGCGCTATAATTTAGAAAAAAAAAAATAAAATAATCCAAATGATATAAATAAATAGAATTAAGTCGTCGACTTGGTGAAAACAAATATTTATTTACACAGCTAAAGTCTTTATTTCGATGTATAAAGGTCGCAATGGTGCCAGAAAAAATGTATACCAAAGATTGTAAGTATCTATAAAATAAAAAAAATGTAAAAAATACGAAAGACAAATGCGATTGTCAATCAAAGAATCGCTACCCATGAAACTCAAGTGCTGCCATTGGAAGATTTTGCTACGTACATACGTAGATATACCGAAAAGAGTAGCTGCTATTAAGTGCAAACATTTTTACGCCTTGAATTGCGGGAATTGTTTATTATGCTTGAAAAAATAAATGGCCGACTTACTCTATAATGGATTGGATTAAAACAAAACTTTTTTGCGATAAAAGATATACCTTATATCATTTCAAGAGGAGAAGCTGTATTATATTGGGCCACACATAAATTTACTAAACATAGTTGGCAAACAAAAAAATTTAGTATCTAGTTAAGTTAAAGGACAAATGAATAAGACACATCTATATAAAATAAAAAAAAAATTCATACTCAAAACGCTATACTTTGGCAGCTACACAGTACCTATGTCCATTAAATAACCGAATGTGATTTTCCACATCTTTTATGGTGGGGCCATTTGTTGATTGTAAAAATTCACAGCAGGGACTAAAATAGTTTGTACTAAGTACCTTGAAGTTCCTATAGCTTGCCGCGGACAGAACAAATGACAAATTTTATATACTTATAAGTGCATAATTCGATGACAATTTTCCAGATTATATTAAGATTTAATATATCTAATTGCACAAGTACACAAGACAAGACACTTAATAAGAAGTTCCAGAGCTAGTTTTTACCAATTTTTGACATATCATTTTTTATCATACAGCTACACGATGTTCTGAGTCTTCCTCCACCAAAACGCTATTCGATAAATTTTTCAAGCGTCTTTCCTGATTATGTTGCCAGCGTATTTTCATAATCTCAGTTGAGATAGAAGTAGGTATGGTTGGTAGCCAAAAGATAGTGATTCGATTTTATTATTAAATTATTTCTTTTTCGTTCGACATCCTTTCGATATGCGGCTTCACTTTCTCGGATCTTCACTTGAGCTGAAGCTCAGAAACTTTTTGGGCAACTTTCAGCATAGAAGGCTTTGTTATCGATTGCTGATTGTGTATGTTTTTTTTTTATTTGGCAATTTGCTTTAAAATTTCAAACGGTGTGGTTGTGCCGCTGCGCCCGGATTAAATTTTCTACAGATTGATAAGGATGTCTTTGAAAAATTCTCGGGGACTCGAATGGACAGTTTTAAATTACGTTCCAACCTTGTTAGTCTTAAAGAGGGTGTTTATTTTGGAAATTTTATAGATTTTTCTTTGCCTATGTTTTAGTTTGGGGAGGCGCAAACATACTTTCTGTACGATTTCGTTGAAACTTTACGAAAAAATCGCCTTACTAAAACGTAGTAAAAATCTGTCTTAGGTGTCAAGATATAGATATTTTAGTTGTATGGGAGGTGTCAGCTCCTATTATAAAACCACGCCCACTTTTTTTGTACAGTTGAAAATTCGAACAATATATGAACATCCGAAGGGGTTTTTTTTTTGCAATCCCATAGGTCTATATTATGGCATCCGATTGAAAGAAAATCCTCCCAAAATTTCAGCTTCCGAGATAAAAATTCTGAGCGGCGCAAACAGTTTACAAATTACGTTCTTAATAAAACGTAAGAAAAATCTGCCATTTGTTATTTTGCTTTTTCTTTTTTTTCCATATGAATTGTAATGGGAGACAAACTGTTTGCTGTTTGCTGAAATTTTGGGAGCACTTTCTTCAAACCCAATTCTATAATATAGGCCTATGAGACCGCAAGTAAAACCTCTTCGGATGTGCATATATTTTTCGCATTTTCATTTTTTTGAACAAATCTACTAATTTAAAATATGTATGTAGTGAATACCACTGTGCAGTATTAAAATCACAAAGTTTTTTTTTGCCCACAGCATTCTCACGGTTTTTTATTTTTTACATTTTTTTTTATAATGAATTTTTTTCGCCTGTAATCGTTTTATATCTGCTGTCGACATTTTATAGTATGACTTTACACATTCGCAATGACGAGTCAAATTCGATTTGACGTTTGTCGCGACAATATATTTTTCTATGGATTTCAACATCACACCATGTTGTTAGTATTTTTGATCACTTTATCAGCGTGTAGAGATACATTTACTGGACTTAAATGCAATCCGTTAAAATTGAAGATGACTTTATTTGGTAAAATAAATATATTCTTTTCGCTTTACTGTTCAGAACGAGAAAAAAGTATTAAAGCAGATCAATGGAATAAAACGTAGACATGGCTACTGTTGACACAATGATAGCGCATAAATTTATCATTGATTTTGCTATACCCTACTTACGGGGTATATCGATTTAGTGCTTCCGTATCGAACGTGGCGTGGCAGGTAGATAAAAGTATATATGGGGTGTTGCAGCAGAATTGAGGACCTCGGAGCCCAACTTTTTTTGTTAAAAGCATAGTCAATGATTTAAAACTTAAAAAATTTCGTCGGTTTTCGACATTTATTTTATTTTTAATGCAGTTTACAAGGCCTTACAGATAAACTATATTTTAGTTAATCGATAAATATGACACTTGGACTTTTCTTGAAGTTTTAAACCTTATGTATATTGGACAAATGTCATTAGAAATCTATATATTTTGATGTCTTGTAACAGAAAAGTTATTCACAGCTGAAATTTTAAATTTTTATTTATGATCACGCATTTCTATATTGTAGAAATTTCATATAAGTTATTTTAATATCAATAATCCACTGTCTATTTGTTGTTTTCTTGTTCGTTTGCTTATGTTTTAATTTAATGCCACAAGAGTTCCTTATTTTTCAATTTTGACTTTTATAGCTCAATTTCATTTTTCTGAGAAAGAGTGTTAAACAATTTATGAGCCACTTGTCAAATTTTATTGCTTCATTTTGTGCAATCCCACTGTTTGCTAGCGTTTTTATAGCTATTGTGTTGTTTTGCCTTGCAAGGTGCAAAATTCTTGCTGCCCATGAAACTAAGTCTTAATATTTTCTCATTTTCGAGGCTTACACATTATCAGGACAGGTTTCATTTGTGAGTAGGTTTCGTCCAAAATTAGGCAATCTATTTTAATTGAAACTTTTTTGTGAGAGATATTGGCTACCTACGTACACCGAAAAAAAAGACCGTACTAAATTTGAAGAACTGCTTCCTCCGATTTAGTGTAAAAATTTTCCTTAATCTAAGTTATTTTTCTTCGTATTGATGAAAATATCGTTTCATTTAGTAATTGAGTCCTTTAAAATGAGTTCATGTTTCATTAAATCAAGTCAAAGCTCTTCCTCAAATATAGATTTTGTGGTTTTAATAAAATTTTCCTTTGAAATAGTAAATTTTTCTTTGGGAAGAATTTTTGAGGACAACTTGTTCCTCAGTTGAGTAAAAATTTCCTCAATCAAATGGAACGTTTTGTTTAAGGAAAATCGTACTCAGTTTTAGTTAGCTTCTTCAAAAAATTTACTATAACGTAGGAAAATTTTCCTTAATAAATGAGTGGCAACACTCGCTGCTTTACTCGCTGAAATTAATATCTATTCTTTTCGTAAGTATTCTGTTTTTGTCTATATATTTATAGTTCTCTACTTGTTTTTTTGTTTTTTAAATAAAAAAATAAAAAAAAAAAAAAAATTATGTCGTCGCCGGGATTTGAACCGAAGCTTCCCTGATCAGATAATGGTTGTTACATGCGCAGTTTAACAACATCATTTTAGTATGTCTTAAAAATTCTGTCGGTGGCTGAGTTGGGTAAGATGAGCACCTTTGAACAGTGGCATGGCGCAGAACACAGGTTCAATTCTCTGGTCAGGTGACAAGTAAAAAAAAATTTAAATTCTCCTTTGAAGTTTTAAAAACGTATTACAATTAAAATAAGAATGACTGACAATAAGAAAATATAGGAAATAAAAAATTAACAAATTTTTTTTGAAAAACATTAGTTAGCCTAAAAACAGGCAACATTTTTTTAAATGATTAAGATGACAGAGCTCTGAAGAATAAATATCCTTTATGAACCGAAAGCCCTGGTAGCTAGTGCTCAACTTCTTTTAGTTATAAGATTTTATATTTTATAATTAATTATAATAAATAAATAAATATCCTTTAGTTTCTTCCGCTTTCAGTAGTAGTTCCAATTTAAAGTTATAAGAAAAAAAAAAAGTCTGTTCAAGGTATTCTGTACCAGAATTTTTCACCGTTTTATTCCATAAGAAATTTTCAGTGAATTATAAAAAAACTTATACGCTTCGCCGTTTAATAATAGTTTTCTACAATATTTATTTTCAAAATGTACATCTAATAAAGGTGACCAATGGCTAAAATTGAAACCGGAACTGGAACAAAACATCGATTAAATTTATTCTATTTGCATATAGTTTATTTAATTAAAACGTTTATATTGTTTGTTGTTTTTACCATAACCGAAACCAATGTATGTAGAACACGATATCGAAATTAAAACATTCAATAGTTTTTAAATTTGAAATCGATCAGTGTATTAAGACTACATATTAATTTATTTATTTTTAATTTAATTACATACATATATTACACATCTACATATGTGGGTTGGGTGATAGTTGAATCTTTCTACCTAAATTTTATCTATAAATTTTGGTCGCTTAAAAAAAGTTTTTTACTAACAAAATAATATTTTATACCTCCAAAATTTGCACAAAAGGAATCTCGTAATAATTTGATACTGAAATGATGTTTATTGTTATTGTTCAGTATTAAAACTATAAGAAGTGGTATTACTTTAATAAAATATTAGCATAGACTTTATAAGTTTATTTTGTTCAGTACTATACTGATTCGTATTGCGAAATCAAAAAATCTTCAAATCTTGAGAATAGAACAATACATCTTCCAAAAAAATTGCATTATAATTCAGATTTTTTTCAGCATACATCTGATAAGGAGTTGTGGTGAGCTTAGAAACTAAATTTCGTAACAGTATTATATCATTAAAACATTAATTCGTCGAAGTTGAGGGATACCTGTTCAGAAAAATATATTTCCCGGTTCGCATTATATACAAGTCTGCGCTGTGTCGTGTCTGTAATGTAATGCAACTCGTCCCAAAAGGCTAAGAATGGGGGCTAAAGCCAATTTATGATTTGAGTGATCCTACCTGTATCCGTCCTGTATATAACTTGCCGCATATCAAGTATCGGAAGGTCTTTCAATAAATACGAATTCTTTAGTATTTTTTTTTTCATTCTTATTTGCTTTATACATACATATAGTATGTACCTATGTTTTGTCATATGTATATTTTTTTGCATATCAAATATTTTGATGTATCGTCTATTTGCACAGAAAAAAATTTAAATTATTGACTGCAATAGACAAATTGTTGTTTACAAACTTTTTTGTTGTGTTGTTCTTGTTGCTATTGTATCAATATTCGTCGGCTGGTGTTAGATAAAAAGCCAACTACAATAGCAAATTGGCGGTAAAACATCAAAAAGACTAAAACATTTGAATAAACTTGTGTCGTATAGAATAGAATTAGATAATAAAATACATATGTATTTTTTCCAACTAAATCGTTTATTTGGGAAGCAACAAAACTTTTCTCATATATTTTGTTTGGCTCGCTGCCATGTGAGTGCCTATTTATGCCATTGACTATTTCAGCCAATGCTTTTTCTCTATTGTAGTTTTCAATATAGGGCATAGCTGAGGACACTATTTTTTTGTTTCTTATTATTACTAACGATGTTTTAAAATTGCTTGAAATATTTAGAAAAACTTTAAAATCAGAGATAACTCTTATTAATTTTACAAAAGTGCCTATGTACACACAAATGTCTCTTTTATCATTTACCGCAACCAAATCGTTCATGTTAACACGCAATAGACGCGATGAAACTCAAAAAGGACATTCAATAATAGACAGACAAAATGGTTGGTTATTCAATTTGTATGACACTCACATAAACATACATAAAGATAATGAAAATACATAAACAATATGGAAAAAGTCACGGTTACATGGGTTTCTCGCTCACAAGAACTGTCAAAATTATTTATTGCATTATTTTGCAACTACCGGCAATAAAACGACAACAATAACAACAACAAAAAACAAAATAAATGTATGTAAATAAAAGGGAAAATATTAAAAAACCTTTAAAGGGAGTGAGTGTTGCAAGATAACCAACAACAATAACATATAAAGCAGTGTTGCCATTTAACAAGGTAGGTTTTTATTTTTTCATGAAAATTTGTATAGTTAGAAGGCTAACGAAATAATTCCCCGCACCCCACCAGCCAGCCTAGCTCATATTATTAGTATTTGTATAAGTATCCTTATGAGTTTGTAAAAAAATTGTCAAGGTAATAGTTTAGTTCAAAGGACATTTCTCCGATATCCTTGAAATTTTAGTATGTTGAGTTGGACTTACTATAGTTAATCGCAGCCGAATACTGCTCATTTTCCCTAGTGGACTTAAGCGGTTTTCAATCTCAAAAAATATATGGAGGAGGTATTTCCGGAGGCAACATATGTACGTATATGGTATATATGTATGTACTTGATTAGCATGCTGAGTTCTATAACATACTAAAATTTCAAGAAAATCGGAGAGGTCTCTATTAAACCAAACAATGTATTAGCAAAGTTAATATTTATAGGTCGCTAATGCAGCTTAAGCTAAAAAATTCGAAAATAGCAAGTTACTGATTGAAAACCAGCATTATTTGTGGAGATATGTATGTATGTATGCACATCTGAAGTTGCGGATAAAATTTTTCAATAAGTTGAATATCACTTCAAAAATAATTTAAAAAGTTCTAAAATTATGATATACAGTGAAACCTGGTTAAGCGGTACCTGAATCAGTGGAAAACCTCTACTAGTGAGACTCACTTCAAAGTCCCAGCACTTTCGCATCAAAATACCTCTATTACTGGGATTATTAAACCTCTATATCTGGGATTTGATTTTTGAAGTTTTTGTGCGTTTTCACCTCTATAACATGGGCTTTTCCCTTTCTAACTTGGACCGTTCAGAAATAACCTCTGTAAGTGAGAAATAATATTTATGTCTGTATAATTTGTTATTTTGAATTTGAATATGCACGTTTTATCGGTCTGAGTATGGTTCTTTGGGAAACTGTGTAAATGGGAAACCTCTTTAATTTAGACAAAAATGTTAGTCCCTTAGAGATCCCAGTTATCCAGGTTTCACTGTAATTTGTTATTTCGAATTTGAATATGCACGTTTTATCGGTCTGAGTATGGTTCTTTGGGAAACTGTGTAAATGGGAAACCTCTTTAATTGAGACAAAAATGTTAGTCCCTTGGAGATCTCAGTTATCCAGGCTTGACTGTAAATTCATAAAAATGGTCTGCATTTTCCAAAATTTAGCACGGCAACACTACAATTCGAAATTCGCTCGTTCACTCTCACTATCAAGCATATGGAATAACTAAAACAGCAAAAAAGAGCGAACCCTCAAATGGTGTCCATCAAATTGCTGCTGCTGTTCGAATATTGTTCCGTGCGTGTTTGTGCAATGGTATGTGTTTGTTGTTGTTATTGTTGTTGTTTAAGGCAGCCCCTCTTTTTGACTTCGGTAAATACAACAACATCAGTAACAGTAAAAACAAAAACAAAAGGCGACGAGATTGCGCGCTGTCACTTTCATTTAACTTGTCAAATATGACACTTGGTTGCTGACATTAGAGGTCGTGGACAAGAATACTTCGGGCTGAAAAGGGAAAATATTTAGTAAGGGTGCTACGAATGTCGACAAAGAAAACATATGCTTTGACAACGTAGTGCATATACCAACAACAAGGATTTTGTGCGTTAACCGCACGTACTCGTTTTAAAGCTTCAGCTGCGGTTTGTTAAACGTTCGATGGCAGACATTGCAAGTCAATGGAGGCATAGAATCAAAATGTGATATGTCCTATGCCATTTTGAATGAATTTATGTTTAACACATATTTATGTATGTATTGTATATCTATAGTAGCTGTGTGCTGTTTGCAATAAATGTTAAAGAGATGTTTTCTCATTCTTTGTTTTTAAACTTTTCTTTTTAAAATCTTTTTGCTAAAAATAATACCTATAGTTTTTTCAATAAACAAAAATAAAAGCATAATTTAGGAACATAAGTTTAATTTTATAAATTACATAGTCATTACAACATTCTATTTTCAACAAAAACGAAAATTTTCGGGAATGAATATAGTTCTCTGGTGACCTTGGGCTTTACTTATAAGCAACTGGGCGGAAGAGCTACATATTTATTAGACTTACTGGATTAAAATTATTTTCGGGTTCTTGAACTAGCAGAAATCGGGAGTGTATATAGACTTTTGTCGGTCACTGCATGTATTAAAATGTCTACAAAACATTAAATGAAATGCGTGTATTTAAGCTGAATAAATCTTCAAAACATTAAATTTTGTTATTATGTTAATATAATATATATATGTATGTAGTTGCCTACTACATAGTCGCTCTCATTTGATCTTTAAGATTGTCAAATATTTATGTATCAAAAGTGTCAAAAGTGGATCTTCAATTTGATCAGTTCCAAATAGGCTAATTTTAGAAAATAATTTAATTAAAAATAAGGTAACATAATATGTTACGCTTTTTTATGAAAACAAAATAATTGAACAATATATATGCAACAGCACAGCGAGGGTAGTGCGGATGTTGCCAAATGGCAGCGGCACCTTTCAAAGGCGCCTGCTCAAAACTGTGAAGTATCATGAATTTGACACCTTCGATGATAATCAGAAATTTATTTACAAAAGTTAATTTCTATATTTAAAGACACAGCAAAAAAAAATTAAAATTTAATTATATAAAAACATTGAAACACAACAATGAAAAATCGTAAATAAAGAATTTAAAAGCTTTTTTTCTGTTTTCAATAATTTATAATATTTATGAAACGCAATAAAATGCCGATAACTGAGAATATTGAATATTTATAAGCTACTCGTATTAATTTTATTATAAATTATCTAAGTTTTATTCCAGTTTAAAACAAAAACAACTAAATCTTAATGTATTTGCTTTAATTGTTGTTGTGCTTTTGGGATTTGCATAAAAGTTGATAAGTCAAAATTTATATAAAATTTTTGTTGTTGTCGTGATTATGTTTTTTTGGAAGGGTTTATATGGCACTTTATTTTATTTTAAACAAATTTTTTGCTGCCATCTTCGACCTGAGCCAATGGAAAAGGTGAAACTCAAACAGAAGTTGCGGCACTTTTTGACATTTTTTTGAAGTTTTAAGTAAAATTTATTTGAATTCATGAAAAAAAGTGTCGTTTTTTTGTTGTGCCGTCGTGGCGTCTTGAATTTATAACTCTATCCTAATTCAAATTTTAATTTATGTTCAATTTTAATCGACTTTAAATGTTTATTTTCTTGGTTTTATTGTAGAACGGGCATATATATTTAATTAATTTTATTCTGCTTATTAAATTTATTCACTCAACACTTTTTTTTTTTGTTCATTTTCTTTCAGACTGAGCTGCGTTCATGCGCAGCGTGTGGAGAACCGATCTCGGATAGGTTTTTCCTTGAGGTTGGCGGCTGTTCGTGGCATGCAACATGCCTGCGCTGCTGCATCTGCTTGTGCCCGCTAGATCGACAACAATCGTGTTACATTAGAGAGCGGCAGGTCTACTGTAAGGCGGACTACGGCAAGTAGGTCTCATTAATACTATATTGAAAGAAGTATTTGAGATGTTTATATTTATATGTACATATGTGTAACTGTAGCAGTCCGGACTGTCCAACTTAAGTCTGATTAGATTTTCAAAATTCGAAATTTTTTAGTATATATTTTACCGATCTAACGACATAAATCCTGTTTCGCGACTATATAAATTTTGTGTAGCAAAGTTTCTTGAAAACAAGTAAAATGAACTAAGGAAATTTGTTGAGATTTTGGACCATAATTGAAGACATACGTGAATAAAATTGACATAGTTACTACAAAATTAAGTTTTGCAGATACGAGCTTTAAAGTTTTCATCTATCATATATTTATTATGGAACATGTTTGTGCGCTTATATCTTCAAATTTTAATATAAAATGATGCGTTTTGGACGTTCTCAAATGTGCATGTTGTAGACATTACGTTTACATTTGTAGCATTAAATGCAAATTGAGTAAAATGTTCACTCATGCAGTGGCTTAGCTAGGGTGGTGCGGCGCAAGACTTGGGGGGCGGAAAAATGGTCGTGAAATATGTCTTAATTTGAAACTCAAAAATGAGTACTCTTTCTTTTTTTAGTGAATGAAAGTAAATCTTTGCAGGAAATTTGGAAGTGAAGACCTTTTTTTATATTTATGGGGGACGGCACTCGAAGTATTCGCATCAGGCGCCAAAAATGCTCGCTACGCCACTGCACTCATGTCTTCAATTATATACCAATAAGTTAAAAGATCGTTTCTTATATACAGATGGATGATATTTTGAGTGAATGAAAACTATTTGGAGTACTTTTAACTTAGTAAGAATATCAAAGCACTCTTCATCCCATGCGATACCTTTTATTATTTCGCGCTGAGATTTTCAAAAATTTAGCCTTATGTATTATAAATCCTTGATATAAATTTAGGTAGGTTTACATGTACATACATACATATATATATGTTTGTGTGTACCTAGTAGGAACCTACTACCTATAGCGTTCTCAGTAGTGAAAATGGGGCAGCGTTGTGAAAAGTCAAAACTTGCTCATAGGTAAAATCACTAGTATCACAATTAGGGTAGGATAGAAAAGTTGGGTGTTACCCATAAGTATTTTCTAAATTTTTAATTTTGAAAAAGATGATCTTTTTAGACATTTCTATAAAAAATATCATAAATATGTATTCTTCTTCTTATAATTTTAATTTTAAACTTTAAAATATGCATTCGAAATTAATAACAAAACTTGCTCGGGTGTTATCTCTAAGATTATCATTCGGGCCAGCTTACAACTTCCGACCCAGATTTGCTACTCTACATGTTAAACCGTCACATTTTGATAAATTTGTTTGACCATTTTATTGAAAATGTACTATATCGCTCGTTTGCTGAAAAACTTAAAACTCAAACACCAAAATTTGGAGAAAAGCGCATTTAAAGTTTTCAATTATTAAAATTTTTACATGAAAACAGATAAAAGTATGTCGACAAAAATACTCTTCTCACAAGCCGTTATTTGTTCACATAAAATAAAACGGTTATTTCTGTATATGTAATTAGCTCGAAATATTTTTTTTTTTTTTTTGAGTTATGGCAGTCTTCTTTTTGCAAACGAGCGATATGTCTTAATGACATGAAATAAATTTACTTAAAAAATCCTTGGAAGAGCATCTGTCACATGAGTAATAAGTTCCTCAAAAATTATCAATTGTAAATTGAACAGGGCAACCACACTCTCTCCTAGTCTCTGATGATTTAAATTTTGAAATTAAGTTAAAGTTTCAGCCGCAAAGTCAAATCGTTTTACAATTGCATAATACTTCTTTTAATTGATATTATCTGAAAATTTATTAAGAGCCATCTCTGTCTTAGGGACAATATACATAAATATTTTTGTCGTCAGTAAATATACAGTCTTATTTGATATCAAAATCGTCCAAATTATTTACGTTCTATAAAGATTAATTAAATTTATTTAACGTTCTTATCTAAAATCTATTTCGTTTCATACTACCGAAAATTTTATTTTTCATTGACAACAAAATAAACATTTTATTTTTATTTGAACAAGTTTAAAAAACAACAACGTCTAAGAATTTCTTTTTAACAAAATTGTGCATTACTATTACTATCTTCTTTAGAAAATTGAAATTTCAGCAGCTAAACATCAAAAATGCATAAAACACGTAATTTTGAATCAAACTAAAAATAAAAAATACGTTTCAGCCGATGGCCTGAGTAATTGAGTAATTAATAATAATAATATGACAAACTTAAAAAACATTTCTTAAGCTAAAAGCTCATATACTTTTTTGGGCAGTACAAAGAATCTACAAAGTTTAGCGATCAAATATTGGCTTATAACCTCATTTCACGAAAAAGCTTTTAACTACATGATTTGGTAAGGAGCAATTTCGTTAAAAGAGTTTTATTGTTTCCTCCGCCTGTTGGTAACTTATTTATGATAAAATTACCAAGTGATATTAGCGAAAATTAGAATTGTTCTTTTTTTAGAAAATTGAGCATAAATGCCATTAAAAAGATGGATTATGAAAACTTTTGACTTGACAACAAACTAATTTCAAAACCGTTTTATAACTAATCAATAACCTTGAAATATTATTATACTCAAAAAAAATTTTCATTCAGGAATGTAAACAAAAGGTCATAAGTGCGAAAACGGTAAAAAACCACAAAAATAGCGATACTTAAACAGTTATATATCAGAAGGTATCCGAGGTCGAAAATTTTTTTTCCATATCCTATGAGTACAATGTATTTCGCTTAAGTTTTTACGATTTTTCCTCTCAGTACATATTATGAATAGTTCACAAAGCCAAGTGATACAGAGAAATCAAGAAATATTTCACTTTGCAGGAGCTGCCACAAAACAAATTTTTAGTCTATTTTAGATTTGATGATTCTTGCCAATTCTTATATAAATTTAGGTAAAGAATCATAATCTGCGATCAGATTTGAAAAAAAAAAATGTTGTAACAAAATCCTATAGAGCCTTCGAACCTTAATACTTAAATTTTTTGCTTTTTTTTAATTTTTAAATTAGCCTTCCTTTCAGAATCAAAAGTTTTAGAAATGATTAAATAAACTTAAGGATTTGTAGGCCGTTGCATGAAAATAATTATGAAAATAAAATAAAATTTCAATCGGATATTTCTTATAATAAAACCGCAAAAAACTTTCTTCAATACTTTGTGAGACGACTAGGTGACTTTTTAAGCTCCATTTAAAGTTAATATACGGTGTTTAATTTAAGTTCCACTGCTCCACTTTTTAAACACTTTCAAACATTTGAAATAATAACATTTGGTATTACGTTCAAGTAAGCACATAAGTGTATTCAGGTGTTTAGAGCATTTTTCCCACACTCTCTCTCTCTCTATGTATTCCCATGAGCAGTAGTATTAACGTCCCTTCAATAAATAGATTGTCAATTTTAATTCAACAATTTAATCCGAAACGCAAACACAAAACCCAGAGAAAATGAAGAATTGAAAAATTACGAAACCTGATAAAGGGAATATAACAAAAATAATACCCTGATAATAAAAAGTAAATAAATAAAACTTTGTTGCAACTTGCAGCTTTTGGTACAATCGGAATACTTTTTCTTTTCCAGCATCGTCTATTCAATTCAATGGAGCATGAGTTGGAACATTAATGAGCTGGTGTGTCCCCAAGAGAAACAAATATAAACACTTGACTTGAATTGACTCATAACTCAACGGACGAACGATCATGTGTATTGAAACGATATTGAATAATATTGACTTTTCAAGCTAAGAATTTAAAGTAATGATAACAAAGATACGCAAGACGCTTGCACAACACTTGCGTGTTGCTATTGCTCAGGCCATGGAATTAAGCTTCTCGGATGATATTTAGTTGGTTCACAAAAATGCAACTCATTGCTTTTCTCAGTCGAGTGTCACTTGCTTAGATTTGACACAAAATCCACTTCCGGTGTGGAGTGTTGTCATTGATTTAGTCATATTTCAGATGCAGCAACATGATTTATGATGCCAACAACAGCAACATGATCATTTCGATCTTCTTTTCGCTATTCTTCTATGTATTTAGCTTTCGGTTGTCATTTGTCGTCATTCACTTAATCATAAAAAATAATATTTTTCCACTTTTTTTATCACGCTTTTATTTCTCTTTCGTTACAGAAATTTTGGCGCGAAATGTTCGAAATGTTGTCGAGGTATATCGGCCTCTGATTGGGTGCGACGTGCGCGTGATTTGGTATTTCATCTGGCCTGCTTTGCGTGCGATCAATGCGGGCGTCAATTATCCACCGGCGAACAATTTGCATTGATGGAGGATCGGGTGCTGTGCAAAGCGCACTATCTTGAAACAGTGGAAGGAGGCACCACATCAAGTGACGGTAAGTGGTGACTTGGCGTTGTCGTTCATATACAAATATGGATCTTTAGGACTTACGAAACTGTTTTAACGTAACCAGATTTGCTAGTGTTCGTCAGAACAGATCAGAATCGACAATATCAGTACAAATTTTAAGAAGTTTAGATAATTTTGAATTTCTCCAAGGATGGCGACTTGTTTGGTTGCCAAAGGAGTTAAACAAACTGCGCCTAAGTAATCGGTACTCGCCAACTAACATCAGTAGTTACAATAATGCGCCATAGCACACGGAAGTCATACACTGACTGAGTTGTGACTGACTGATGGACTGACTAACTGCCTGTGGTTGTTGGCACACTGATTTCTTGTCACATTGGCAAATGTTGCATGAGTGGCGCGACGTGCTCTGACATTTTGACCACATTTAAATAGACGTTCGTCGGTGGCGGAGGGTATGGTAACGGTGTCTGCTGCTGACAATAACCGTGTCACATCCATGTCATGTGCTATACGCATAAAAGACGCCAGTTGACTGGTGCTCAAGCCCGACCACATTGGCTCCATACACCTACCGGCACACAATTGTACGCACAGAGGTTCACCATTGAAAACAGCATTGCGTTATAACCGTAACTGCATGCTTTTCAAACTTTTGTCATGCTTTTCAGCTTGCGGCAGCAGCAGTTGACGTTAAAGTTAGTTTGGGTTGATTTTAGACGCTGACTCTTGGGTATACTTTGTATGTTATGAGAGGTCTTAAACAGACCAAAAAGTCTAAAATGGAACTTGTTGCTACTTTTTTTAATGTTGATGTTGAGCTCTACACAGTATAATACAGTGTATGCAAGTCTATTTTTAAGGGTGTCGATATTTAAGAACAACAACTATTGATACTTGATACTTAGTTTAAGTTTCGAATATTTGTTCAAAAGTTATTAGGTATATTAAGTGAACTTTTATTTTTCAATTATTGTTGAGTACAGTGTGCGTCAACACCAAAAAAATGACACAAAACCAAGAAATAATTAGCAAAAAATGGCTAAAGCTAGTCAAGTTAGTTTCATCCCTTGCTAAATGGAATCATCAGTGACCTTTTAGCTGATTTGTGAGAATTTCTAAGCCTGATATGTTTCCCTTTGATGCTTTGATATCTGCAATTTCTTAATATATGCCTAAGATAGAAACTTAAATAGGTTTTATTTCGTTGATTGGTGGCGGTCGATCTTGATGCCGGGTGATATCGTCGGCGTAAGCTAGTTCATCCAAATAACTGTAGTAGCTTAACTGTATCCTATGGTTTCCAGCACAATTCAAGGAGAAAGACCAGAGTTGACAAAAGCAACCCTGCTTGATTCTTGTGTTCATGTTTTGGACTAAATGTAAACCCATAAATTATCATATCACTCATTAAAAACAGATACTTCTTAATTTCGATTTTCCTGGATTCAAATATCATAAAAAAGCATGTACCAAAATGTTAAGAGGGGGCTCAATAACATATTCATAATAATGTTATTCTTGACCACCGTGCAAATACATCAAAGAATTATGTATTTTCATGTATCGATACTTTCCCGACATCTCTAAGTTATAGTCTGTGTGGTTTACGACCACCAAGAGTAGACATAACTTAGACGCGGAAACGTGTCTGCTTAGAAGCTATTTTTCTGTTGTTGTTGTTGTTGCCAAGTGATTTTAAATATTTGACTTGAAAGTTCTTTATATGTACCTACAGCAAATTAGACAACTGTCAAATGCAGACATGGCCCACAATGACCTTGAGGATCTCAAAAAAAAAAAAATTTATTCAAATAAAATTTTGTCAGCATTTAACTTTTAATTTCATTTACTTCTTACAGAGGGCTGTGATGGTGATGGCTACCACAAAAGCAAAACGAAACGCGTGCGCACCACCTTTACCGAAGAACAACTGCAGGTGCTGCAAGCCAACTTTCAGATTGACAGTAATCCTGACGGACAGGATTTGGAACGTATCGCCTCAGTAACGGGTCTCAGCAAACGAGTGACGCAAGTTTGGTTTCAAAATTCGCGAGCGAGGCAGAAAAAACACATACATGCTGGTAAGAATAAAAGTAAGTAGTTGAGTTAGCGAGTAGCATTAGTTGATGTCGCTTGGACGACAGTCGGACTTTAAATTGAACTGTCACAAAGAACTCCTACTGGTGTTTGTAAATCACATTGAAATTGAATAATTGAATTGAATTTGTTGCTTAGTGTTGTCTTAAAAGATGTTCTATGTCTATGTAAAACATTCAGTACCAGAGTGAATCAAGTTCATGGAAAATATAACGCAGCAATATAATTTTTATCTAAAACTGTCCTCCGTAATTAGTTGGCCTACCGTCAAAGGGAGAAAATTTAGTCTTGTATGTAAGGCATTCAGCTGATAAGGCTTTCCGTGGAAGGCCTACTTTTTACAGCCATTTGTATATAAAAAAGAAAGTAAGTTCTCCTAAGGAGTGCATTTTACTTCTGCTCTTGCCCACTGGGTTACAGCTCTGCTGTTATAGAATGCCTCATGAATGAGAGCTAACGCTTGGAGTAATGTTGTTATGTGTGTTGACATTTGCAGTAGTGCCAGTTGGACTTCTCTGGGATAGGTCTCACTTAATTGCTTAATGGAACATCATTTGTGTGCTGATGTTCCGATCTTCAAATGTCTGTTAACTAGTCATGACATGCGTCCATCCGATGTTTAAACTTGCAAGTTAGGAGTCAGTATATTTTGACACCGAACAAATTAGCGTCAAAAGAGTACGATTTCTGATCAAATTTAATATGAGCAAATAATGGAATCGAAGTCTGAACTCAGTGCCACTTTTAATAGCTTTACTTTGAGAAAATCAATAGTCAAAATTGTAGAATGGATAGTTTTTACAAATTGTGGAATGCTTTAACTTAAAGCTTAGTCTTAACCTTTTAAATATATAATTCAAGAAATTAATTAGCTAAATTATCAAGATTATTCAAATGCTTTGGTTTGATTTTTATATAGTTTGCATGCATTAGTTCTTAATTGAGTTTTCTTTTAATAAAAGTTTTGTTTTTTATAAATACATACATATATATAAATTTGCACGATTTTCTTTGCAACATATAAATAAATTATAATTTTTTGTCAACAACATATTTTTGATTTCAGTGCGTGAACCTGAAGGAAGCTCATTTGCCCGCCATATTAACCTGCAGCTAACGTATTCATTTCAGAATAACCCGCAGAATCCAATGCAGTTAAATGGCAATAAGTCCGGACTGTATCCGACTCACGGTAAGTACGAAAATAAAGCTTCATTGTTTCTAGGAATGTACGAGTATGGGGTAAATAGTAGAGTGGAGCATATTTTTTATTTTTTTCACTTGGCGGAATGTTCTACCTGGGGCGTATCGTAGACATTCGGTGTCAAGATCAAAATTGCAATTTGCCCGCATCCTAATTTTTATTAACTAAAAAAAAACACATCATAACTTTTCGCACTTCAACCCTAATTCCACAAAATTAATTAAATATCCTAAAGATTAAGAACCAATTTGGACGTCATATACAATTGTATCGCAGGACTTACAGTAGGTGTACATAAAGCCCATATGCAAGCTATGCCAACGTAGCTTCCGTACAGCAGCACAGCTAAGGGGAATAGGGAAGTAGGAGGATAGTTCAACGTTTGGGCGACGAATTATTTAATATAGGTAAATTAAGTTTATATAAAAATAACGTAAAAGTAGCTTAATATTATAACCAGTATGTTCAAAGTGAAAATGTAGTGGCAGAAACGTAAATGTGAAAATCGTTAGTTGAACAGCTTAGGACAAAAAATGATGAAAGATGAAATTTTGAGCAAACGCATGAGCTAAAAATTATAGAGAATATGTTTCATACGAAACATATCAATTATTTCACATAAAATACAAATTTGAAATAAAAAATATAGGTTTGTGTATGAAAAATCACAGTTGACTTCGAATTGTCCTTGCAAATTGGTTTCAAAAACGAAGGCAAGGACACTATTATTTGACTCCTAAAACCTTATAGCTTTCGCCTAAAACATTATTCCTATCTTACTTAGTTCTCTAGATATTGGCCTGGAGAAGTTAAAATGTTTAGTTCCAGCTGACTTTTATACGTCTAGCGTGTTAGACCTTTGGGATACGACTAACTTTTTAAATACTGTCCTAAAGTTGTGCTTCGAATACATTATATCAATCTCAGCTTTGATATTTTAACGTAACTTAGTCCAAACCAACTTAGTCTAACCAAAAATGTATTTTAAGTATTTTTTAACATGATCGATTCCCAAACTACTTTTTCCGAAATCCCGGCTATACTACTTTAACTCTATATTTCTGTACAAAAAAAAACGAGGATCGCAGCTGGCTAATTTTTCCGAAACCATCGCGGAATCACAGCAGTTTTGACAGAGCATCGTAGATTTGTTTTAGATTTTTGAAGGTTCTTCAGGAGGGTTGAGGAAATGAAGCTAATAGTGGTTTCGTTTGTATTCCATGAAATGCTTTTGGATGGAGTATATTTACTTTCTTTCCTTATTGTTATTATTCCCCATCCTTTAAAACTTAATTTCTGCCATATTGTTCATATCAATACTTTCTTTCATTTCTATGGCCTGGACAACAGACGGACGAACTGATGGTTGGACATGACCTCTGAATCAATATTGAACTAATCATGGGCATACATTTTCATAGGCCACATGTCGCGTTATGACATGCGCATGCATGTAGGTAGCATTAAACTATTTTTACTAAAGAACATAGGTCTGTTCCCGTACTTTGAGAATTATTTTTAGTTCTTGATGAAATTTAAAAAATATTTGTTGTTGTTTAGTTTTAATTAAAAAAAGGAAAGGTTTACACAGAACTTTTTACCTTTTTTGAAGTACGTGAACAGACCTTACAAATTTTTACTTAAACTATAATATACTCAATTTGATATGTTTTTTAAAGGATATACAAATATGTTTTTGTTTTTTCTTATATCATTGCAGAATCCTCCATGGACGAAATGTCACAGGACTCCAGTGTGCATTGTATGCAAAGTGAAGTGTGACTAGAAAACGCTGAAAATCACTAGAAAAGCTGTTAGAGCTTCAAGGTGTGTCACATTAATGAACACAATACGTCCGTTTCTAGTCAAAATTAAATTTAAAATTAAAAATAGAAAAATAGGAAGTGTGTTTCGCAAAAAAACGCACAATTTGTTAATTATTTTTTAAATACAGAAAACAAAAACAATTAACGTCCAGTAAAAAAAACAAACAACGGCAGTTCATATACAAAAAGATGAAAAAAATTTTGCTCAAAATTGTAAAACGAAACGTTCCGTTAAAATTAAAAAGTAAAGCCAAAATAACCAATTGCTGCTGCAGTATTATGAATGAAAGAAAAAAGAAAAAACTTTTGTAAATTATAATAATGAAATTCTTCTAAAAATCTCAACAATTTCGGCCAAGTAATAAAATACGTAGAACACATAAAAATAAAACGCACATCACAATTAAATTGTTTGCTCAAAGCAATTAATTCAAAAATTTACTATATGATAAAAATCGTGCTGATGTTAAATTGTAAATTTCGTAATATTCCTAAATAAATAGCATCTTTGAGTTTAAGTTTTATTTTAGTTTAGCAAAACAAACGAATCTACGAAGACATTCCTAATCTAAAATTAGTTAATTCAATTTAGATCTAAGCGTTTTCATTAGATGTGTAAAGTAAATGCCACTCCTATTTATTTAAAATAAAAACTACTTAATTTGAGTACATTAAATAAAAATGTAAAATTGTTATTGTTTATAGTATGTATGTTATTTTTATAAATATATTCATATTCCAATTTTCAATTAAATTGCACAAATTTGAGCTCTATTCAAACAAACACACGACCACCCTACCTAACACTACCATGTCACCACTCATCGCATATTTTTGTCGTAAGCGTAGCACTTGTAAATACATCCAACAGTACGATTCTAAAGTTATGAAATTCTAGTTAACGTAATAGATAAAAAAAATTAGCATAAAGACTGCGTGAAAGTTGAAGATTTTCAAATAGAGGGTGTTTTTCGTTTTTTTTTTTTTTTTTTTTGAGTGAAAGAACTTTGAATTGCTATAGAGCACATGACAGGCGCGAGGACATAAAGTGATAAGAAAAAATTTCAAAATTCTGCAGGAATGAAATGAAATAAATAAATGAAATGAAATCAAAAAACGTTTGCATTTTTTTATTTTTCGTATTTTGTTTTTACATGAAAATTTTTTTTGAATCAGTGGCGTCAATTCGGTATGGCTGAGGAGGGCATTAGCCACCCGCAAGGATCTGATACTAGTTATTATGAAATACATCAATTCAATAAAACCATCTAATAGTGATGGAATTATAATTCCCCCCGGCCCCCTCCCAAGATTTTGGTGAAGTGACGCCACTGTTTTGAATTCATTTTAATGGTATCTATACTCGTATATGACGTTTGAAAAATGTAATATTGATTTCAGTAGAATTACAATTGGTACATTGCCATGGGCGACTAAATGCTTATATTCGGCCCTGGTTTCTCATCTTGTACGGAACTACGTCTCTTTGTCGAAACTCACTTTTTGTTCAGATCTTGATGAATATAACGTCTTAAATGATATATTTGCTTGTGCGGTAGGCGTGCCTGAAAACCGATTTTACCAAAATTCGAGAAACATCCCCAAAAGTTTTCCGAAACCGTGGATATCACATGAAGACAAACAGATAGATTCACAGACAGACTGAAAGACAGGCAGAAGTATATAGCTAAATCGACTCAAGACTCTGATCAACTCTCTTATTTGCGTTACAAACGGAATGACAAAATGACTGACTGTAGGGTATAAGAATATAATTCAAAACATAATCTAAATAGCTATTTGTATGTTCTTTAATTCAATAAAAAGTTCATTCACTCTTAAAAATCATCCTATATAAGATGCATTTAAAACTAAAATTCAATCCATCTAGAATTGTATAAGATTTTTTTTTTTCAAAATCGTAAAACTAAATGTACCTCTGTAAATAGCATAAAAAAATTGTCAGAAGTTATACTTAAAAAATTCAAATATTTAAAAAAAAAAAATAAAGCTAAGTAAATAAATTATTATGTGATAAAAAAATTAAGTCCAGTGTTTATAATACAGGGGAACTTGGAGCATAATGGTTTAACAGACATAATGGAACCAATTTTGAATTTCAACATAACCTAATAATTACATACATTCGAATAAACTTTCTCTGTTCTTGGTATGTTCTTAAAAGTCATTGGGGATGGTTTTAAAGTTATTTGGGTATATTTTAAGAAACTAATTCCTTAGTAATTTTCAGCCAGGATTTTCATTAAATCTTATTCGTTGTTGAATTTAAAGCCTCAAGTCAAGCCTAATACAAATTTAGCATGCATATTTGCACTCGTACACTACATTTTTTTTTTTTTTTGAAGATATGTCCTTTTGAATTAAACATTTAAGAAAATGCTTTGGTTCGCAACTAAATTAAAAATGGAGCTTTGTTATTTGCTTTAGGTAAGCTGCTTAAAGTTATAACATACGTCTTACAACTTTCTCTCTAGGCATTTGAAACTAAAGTCTCTCACAACTCACATCGTACTTAACAACAATGGAGTCACACCGGCTTGAGTTAACTTCGAAAGACTTTAAGCAAAAAGATATAACAACTTATCTTCAATAATGCCGCATGCGACTTCTGCCGCTAGAACAATGAACTTCTGCCGAATGTTTTTTTTTTTAGTATCGTAGTTTCCACTGGTAATAAAACAAAACAAAATTGGCTACATGACCTGAGATTTGGCTATATTCGATAGATTATTTTATACCACTTAGAATTCGGATATGATTTCGAGCATATGAACGCCAAATGCTTTCAAATGGTCTTGATTCGATGGCTTATCCCTGACTTACAAAACAGCTCAATGTATTGAAATTTTTTGAGATAGAGGAGATACAATTTTTGAAATATTCTTTCAATATGGTTTTATGGGCAAAGCTTCCTGGTGTTCCGTTTGCTACAATTTTTGTACTACGTTCAATGCGGTTCGATCCATATAGTTTAAGATATTAACGGAAAAATTGATTTTGCGATTAATTTGCATCGGATGTGCTCATATTTTCTAATAGCAAAAGAAATCGTTTTTTCTTGAAACACCTTTGAAAACTTCTATATTATTTAATTTGCGGTCGAGTTTTCATTTCTGTTTTGGCCCAATTGTTTTCGGTGGTCTTTTCCTAAACTTCCGAGATCAATTATATGTATGTATATTCTTTTTATGTTATCGAAAATAATTTAATCGCAATTTTGTACGAAAATTCAGCTATATGTTTTTGTTATGAAAATCATCGAGCTATTAACTGAATGTCTCTTCAAAAAAATTGGTGAATAAGTTTGATTTGCATCAGACTATATTTAATTGTATCTGATTTTAACTCATCAATACCTTAGTTCGAAGGAAACTATACATAGTATATCGCAATTATTCAGAATGTAGAGTATTATGTAGATAATATCCTGCATATGAAGTTATGAAGCATTCAAAATTTTATATAAAACCCCTTTGGACTTGATAATAAATTGAACTAAACTACAATTGAAGACATTTGAAGTCGCTCACAAAATAATAAAAATAAATTTGCGTCAACTGAGTTAACGCAATAAAATGTTTGACAACAGCAATTGTTTCCCCGTAAAAGTTAAATGTCATCAGAAGTGTCTTTCATACTTTGAAATACAAATACTTAGTAAAGGATTGCTTGTATTTAAGTAAACAGAAAGGCAACTTGCCAGACTTTATGTCAGCATGAATCACTTAAGTTATATGGAAACTCATCTGGTACAATTGGCAAGTCATGGTCGAACTCGCCAAACCGTTTCTACCTCTAATGTACTCAGCAAACATCAAGCTTGTTCTGTTCCAAGTTCATTTGCTTATAACGCTTCTACTTCGTTTCTCTTTCAACTCCGCAATTCACTTTAGTATTTTATATGCCAACAATTTATTTGTTATTAATTGAATTATAAGCCATGATTATGTGAAGATTTCCTGCAGTGCTCCTGAAATGTAAAGTGATCTTGCAATCCAAACAAGAGAATCAGAAATATGTTCGCTGCGCCGAGACCTTAGCATACCAATGCTTACCTACCTATCTGTAAGATACAGATACAACGCAGTGATGTTGTCTCATCGAATCGAATAAACAATGAGTTTGTGAATCAATTTGTGAATCACACAATCGGGCTTCATGATCACAGCCAAGGTGGATAAATTAGAAGTAGAATAAAAAGAAGAAGAAGAAGAAGAAGAAGATAAAGTTAAACAGCATCGCGTGACAGCGCATTTACTTGGGAAGAAAAGTCAAATGCAGGACATACGCTTCGATAATTTCGTATCTGATGGTTTAGAATTGTATCTTTCTGTATTGCACTTGTTGTGTTTGCATTTGTTGTTGTTGTAGATTGAATTTGTGCCCATTAAAGGTGCTGCTGCTGCTGTTGTTGTTGTTGTTATATGCCCATGCATCCGCTTGGTCTAGCAAATGATCTCTTGATCAGATCGCAGTGCAATGTATACGTTGAATGTATTCATCTAAACGTGGCTATTTATTCAATCTTACGAAAACATCAACAAATCGCCGTCGTCATCATTAATAATGATCACACCGCGACTGCAAATGACTCCTTAGATATGAGCAGCACTGTCAGTACCAACATATGGCAAGACCATGCTCACGTAGTACTCATAGTGTAACAGATGCAGGCAATCAAAATGTTCGCCTGTCAAATTTAACAGATCTTAACTCGCATGCGTTGTATCTTTATTATTGAAATTGTTAAATGGAAATGGAAATGAGACCTGTATTTCGAGGGTTGGGGGAAGGCGAGCCAGCAAAAGGTATTGGGAGTTGTGTTATGATGACCATATCAGAATTCAGCAGATTCAACAAGTCGATGCAAACGCAGCGTGTAGCATTCAATTTTCGTAAAAACAGAATTATGAATGATGAAATATTTTTGTATCTGAGACGTGTTCACGGTCTTGGGAGCATGTCATCCATATCGGTATCTGCATATATATTTTGTTGTAAATGTGATATTCAATTCAATTCTTGTGCTAAGTTTGAATATGACCGATTGTGCGCTGAGTAAGAAATTTGTGCACAGGTGAGCAAATAAAGCATTTTATTATTCAATAAATTTTTATATATTAAATATATAATCGAGTTACTAAGAAGTTATTTCAAAATACAAAAAAAAAAAAGGAAACAACTACGTATAATGCCGGCCGTATTAATAAACGACAATTATCAAGCGCCTAACTTTAAACGGTGTTTTAACAACTGACTAAGCATAAATTCTACATAATAAGAAACAACGACATTAATAAATAATTTAATGGAGTCCATGCCAAGAAGATGTGCAGTTGTAATAAAAAGCAGAAATTATTTGATCAAATATTGATTTTATTTCTTATTCATTTGGAGTTTAAAAGAATTGTTGCAAATGTTTTGTACAGCCAACTACGATACATTTTTATATTTAACTTAAATGTTATTTTTGTATTAATGATGAATGCACTTTTTATTTTTATTTTAATTAATTAATATGTTTAAAAAATTACTTTTAGTTTTACAAGAAAAATTCTTTATTATAAATAAAAAAAAAAGGAAAGTGTTTCTATTCACTTTCTCTTGCATTTTGTTCCACTGTTCACGTTTTGCTTACAGCCGCAATAAATGTGCGAAAAACATAATTTTTCAAAAATCATTCAAACACTTGTTAAATATTTTTATGAGAGCGACATGGAACCAACCACTTCGATATTCAAAACTCAATCTCGACTCAATTTCACACAAAGTCAAGAAGAATTCTTAAATTTTTACACTTTGCTGCAGTTTATCTTATTTCGATTTGTTATTATTATTTTTGTTGTTATTGTTGTCGTTGTTGTTGTTATTCTTATGACATTGTTTTCATACCAAACGATGATTTCAACTTTTTCTCAACAACGCAGCAGACTCGAACATTATCATATTTTTATAGATTTCTTCATTTCAGTTCTTCTTTTTCATGTTTTTCTGAAATAAAAAATATGCCCTATAGCATATTTCGTTGTTGTTGTTGTTGTTGTTGTTGTTGTTGTTGTTGGTGCTAAGAAGTCTTCACCTTTTGATATATCAATTCTTCATTGAGCTGAAGATGATTGAATGGTTGCGTTGGCATGATCGATTACAACAAAAAATGAGAATCGTAAAAAGAAAAGAAAACAAATCCGATAGAGAAATACACAAAGGACAGATTTTTATTTTGAGTCCTGTTTTTTTTTTTTTTTGTATTTTTATAAGTCCACAAAGTTTTGAATGTGCGTCTCGTATGTTGCAAATATTTTGCAGCATCAATCAGCCAGCGACAGCGCAAACTGGACGCATGCGCGCAGGCGCATATTCGAAGTGGATAAATCACGCGCTTTTGACGCGTGTCCAACGACGCCGCGTGATTAATTTGCCTGCCTCGAATGTGTTACAATTTTGGGTGAGAAATACCAACGTGACGGGCGTGATTTGAGTACTAGAAAATGATGAGTGTGGAATTCGATAACTTTTTAATATGCAACAAATTTTTGAGGGCTTGGAGTAACAGCAATGCTTTAGAAATGAGCTGTGGGCATTCGTAGATATTAACCCATTTTTCACCGTAATCGCTTGCAAAAAATATATTCTAAGCACATTTTTGTAGAATATGATTAAATTTCTCCAGATTTCTAAGGTTGTATATCGTGAAGCAAAGTAATGGGTAACTAGGTTAGCTTAGTTAGGAGTGGCAGTCAGCTACGAAACCGACTCACTTAGACCAAATGTGATCCGTTGTAATACCACAGGTTGTCTGACTATTCCCTCTCGTTAAATCAACCAGATTTCTATGGGTAACTAAAGTAAGATGAAAAAATTATTGTAAAAAAAAAAATTGTTTTAAATCAAATGAAATCCTCATTAATTTACGAAAAATAAACTATACCACCAACAACAAGCAGTAGCGCAGAAAACATCAACAACAACAACCAATATCTGTCATGTTGCCAATGTGTTCTCAACTTGTGAATCTGCATATAGAAACGTACGCTGCCACCCAAAAGTGGATAATAAAGCAAAACTTGTTGACAACATTCGTTGCGACAACATTGAAGCAACAACAGCAGCAACAGCAACAGCAGCCAGAGCAACAAACGGAAACAACGTCCTTGTTACTGCTGCCGTTGCTGTTGCTGCTGTTGGCAGCGACATGCGCACAACATGAAAATTTCGCCAATTAACACCTTTTAACGTGTTGCGCGCGCGTTCACATCCCTTTGGTCTGGCTGCATTGCGCGTTAGTTGGTTTGGCGCGTTAATTAAAATTAATCCAAATGCAAAGCAAAACACTTTCAACATTTTACATCCAGAATTGTCCTTAGGAATTTGTTAGTGTCAGATGGACACAAAAGAAAACGTCCCGTAAACGATGTCTGCACGCATAAAGGTTGTGAATTGAGAATCACCAAATTTGGCAATGTATTAAAAAATTGATTTATTGGATTTTTCAGCATCTTTATTCTTTGCCTATTGTTCTTAAACTTAATTGGGATTTAATGGATTTTATTTAATATTGTTATGCTGAAATTATTCAAAATTTCCAATTCGATCAAAAAAAAAAAAAAAAAAATCATCGGAGTGTTTCGTTATGTTAATGTTGGAAAATCTGAGAAATCTTGAACAAGGCGGTCTAATGTTGAAATGATTAGAAAACGTGAAAAAAGTCCAAATATGTTGTAAGAGTCAGGTAGGTATGTTGAGAAATTCGATATTATAGATACGTAAGTCTGACTAACTTTGATATCAAAAATGTTACCATCCAATAGCAACATATTCTCACAAATTATAAAATCTAACCTGCTCGTCCCAAATAATACGAAAGTTTCCCTTACAGACAGAATACGCCGGACACGAAAAAAAAGTAAAAAACTTAAAATTAAACATTGAAAAGACCTTCAGAAATAATTGAAAACACTTTGTTTCGAAATCGATGCAGCAGCGCCTGCCTGCCAACAACACCAAAATAATTCACATCGACATCAACTCCACAAAAATAATTAATTAAAATGCAGAATGCGTACACAAATGTCGACTTGGTGTTGCAGCTTTACAACTCATCTGCATAGAAGCATTGACCAGCACGCACGCACACACAAACACAAACACAAATGCAGTGCAGTTCTGCTGCAAAGTCATTCTCATGTTGATCACTGGACAGCGGTAAGCGAATGCCTCCAGTGGTGGTGAAAAATCTCGAACAAGAATATCGCACCATGTAATCTCATTTGCGCATCCGTGTTGAAACAAATGTTTGCGGGGTGTCGCCGTCGCCGTCATCGTCAGTGAAGCAGTAATAAGAAGCAGCACATCAATACAGTATTTGTTGCATTCAAAAATCGCAACAACACCTTCGCTTTACTTAACTCCAGCAGCCAGAACATGTCCATCTTCATCATAGGACGTCGATGGGTTAAACAAACAGCGCTCTTAACACTTTTATGCAAATGCTGCATCGTGTCAATGTGAAGTCTGTGAGCTGCATGCAAATTATCCGAATCTGCCAACTATACGAGGAGTTACCAAAGTGAATCCCCTAAAATGCAGACAGAGTTCGAGTAGTGACTGACTGAGTAACTGAGTGAATGACTCTGCTTCAATGTTTATTGGATGTTGTGTTGTGCAGCTTCTTAACATAAATTGAACAACTGCACGCAATGCATTTGGGCGCCCACTCTGTCAGTGATTTTTTTTTATGGATTATCACACTTTTATCGCTCATAATTCATACAAGTAGCAAGTAGCTAGTTGGCAGGAGTGTAGCGCGTGTTGCAACACAGCATCCGAAACATTTGAATGTCCAGCAACGTTTATGAATATAATTTGTTCAAATGAAATATGAAAACATAAGCAATTGGAGTCCCGGTGATGACAGATGTAAAGAAATTGTAGTGTATTATAAGGATGGAAATACTGTGAGCACTCGTGGAATGTACTTTCTGCCTAATAAATATCAGGAGTTACCTATTTAAAACAAACTAAACATGCTGAAAAAAATTGACTCAAAATTTAACAAATTTAAGTGTGATCTACATATATACAAATATGTTTCTCGTTCTCGATCATACAAGAAATAGGTTTTTAATATATGTATGTATGTAGTTTCTTTATCGTTATCGGGACTAAGAACGATGTTCTCGGTGAAACATTGTTTGGAGCACTTATGTTCTTGTGAAACAATACTAATTTTTTTTTTAGGGTAAACCAAATATATAATTTGATTGAATGAATTGCATAAAATTGTTTGAATCATATAAATATCCTGTTGCTATGTGATTTAACAGGAGTTCGCACTCGAAAGCGCTGGATTGGCTCTTTAATCTGCTGCCATTTGTCTGGTTTGGTAAATAAATGGCGACTAGTGACGCTGTGAGATTTAATAAAACTTTTGTATGGACAACCGGAAAGACAAGGTATTCAAAATTCTTAGTTGTGAACCATCCAAACTGGATTAAACACCTCTAGTGATATCTTCCACGAGACATTTTTAGACTCGTACTCTAGATCAGCGATGGGCAAGTAGTGGCACTTTCCGCCCCCATGGCTCAAACCGTTATTTGAAGGACAAGCAATCAAAAAACAATTCGCAGAGTTACAACGCTATCGATGCACGGCGTTGACTTAAGTTCAAATGAAAAAAAAAATAAACTCACAAAGGCATTAGCGACGGTGCCGCATTGTGTCTCGACGAATGCAGCAATTGTTTTTGTTTGTAGTGAAATTTGGTTTTTTTGTGCTGTTGGCGGATTTGGAAATGAAAGCAAAAAAATTAATATTTTTTTTTTGTTGCTTGATTTTGTTGTTGCGCACTTTTGCTAGATTTTCATGCCCACCACTGCTCTAGATCAAGGATGCACAGCTCGAGCTCGTTCAGCTCTTTAAGATCTTGCAACAATAGAAATAGCAAAAAATATCGAGTTCTACTCGGGCTCTATCCGTTATCATTTCGGTTCGCAAAGACCGCATGCTTTTTGTTTGAGTAATTTTGTCTTTAACAAAACTTACAGCCTACTCTAAATTGGTGGATGCCAATACAAAATAAATGAACCCAACCCAAATACGCATCGTACGTTTAGTACGAAATGCTATTTGTTTGTGTAATTTTTGTCTTTAAGGCGCGTCGGCTCGTTCAGCTGTTTCGGTACGCAACTGCTGCATGCTTTTTGTTTGTGTGATTTTTGTTTCCAATTCACTTTGCTACCTGCGCTGAGCTTTTGCTTTGCTTTTTCGAATCAGATTTTAATGCACATCTCCGCTGCTGCTGAATAGACTGAGAGTAAAACGCCTCTCTCTTAACTTTTTCATTGACAGCTCTAAGTTAAACTGAAAAATTGGAAATGGTGCCCATTAGAGAGAACTTTTTAGAGTTCAGTCGAGTTAGAACTTTTTATGAAAATTGAGCTATGGCCGTCGAGTTCAGTTATCAACCTATATTTCGGCATTCAGGCTGCCTTTAGTTTTGCAACAGTTACATACAGTTTTTATATCCAGATCATTATCAACCATATGACTTTGACAAATGTGTGGCACTACTCGTACAAATCAATGATTCGTGTATTTTGAACGTGTTACATGCATTTCATTTTAAACTTTCAGTTTTATCTGATCTCTTTAAAAAAAAAAAAAAAACAATTTTCTTAATGTTTTGCTCAATATTTTAGAGAACAATCCAAGCTTCTTTGCTATCACTAAACTATATTTAAATAGCTGGGGCAATATGTTGCCAAACAGTCGCCTATCTGAAGAATATTAAAATATATCCAATTCTTGCGCTTCTCATCAATCTTTATAAATCAAATCATTTTGGCTGTGATTCCACAAGCATCTTGATTACCTTTAATAACCCAACTGCGTTTAAACATTATGTGATATACGAATGTCTTCATAAAACAAAAGCAGGTTGACCCTGATTCTGGCAACACGTTGTGTGTTGATCTTTCACAGCAGCAACGGCAGCTCAGCTGAACTTATCGCACCTGTGTACCTACTAAAAAAAAAAAAAAGAGATCTGATGAACCCGGACGGATGATGCTGTGTTGCATTTTATATTCTATGATTTTCATGAGAATCTTCGCTTTTTTCTATTTTGTGTCCAAATCAGAACCAACATTGCGTAAAATTTATTATCATCAGAAACAGCGGAAAAAAAGGTATCCCCAGGGGCAGTGATGGAGTGATTGACTCATAAATATTCATAACGTATTTGGGAAATTCTACTGTTTGTAGAGTTTATGGCGCAAGACTACATTTGAATTCTAATTGAAAATTCAAGATAATGCGTAGAGATCGTTGCTTTGGCCTGCTTCCCGGTGATAAATCAATATTCTCACCGCTGCGGACAACATCACTTGTATCTGGAGATATTCATACTTAATCCCTGGCGTATCACTCGTAGTATTTTTTACAATAAAAACAACAAAAAAAAATTATAATCTTAAGGTTCAACACTTATGGCCAGATAAGTTAAAAAATTGGTTCACGCCTTAACATCAGGCAATGCTGGGACTTCAGCTGCGACTCTGCGTTAACCCAGTATTTGTAGGAATATATTAAATGCAATAATTTACATCTGGACAAAAGCCATGACAATGAAAATAATGGCATCTCACAGCGTCGCGCTGCATTGAAAAAATATTTAATCTAAAACTTATGAGACCAGCGCAAAGCACCGAGCGAGGCTTTAAAGAAAAGCCGCGTATACGCCGAAGAAATATGAAAAATAGCTGACGAGAAAAAAAAACGAAAACCAAAAAGTTTAAAAGGTGCCAAATAGCAACTTGCAGGGGATTTCATATCTTTTCGCGTCGTTGTTTTTTTTTTCTTCTTCTGCACTCTGTATGTGAGGAACTTATCATAAATTTGCAGTGAGCATTTGTCCCTTATGAAGTCTAATCCGCATTTATTTTATTCTCGGCTACAAATCGTCGCTTTAATAATGTCAACATGAGTTATTTGATCAGCGCAGAAAAAACGAGTCTGTGTGGTTTCAAGCTGTCAGTTATTTGCATATCCCAGTGCATAGATTGTCATTCGCATTTTAAAAGTTTTCATCTACTTGTGTGAAAAAGAGTTAAACTTCTAAAATTGATGCGATCAAAACGTGCAAAATATGTATATTGAAAAATTGAACTCCAATTGTCTGCGTAGCCTCCATATGTAATAAGAAAGTATATCATCAATAGGGAGAAATTTGTATAAGATTTTATCGTGCGGCAGAGGTTAAAAATTATGAAGCTCTAAGCAATATAAATATGTAATATCAACAATATCTGCCATTGCATTGTTCCTGCGTTATTAATTACTACCCTTTAAAACTGTAAAAAAAGGTATCATAAATAATTTATCGCGTCTGCCTGTGTATGTATGCACAAAAACAGATAAATAGAAGAGGCAGACGCTTTTATTGCTGCGCTTAAGAGTAATTAAATTTTTTTCAAAATTTTATGATATTTTCAAACTTAAGTGATTAAGTCAGGCACTTTATAAATATTGCTGCATTTAAAAATTGCAATATTACACACATGTTATTAAAAAATTTCGCGTCTGCCTCTTAACTGACTGGTTCCTATGCTTATAAAATACAAAAAAATGCAGAGGGCAGACGATTCCATCTCTGATTTTTTGAAGGCAGACGTTTTTGAGCACTTAAGGTACATACTGTTAAGGATATATCCAGGCCCGGATTTAGAAATCTGCCGCCCTAAGGCCAGGCAGAAATTGTTGCCCTTCTTCAATAGTAAATATAGAAAAAAAAATTTTGTAATATCAAAAGTGAGGACTTTTTTTATGCTTGTTAACATTTTTAAGTAAGTTAGTGCACACAATCCCAGTATTTGCACTTTTTTCCCCCTGTGTAAATAAATTTCAAAAAATTAAAAACAAAAAATTTCAAAGTTCACAATATTTGCCACCCTAGCCACTGGTCTAGTGTGCCTATAAGGTAAATCCGGTCCTGGATATATCTATATAATACTAATACCATGCAAATTTTGTTGTCCAAAACTAATTATTTTAATTTTCCGATCATTCTATATGGGGTATACTATGCCAAATCGGATACCATTTTGCTTTTATTTTTGATTTTGTAATTATTTTTTAGCCTCTAGAAATTTTTCCATTATTTTTTTTTTTTTCACTGAAATATCGTTAATTGAAAATTATTGTACAGATACTACAGATCTACATACATAAGTTCCAGTATGGCAGGATTACTGAAAAATTTATATATACAATATCTCGGTGGGGTTTGAAGAGAAAAGATTATTAAAATCAAAACAACAAAAAAAAAACGGCTAAAGCTAGTCATAGTAGCTTAATACATTGCTAAATAGAATCCTCAGTGGCCTTTGAGCCCGTTTCTAAGCCCGATATGTTGCCTTTTTGGCATAGATTTTTGGGAACCCAAGTGAAACAAAGCGAAACCAAAATTGGTTTTACCAACTGAACTGAATAGCAAGCTTAGTAAAACAATTATTTGTTGGTTTTATTTGAACACATCATTCTTAAGTAGTTTACTGGGCTATGACAAACAACTTACTGCACTTAACGCGCGAACCTCCACAGGAATGGTAGCAAATTTTGCCTTCAAAGTCCTTACTTAACATCAACACAGCGGGATGCAACACTTTGGAGCGTACAAAGCGGCAAACCTTTAGCACTTTGGAAAAATGCGAAAATTCGAAAAAACAAAATCCAATTCAAAAACGCTTAAGCCAACTGGAAGCGTATTGCATTACGCGCCTCATAAATCAGTACACGTAGTTGAAATACCACACTACTTCGACAATGTACAATATGTAAGTCTGAGCCACTTGCGAACCACAGATCTGCATTCAAATGCTGATCCTACTTCTCACAAAGACTAAACGCAGTTAAAATATACGACCATGCGTGGATTGTAAGCGTGCGCGCGCGCATTACTGAGCCGTTAATAAAGTAAATTTCATTTTGAATTATTGTTGCCATACCGTGACATTCTTCTGTTAAGTTCCGTTTGCATTGATGCGAAGGCGGTACTTGATATCATATGCTGACATGTTTTCCCTATCCCCTACCCGTTTTTAAACTTGGCCTATAGCGGCCCACTACTTTACGCACTAAAGAATTTGCAATTCACAAATATGCTGTTGTCCAACACAACGATCCTCATCGGGACAGTTTTAAAAGTGGTAATGATCAAGGCAATATCTGAAGGCAGTACGTTTCGCCTGTGGCTTGTGCCCCTAAGTAAAATTTAAGACCTACGGTACGTTGATGATCGGTCATAGCTTCTGCTTCACTTCAACGCGATTTGTTACGAGATATAATTCATTTATCCGGTTCTGTTGCAAGATTTTTGTGTTGAGTTTAATATATGGCGATTGCAATAATTTAAGGATTTAAGTGATGGCTGTGTCATTGTTGTTGAGGCATTTTTTTTATTTTGGTTTTAAACTTTTAATTTTTCACGAAAAAGTTTGGACTTGAGTTATTAACTCTCTTTTTTGGGACTAAGTGATATAAAAATAAATACACGTGCAATTTTATATTAATATTACAATTCTACAGTAAGTCTTCGATTTAGTCCTGTGAAATATATAAGGACTTTATGAGTTAAAAACATAAATTATGAACGAATTAATAAACGGTGACAGGACTTAGGACGTCGTGTACCTCAATGAATCCAGATATCATCAGACCCAGGCTTCCTGATCAGCGTCTGATCGAAAATGTGTGGAGGTGTAATTCATAAGGCTGTGCAAAGGGCCAATCTCGTTCGAATAAACTCGAAACTTTCACAACATTTTAGCACCGAACCAAGTTCGTTTCGCTCGACTTAACTCAGTTCGTTTAGTTCGATGTCTCGTTAATTTTCTTCTGTTTCTGTCTGTGGGAAAAAAGTCGCAATTTGAGCAATCGAGTAGATCGAAGCTCATGAATTGCAATCGTATGATACGGACAACGAACAAACTGAAAATGAGTTATGTCAGCGAATCTAGTAGTTTGAGTTTGACTCGTTGCGTATGGCAAAAGCTCGAACATGTTCGATCAATTCGTTGCACAGCATTAGTAGTTATGTCCAAGGGCCGTACGAAACCCTAAGAACGGAAATCTATTTAAAATGTAACATCGTACTTGGGGCCCTGGACAATTAGAACGAAGGAAGAAGGAAACGTGCCCGAAAATCAATTGTGACATTTAGTATGAAAATGTCGTATTAGTACATTAACGCTCAAATCCACTTCCAATGTGACCGTTTTCATCAGACTGCCCTCGGATTTCAACGCTTACAGCTTGAGATTTGAACACACTAAAGACTTAATATTTCATCTATATATTCTCCCATAGAGTGGCAAGCGATCTACATAGATCATACAACAATATCTCACCTACAATTGGACCAAATACAGTGGTCAAGCAGAACTGCTTGATGTCCACCCTGTTATATCTATTTGTGCTAGAGTCTATGGGATGCAATCGAACTTGTAGGCTGACTTTAAGAACTAGCTTTGGCGACGATGTTGATTTCTTATCACGATTTCTTATCGATATGCAAACCAACCTTACAAGGCTCAGCGATCAGGCATTCACTTTTGGGCTTCGTGTTAACATTGCGAAAGCACATAAGCACTGAAGACACAACAATAAGAATTAAGAAATCGAGAAGTGTTTGCTACAGAGCGTTTTTGGAACAGACCATAATTTGATATATTTTGCTGAGCTACCTATTCAGTACTTTTAGTGTTTCTTTTTCTTGGATTCATATTGCGCTTGAAATTTCTTCTGCACCAAAAGTACTGAACAGGAAGCTCTCAAGAAATGAAGAACTTTATTTGGCTACCAGCCATACTCCGATCTAAACTAAGATTATGAAAAGACATTGACAATGGATAGGCCACAAAATCAGGAAAAATGCTAGAGAATCTTGTCGATCAGCAGTTTCTGTGAAATTCTAGTAAGACAGAAGTAGTGGATAACCCAAAACTTTGTGACGACAAATGATTGAAAGTGATATGCCTTAAATTGGAACGAACCGGCACAGCATTAGACCAAGAGCATGTGACCGACATTTTTTTTAACCTTTGCTAACTTTGAGCAAAGTAGTATTGGGATATAAGGATATGAATAGTTGTATGTATGTTGTTCAAAGTTCTTTCTCGTTTTTTGGGACAGCGCATACATGCGACTAAATAGTTGTGCGATAGTTGTGCCACTTTGATCTGTCAATATAATGCGCATAAACACTCTCAATGGCTTACATTTAAAGTTACATGGTAGCACTCAGTCATACAACTATTTAGTCGTATGTTTCTGCAGGTTCTGCAGGAATTTTCAAATTTTTAGCTAATCTCAAAGTTTTCCTTAAGAGTTGGCTTTGCTATTTTTGTTCTCATTTGATGCCAGTGAAGTGAATATTAATTCGGGAATTATATCTAACTAAAATCATTTCAAAGTGTAATTCAAAATCATTTAATTCAAAAAAAAAACAAGTTATTTATTTTTTTAAAACGGATTGCATTTTAAAATCCCCAAAAGTACACGTACTGTGATAATTTTTTTAAAATATCAAAGTATTTCAATAAATAAATTTGTTGTTTTCATAGAAACTCAAATACCACATGACACAAAAACAATTAATCAAGTGTGAAAACGATTTTAATCGTTACAAAAACAAGTGTTACAACTTTAAATGCAACAACAAAGCAGTAAACACCCAAACAGGAGTTCATCTGTCACATTTGTGCGAAATCCAATTTTTAATGCGACAAACTGAAAAAAAAAACAGCAGCAGCAGCAACAAACAGTAAATAAGAATAATAATAATAAACAGAAAATAACAGAATAAATCAACTGGTAAAATAAACAAAAATATTCGGTGTTTATTTGACCAACACGAAGAAAAACAACAGCAACAGCAACAACAACAACAACAGCCATTTCAAATCGAAGCAGCGAAACGGCAAAGCGAACATATGCAGCGAACGCTTTGAGCTGTCAAAGTAATTCGCACCCTCAACCTCCGGCCCACATCAAACCACAGCTCACACCCTTTACAACAGAGGCACACACATGCACACTCACTGTTACACAGATTTCCCTAGCAGCACATCCGCTGCAACAATTTGTGAGCAATGACGACGACAATTGACGAATTTTGTTACTGGGGAAATCCTGCAAACGAACAACTTCCGATTACAACTTCATTTGTTGTAAATATTTCAATTTTTGTATTTAGCAATTGCTGTTGTGTTCGTTGTTGTTGTTGTTGTTGTAGTAGTTTTTATATTTCAATCGCTGCCGTTGTTTTATCCCGCCGAGGTCCCGCAAAACCCACATCTGTCAACTTCAATGAACTGAACTGTCCGTTATCAAAAGGAAGTTCATCAACATTTTTTAACTGTGTCGTCTGTGGATTTCGCTTTTTGTTGGTGTGAAATACGCTCAAATAACATGGTCAATCGTTTGGGTTAAATTGTAGAGGCCGTCCACCCAGTGCGAAAATAGTTATAGTAAAAATGTGACAGTTAATACCAAATTTTTCCCATTAGAGGCTACTACGTCGGCTACTATTGGCATTTCATTTTGAAGTAAAATCGATGTAATGCTCTAAAGAGAATATCATTCAAATGGCCACCACTGCTTCCGTTACAGAGGCGAATACGACTGGTCATAAAACGCAAAGTCCACCCCCTGCATATGTGCTCTTTCCTTCTTGAAAACGTTAATTGCAATGGCTTAAAAAAAGAGTCCTGCATGCACAGAAAACCCATTTTGCACTGAAGTTTCTTGAGCGCCAAAATTTTTGGATTAGACACACATTAAGCCATTTTTCTCACTGGGATACAACTAACAGTGAGTTCCTTTGATCCTTTGGCTGTTGCAATTCTTTATTGAAGGGTGCTAATCTTTGCAACATATATTTGCATTATTTATTTGTTACAACAAGAACAACAACAAATTGTTGTGATTCTTGGAAGTTGCGCTTACATTCCCTGGGGTACTCTGATCCAAGAAGATGTCTTTAAAAAGGGGACTTAATAAAAATTCATTTATGCTACTTTTTGCATATCAGTGTAGTGTAAGACTTAGCTAATAATTTCATGATAAAGTTGTACGTAATAGACTTGTACTCTCATAGCTTTGGTCCTTCCTTGGAATTAAATTTGAGATTTATTCATTGCTCCCGTAGTGATGTTTGTTCGCTTGCTCGATTTCGTTCACTTGGTATTTTGTTGGAATTTGAAGTTTTTGCGCGTTTTGTTTGAACAATTAAATTATTTGCCTCGCTGTTACGATGAACCTGCCTGCCTGAGCTGCTTGGATTCGTTGGTTGTTCTTACTGGCTCATGTATCCCCTTATTTGTACATCCAAATACGAGCCACCCTCGTAGCGAATTCTTGCCGCTCAACTGCTTTACAAATATTTTATGCTTTCTGCTCCTGTTCATCGCGTTTTTTTTTTTGCTTCATTTTTTTTATTTTTGTTTTATCAAAAATACGGGTTGTACTTCGTAAGTTTTGAAGAATTTTCCCTAACCGTTCGTCTGTCCGTCCATTTGCTGTTTGTTGGTGGATTGAATTGTTCTTGCACAACTTTTTATGTTTACTTAACAAGAAAAACTATGCACAGCAGTTCGAAACTACGAAGTGTGGAGTGGGAGGGATCGGGTGCGAAAAACTGTAGCGATGTTTTATTATCCTTCGCATTAAGTTTTGTAGCAGTATTTGTATTCAGGATGTCAGTTTGTGCACTTTTTACACTTGAATTCACAAAATTGTCACGTTTGTTGAACTACATTGAAGAGTTTATTTGCAGAACTGATTTTGATATATACGGTATTTTGCTATTTGCCGAATACACGAGTGCATGCTATTTGCCAGCGTCTTGGATAAATGCTTTGTTTTTTTCTGTTGTTGAAAATTAAAGATATTTAATTGCTGTAGTATTTTAAATATTTAAAACCTTATTAAGGCGTTCATATTGAAACATAATGTATTGAAACTTATCAAGTTAGTCTTTTCACTCTCGGAGAAGTCAAGCGTTAAATTCAAATATTGCCTTGAAAAATCACTAAAAAATCCTTAACTTTTGTGGACCACTTTATATTAAAAATAATATTTGTAAAGGCGGATATGTATGTCAGTCTATTTTATTGTGAAGTGTTCTGAACTTTTCACTACTTTTTCCAAACAGCTGAATAGCTATGATATTTTCAATTCGGACAAGAATGTTTTCGGCAACAGTTACCGTCTTTAAAATAAACTAAAAAAAATTTAACATTTGTATATTAGTAGGCCCGGATTTACCTTACAGGCACACTAGGCCAGTGCCTAGGGCGGCAAGAATTTAGGGGCGGCAAATATTGGGAACTTTGAAAATTATTTTTACATTTTTTTAAGTGGTAAGTAAAAAAGTGCGAATACTTGGAATGTCGCCCCCTAAACTGCCTAAAAAAGTGAAAAAAAAAGAAAAAAGGTCCTCACTTTTGATAAAAAAAAATTTTTTTCCATATTCACCAGTGAAGAAGGGCGGCAATTTGTGAACGGCCTAAGGACGGCAAATTCCTAAATCCGGGTCTGTATATTGGCATTATTTTTAAAATCATTAAGTGATGTTTAGTATTTCAAAACGATTTTAGGCATATGACTACTGCGACGTTTTCGTATAAAGCGCATTCTGGAGATCCGGTTTGCTGTCACTTTTCCACACAATTTAGGATTTATGTCAGCAATAAATCGATATATTTATATTGACAATAATTATTGCATGTTCACCGGCCCTTGCGTAAAGGGGGAGGTTGGAAGTTCAAATCCCTCTTTGGGTGATTTTCGCACATAGATTTTAATTGGCAATATGGTCTTACTTTGAAGAAAAAGCACTAAGATTTGCAACTTTTATGAAAAGAATAAATTGAAATTCATCAATAACATTAAGTCCTTTTAGTCCTGGACGTATTTTTTCATAGATGAAACAAACAATTTGCCAGTTTGCTGCATATCTTTTTTAATAAATCAAAGCATTTCGGATTTATTAATAGCATTTTCTAGCGAAGTGATCTTATCTTTATCATTTTTAAGCACTCGCTCATATGATATCCCACTTAATCTTTGTATGTATTATCTCTCTGCATTATGTATTTGAAATTTTGTTGTCTCAAACTACAAACGATACCGAACATTTTAAATTTATCTCAAAAAAGCTACCACAGAGAAAACGAAAAAAAAATAAAACTTAAAAATTTGAATAAAATAACAATTTTTTTTTTTTTTTTGTTGTGTTCTCTCTTCAGTTCAGATAATATTTCAGCGCTTCTTTTGTCACAACGCTAGGCAACAAACGGGTGAATCTCAGCCACTGTTTGGTCAACGCCAATTAATCAAGATTTTTGATATCTACATTATGTGTGCGCGAGCAACGCCAGCGATGGCTGCAACTGGAGTTTCAACTACAAAGTGGCTGTGCTTCCAAATTTAGGGTCAAAGTTATTACAAACGTTTAATATTTTTTTAAATGTAGCGTCATATTTCAACAAAAACTAAGCAAAACAAAAACGCTCAGCTCAGATTACAAGCGATTGCAATGGATCGCTACCTGTGAACCAATGTTGCCAGATCAATTCGAAACGAATTTGCTTGTAAATACTGAATAATGGAAATTCAAAATCGAAAATAAGTTTAATCAAAGTGATTTCGTATAGGTAGTATACTCCAATTTTTTTATCCCATATTGTACAAAGTCGGGATTAAGTATCAAAATCGATGGCTTTCTCGAAAAAAATAGCTCAGCAAACTATCGTGTTTGAAATCGTAAACGATTTGAAAACGATTTCATTACCACAAGCAAGATAAGCATGTGTTGATTCTTTGTAGAGTTTGCCAATAATCAAGTAAGCAGAAAAATATTCTTTGTGTTTTTTAAGGGAAAAAAATAACAACTATCTGGCAACATTCGTTATTCGTTACATGTTGGCAATAACGACGGCGACCATATGCTACGCTGCACTTGTTACAACATAAACATGTCCACAGTTGAATGTCTTGTGGTCTAGAGCGAAAAACAACAACAACTGACAAAGGCTTCTTATCATTGATATGGCATCAAAATCGGTTGCATTAAATAAATTATGATGAAATCTGGCCATAAGTTTTAAAGATAAGCGATCGAAATTATTTGTGACCACCACCGTTAAGGCGTCAAATACATAACATTCACATCATCTAATGTTGGCTTAGCTTCTCACATAAATTCAATTGATGAATCCTTACACCCCAATGATAACATATTTATTTTTTCTGTTATTTTTAGTCATTCGACAACGTCCTGATTACAGCATAATTACCGGATTAAAGACACGTGCTTGTTGGCTTCTTCCTTTGGCCTGCGGCTAAGTCGCGCGGGCTCGTGTGCACTTTTTCATTGCCTCCTTTATGTTTATTCGCTGACATGCGAATAATTATCGTGCGACAGCGATACCAAGATGTTGTTGTCACAACACCGCATTTTGACTGCAACGTTCGAGGGTCCTGTGCGCTGACGAATTCATATTGAATTAATAGCTTCTCATCCTGTTGAAATTATAGTAATATGGTTGAAAAAACACAAAGCCTGCTTTTAGGCGCGCGCACATTAAAAATCAATCAAACGAAATTAACGCATTGACAATGTCCATGTCCATTTCCATCAAGTATTCTCGACTTCTTTTATGTCGAAATTGTTTTAGCAATTATTTGTAACTTCTTTTCAAGTGGGTGCAATATGGGTTTTATTGGTGTGACAAAGTCACCCTTTTTATATGCAGCAAATATTTTGTTGCAATTTCATGAGTGATTACTTAAGGGCAAGGAAGGATGCATTATGCATGCGGCGACACGCGTTTTTTATTTTATTCATTTTTAATTTTATTTAATATGAATTTCAATATAATTATAAAAATAAATAGTTGTCATGCATTTATATAGATATCAAAAGCATTTTTTGACTTTTTATGAAACGCAGCTTGCACGAGTTGCTAAAATAGCTTCCGATCCAGTTTTCCATGAAGCTCAGCTGAAAAGTACTGGTACAACTTTTGATCGGAACAGAATTCCTGGAGTTAAATTTATGACAGCAGCATCAATAACACAGTTCTTCTTAGTTCCATCAGTATATAAACTTTGAACGTTGATTTCTACTAAGAGCCCGTGTATACCTACTACAAGATCATCAATGGCAAATGTCCTTAATATAGGTATAGGAGATACTTAGTACATCTAGCATGGGATAGAAGTAGTGGCTAGAGTAAACTATAGATTTTGTGTATTTTTCTTTTTGTCATGCCTGGAACAAAATCAGGCCTTTGAATCAAACTTGGCTCCAGTGCTATGGCGAGAACAAACTCTTGCAAATTTTTTAATTTCTTTAATTTCCAACACTCGTGCACCGTGAAATATTTTTGAAACCAAAATAGTTTAGAAACCTAAGGTCTCTAAAATAAGGCCTCTAAAATAATAAATGTAACATGTGATGAGAAAAAAAAATTTCATTGCAAAAACTCTTTTGGGCGACCTTTCGATTCCGTTATATGACAAAGAAAAAAAGGACATAAATTTTTATATCACAAAAAGTTTTGGAGCCCTGCTGATCTCCCATGTTCAGTGTGACGAGCAAAAAATGACTAACAAGTACCTACCCATGGCCTAGTCAAAACTTATGAGCCTTAAATTAAAAATTAACTAAAACTAAATCTCAAAAGAAAATAAAAAACTCGAATAAAATATATGAATTTTAAAAAATGGTTTTTAAAAAAAAGCATTAACTTTAAAAAACTTAATCTACCGCTAAGTCCACACACTTGCCGGAAATAGGCACGGACTTCCCACGTATCGAAATCTTGATTTATTCATATTTTACCTAACATGGCTCTTGTCCAGATTATGGTAGATCATTTTCAGGTTATTATCTTAGTTATACATACAGTCATAATGACAAGAATATTAGGCAAGCGCAGGCCCGAATTTAGAAATTTGCCGCCCTTATGGGAAAAAAAATTTAAAAAATTAGGACCTTTTTTTTCCCACATGCATTACCACACTTAAAAAAATTTTCAAAGTTCCCAAAATTTGACGCCCCTAAATACTTGCGCCTAAGGCACTGGCCTAGGTAAATCCGGGCTTGGGCAAACGCGTATATAGAAGGTGAGGTATGGGATGATAGCAGTTCCTGAGATTGGAAGATATAGAATTTAATAGAATGGAACTGGGTTTCGGCTGTAAGATTCAATGATATCAATCTCAAAGTTCATCCTATAGCTAACAATATCTAACTTTTATTTCCATTAAAAACCCCTTATGAATGAAGATAGAATATCGCTTAAGGGACTGCTTTTAGGGACTGAAAGGGATACTGACTTTGCACATTTAAAGAAGTTTATGTTTCTGCACGTTAGCATGACTCTTGTCCATGTAATGATGTATAGATCAATGCGGTTTCGGGTCATGAAAATAGCTATAAAATCATAGCCATTGCTATCAAAATATATTTTAACATCTAAAAAGTGGCATAATGCAATTTGATTTTAAGGTATTGGCTTATTGATACCGCAGACAAAATGGTATTATGTATGTTCGATTGATTTGCAAAAATTTCTCAAAAATACTAGAAAAAACAAGTTCTGTATAAAAATTTAAAAAATTTCCACTAGAAAGCGTTGCACTTCCCATGTTAGCAAAAAAAAAAAGTTCAGTTTTTGTATCTTTAAAAACTGCATTTTTGAAAACACAAAAAAAGTGTAATTAAATGCACAGAACTACAATGAATTTTAATATTGTAAAATAAACCACATTTTTATTGATCATCTTAAAGTTATAGTCGATAAATCAAAAATTTTATTTTTAAGTGCAATGCTATAAAAACAACACGAGTTTTTTTTATAGTCATCATATTTTATTTTAGCCAAATTTAGTTTGAGCTCAAATCGATATCGATTCATATTTCAGATTAAGAATAAATAAATAAATTCGTTAATTGATTGAATTCATTAACGAGTTAACAGTGACATCAAATCATTTATTAACTAAACACTTATACGATCATACAAATGCTTTATGGCCCTAATACCTTCGATTGCCAATTAATTTGTTTTTCAAATAATAAAATTCAATGACCGGGTACTTTAAAAAAATATAATTTATTTCTTACGATATGGAGAGCGTTATCATATATCAAAATGTAAACAAATGTTGTTCGACTTCTTTACGTGGAATTTACACGATGTTACAACAAAAAAAGTAACTTTATTGCCAATAAAAAGTTTCGTATGATTTTTATGATCTTTGTATATAAAATTTATTACTTATTTTAGGAATGCATTTGGTGATGCTGCTGCTGTTTCCAGTGCTTCTGACAGTTAGTCAGCCACCGCTGCCACTGCAAACGACATCACAGTCTCCAATCTTAGTTTTTACTCCACAGGTTATCTTAATGTTGGCATCGAAATAGACTCCTCAAGCTGCACTTTATGAGCATTTCAACAAGTTTTACAGCTTTCTTTTCGAAAACAAAAAAGAAAAAAGATTTCAATAAAAATACAAAAAAAAAAAAAAACAAAACCATTTCAAAAAACATGTTAATAAAACCAAGTTTAGGGTTTCGTTTAACATATTTCTGTTTTTTTTTTTTTTTTCATCGAACATTTTTTTGTGTGCAGTAAGCTATGCAGATCATTTCAAATGGCCATTAAATGCTTCTAAACATGCATGCATTTTCCACTGTATTTCTGTCTGAGCACACCAACTTTCTTTATTATCAATTTAGTTTGAATGTAATTTGAGCTATGATCAGTGCTGGTTCGATCAAACACTTTTTCTCCTCTTTGAGATTTCCATGAATATCATAGGGTTACCTTACTGACGGACGGTGCCTTCGCCGTTGATCTGTAACGTGGGAACCCATGACTGGAGGTTGTTGTTTTTATGAATTTATCACTTAAGAAGTAACCATTTTCCCCAGTATTGTGGACACAACATTTGGATTTTAGGTTTTGTCATTTTAATTTTACGATCACTTTTAGAATATCTGTTGATCGGTGTTTTAGACATCGACCCAGAGGACAAACGAAAACAAAAAAAAACAAAATTCTTGTTGCTGTTGCTATAATGTCTTTGGCTTTATGAGACTTAGTAGAATCTTTATTATGTAATTAATAAATACATACAGATGTATGTATGTATGTGTCGCATATAAAAAGTAATAACAAAAAGCAACTTTTGTATTGAGGCTGACATTTATGAGCAACAAATTATAATGATTTGCATTATAAATTATTTATGGTGTGGTTGACAAGTTGTGTCTTGCTGTGATCAACATTTTCGATTTGGATTTGCGAACCACAGTGGAATAAGCCGTATGCTTTATTTACATATTTTAACTATTTATGCATTTATCAAATGTATATCGTATGTGATATCTCAATATATTTATCTAATTTAATTTAAATTTTGGGAAGGACTTCTGTTTCTAAATAGAGCATTAAGTGTAATTTAAAACCTAAACACTGATAATAAAATAAAATTAAAAATAAAACAACTTATTGTTTTATAAAAATTGTTGTAGCTTTTGTCCCAGTGGTCCAAAACAAATAGAAAAAAAGGTTGAGGTGCGTACAAGCACTAGCAACGTGATGTATGAACTTAAGAATGTTTCGGCTTGTTAGTATAGAAAATGTTGAAAAATCGAAAAATTTTCAGAAAGTTGAAAATGTTTTAAGCAAATTTTTTTAATAAAAAAGTCATATATGTGACGTTTCACGTCAAGCTGATCACCTAAATGGCAAAAAATTGACTTGACCGATCATGACGAACGAGGTCTTAAAATGTTCGTCTCATGAAAGGCTTGTTCAGAAATTCAAAATGACGGATCCAATATGGCGGCCGGAAGCCGTAGCAAAATCGAGTGTCCGGCAGTAATAATAATAAATTTACAACCGATCGGGTCGTTTCTTGGCTCAAATTGTAGCTCCTGAAAAGCTTTCGATTTGTACCAAATTAGTTATACGTGGGTTTTTTGAATCGCCGATTACGAATCTGAGGATATATTTAAAAATTTTCAAATTTAAAATGGTGAATTCAATATGGCGGACGTATTGTTCAAAAATCAACCGATTAGCACAAAATTTGGTATACGGTGGTTTCTGGGGTCGCTGAATACAAATCCAAGGTCAGAAATTTAAAATTCAAGACGGCAGACCAAACATCGCGGAAACTCAATAACCCAATCCTCCTCCTTCGATATTTTTGTTAATTTTTCGATATTTTTTGAATATTTTTTTTGCAATTTTTATAATTTTTTTTTAAATTTTGAAATCTTCAGCTTTTTTTAATTTTTTAAAGTTTTTCAATTTTTTGAAGTTCTCTATTTTTTGAGAATTTTTAAAGTTTTTGAAATTTTTGAAAGTTTTGAAAGTTTTGATATTTTTGTTACTTCGATACTTTATGAATTTTTTTTGAAATTTTTATGATTTTTTCTAAATTTTGAAATCTTTAGCTTTTTTTTAGTTTTTAAAGTTTTTAAATTTTTTAAAGTTTTCTATTTTATGTGAATTTTTAAAGTTTTTAAAAGAGTTTGAGCACTTAAGGTACATATTGTTAAGGATCTATCTATGCGAATTTGACAAAAATCGATGTTTTTGACATATGGAACCCCATATATTTTGAATGAGTAGATACCTGCACGTCTGCCTCTTGTATTTTCAACTTCTAGGGGCAATACTGAAGACATTGAAATTCTGGAAGGAAACGATAAAATTATTTCATAGAGTTTCAATTGCTATTATTAAAAATGCGGCAGTGTGGACGTCTGTCTTCCATATTTTCGTTATCTCACAAAAGAGGATGTGTCACCCATATAAGCAACAAATTGCACACTAATTCGAGAAATGGGTCGCACAAGCACTAGACAAAAAGTAGACAACTTTTGGCAATGGATTGCTGCAACTTCCTTACCAGTTTAAGCTTAAAATAGCTTACGAAGTAAGTTTGGCCAATGTTAATATTGGAACGTTTGTGGCATTTGTATGAGACTTGTACGAGCACTTTTACTGTGCGATGCAGTGTATTCAATTTTCGGCGAGGCCAAAGATAACAAACTTGTAAGTTTCTTATTGAGCCGTATAGGTAATAAATATAAATCTAAATTGCTAATCTACTCAAAATAGTAAAAAAATACGATTTTATGAAGACATTAATCCTTTGCATGTAATCTTATTACCAACGATTAACATTTTTTTCAATTTTCTTTAAAAAAACCGCATGTTCCAGATAAGTGATAAAAACATTTTCCGATAAATCGACATTGCATTTACAAATCATATTAAATTACTTGCATCACTGACAATCGCAACAGACACTACAAATACCCATGAAGTCACTAGTTACAAAATCACTAGCAACATAATATGGTCAACAACAGTCAGTCACTCAGTCAGTCAGTCAGTTAGACATCAACAAGGCCGCGGTGTGTAGCGCAAGGAACAGAGATAATAAAAAAGAATAAAATATAAAGTCGCAGGCAGACGACAATCTGAGGATGCCACCACCATCATCACATAATTTCATTTCAAAAACGATCAATTTTAAAGATAAGTAATCTTATCGCGCACGGCGGGTGCGCGAGATCTTGTCATGTGTCTGTCCGTCCCTCCCAGTATTGGATGTATCAGCGCATAGCATATTCCTGCTTGTCAAAGGCGTAGAAGAGTTTGAACATTTGACATCTATATTTGTGTTCCCTCTTCATGTACAGCGTTTGTGCTCTCGAAAGTCTCACATTCAACGTTAAATGGTCGCTTTAGATGGATGATGATCCCTGATTAAGATGAAACATCGCTGATAACAACAACGGTATGGTGATGCTCATGTTAGTGGAAGTATAGTGTTTTTGAGCAGTGGACTGTTGATGGAGTCGAAATGTTTATTGTTTTTAGCCTTTGCTGTTTTAAGGTAGTGAGATAATTTAGTGACACAAAGTTGATGTTTATTTTTGTGGATTCATTTGACGAATTGATGACACTTTAACGTGAGCACACATTTTCAACTCTAAACATTTTTTGTAGTCCACTTTTTGGTCATGCAAATTTTTTGTCGTACAATTTTTTTCCGTCCATTTTTTTTCTATAACTTTTTGTCATTCAACCTTTTGTTGTTCAACTTTTTATCGTCCAAATTTTTGTCGTCAAACTTTTGTTCTTAAATTTTTTGCCATCCAACTGCTTGTCGTACAACTTTTTGCCGTCCAATTTACTGTTCATTCAACTTTTTTGCTGTCCAACTTTTCGTCGCCCATTTTTTCTGCTCTATAACTTTTTGTCATCCAACTTTTTGAGCATCCAACTTTTTGATCATCCAACGTTTTGATCATCCAACTTTTTGATCATCCAACTTTTTTTATCATCTAGTAATGTTTTACGTAATGTTGATATTCAACATTCGAATTGGAATCTTTATAAATTACTTTTTTAAAGAACTGATGCAATTTAGCTAAGATCTCAGCAATCAAGTGAGTTAGGTCCTGACTTAAAAGTACATCACGAACCGAGAGTTTTTATTTTTCATACCATATATAAATCTTTTAATTCTTTTGACATAACTTCTCTAATGGTCGAAATATTCAACTTGCGAACCAAAAAACCAAAAAAACTGAGATGTTAATTGGATAATGGTCACGATGTTAATATATAGGCCCAAATGTGTATATACCATAAACAATTATGATGATACAAAGAGCAACAACAACTGTGGAACAAACGGGTGTCAACAGTTTTATGTCAAATCAACGATGAATTTATTTTCACGCCCATTGATAATAAAAATTGTTTTTATATCGTTTGCATTAATGAGTTCGTTGGCGCTCAAACGCCCACGATAATTGAATACAACAACAACAATAAAGTGCTATCAAATGCATATACACATCCATACATGCAAAGAACTACATCGATGTATCATGGAGCACATCATTATGGAGCAGTAAGTGCATGCGTTTGTTTGTCTGTGTGTTTTGGTCTGTTTATGTGTGTGTGTGTGTGTTAACTGTGGCAAATATGCAAATAAGCAGTTGAGTGTTTGTGGGCTGAGCTCATGACACGGACAAACATAAGGCCAAACATTTCGATATTGAATTGAAATCGATATAATTTAAAATACCGACAGACAAAAGCAACACAAATAAATACACAAAATTATCACAAACACAAGCACACACTAACCAATTGGAAGAAGTTACAAACACATGCATACATACATAGGTATTAAAATGTTGAACTTTAACTCACAAAATAAATGTTTCAGATTAAAGAAATCAAAATAAAAATGAGCTATCTCTAAGGAATAAAACTTATTGGTCTTGCAACTTCCACATCCTCGTAAATAAAGGGTGATTTTTTTTAGAGTGATTCAACTTTAAGTTGCAATGAAACACATATAACTTACATTTGTAACCAATTTTCAATTTTTAGAAATATTATCTTATGACATTTATGTGTCCACCATGATAAATTGGCTTTCACTAAGTCCAATTCTGAATCATTTTTTAAAGCGATTAAGGCCCGAAATAATGTGAATTACATATATTGATTTCTAAAGCTTCAATTGTTGCTCGTTGTTCCGTGTTTAAAGTGGCATGATAGATCCAAAGTTTCTATTTCGAAAATTCTTCTGAATATGAAATAAATGCCACATTTCGGTGTTCAGTTTCTTCACATTAAATATAATTCGGTGGTTGAGAAATAGCCGTCGGCTCCTTCTGTAAATTTTTTTTCTTGGCTTCAACCGATTCAAAGCACCTTTTTCGAACTGATAATTTTAGCTTCGGAAAGTGGAAAAAGTACGACGGTGCATTGTCTAGTTAATGCGTTGCTTCATCGTTGACATTCGTTGAATTTTTGTCTAAAAACTCTTGCACAAAACTCTAAACTAAAAACTCCTGCACAATGATGGTTATTTGGTGAATTGTCGTGGCGCAAAATCCATGAGCTGTCTTTCCACAAATCTGAACATTATCAACGGGACAACGGACTTAAGTAATTTAAGTTAACCTACCAGATGACCAAGAGAAAAATCGAGGACGGTAAGAGAAATTCAAGCATTTTGCTACGACTGGCTAAGGAGTTGTCCAATATGACCTTATGAGCAAGAAATAAAAGGTTTCTAATTTAAATATCTAAATAGAAGACATTTGCAGGCAAAGAAGTTGATGTCGAGAACACATCCGAGAACACTTATAGAATTCGAGGACTAGTTGTCTTAATCGAGAACGAATAGTTAAAAACAAATATTACACTAGTTTACAAATTAAGGCTTAATCTCGAGATCTGGTTTCTCATAAAACTTTTACGATGTATTTTGGGGCGTAGATTCCAGAAATGCCAACCATTTTTTTTTTCTTAAGAATCGTTTTCGAGATATCCCCAAAAAACCCGCATTTTGGCACTTTTTTTATTTATTTGCCCATATTTCTATCGAATTATTTTCTACTCAAATCGGATTTTTTAAGATCTGTTTTTTAAGAATATTTTGGTGGAAAATAAATTTTTTGACTTTATAAAGTATCATTTCGATAGGAAATTTTATTCCCTAGAAAAAATCTGAAAATCAGTATCTACCCAAAATGTATAGTTTTTCAGTTATAATTAAAAAAATAAAAAGGGGATAAATATGTACCGGTCTCAAAAGTCCAAAACTAAATTTAAAATAACTTTCGGATTTATCTTTAATAGGGTACAATTGAACATATAAGACAATAAAAAACCATTATCGAAGTAGTTCCTTATTCTATTACAAAGTCAAAGGCCTACATACGGGATTGCATGAAAATATGGAAACTAGCTTTTTCCATTATTTTTGAACCAAATTTCACTTTAAATATTTGTAAAAGAATAGTCTTTCATTTTAAACCTTAAAAAAAATTAAATGTAATTTTTTTGTATTCAAATGGAGCAATTGAAATTTTGTAACTTTTAAAAAGTTACTTTTTTTTAACTTTGATCGCTTGTAACTCCGGAATATCTTATTCGATTTACTCAAACAGCATATCACTAGAAAGAAGACAAAAATATCTTTGCAATGATGTACATTGTAATTGAGTCGAAAAAATTGGATGGAGATATGGGCAAATAAATGAAAAAAGTGCCAAAAAACGGGTTTTTTGGGGATATTTCGAAAAGGGTTCTTAAAAAAAAAATGGTTGACATTTTTGGACGTGGCGTGCTAACTTCAGTGGCTCACTAACATTCATCATCAAGTGGCTGTGCGAATGACAACACGCTTCCGCGCAAGAACTTAGCTGCACGCTGAAACAAATTTTCAATCGTTTTGCGCTGGCACATAAAATGTAGGTATCTACTATATATCTGCGCGTGTTTATCTTTAGACTCATTTATCTTGCGACTTCACAAGCTGAGTCACGTGATGAAGATGTCGTTAGTCCACAGACGCCTGCTGCCGTTGCCGCCGCCTTATGGCGTGCACTTGTTACGTTGTTGAGGCACAGCACTCGTACGTTTCAGTCGCAGCTTATAGAATGCGATCTTCTTTCTTTTGTTGTTGTTGTTGTTGTTGTTGTTACTGTTGTTGGCTTTTGTTTGATTACATAACAGTACTTGAACATCCGCACATCTGTAAAGAGTTTTCATTACAAAACAATGCGACTGAAGAAACAGCAGAAAATAGTCGTCGGACAGAAAAAAAAACCAACTAATTATAGATTCTAATCACGTAATATTTTATGCAGTACATTACGTGCGAGCCGGCAATCAATAAGGTGTTCGTTCCAATGCGCTGCCCTTCCCTCCCCTCCCCTCATCATCTTTTGTCTTCAGCTTCATTTAGCCTCGTACTTTAAATAGGAAATTCCACCAAGTGAACTGCAAAGAAACTCTTTTATTTGTTCCGCTGCTGACTATTATTTGCACACAAAATATGAATTCAATGCGGTTTTTCTTTTCAACTGACTTCCCGATAGAGTTGCCCGAATTTTTTTAAATTATAGCACCTACGACAATAAATGAGATGACAAAATATTTATACGCATACATGCGCTGGCCAATTCATGAATTTTTATTATTTAACATAAACAGTGGCTCAAGAACTGGTTGGTAATCATGCAAGTGTTTTGTTCAGGATCTGAGCCAAGCACGTTCAGGTCAGCGGATTGATTAGGGTTCACGATGACCATTTTCTTTCTAATGGAAACCATGATGCACCTCTAAGAAAGAGAGGATAAGACTTCGCAATTTGGACCCAGGAAGCATCAGGATCAGTGCGAATAGCTTCCTGGTATTAGCCTCAGCAATATCCACTCGAGATGTTGTGTGTCCTAAGAGCCACATTTTCAAATGTTATTGTATAAGTCCTATCAGCATAGCTTCCGATACACCACAAAAAAAATAACTAATCTATTAAAATTCAAAAATATATAAGAAAAATGGAGGTTAAATTTCAAAAGAAGACTCAAATAGCTAAGAAAAAAATACTAGAACTAGAACTAGACTCAAGCCGCGACTTATACGAAAAGAATACTTCTAAAAATGTGTTATAGACTTTCATGGAGCCTTGCACTAGTACCTATCTAGTAAAGGCGACACGTACTATAGTGCAGTGACGTCAATTCGATAAGGCTGGGGAGGGCGTTGGCCCACCCCCCAAGGATCTGATACTAGTATACATAGAATACATGAATTCAATAAAATCTAATAGTGGTGGGATTATAGTTCTCGCGCCCCCTCCCCCCTACAAGGTTTTGGTGAAGTGACGCCACTGTTATACTGAAAATAGCTACTGCTGAACGTTAATGTACCGTAAATGTGAAGACGGCATTTTTTTAAATTAAATGATGTGATATATTTACTAAAATAACTTTTTATTCGATGACGAAAAGTATCGAAAGCATCAAAAATAAAAGTTGAAAAGTATCGAAAAAGTTAAATACCTAGCATCAAATAGTATCAAAAAAATCGACTATAGTCGGAAGAACAAAAGAACAAGTCAATGAAAGTTGAATAGTACCAAAAATCATCGGTAAAGTCGAATTTTCAAAGAGATCCAGAACATCTGGTCCATACCAACCAAAGGAGCAAGGGGGGCTTTGCCCCTCCCACGCGTCTCATTCGGTTGCAAATTTGTTTTTTTGGAAGGAGAAAAATAAAAAATCATGCCATTGGAATTGCATTTTATCCCTCACGTAAAGTCGGGTTGGTACGGGCCTGCAGAACATCCATCGTAGCGAAGAAAAATAGAAAATGATAATATCAAAAAATGTAACCGGGTGTATGGTAATAGATTTTTCAGAGACAGCACTTTCACTCAGTACAAAATTCGACAATAGTATTGAAATTGGAGTTTTTGTAGAATATTTTCTGAAAAACTTATCTTACTCGAAATCGTAAATGATTCAAAAACGATCATATGAGCTGTTATATTTGAAAGTGGTATATGTCCTTCTTCGTTGAGAGCAAAAAATGAAATAACTTGAAATGAACTGTATAAAATGTATATGTATCATTTTTTGCTCTTAACGATGAGGGATCTATACCACTTTCATATATAACAGCTTATATATACTTAGAATGATCATTTGATATGCTTAACGAACCTATCGATAACGTCTACTTATCGAAAAGTTTTCCATCTTCGAACTTGTTTTAGAAATCGATTTAAAGACGCCTCTGATCGGTTTTTTCGTAACTTTTAACATTTAGCAGAGTAGATAAGAGCCATTATTGTTTTCTGGGCAGCCTTAGAATTCAGATTAATATCTGGATAATTTTTTTTTTTTAGGATAAATCTGGAACATATTTTATTATGTGACATGTTAGCTTATGTCAAATCTATGTTTCTTCAATATCAAATATACACCGAAAAAAAACTTACTCCGTTTAAGGAAAAATGCCTAAATTTAAGGAAAAAATGTCCTTCAATAAGAGCTAAACCCATGGGTTCCTCAAAATAAGTAAGTTGGATCCCTTCGTACAAGTAAATGTTTCTGCTTTGAAATAAGGAAAAGTTTATTCAATGTGAGGACAAGGTTATAAAACTGAGGAAAATTTTACTTTTTCTAAGGATGAAGGTATCCTTAAATGAAAGAAATTTACTTAAAATAAATTCGTTGATTTCAAAAAAAAGTTGTTAATTTTCGTATTTGTTGATTACTTATTGTCAGTCATTCTTATTTTAATTGTAATACGTTTTTAAAACTTCAAAGGAGAACTTAAATTTTTTTTAACTGTCACCCGATCAGAGAATTGAACCTGTGTTCTGCGCCATGCCACTGTTCAAAGATGCTCATCTTACCCAACTCAGCCACCGACAGCATTTTTATGACATACTAAAATGATGTTGTTAAGCTGCGCATGTAACAACCATTGTCTGATCAGGGAAGCTTCGGTTCAAATCCCGGCGACGACATATTTTTTTTTCAAATTTTTTTATTTTTTTATTTAAAAAACAAGTAAAGAACTATAAATATATAGACAATGGAATATCTTAACAATTTAATTCAATAATATGCTAATAAAAAATTTCTTTTGTTATTACAAAATTTAGTTAAAAGGAAGCGTTTGTAGGAGCATCATAAGAAGGCATTATACTTATGTCAGGTAAAATTTGTGGCGTGAACTTTTCTAATTTTTCAAACCTTTTTTTCACTAAATAATACAATAGGTACAACTTTGCAAAAAAAACAATCAATAGGTATATAAACTTCACATGTTTAATCGGTCATTTAACAAAGGAATTTTAGGCACTTAGTGACATATCTCTCGCTTATCGCACGATCACATCACAAACTTAAAACTTTCAAGTAGAGGAAAATTTTAGAAAACAACTGATGTCAAATTTTTTTAAAAAGTTAAAATTTTTATTAACGAAGGTTGTTGTTATATGAAATAATCATATAAATTTCGTAGTGATATGCTCGATTGCGGCTCAAAATAGCATGGACATACATACATACATACATACATATGTCCATTTACAATGATTCCAACATAATTTTTTATTTTAATTCTCACTGCAATCTTAATCCAGACGATGTTTTGCCGCCGTCAAAACACTAATTCTCATAGTGAGCCTACAGTTAATCTATAACTTACACCTTTTGCATTAAAAACAATAGAACGAACAAAAGAAGAAGAAGAAAAAACAACATTAAAACACCAAAAACCGCTTTCAATAACCAGAGGAGGTACAAATTGTCCCAACGAACGAACGAACGAACGCACGAGCCACAACAATTTTGAACCAAAAACAGCTGTTGCGCTTCAGTGCTCCGTGTGCTATTGGAATTTTTTCTGCATCTTTTGCTTCTGCTTTGACACTTCTTCGAATAGCAGCTGAAAACTGGTTTCATCTCAAACACCCTGTACCACAGCAGGCGGCTGTAAAAATCAGCTCAAACTCTTCGCCAGCTGCTCGAACCCACTTGGCTCCGCCCAAAATTTTGAGTGACATTACAGTGCTAACGATGGTTGCCGTTTTTAGAGCGAACATAAAACGTGTTGTTGAGTGTACACTCTGCGCAGTCGTATTCTCACTGTGATGTGAGCAGGTCACATTTTCGACGGAGAGTGTAAGCGAGATAGATTTAAGTTTTAGCAATGGAGTCTTTCTGGTATGAAGCCAACAGTGGCGCCGTGCCACAATCGAAAGGATTTTTATCAATTTGATTTTGTAGTTCATTATACTGCTGGCGCCACTGGTACAAAAGGATTCTTCTCATCATGATGGCAGGGCAAATAGCCTAACATTACTCATTGAGTTTGTCGATTGCGTATGTCGTCAGTCAGCAAATTTATTGCCGAAATAAAGCTCATCGAAATGGGAGAACATCTTTTTCAAACATTGAATTTAATTTTGCGAAACATCTATGTAGTATCGAGATGAAAGCTCTTATTTTCGAGAGTTATATTATCAGAAACAATAAGATTTAAGACGAAGTCATACGCATAACAAATGGGTCGTGCCGTACCGATAAGCTTTGCTATAACTACATATAGCAATATCATTGGGTGCAGAAAGCAAACTATGTAGGTCCGATATTTCTCATACCAAGAAAAATTAAATCTAAATCCTCCAAGTAAAGGATTTCTCAAAAGGGATAGGTAGTTGTTAAAATTGAATAAAACAAGTTGTGTTTGAGATATCAAATAAATTTTTTGTTTTATTTGATGAAACTATGTGTGGAATATGACATCACTCAAAAGGCAGCTGTGTCTTCGCTGGGTGGCGCACATTCGAGAGAACCAATTTTCGATCACTCTGGCGTATAGATCAGGTTGAATTTGAGCGATGGCTCGGGTTACGTTGATTTAGAGGGCACCGGTTGATGGCGGCTGATTGACATAGACCTTACAAGAAAAAATATGAGGGGTTCAAATCGCACGATCTGGGTGCCCAGTTCACGTCGGATCTGCATGAGATAACCATGCCCTCAAATCGCTCATACAGAATGTCGATTGTGGCATGAGCTGTGTGACACGTAGCGCCGTCCTGTTCGAATCGCGTTCACATCCAAATCATTCAATTTCTGCCAAAAAAAAAAAAATGATTTTTATCGATCGGTAGCGCTCTCCATTGATAATGCCAACGTCGTTTTCAAAGAAGTACGGATCTATGATACCGCCGGCCCATAATCCACATCAAACAGTGACGTTCTGCAGATGTATTGCAACTTAGTAGACCTCGTGTGAATTTTGATTATTGACGTACCCGTTTATCCAAAAATGGGCCTAGTCGCTGAAGATAATAACAATTATTTATGTATTTGCATAATAAAGTTTTATCATTTATTTTGAACCCGTATATTTCATGTTAGGTTATGAACTTCAGTACATAAAAAAGGTCCAGAAAACTATGTGAGAAAATCTCCAATAAGTAGGTTTGAACCACAGAAACTCCCCTGAGAGCGGGCCTGCAAATGGCTTCCTCTGCACCTCGTAAGCGTAACTCAAATAATGTTTAAGTCAAAAGTCACTCACGTACTAATCTCTTAAATATGTATGAATTAAATATATATAAAACTCCATAATGTAAAGGAATTTTTGAGAGAAATACAGCTTTATTGCAGCACAGTTTTTTGACAAATTCCACATAATTCAGTTGAAAACATATCCAGCATTATAGCAAAACAGAAAAAAGTGTTATGGCCTAAATACTAAAAAACCTCAGAACAAAAAATCTATTCCTCGCAAAATATAATAAATAGAAAATTGCCTAAGTTGCTTACATTCTCACGTATGTACAATGTACATATGTATGTGCACTTTACTCAAAGCATCAAATTTTTCTGAATATTAAATCAACATGGGAAAATATGCAAAAAAAAGTAGAAAAAAAAAATGCAAGCTGAATATTCGTATGTATTTTTATTTGTACATAAGACCGTACTTTCACAGGATATGACTGCGAAGGACCAATAATCCTTTTAACAAACATGATACGAATAAAACAAAATGGTTGCTCACTTCATTTGCATTTTATGCAAATGAAATTTTATGCACACAATAAAAATTCCCAAACTTAAACATTTGCACATTTTTCGTCCTTTTTATCCCTCTTCATTCAGTTTGCTGTTTTTTGTTTTTTGTTGTTATTTGTTATTTTATTTCATTTTATTTGCTGAGTTGAGTCGTTGTTTTTGTTATTATTTGCATATGATTGCGAATATATGTTAAACATAGCATGGCAGTAAACCAAAAGCTGGGGGTGGGTGGCACTGCTATGGGGTTCCCAGGTCCCACATGAATAAATGCATGAGAAAGTTCAAAAACATATGAATAAATTTTTGAATTGTTTGTGGAAAAATATGTTAAAAATTTTGTGTAAAACTTTTCCAAAAGTTGTGTGTTGAGGATTTAACAAACCAAATAAAAAGTTGAACAGAACTTTTGAATTTGTACAGTATGTTTAGGTGTGTATGTATGTATGTAGGTACTTCATGAAATTTGGCAAAAATTGAAATATATTTTGTAAAATAATAAACAGAAATTTTTGTTTTTCTTTAGATAAAACAATGTAGTTACAACTGTTTTAGATTTTTTGCTGAGCAAATACACTGAGAAATGAGAATGTTGCTTGCAAATTATTTTCAATTGATATTTACTATTATTTGACTTACCCCAATGTAGAGAAAAAAGTAAAAAGTTCGGTTACTTTTACATCTGCGAAACTTGAATCAAGTACATATTTCGGTAGGTTCAGGTGATATCTTGTACAATATCTTAACTCTGACTCTTCAGCTTTGAGCCAATTCCATAAACTGGCTATAGATAAAGCATTATTTCATCAGTAGGTACTTGTCAGCGAATAATTCCACATGGGTTTCCTGCAATTGAATTTTTAATGTTAAATAAAATATATTAAATTATATTGTAAATGAAATATCTTCATTGCACAAAAAGTGCATTTGTATGCAAATTTTATGTTTATCAAGAAATTAAGCCAGTCATTTTTTATCAATTGTGTGGCATTTTGTTATGTTGCAGCTTTACCATCATTAAACATTTTAAAGCTATATCAATTGACAATAATTGAAAAACATTTTTACTTGTTATTAAGGCTATAGGTACTTATAAAATCTTAAGTCGATCTTTAAATTTTAAGCGCAAGCTTATGGCATTTTACTCAATATTTAAGAATTACATTTAAAGAATCAGGACCACTAAGAAATACCAAAATGTCGATTGGCAATATTTATTAGAATATAACCCCTATATTCTCACCTACAATGAAATCTCTTTTAATTTAATACCCTTCATGCGGGTAGTAGTATCACTGCAGTTTCCAAATTTTCCAGAAAAAAATACAAATTGTGTTCCGATTTAAAAAAAATATTGTTGCATAATGAAATATTTTTGATCGGTAGCCAAGGCTACTTTCACACAAATACTAGAAATAATTAGAAAAAGCTAGGGAAAAAAATTTGGACGACTAGACGGCGTGGCACCTCACATACAAGCAAAAACTGCAAATCGTTGTATTGAGGGCACTATTTAAGGTAATTTATTAGAATTTCTCACGAATACAAGAAGGGTTTCGAACAAGCAGCAGACAAAAAATGGGTAATCTCATACAATAAAAGTTAACTTCAAAATGCTACCTACTGAAGAAATCTCTAGGGTAGTGCTACCAAATTTCACCAAAATACTATGAATGCTGAGAGTGCGTGGCATCTCCAATGGAAGCAAATCTTTCAAAACGTTATATTGAGAGCAATATATGCATATTGTAAAGGATCCCAGTTTCATACAAATAAATAAAATGGTTCAGCCTGAGCAATTTGAAAATATTTTCCAGATAAACAAAAAATATAATCCTCCACATAATAGTCATTTTGTACTACTTTGTATAAGCCATTGGTCAATTATTTCGTTTTATTATTTAATATAATTAGTCTGGTTGGCACAAAAAATGCCATAGTTTAGTTTTAGTCAGTCTAACTTGAAGATATGATTCCATGCACTACTTACATATTTTAGGCATAATATCGACTTAAAAATTTTGTTTGTCTCCCTTTTTTTCAGGCCAAAAACTTTTAAGATTTTTAACTTTTTATTAGTATAATAATAAACTCTAATTATTTTGATTGTTAAAAACTTTATCAACGGTAGAATTACGCTACATAAGAGGTCACCTGTTAACACAATAGCGTTTCATTATGATAATTTGAATTTGATATTTATCTTCATAACCGCTGTGCAATGACTTGTTGTGTCCTTTTGATTATGCTTTTTTCGACAATTAAACTTTTGTAGAATAAATTTAAAATCTGTGATTACAAATACTACTGCAAAATTGTATAAGAACCAGCTGCAACTGCATTAAGTTTTAGGATATAAACTGAAATGAATTCCAGCCAAGCGTTAAATTCAATTTGTTAATTTTGAAATCCGCAAAACTATTTAAACGCCAGCTAACGCAAGTGAACAAGATGCAAAGCCACGATATTTTCACGCTTGACAACGATGCATCAGATATGCACAAAAACAAACACACACACACACAAACAGGAAAACATGGACCGCAAAGCAAACATACAAGTAGAATTTTCATAGTCCCATGCAGAAATCAGGACATGTGTACCAAAGTTGATAGATATTTGGTTTGAGAGTAGCTTGTCATTAAAAACTAAAAACAAAAAGATTGTTTTTTTTTTAAAAAAAAACCCACTTTACGGTATAACCCTTCGTCATGTACATAGTATGTTATAAGACAAATAACGACACAAATCACTTACGCAAATAGAGATTGTGCGCAGTGCAATTGTGTGCCACATATGGCACAATGAAGTTGCTCAAACCGAACGTAGAGATATAAAAATGTGCGTTAATACTATTTTAGGTTGATGTAAACAAAAAACAAGCATTTTAAAATTTTCCATATTTTTTTTTCAAATTACCAAGTCCGTCCAAATATGATTATTATTTGGACATTTCTTCCGTGTATCATTGGCCAAAAAGTCATTAGTACTTAATAAGGAGTTCATTTACTACAATAGTTCATAGTAATGGTGAGAATAACGACTTGAAACTAGATTTTCCTGTGTCTAAGAATGATATTGTCGATAGCGCCCTCGATGTCTTCAAGGAATATTTAATTTTCGCAATTATATTCTGAGAGACATAAGGGCTAGCTGTGCTTAATTTTTAAGGCATACTGCTGTGGATAAAGAAGTATCGTTAAAAATATGCATTTCTGTTATGTCTATATGCTAATCTTTCTATCGTCTTCAACATTAAGGACGCTAGGGTTATTGATCTGCAAGATTTAGGTTGATCATATCCTTACCTTGGGTAAATATTTCACTAAGGCAGAGTTTTAGTATTGGATCTCTTAATAACAATTTACTCAGCGCAGAAATAATGTTTGCTTATTGATTATCCTTGAACCCGGAAAGTCTGCTTATAGCTTATAGAAAAATACATATCCTTTGTGATTTTTTGAAGCCTCAATATCATAAATGTGTGAGTTGGAGAAATTCTGTTTAAAAAAAAAAAACAGTAAATTATTTGACCATATTTTTTTTTTATTCTGACCCAAAAATGTAAAGTAAGCACTAGGGTTATTCGAAAATCTGCAAAATTCATATAAAACTTATTTTGGCGATTCTTAGAAGGTTTTCGAAAAAAAAATTTGTGGCACTGAAAACTTTTTCGCTAAACCAAAATTAAAGCTTTGACCAAAAAGGTTCTCCCAATCAAATCTTCTGTAGATGAGATATCAGCATTTGTGCTCTAACCTCTGAGAAAAACTTACCCAATATTTGATATACTTTTTGCAGGATATTTCTCAAATTTTTCTGGGTTTTTTTTTGTAGTTATACTCAAGAACTTTGTGCATTTCTTGATTAACTCCAGAACACAAACTTCTCATGAAAGTCCTTTTCAGAACTCTCACCACAAATATCTTGATTTCCTACAGGGCGCATATATGTCGCAATGAGCAAATATCTGTGATTACACGTTGTTATTACTTCACTAAGTGAGCTCATATTTCATAAATTCGTGGTATACGGAAGCACACTAGCGGGCGGACAGACATAACGCCGAGTGGGTGCGACTGGGTTGAGGGAGGGCGCGTCGCTTAGTGACGCTTGTCAAAATGTGGGTTGGCTTACCATATAAAACACCAACAAAAAAAAAAAAAAAAAAAAAATACATTTGAAGTGAAAAATTTCTTGTTTTTATTATAGAGAATTGCAATAACAATGCAATCAATTGAAATGTTGGGCAAACATGTCAAAATAAATTACACACTTGATGCCACATTTTGTAGTTGTTGTTGTTGTTGGCAAATTTTTTTTTTTTTTTTATTGGCTGTCAAAGGTTTTTCTGTGATTTTGGCTCGAATTCTAATTCAGTTGTGGTTGACAATGGTGCTTTTTTTTGTATGTATTCCATCCAGACTGGTTCGTATAACCGCAGAAACCAATGAGTTCTAATTTGTTCGGTTACAACATTGTGGCGGCGACTACATATTATTTAGTTTTGTACCGCACCAAACTACACTGCAGCACCACCACATCACATTACTGCATGTCCTTCAATTGATTCGACACCCTACTCTTTCATAACAAGGATACTCATCTCACTTCGCCCTTTCAGCTGCAAGCGGAAACTGTTAAATGCCAACGTCCTCCCACCTTATTATTAATATTATTCGACCCTCCCAAGATATGGCAAGATATTTTGTAGAAGGGTACCTTCGGTTACCTTAAACTACGCTCGTGACTTATGTATGTAAGGATTTTTAATCTGATTATGACAACGTTACACAAAAGCAATGAGCTAAAGTTGAAATCAGTAGTTCAAAAATGCAGCAACAGCAACAGCATCAGCAGCAACAACGGCAGCAGGAGCAGCAACTTAAATAAAAATCCCAAAAGGGTGTTTTTTTCGCTGCCACCCACAAAGGGAATTTTTAACGCTTGCTTGATTGTGTAATTAAGTTATGTGCCTTTTATTTGATCCTTTGGGATAGCAATCAAAGGCAGCGCGGGGTAAATCCTTTTTTATCCTGCAGGCAGGTTTTATTTGGTTGGTAAATGTGGAATTCTATTCAAGGCATATTTTATTGTATTTCATTCGTATCGACTGGTTTACATATATAAAATATTTTAGCAGTCGAAAAATTATGACTTTAGCTGGAAAGGAAATTGCACAACAAAATAAATATAAATAATTTTGTCAGAGTTTTACTCCATATTCACGTTTAGCATTTCGAAAAGGTGACGATAAATTTTTATTTTTTTAATTATAGTACTTTTATTCTTACAAAACAAATTTGTGAAGAGAGACACTATAAATGTAAGCAAATGCCTGCAGAAAATAACATTTTTTAACTTTAGTTCAATCGTAAAAAATATCAAAATTGCATTTACGATTCCTTATTAATTTTTTGATACCACCCTAACTTGTTAAGTTGCCAACATAATATGCGAAACTTATCGATATGCCAATTTTCAATACACCAGCAGATGATAAAAAACACTTTTTTTCAATAAAATGTGCTTATAACATTTTTCAAAAAAATTTCTCACAATCTAATGACCCCCAACATTCTTGAAGTTGTTGTACTCGAACTCTGTACAACCCATCAATTTAGTGTAAATATGTATGTATTTGTATTGAGGAATATTGCCTGATTTAGAAGACAATTGGATGACTGAAATGTTCATCATAAATCAACACAAAATACATAACTACAACAAAACAAACAAAATAGTTTCAACATCAAAGTGAAAACACAAAAAAAAAAAAAAACACAAGAAAGTTTCCACATAAAGGTCAAACACAAAAATGTGTAACTTAAAAACGCAAATTCAAAGGCGATCAACCAACAAAAGCCCAAAAGCGCGCGAAGCCTCATTTATTTGATCACTCAATCAAAATGATAAATGAAAATTAATATTTCTTAATAATGTTTACAAAGTGAGAATTACACGCACCAAACGAACAGAACTTTGTCTTTCCCCTGCCAGTATCTTTCGTGTTAATGCTAAGCCATGCGGTTTACAACTTAATCAAACGATATGATAAATATGGTGTATGACACCATAGGGTTGCCAGGCTAAACTAAGAAAAAATTCTTGATTTGATTATTATTATTTGAATAAAATTGTTAATACTACATAGAATAACTTTCTCAAATGACGATATAGGAAGTTCCATTTCGATCGAACTAGTGTTCTTTATAATAACAATTGAGTTTAGCTATTACAGCTATTAGCGCTCTTAGCTATTTAGTTTGAAGCTTTAAGTCGCTTAAAAATCTTATTAAAAATTAATTGTGAAAATAAGAAATTATGAAAGTTACTTTTTAGTTCGATTAAGGGGGTATCCTGAATTATGAAGTTCGAAAAAAGCTGTTTTCGCGAAACGTTTTTGGAAGGGAAAAAAGCAACTGAACCCTATGAATTTTTTGGAATATTTTCAAATATATTTGAACATAAAAAAAAAATTGTGCAACATAAAAATATTTATTAGATTAGCAGATTCGTAGAGCGTCTCGCCACTGAAGTACATATCCAAATTGCGGGAAAGAGCAGCTCAATATTTTTGTCTAAGATCTGTAGCGTGACACAGGGACTCTGTAACTTTGTGCACATATTATAATGACTGAATTAGGTATTGATTTAAGCAATACAAAAAAAATTCGATTTTTTTGACGTCATAATTCAGAATCCCCCCTTAAATCTAGTTAGTTGTTTTGTACGGCTATGAAACACAGTTAACTAAAAGTGCCTTGCTTCACAATTTAGAAGTGCTTAACAGCAGTTCCCTTTCCTTAGCCGAGCTCTGAAGATTTGTCGGACGAGAACCAATTTCCTCCAAATTAAACGGCGTATATGAAATTAGATTGGAAACACGTTGCTCATATCACCAGTTAAAATTTACCAACAAAAATTGGAGAGAAACTTTTGAAAACATTGGAGAGAAACTTTTGGAGTAGCAGGAAATGCAAAAAGGTAAACTTGATTAGAACAGCTATTTCCTCAAAGTGACAATAAAACTCAGAGACCAGAAAAGCCATAGTGATAGTTGGTAGTAAATTCATTTAATTCGCATTACTAATCAGAAACGTCTTTTGGATATGTCTCACTCTACTGATTTCTACATAAATCCAGCGAATTTTGCCAAAGAGATACTTCTTTGATAGTCCACATATCTGGATGCCTGTGGAAAATTATAAACTAAACTGAGATTCTTTACGTTTCCTGTAACATGAACTGTTACAAGAGAACTACTCTTTCAATTTGTTTATTCAATTTTGATTCGTCGTAGATTAAGATTCAGACATCAGTTTCACTAACTCTTATCATTGAAATATTGGATATATATCGCTAATGACCTTATACGATGGAAGAGTTTTATGAACTATGCTACTTGAGAAATTCACAATTTATTTTTCGTTTCCAACAATTTTAAAACTTTTCTCGATTCTGCAACGAGCAAAATCCACTTGACAACCCTAGATACACTAAAAAACGAGAACACTGGCCCTTGCAAAACCAAAATCCAATGATCAAAACTTTTCACATTTGATGTTTAATGTTGATTCACACGACTCGGCATTCGTCGACTCGCTGCTGTCCCGTGACCACTGACCGCATTTGCTGTCAATGTGCCCATCCAACGAGCCAACTACAAAGTACCTTTCGGACGGACAAACAGGTAAACTGACAAACGACTAACGTCAAAAAAACACGCACCAAAAGACATCAAACTTGACCACAAAATAACATCGAAAAACTACAAAATTCGGTTATGATGAATTTGATTTGATAAAAAATATTGCAGCTATCAATCAACTCGTTAACTATGCGCGAGTGCTATCGACAACAACTTCAGCTTCAGTCAAAATGGCATGAAATGAATGTGGTCGAAGTTGTTGTTGTTGTTGTTGTTGTTGTTGTTGCTAAGTTTGGAGTGCCTCCAGCAGGCCCGCGGTTTGTTTGCTCAACACTGTGGTGTTTTTGGTTTCGCTTTCGCTCTGTTTTGGACGGTGCCTCTTGGTGGCTGCTGTCGCTGTTGTTATTTCAAAGATTAATTGACTTGTGGCCACACGCACCCATCAAAGTCAGCTGCGGCAATAACGCATCTTTGCCAGGAAGGTGGAAAGACATTTGACCGAAAAGCGCCCCCTAAGAACGTGTTGTATGAGCATAAATCATATTGGTAGGAAGCGAAATTTAGGAATACGCTTGAACGCAACAAATGTCAAAGGTTCCTTCGTCACTCTATGTTGTCTTTGTAATCCAATTGCAAAAGTCAATAGACTTAGTAGCTTTTTATCTATTGAATTTTGTTTCATTTTTATATTCATACATTTGATTTTTTTATAAAATTAGCATTTAGCTGAAACAAACACAACACAACAGAACGGAACAATAGTCAGGACATGCACCGCTTTATGCTTCAGCGAATGTTCCTTCTAATCGTGGCACGTGCTGTTAATCCATAATAACAGAGTTTTGACAAAAACTCAGTCAACATACGAAATTTTTATAGAAATAAAGAAAATCTGGGAACGTGTGTGTGTGTGTGTGTTTCCTATGTATTTTTCTATGCTTTGTGTGTCACTCTTATAATCTTTTTAAATTTTTCTTTCTTTATTTATTCACTGCTAATTCTATCAGAGAGTCATGTGTTTGTGTATGCGTGCATGCGTCTGTGTGTCTGTCGTTTGTTACATGTGGTTTTGTAAAGGCATCCTGCGCCAGGATTTACAAAGACTTTTCGACGTAAATTCGATTAGTGTCCTTCTCGTATTCGAGCATAATATGGTTTGTTTTTATTGTTTACTTGAATATTCTTGTATTTTTATTTATTGTATCCATAGTAAATTTATATTCAATTTAAGAGGATATACGAAAGGATGATTTGTGCAGTTATGCAGCTAATTTGATTTTAAAATTTGTATGCAAACAACATTGGTGTACTCCGACATACATATTTGTTGATTCTCTATTTTATTGGAAGAATTTTGGGGAAGGACTTAAGCGTATTTGTGTAATTTTTCAAATAATCATAAGAAATTTTCTCGATACGTTGTGAAAAATTTATGCGATACAGTTAAGTACGGATAATTGTAAAAAAAACGCATGTCCTAAGGTCATAAGCTTTTTTTTTACACATTTCATAAAAAAATACACGGATAAGTGCAACAAACACAAATGCAAGTGGCTTTTTAGGCGATCTTTGTTTGCATAAATGCACAACCCTGATTCTTACCTACTCTGAGCTTTGATTGAAAAAACTTCCTCCCTAGTCCAACCTTTAGATAAGGGCATAATTGAAAATTTTAAGTTTCATTACCGCACATCTCTAGAACGCAAACAGTCATTGGCTGTAGAAGCAGAGATTTCAACTGATAATTTTTTAAAAAGTGTTACTGTCTTAGAAGCTCTCAAAATAATTAAGCGAGCATGGTGGTTGGTAAGACCTACGCTAATTCAAAAATGTTTTAGAAAAGCAGGTTTAATAAAAAGTGTGGGAGAAGCTATCGATGTAGCGAAGAATTGCAAAGTAATTGATGAAGAATCAAATAATGTGGAGATACTTAGCTACATAGAAGCGGTAAAAGCTTTCCACACTATTAAAAATTACATTAAATACAAAAATGTATATTTCGATTTCGAACAACTAGAAGAAGAACTGTTTAAGGTAGGAACCAAAAACTTGATTCAAAAAAAGGTTTCCGGCGGGTCATGGCAATCTGATTCAGATTCTTCATCATCTTGCTCCTCATCTACATAATCTTCTCATCCAATTTTTTTTAATCCCTCATTTTGTTATTTAATTAAAAAAATTTAATGTTTATTAAAATCAAAAGCAAATTAACCAAATGAACTGAACTAAAAATTTGTAAACATGTGATTTTTATTTTTGTTTTAAACTGAACTGATATTTTAAGATTTTTATAGAAAAGTTTTATGTATCGTATATGATATGCGATACATTAAAACTTGCAAACATACATACATACATGAATTATAATTCATTAATAATTATTAACGTAACAGCATATTACAATCCAAATACATATAATAAAATTAATAGGTTCTTTTTTGCTATTGAAAAATTCAAAACTCGTGTAATTTTCGAGTCGAAATCTTGATAGCTTACGTTCCCTGGGGTAGATATAATCCATCATTCTGTTCCGAGAAATGATTCGAAGCAATTTATTTAATTCTGATAGCTAAATAAGTGTTAGATAATAGCCGTTATCATAAATTTCTACTTAATCTTTTACTTTGAAAAAGAGTCTTTTTCCTGTTTAATTGATAAGATAGCAAGCTAAATAACACTTAACTATTTGGGGAGTTTTTCAACGGATATTCAATTATGATAATAATTACCGAAATAATCTCTAGAGTAGAGTGCTGGTAAAACATTATGTTATATGACATAGATTTAATGACTTTCGGGCTCATTGGAAATTTTGTGAATAATTTGAAAAAGTTATGACTAAGAAAGTTATTGAACATTTCAGCAATAAAAAAAGCACTCGATCGCTACTTCTGATAAATGAATGTATCAATTTGTACTGTGTTAGCTTCACTTGCTGAGCGAAGTCCTCAGCTGATGGAAAGACCAAGACAAGTCTAGCTGTTTCACCATCAACAATTTTAAGCCGGGAATGGCATAAAATTATTCGCGCACGGAATACGATCTTTCTAGTGCCAAAAGAGAAGCTTTCCAGAAGCAGGCCAATTCTTGAGAGAAGGCTCCGCATATTAAAAATTACGTTAAGGCGAAAGTTTCGCAACATCTCCAATGCCTGAGATTCGAAAAAACTTCAGGTTCAAGGACGGTAAAAAGCTACCAACAGTTTACTCTACCATCTTTCGGGAAAACCGAGCCCCGGGAGGATATTAAACTTGTGACTTATGAAGAACAGCTCGAACAAGCTGGTTTTTTTCAGACCTGTTGAGGTTTGAACTGTTTCCAATCTTACTGTCGTTGATAGGTTGGGCATGCTTCAGGGACCACGAGCACGAGTTTGGATTCCGGTTGAAACAATATATCTGAAAGAAGCTATGCAACTGATTAGGGCTTCTAACCTCAGCTTTCGCACCCAACTACAAATTAGAAAATCGCTATGGTTGAGGAGCCTAAAGACAGGATTAGAAACTCCAGAAATATTGGAATGTCTTAGGAAATAGTGAAGTATTTTTTGCCTTTACTGGCTTACTTCAAGAAGGACCTGGAAGAAACGAGTCGGCACTGGTTGCTCAGCAGAAGAAGATTAAGTTAAAACCTTTGAGCGTAAGTCAACTGAGTCTACGATGCTTTCTGTCATTGAAGAAACTATCGCAGTAATAAACTTCTAATGTTTTTGGGATGAGGAGCATAGCACTTCAAGAGAGATGGAAATCTGCGTAACTAACATTTCAGATTTTGCTAATTAACTTTCACTACTTTGAAGCTACATCAACAGCATTGCTGCTTTACCTCTGGAAAGGATCGTCAAAAAATTTTCTTAAATCTGATTTTTTTAGATATATCGAAAAATTACCATAAATTGAAATTTCTGCAGCATACTCTTTGCGGCCAAAAGTGACTCATGCTATGTTTTAATACAATATTTTAACTTTTAAACGCACTAAATTTTTCAAAAGAAACCAGTTCGAAAGTAATGTTATTTTTACATATTATATATCCTGTCTTTATTACCAAAAGAAGTTAATATTTATATTCTTTGCTTGTTAAAAATTTTAATTAACATGTACATATGCATGGTAATGGTAAACGTGTATCCACTATTTACGTGTCGATGTTGCCACTTTTTCACATTTATCCCTTTTGAAAAATTAACATAAATTAAGTATATGAGGGCTTTTTGCTCTTTACTTATGTATTCACTCATTCGTACAAATGTTAAATATGCAGAAAAAAGCGAAAGACACCTGTAAAAACGTTTAGTCTCTCTCCTTGTACTAAATAATGGGTGATTTTTATAGAATTATAGAACTTTAAATAAAAATAAAGCACACATAAATTATAAATGAGTTTAAATATTTTTTATTAAAGAGATGATTTTAAGGCCACCAGGAATAGCTCTGATAGTTGTTGATACATTTCATTCGCATCAAAAACTGTCCGTGTTTCATTGAAAATTACATATTTAATTGGCAAACAGTTCCGCAATTTGAAGTCAGTTAGACTGCATGATTTGAAATGAATTCTGTAAATTGATAAATCATATATTTTAAGGAAAATAGAGCACATTTTTCTTAAACGTTACCCATAAACAATATTCTATAATAAGGTCTAACTTGTTTTCCCGATTTTGAATGATTGGAATAACCGTAAGATAGAAAAAAAAACCTATTTCCTGAGCTAAGTTCTTTGTTACCGAATTAATTTAAACATTTTACACAACATCCCCATTCAAACACACTTTTATCATTTTTAAACGATATCATTTAGAAAAAATCTATTTGTTCATTGATTCATTATGTGGGTGCTCAACAATCGAGTGTTTTTTTAATATTTAAGTCTTGTTGTTTCCTCATAAATTTATAGTTTTATACTCAATTTTAAAAAGTTTCAAATATATTTTAAGCAGAGATTCTCTCTGAAAAATTATATTTAGAATTTCCTTTGAATTTAGTAATTTGGGACATGCCACGGTGAAGGCATTTTAACTATGAGAATTCATCCGAGGTGTCTTAAAATATGAAGTAAGAATTTTGTTAAGATGGGCTAGCACACTCAGGAATAGAGTTTGGTTTCACGTGTAAATTTATTTTTAGTTAATAGTAATGGCTGCGCACACACAAGGTGGGGGTTTTTTTTTTAGAATCACCCATAAAAATAAATAAATTTTTCAATCTTTTTAAATTGCATTACTTTTGATTATTTTCGTCATTAAAATGTTCATTTTTAATTTTTTCTTTTAAAAACAAACAAATGTCAAGATAAGTTTATCTACATGAATTTAAAATATATGAAGATATAAAATAAAATTATTGTGTTTTTTTTTTGTCTCTAATTTTTGTGGAGTAAATTGAATAAAAAGCAATTGAAAATGAATTTTGCATGATGATTATCTAGTACAGATAAGTTCACTCCTGTTTAGTTATTTTACATAAAAATTTATGCAAAATCATTATATTTCAATCATATATTTATTTGAGTCAAACATATTATACTCGAAATAAATATGTAGTGATAAATCTTGGTTGAAACATTATATGTACATACGTTGGAAGAACCAACCAAACCAACCCAACAATATATGAAGTCTTAAGAATGCGTGTTATTTGCAAAATTAAAAGGAATATCATGATTTTTATTGAAATGTTAAAAAAAAAAGAAACGGTACTATGTGACCAAAAAAATTGTGACATACTGACATGGGTTGATTTGGCATACGAATTAACAAGCGACTTTTTCTCCAGATTCGGCACCCAGTGACCTCTTACTCTCTCTAAACATGAACAAATGGTTGACTAGTTAGAAACTTTCATCAAATAAAGAAATCACAGCCGAAACAAAGCAAAGAGCTTAAAAAATTGCAAATTGTATAAAGAAAATTATAAAGCTTCAAGTGGACCATGTACAACAAAAAATAATTTTCTAAACAAATGTGTTTGATTCAAAAAGAGACTGAATTTCATTGTCGCATTTACACTTTTAGTCTGATGGCATAGGATGAATAAAATTAATCAGAATTACGATTTCAATAAATTTTGACATCTCGTTATTGAAAATCTAATATAGTGAACTCCATAGTATAGCTAGAATATGAATAGTAAACGAGTATGACAAATTCTCGTTATAATATTTGTTATAATGAAATTAAAAAATGTTAATTTGACAACCACCCTAATATCTACTATATCAATCAAATTCTGCATGCCCCTATAAGCGATCAATTAATTTCTCAGCTTTCTTGTATGTATTAATGACAACAAGATAAGATATTGATATCTTTTAATTAAATGTAACAGCAGATGTAATATTTTATCATGCCATTCTAAGGGCGTATAAAAATTTGGTAATACCCTAGAAAGCACACGGATTCAAGAGAAAATTATTTAAAAAAATTAAAACAGGTTGAAAATGTAGTGTTGTAATGTTTATAAATCTTGGTAGATTCAATTAAGTTGAAAAATATTGAAAAAGTCACAAAGAAAAAGATAAAATGTTGAAATAGTCAAAATACGGTGAAATATGTTGAAATGGATTAAAAAATAGAAAATTCGAATATTATTAAAAATCAGTCGAAAAATGACACGCCAACTTTTCCAATTCCCCCAATTTTTGGATCAAGAAATTATATTCGTGATCAGCATCCGAATAAATCTCAATAGCTCGTATAACTTGCGAGATGCATCTGCCGTAATTAGTCTTAAAATTTAGGTTACAAATTTTTCGGTGTGACGCCCACTCATGCAATCCTGTCAAACTCTATACAATATACTTCCGCAGTTTTCTACCTTTTTATTTTGATTTCACGATTGCGCAGCCTTGCGTGCAAGTTTTCAACTTAAATCAAGTTAAGCGTCGAAGTTCAAAACAATTTTGGAAACGTTTTGATCGAGAATATACGCTCTTCTGAAAAGTTTGCTCTGGCAAGTTGAGTTAAGAACTGTTTTCATAGATCAATTCACAAATTCTGTCAGGGATCTCTTTATTTATGCGAACAACAAGCCTCATTTGAAAGAGAGATATGCATGGCTTACTTAAATAAGATATAATATACCAATATCACGCATATAATTAGTCACCCACCCATTCCATACACCACATTTTTATCAATGAAAATTATTTTTTTTTTTTTTTTTTTGATAAACTCAATATAATGCCAGAAATTTATAGCTGACATGTGTCGTTGCGGAAGTTAAGTAATTGAATACTTTTAAGATAGGAACAAACGCGATTGTTAATTGAATTTTGTTGTTTGTTATCAGAATTAAACCGTATTTAATACTACATAATTAAATTTAGAAGCAAAACATGATATTTTAAATAAAACTACAAATAAGCCTCATATAAATCTGAGTTCCTTTTTGTTATCTAACCACTACACTAGCTCCGATAAAACTTATGTTCGAGCAATTTTTAGTGCACGACCATTTTCTATATAAATATTAGCAATGAATCAATAACCGCAGAAGTGTTTTGACCATCACAATGATGGTTCCACGAGTTTTAGCGATCTGCAGCGTATTGCTTGTGGCACAAGCGGTATATAGCTCTTGAGATATATCCATTTACAATTTAACTAACTTCTTTTGTTCCTTACAGACATCAGCTTCTCTGTCAAGCAGCAGTTTTGACTCCAACAAAGGTTTTAGCGTGAAAAATCCAAGTTTACTTTATGATGCCATTTTTAATAGTAAAATTCTCGACCAACATGTACGCCAACATTCAATTTTTGCCTTGGATCGAAGTACTGGTGAATGTTTGGAGGCATACACAATCGAAAGTGTCAAAATAGCAATTAGCAGCGGTGAAAAAATTCGGCACTGTATGAAAGTGAGTGAACAACAAATTGACGCGCTCCTTTCCAAAACTGAATCCCAAGATCATAATAACAATTTTGTGAAGAAAATATTGGAGTGCAACTCAAAAAGTGCAACAAAAATTTTGGGTTGCAATGTTGAAACTGTAAGTTCTTATTTTTTAACTTTAAAATATGAAGAATGTATAAGAATTTTATTTTTAGATTGTTATGGACCTTAGTCAGGTAAATCGTGCAAGCTCCAAAAGCATTTCAAGACGAAATAGAATTTGCTTATATGTTGAGTTAGACAGCCTTGCAACTAAAACAAAAATTGCTAACGATCATTTAAGGAATTGCCTTTTAATCAAAGATCCATGTGATAACTCAACAACACGTCCTCCTTGGAATAATAATACAACAACACCCTCATGGAATAACACTACACGCCCTCCCTGGCATAACAACTCGACAATTCCTTCAACACGTCCTCCTTGGAATAATAATACAACAACACCCTCATGGAATGTCACTACTCGCCCTCCCTGGCATAACAACTCGACAATTCCAACAACACGTCCTCCTTGGAATCATAATACAACAACACCCTCATGGAATAACACTACACGCCCTCCCTGGCATAACAACTCGACAATTCCAACAACACGTCCTCCTTGGAATCATAATACAACAACACCCTCATGGAATAACACTACACGCCCTCCCTGGCATAACAACTCGACAATTCCAACAACACGTCCTCCTTGGAATAATAACACAACAACACCGTCATGGAATGTCACTACACACCCTCCTTGGCATAACAACTCGACAATTCCACCGTGGAATGTAACAACAACACGTCCTCCGTGGCAGAATAACACAACTCCACAATGGAATAAAACAACCCATCCTCCCTGGAATAACAACTCGACAACTCCACACTGGAATGTAACTACACTTCCTCCGTGGCAGAATAACACAACTGCACAATGGAATAAAACAACCCGTCCTCCCTGGAATAACAACTCGACAACTCCACACTGGAATGTAACTACACTTCCTCCGTGGCAGAATAACACAACTCCACAATGGAATAAAACAACCCGTCCTCCCTGGAATAATAACTCAACAACTCCACACTGGAATGTAACTACACTTCCTCCGTGGCAGAATAACACAACTCCACAATGGAATAAAACAACCCGTCCTCCCTGGAATAACAACTCAACAACTCCACACTGGAATGTAACTACACTTCCTCCGTGGCAGAATAACACAACTCCACAATGGAATAAAACAACCCGTCCTCCCTGGAATAACAACTCAACAACTCCACACTGGAATGTAACTACACTTCCTCCGTGGCAGAATAGCACAACACCACAATGGAATTATACCAACACAACACCACAATGGAATGTAACAACACGCCCTCCATGGAATAACAATTCTACAACTCCACAATGGAACGTAACAACACTACAACCTTCATGGAATGTAACAACTCGCCCTCCCTGGAATAACAACTCAACAACTCCACAATGGAACGTAACAACACTGCAACCTTCATGGAATGTAACAACGCGCCCTCCCTGGAATAATAACTCAACGACTCCACAATGGAACACGACAAGATTACCTTCAACGAATGCTACAACTCGCAGACCTTGGGGACACAGACAAAATAATGGAGACAGTTCAGAGTCCATCTGGAAAAAAATACAGAGCTTATTTTAAGAAAAAATAGTTCCAAGTAGTGGTAGTAAATATGCAAACAGAATCCTATAAAAAAAAAAATATTCTTTAAGTAAAATAAATTATTTGTTGTAGAATATGACGGTCAAGCTAATGCATGCTAAGTAATAGTTTTTTAAGGTTCAATTCACTAATATACAAAATTAAATAAGAGTTATATATACTCGATTGGAATAAAAGCCAACTTGTTTTTCTGATCCTTAACTCCTAAACAGCTCAAAATTTAAAAATATGAATATTACCAAGTGGCTAGTACAATGTATCCTATAGCTGTTGATAGAGGGAATTTCTATCAATGGCCTGTTATAAGCTCCCATACGATGTGAGCCTAAATGATGCAACTAGTAGAAAAGAGCTGCACAATATTTTTAAGTCCTGCACATAACCTCAAACTCAACCAAAAAAGCCATTTTTCGAATATTTAACTTTAAAGTTCTCAGAACCCTGATGTGATGAACCAAGACCGGAATCGAGCTCTGCGCAAAAAATTATTTGGGAATGATTCCCAGTTGACCAACAACATTCATGACCACCTTATTTGTAGACCTTTGTAATCATTGTATTTATTTTTAATTATGAGATAAACCTAAGCATATCAGATCAGATTGCTTTATAAGTTTAGTGTATTAATTAAGTCGATTACACTTTTCAAATTACAACAAGCTAATTAAATTAGTATTAAATATCGCTAAAAAAATTTAAAGTTGAAGTACAATTAACTTTTTTAATAAATTAGATAACGTTTTTCAGAATATATGTATGTATATACATATATCTTATCTTAAACTTTAAGCACTGAGTAGTGATTATTCTTCATTTATTTTTTTGCGAAGATCAATCAATTTTAATGCTTTTATGCAGAAATTATTTTGAAGTGTTAAAGTTATTTGGGAAAAATTCCACTTTCAATTATTATTTCGACACTACACAACATAGATAATTTTAAAAAAATGTTACTACTGCCCATGAGCCCTAATTTTTAATAACAAAAAAAAACCATTTCATTTTCAAACGTAATATCTCTCGCCATATATTCAATATCAAAAATTCCTTTAAGATATCAATATTTATAGCACTTCAATCCCTCAAAAATTATCCGAGCCATGTGTCCGGCCAACTTGAAAAACGTTGTTTCGAGAAATAAAAACAATGTTTAAACCTTTCAGCTGGACAAAATTCATAATTCGAGTTCTCTTTACCGCCATAAACCTTTTAGTATAAGCTTCTAAAGTACTGATATCTGATTTCAAGTAGGCAGTTATTCTATTTTCCCCATAAAAATTTTTGTTTTGACTCATTATCAGCTGTGTTTAATAGACCCCTATGCGCGGCGATTAAGGTTCCTCTGAGACTAAAAATGTTTGCTTGGAGTAAAAGTGTTAGATATGAGAAAATGTTACTAACTCATACCTTTTCGCTGTTTTTCATTAACTATTAATGAGTGTTTTTTTTCGGAAAATTCAATTTTTGTTTTGTGCTTCATTTAATTAATACATTAAATTGTGCAACGATCTTTCACAAATTGAAATTTAATTAGTAACGCGACAACCGTAACATAAATAGTATCTCTCACTAGCACTGTTAAATAACCCTTGACGTTATTACCAAAAATGAGTTACCAAATAAGAAAATAATTTCATGTAGGTAGTAGACTAATTACGTAGGGTGCAATTCAAATGTGTCAGGATATGATACAGGTAAGAAAATAATACCAAATGTCTAATTGAACAGAGGTGAAAAAGCAGTTATGGTAAGTTTTCTTTGAAAAATAACCATTTCAGTCAAATTCTATTGGCTCAATGCTTGCTATGAAAATAATTTAAATCATAGCTTTGCTTGAGCTGATTTTCAACTTAAAGGCCATGGGATTTCTGTAACTTTTGTTGCCAACATGTATTTCCTTGCCAACATTTTTAATAGTAGAATCGCACACAAAATGAAGAATAAGCAACAATGAGAATGTTAGGAAATTGAACCCACCCAACATCAGAAAACTTTACAATCTACCAGATTTATATGGTATACGACCAAATAAAGATAAAATCATCAAAAAGATGATTATGCATATTTCCTGTGCTCCACCTACTTACTCTAAGGCACTGATTTCAAAAGGACCCATGGCATAAAAGTTTTCTTCACTTTTATGCTGAGAAAAAGTAAAGAAAAGGACACAAAGAAAAATTATAGAGATTTTCACTTGGCATCCATCCTCGTATTCTTTTGGCAGCGCAAAAAATGTAGTAAAAAAAAGGATGGAATATAACGAATATAAAATGGCGTATTCTTAAATCCTTTTTATAGTTTAAAGTTAAAAAAAAAAACGAAAAACAAAAAGCAAAAAACAACACAAAACAGCGAAGCAAAAATGTGTATGTGTGTGTGTGTGTGTCGTTGTGTTTGGGTGGATAAGAAAATAGCTTAAGAAAATCGTTGAGAGCAACAAGAAAATACTGAGAAGTTTTTCTTTGTGCACACACACACACACACACAAAGAAACGTAGAACATAGAAAAATGGGGAGAGGAAAACAACCTATAGCATGGGACAGCATCTTTTAAAAGCAAATTGCTTTAAGACTTCAGGACATTACAATTACTGTGCGAACCGCCCCTCGCCATATTCAGCCATTGTGGGTGGACCCACCCCAAGGGATGGTAAACAAAGTGAAAAAAATAAGATAAACAAAATCAAAGTTGCAAATAAGAAGCTACATGCTAAGATTCAAGAAAAATATCTTACAGCATATCATTGCAAGCCATACAGTGAATGACATTTGTAAAGTTTCACTACCGAAACCAAAATTTATCGAATTTATTTTAATCCGAAAGTCGCAAATTCTTTGAATAACATAACATATAAAATTGTGACGGCTTGAATGTGAATGCTCATATTTTCGCATTAGAGGTAAAGTGTAACTCAATAAACTTCCCGCAGAATATAGTTTTTTTACTTATTAAAATGTAATATTGTAATAGGTATATAAAAGTTCCTGAAACACCGTAAGTTATAACCTTTAAAATAGTGCCTCTATAAAAAATGGTATTGAAACACTTTATATCACAATTCAAATATTGGTTCCTGGGCCAAACTAGTTTATCCGAAGTGTATTCAGATGAAACAGTTTAGTCTCGGATGAACTAGTTTTTCCTAATAAAAAGTTTATCACTTCAGGACAAATTAGTTTGGTCTAGGATAAACAAGTTTTTTAGAAATCAAATGTTTTCTAGTTAGAATTCTGTCAAGTCTATGTCTAAGTCTAAGCCAATTGACGACAGAGCCATTTGGTCGGTAACGCTTCCCTCTTTTAAATATAATTTTTTCAGATCTCAGAATTTTGGTTCCATAAGTTTAAAGTTATGTCTAAAAATAAATTTTTAATGATTTCTCGATATTGTTTGAAGCATATGATATATATTCTTATGTACTAATTTTAGCTAATAATAAATTAAAATGAAATATGTAAGTAGGTATATGTATACCTTAGCTTATCACCCAATTCATCAATACCATTCTGAACATATGGTCCTTTTTCGTAGATACTGTGAAATATATATATCTCATTATCTCTTCTGCCACTGTGCCAACCATAAATAACACTAAATATTTGCAACATTTTTATGTATTCACTTGAAATGCTGGCGACGTCAACGCGTCACAGAACAACTTCAACTTGACAAGAACTCTTGTGTAAAACTCTTGAAGTGTTTCCTTCTCAGCAAAGCTCAACGGTTTATTGTCAGGCGACAACATCAGCAACATAGCAGACAACGAAGGCAGAATGGCAGTCAGGCAGGATACGCAAGGACATGATGAGCACCGCGTGACGTCGCCCCAATATGCTGATCACGTATATTTATTGTTCCTATAATATGGGCGAACTTATATATACTGCAAACAATTGAGCAACTTTTTTTTCAGCGTCTCTCATTCTTGTAGTCTTCCCATTTGCTATTGTTGTTGTTGCCAACTTTTGCGATTTTTTCGTACTTTATATACCCTACAATTTCCAGGATAAGGTGTATTAGTTTGCGCGAATGCTGTGACTTTAAATATGAAGGATAAATTTATATAGTAAATTGTTATAGTAAAAACTGTACCGAAATACCGAAACTTTATAAAAATTCGACATGAATCCTTAAAATGTAATAGGATAAAGTAACAATTTAGGTGCATAATTTAAGACAATTAGAAAAACGACCGATAGAGAAGTGAAAGGTCACGAAAATTGGTTTTTCACATTATAAAAATCTCTGAGTTTGATATCTCACTCCGGGAATACCACACTCACATTTCTTCATGACATATTTCAGATATTGTATCAATATTTTTCTTTTCAAAACAATGTAGTGTATTTAAAAATTCAACTAGACAGCGCTTATATTTTCAGATGTCCCTTCAATACTTCGAGGGTGGTGATGACTACACCATCTAAATAAAAAGCATTTGGACGATTTGCTAGAGGCAAAGCACAGAGCACCATCGGAAGGAATAAAGTATGAACGTGTTCTCATGCTCCACTGGGTATTAAAAAATTCAAAGGAATATGAAAAAACACTGAAGCGAAGAATGTGGGCAAAAAGGGAGCATACAAGAGGTTCGAAGGGAATTATAGCATAAGAGTAACGGAGGGAAAGAGAGAGAGAGAGCATCGTATCGTTAAAGCAACTAAAAAAAAGGACTTTTTTTAAAATTGTGCTTCTTCTGCAGCTCAGAGCTTAACTCGGAAAGCAGCAGCACAATTCATCGCTGAAGGAATAAAAGTTTTTCACAGTTTTATATTTTTTGTGGCAAATTAAATTATCGGATACAATTCGATTCCGCATGAATGTATTGTTTCTTCGCAAAAGTTTTTGGATCAGCATTTATTTGCTGAATTTCTTTTTTACGTTTTTTTTTCTCTTTTCTTTTCTAAGTGTATTTGTAAAAGTATTCTGATTGAATTTTTTCCACTTGGCTAAATGATATCAAGGATATTTTTGAAAATGATTTTATGCTGAGCAACTGCTTTTTTTATAACTTCAGTGCAGTGGAATTTCTAAATTTATAAAGAATATTCTATGGGTTATGTATGTATATACTCAATATATTGAGCTGAATACATGGCAATGTAAAATTGGATGAATGCAGATTCCAGCAGAGTTTACTATTTTTGCACTATTGAGTACTTACTTTTCAAAAATGGTTATTATATCTTAAACTTTAAAGAAAATCAGTCAACAGATGCAAAGCTATCAAAAATATGTGTGTTGGGAGTTAACCGGAAAGTATGAACAACCCTCTTAGTTTTAACGGTACCTATGTCTGCTCCAGTCAAGAAACCCGCTTTGCTTCAGCGATAGATTCTCATTGAATTCTTTTTTTACAATTTGCACCTTCATTTCTATCATTTAAATCAGTAATGAGAAAATTAACACTGTTTCTAATATGATAATAGTTTTTTCAACAAATCGATTTAGAAATTTTTTAGTAGAAGGCCCTTACTCTAATCGCCTTAGATAAGCTCACTGTAATCCTTACAAGCGTTAATTTTTAGCCGAAATTTAGACTCGTTAATTTGTTACACATTTTTACAATCTGCCGCAGAGTCATTTATCTTAAAAAGAGGAATATGCAGGGAGTGGCCTTTCTGACTCCTCCCTCTGAACTACTCCCCATACATATGGTCACCGAAAGGATATATTTTTTTGTGAAAATTATTTATAATTATTTCATTGAATTCACCGATTTATTATAACGATTTGCGTTTGCTACTTCGTTTTGACTCAACAAGAAAGCTTGAAACGAAGCGCCTGCATGAAAAACGTTATATCGAATTACAAAAACAAAGCCACAATAGAAAAAGTAAGAACTTTAACTTTGCTTTGTTTCACTTTTTGTTTGTGCACTCATCAAATCTAAGCAAAAATGAATACATATCAGGCTTAGATATGCTCACTCCTCAGCTAAAAGGTCACTGATGATTTCGTCTAGCAATAGATGAAACTAGTATAAGTGGCTTTAGCCGTGTTTGCTGATTTGCTTTGTGCAATTTGATTGTTGTTATCACACACTGTACTGAACAGTAAACTTACTGTCAGTAAAATAATTTAAAAACAATTTTTATTTTCGTGTCAACCAAACTGAAAAATATATTGGGATATAATTACCATCCATTAGGACTACACTTTGCCCAAATTTCAAATCAATCGGTTATGTTCGATTTTTGGCTTAGGACATTTGACTGAAATGCATCATATATCATCAATTAGTTTCGATACATTTAGTACATCATACATATTCAAGTCAAAATTAATAAATCGCGCAAATTCGGTGCAAATGTCTGTTGAACAAATCGTATAGGCAAATGTTTAAAATATCAATTTAACGTATATTTGCACTCAATAAACAACCCACATAAACAACAGCAACAACGATAATAAAACCAACAACAATAAGAAGTGGCAACACTTGAAGGTTGCTGCTAAAAGCCCTAAATACACTTGATGAAGATGTTAACATTTCCGATTAAACGCACCCTCAAGCGAACAATTTGCCCCGCACCGCACCATTGCATCGCATCGCACCGTATAGTAATGTAGATAGAATTCTCAAGGGTGTGTTCAATTGCGTCAATTTGACGCCTTTGATGATGACAATGAGGATGTTGATGGTGATGATGAGGGCAGAATGTTGCTTGGGGGCGCATTAATTGTTTAATACTACAATATTTTGAATGCACCAAAGTGTTTAATTTCACTTGGTTTTACGCGGTTAATAGGGTTAATTGTATGCACCGTGAAATACAGTAGTTTGGCTACTGTTGTGAGATATTTCGCTGAAAAAAAAAAAAAACTACAATCAGTGCTCATATATCAAACGATTATCTTAAGTAAATTACACATTCAAAAATTGAGCTGCAACGCTAAAAATGTTTTTCGCGCTTGTGAGACATTTTAGAATCACAAAATTTGGCAGAAAAATAAAAATTTTATCTCAAATGCTTGGAACATAACCGCAATGTGCCGAAAACAGTCGCCTGCGATTAACTTGAAAGTTTAATTATTCTACGATATTTCTTTGAATTTAAGTGAATTCTTTAAAGAGATTGGGTTTCGGTCAAAAATTACTGAATTTTAATATGATGTAGCTTATGTCATACTGACTTAAAGAGCCAAGTGCCCAAGTTAAAAAGTTATGGAATAACAACAATCAATATTGCTCATATACATCTATATAATTTATCTAAAATTGCTTATATGGAAATGGTTTGTAACGCTTTGGCGCAAAATATACTTGACCAATTTTAATAATTTCTTTTTTAAAACAACATATTTGTGCTTAAGAAGGTCATTGCATACTTCTTTTTTTATTTTTTAAAGTAAATTATCCTTTTTTTCGATCAAAATTTTTGCTAAATCTCACACAAAAATTGTCGTTTGATTTTTCGTTGCTCATGCTGCTTCTTATATAATGTATTGTTGTTGTTTTTTTTTTTCTTTTTCTCATTTGTACCTTTTGTATTTGGCTTCAAAGTACAAACTCTCTTTCAATTATTTTTTGTTGTTGTTACTTTTGAAGAGAGAAATGTGATGAAATGTGTTAAGAAAGTAATTTCATTATGACAAAAAAAGCGGGACGTGTGCGTGCAAACCCGCGGGTACCACTAGTATTTATCTGAAATATCCAAAACTCAAGCATGTTACTATATATTGGATTTTTATTAGGGCGATATCGACTATATTACATTTAATTCTCAGACTGCTGAGCCATTTTTCATATTTTATATCATTCTGACCAAAACTTTATAGTTCAAGTTAGAGTTATGAACAGAGTTTCATCATATTAAAATTTTAATCATTTTATTCAAAATTGAATTTCTATCAAATTAGTTGAAGCTCCTTTAGTTTACAGTTTGCAATATTTCTGTAACCAAGATTCTGAGGATAGAACTGTAACATATTCCTTCAGTGCTATCATAAGTTTTGATCATGCAATATTTCAATTAAGACGATTACTATTCCCAATTCTCTCAAATACTCGATTGAAATTAAGTTCTCAAAAAGTCGATTGATTCTTGCAACAGATAGCAAAGAGTTTTACTGCATAATCATTTCAATGTTATTTATTTCTTTAATTAAAATACGAAAATTTAATCCCCTGCTACTACTACTGCAATGCATTTAAATTGAAGCTTTTCTTTATTTTATTGCCTTCGATTTGTAATGGCTATTGTAATAACATGGAAAATGGAAGCAACATCAACTTCCAATTCTTCTGCTACCAGCATTCAGTTAATAAAATGCCAAGCAATCCCAATAAATGATTACAAAAAAATGCCTTCGAGGTGTTCATTGAAATGTCAATCGATCGATGCAGTTCTTGTTAACTCAAAATATCGATTCGATCAACGCAATGAAAAAAAAAAAATGAAAAAAATGGCAATTGTGATGCAGTTTATGAGCAAAACTTTAATAAAAACCGAATTAGCAAACCGAATAACAAAATGAAAAAAATTGGCAACTCTGAAAATAATGCTCCAAATGAGTCAACAGTTCAAAGAATAATCAACAAATTTGAAGATACTAACTCGATTGTGGACAGTAAGTCTCATATGCATCCTCTTAGTGGACGTCCAACTGAAAACAAATTTGCAGTAAGAAAAAGTGTTACTGAAGGCTCAACGTTCCAAGAAACATCTTACAGCAAAAGTTCTGTATCTGCATATCTACAAGATTAAACTGACTGAAGTGAATCTGTTAAATGGTTATTGGAACAACAGCTAGAACTGATTTTAGGAAAAGTATTTTTAGATACGAAATAATCAGATACTTAATTTATAAATACCTTCTCTTTGCGTAATTGGTTATTCGAAGATTAGATCCATAAAGCACTAAAATACTTCATTCTACAGTGTCGAATGCCAACACAAGAACCTGCATTCCATTCGTGCTTCTGTTTCATGGATTTGTTTTGCAATTTAGAGAAAATCATTTCATTCTTATATTTTATAACTTTCAATTTGTATGCGCTTGGAGGTGCTACTCGTCATAATATTACAACACAGAACAAAGTCATCGAGGTTGTCGTGTAAGTAAAATTACAAAAAACTAATCGAAAAACATCTACTCCCTCTTGCCGTAAGTTTCTTGACCATTAAAACGCAATTGAAACGCATTGCTGTTGTATTCCGTCGTTCACATGCACTAGCCACGACAGTCCAAAAGTGGCATCATATTTCCTGAGCGAAACAGAATATAAAGACATTTTCATATTACGAGTATTTTGCCTCGAAAGCGATTCAGCTTTAGATGGCAATAAATTATGAATTGAAATTGGTTGCAGAAGATGAGTTACGCCTCTTGCGTGGCGGCTGCAGAACTAGCAGTAGCAGCAACGTACACGTGATCGGCAGATTGCGAGTTCTTTAAACGCATATCATCTCTTACTTAAAAAGTAAATAATTTGAGCTACAGTAAGTCAAGTTTACTGGGATACATTTATATGGGTACAGTCATGTTAGGTAGTGTGGAAATTCGGACAGTTACGTTAAGTGAATGGTTTTCCCAAACTTCATCTTTTTTTGGCAAATAATTACTCAAAGTTAGGCAATTTATTTTATATACATATAGACCAAACAGTGGCGTCAATTCGGTAGAGCTGCGGATGGCATTGCCCTCCCCCCAAGGATCTGATACTAGGTATTATTCAATACAACAATTCAATAAAACCATCTAATAGTGGTGGAATTATAATTCTTGCCCCCCCCCCCCTCCAAGGTTTTGGTGAAGTGACGCTATTGAGACCAAATCCATTTTAAATCATGCAGTCGGACTGACTTCATATTGCGGAATTGGTTGCCGATTAAATATTTTGTTTTTCAAAGGAAATAAGTTAACACGTATTCCTCCGATTTGATTGAAAAACATTTTTTACGAAGTTATGCCCATTTAAAGTTTACGTGTCAAAACTTGAAAAACCGCTGAAAAGTTTTTCAAAATAGTTGCATTTTTATCCACATCAAAATAATTAATTTTTGTCTTTTGATTCTAATAGAACTTCTGATTCTCTGTCAGAATCTTTAAAAAATTTTGAAATTTGTTGAAAATTGGCGGATTTATAGCGCTTTTTATGAAAAAAAAACAAGGCTGATTTTCTCAAAAACCCCAATTTCGTTTTGCGCTTAAAATTTAACTGTGGATTTGTTTTAATATGAGAAAGAAATTACATGAGTTTAATGCTTGTTAATAGACATTTGAGGTCAGGAGATTTTTTTTTCCAAAATCGAAATGTCAATTTTATTTTTCATCATTGCAAACCACTCTACGGTACTATTTTCAAAGCAAATAACAAATGCAACATTCCAAATTACTTTCTGCAAATCGCGCTTGCATTCTGCATACTTTTGTTTTACCGTTATTTTCGTAATAATTTTTTATCATGGAAATACATATATAAAAACATTGTACGCACATATAGCTTTTTCGCTGACTGTACTTCTGTGGGCTTTGAATGTTTTGTTTGCTTTACTTTGTTGCCGTAAAATCAATTAGTCCATTGGGAAGCAGTTGTCTGGAGCACTGTTTTCTTACTCATCTAACCGATTTTATTTTGAAATTCCCGAGAATGATTCATACATCATAACCTTAAAAACTCCGCAGACCCTTGTCAAGTACAAGATCACAAAATAGATAATCACTCGCACAAGGTGTAGGGTATTAAAGAAGTTCATAAAGAAATATTACTACGAACACATTTTTAATTAAGAAATGACAATCGATGAAATGAATTTATCAAGATTTTTGTAACACTTAAAAAAGTTGGGAAAAAAAACGTTTTTTTATTGCACAACATGATCAGCTCGGTGAGTTAAATGACTTTTAACAGCGGGTACTATAAGCTTTGTACATTTATGCCCAAAGTAATTAAAATAACAAAAATACAGTAGTAACATTAAATTTTATTACAGTACCATGGATTGGGCGACGATCAACAATCGGCGCCATTGATACCAATTGCAGCACATGATCATCAATGTAGGCAAAAAACAAAAAAAAAGAACAACAGCTTAAAAGATAATAAAATACGCCCAATACTAACAAGCAGTCAATTGAACTCTTGCTCCCTGAGGTCTTCATCAAGCTCCAGCTACAACTACATCTTGAGCAGATTAAATTTCAATCTGCAATTTGGTATTGCTGATATTTTCTTTCGCCTACCCACAAAATCCATTTAACTTTGACGCTATCAAAAGACAACAACAACAACAACAACAATTGCAACTACTTTGTTTACACCGTAGGTGAAATTGATCAGAAATCAACATCATCAATACATCAATAACAACAACAACAACAATTGCAATAAAAACAAACACAATACAGCCGGTAGCTCTTACCTCTGTAGCACACGATTGAAAATCTCAAGTTGCAGTTGCTGCTCATCCCGTAGAACAATCAATTAGTTGCAAGTATGTTGTTGCTTTTGGCATTTTACGATTGTGCAGCGCGAAAGGGTCCTTTTTAATGCCCTCTTTATGGGAGCTTTCAAACTTAGGATTTATGATGCATTTTTATAGTTACGTGTAAATTGGCTTTTAAAATGTAAATTTATCATAACACAAACAAGAAGCCAACAAATAAACACATACACATACCGATATATGTATTTGTATGGGTATATTATGTGTGCAACTTAGACAAGTTAACTTCCCAGTAAGCAATGGCAGGAGCAAGCAACGCTTCTAGAAGGTCTTCCTTGGGAAGTATCAGGCCTTCACCGCTACTTTCAAAAGTTTTTTAATTTTTATATGAAAAGTCCCGATGAAACAGGCCTTCCAAAACCAGGTCTTTTGAGACCACTTGCCGTAGCAGGGCTCACTGAAGTATTTGAAGAAAATGAGTCGTGAGGACTCTGAGCCAATTGTTTTTTTTTTTTATCCGCGTCATCTCACTTGGGTATATTGCTATTTTTAATAATTATTTATTGTGACGTTTTCTTAATTTATAATTTCACATTGAATACACAACACTCTACCACCTTAATATAATATGAAACAGTAGACCAGCCTGGCAACATGCACTTTACTTCTAACCATTTATATACTCTTGAAGTCATATATCTACAATACAGTTGATAAAAAAGTAATGTCGAATCATAAAATATTGCAAAATATGAAATAAAAAATTACATAAAAAGCCTTAAAATAAATGCAGTCCTTCTTCTTTACTATACCTTCAAATATCAGGCCTGATAGCACGTCTGCAGTGGGAAAGCATAATATCCTTTCATGACTATACATATTTGTATTTGCACAAAAATTTAGTTTTGAGAAGGCCTTATACAATCGTAGCAGTGCTAGCAGGCATTGCTCAATTGCTTACTGGGTTATTCTGGCCATTTCGTCTTGTAAATTTAAGGCTTTGTTAATTTTTTTTTTTTCAACAGCACAACTTTTGATATTTTTTTTTTAATAAATATGCGATGATCTTTTTAATAGAAAATATTTTACTTACACAGTGGCGACAATTCGGTATGGCTGGGGAGATCATTGCCCCCCCCCCCCCCCTCCAAGGATCTGATACTAGTTATTATTCAATACATGTATTGAATAATAACTAGCATCAATTGAATAAAACCATCTAATAGTTGTGGAATTATAATTCTCTAACTTTTTAATGAGCATCATCTAAAAAAAAAAGGAAAAAATTTGGATCACCCTAATGTATGTATATATACAGGAAACGCGTTTACTCAAACCTGAGCATCATTTATGTTAACCTCACTATTTGGAGACGTACGAGTATTAGCTTTAGCAAAAGCAATATTGAAAAGAAATGTCCAACATACGACGAATTTACCTAGCGGTTAGTATATGAAATCGATTTGGCCATCATATAGCCTTAAGTGCTCGAATTTTTACAAAGGAGGTCTGACATCTTTAGAGTATAACGAAGATTTTGAATATACATTGAACTTTTGTTGTTTGTTATTGGGACTCATTTTAAGGAATTTCATTTCTATTTTGCAACACACTGCCCCATTGTACACCTCTGATTTGGAATTTCGATATCAAAACAAAACTACGTCAAGGTGACGTAATGTGGCGGGCGCACGATTGTACACTTAAACTATTGACAATAATGATAACATCTATACGAGAAGCTTAAATATTTTCCGATTTTTAAAGATGAGTAATGGATCTCAAGTGAAAACAAATTAAAAGCTTTGCAATAGTAGAGCTTTTATCAAAATCAACGCGCATGTCACCCACCACCAGCGAAGTGAATGTGAAAATGCATTTTGAAATCGATACAAAGCTAAGGGAATTTCATTTAACAGACACCACATACGCCCCGTTGCATCCCACTAAGCGAAACTTTCATTCAGAAAAGCTTTGACACAAGCAAGGCCCACGAAAGAAAAGGAACATAGAAAGTAAACATAGCTAAGTAAAAGTTTCGTCATTCGCGAACTCAACAGTAGTTGGGCATTATAATCCATTAGTTATGTCACAGTTTCGGATTTGTTATACGCGACTTTTAGTTAAGCAAATAAATAAATAACAAATAAAAAAAAAACACAAAAAAAAGCAATCATAATAAATAAATAAAAAAAAATAGAGTGGAACTTCGCTTTACCAACAATTATCGATTAAACAAGAAAACCTCATTCTTATTGCTAAAGCACCTTAATGGGCTGTAACAAAAGCAGGAAATTATTGCAATATCCAATTAATTAAATTAACTATAATCCATTACAACTGGATATTTGGTTATTTTATTAAATTTTTGAAAAGATTTCACAATAATGTTGCCTAAACCTCAAACCATCGCCCATTTTTGGCATTCATTTGTGGATCTGATGTTGGCTCCGATTTCACCAAAAAATCTTCGTTTATCTGCAATTTTAATTGCCATCTATCAACTGGTGAGTATACATTTAAAAAAAGGATGACGGAATACCTATATTTATACAAATAAAAAGTCAAGCAAGGATTTTTTCGCAAAGTATATGATGTCATCGACATTGATAATGTCGATGGAATGTAGTTTTTATCTGACAGTATTTCATAAACCGGAAACTAGGCGATGGTTGCGCTTTTTTGGCGCGGTTTTTGGGGAAAAAAAAACGTAACTTTATTTCATATCATAATTTGATCGTGTTTGCATGGTTATAGCTATAAATTTTAACTAGCTAGGAGAAAACCTCCAGGATTTTCATGATTTTTTTTTATTTAAAATTATCTAATATCCATATTGCTACATCCATTCTAATTTTCAAGATACATACATATGTACATATGTACGTAGGTATATAGATTTAACATTTTTCGTTTTATCAAAACCAAACAAAATGTGTGTGGTAACGACAATACTTAAGTGTTTAATGTATTTTCAATATGTTTATATATACAAAAGTATATATTTTTATATATTTTAAGAATTTCACAAAAACAAAAAAATAAAATACGTATGTTCAATATAGGCGGAGAGCCTATATAGGGTTGCCATGCCGAATCCCGTTCCACACATGAGTTGCCACCTGTTTTTGGTCAAATTTTTCATAGGGTAATCTTAATGAACCTTAAAAAAAATATTTCGAGTAATCTTGTCGAATACCGTCCCAAATGAGGGTTGCCACCTGTTTTTTGTGCGAATTTTTTTTAGAGAAAAGTTTATCGTTTAAAATCGCAGCTTAAAATGTATGTCAAATGATAGATCTTGATGAGCCTAAGTAAAATATATAGGGTGACCTTGCCGAATCCTGTCCCAAACATGGGTTGCAATGAAAAAAAAAAACTTCAACTCTTTAGAAAAAAATGTAAAACTGTGGTAAAACTTAATAAATATTTATATTCATATGCCCGGAATCAGTTCAAGAAACGTTGCAATTTTAGGATATTCGGCACTGTGGCGTCAATTCGGTAGGGCTGGGGAGGGCATTACCCCACCCCCCCCTCCCCAGGATCTGATACTAGGTATTATTCAATACAACAATTCAATAAAACCATCTAATAGTGGTGGAATTATAATTCTTACCCCTCCCCCCCCCCAAGGTTTTGGTGAAGTGACGCTCCTGATTCGGCAACAATGCATAAAAATTTAGGTATAAAATTAAAAAAAATTTCTGTTTACATAAATTGTACTAAATTCAGTGTACATGATTATGTGTATATTATCTATAAAATATTTCAACTCTTCAGTCTATTAACTCCACATTTTCTTATCTTAACTTGCAGCTTGTAGCTCATGTTTTACTCTTCGTAGTGCTACTGGGCTTAGCACATGCCGAACAAATGGAAACAATGCTCGAATTGGATATTGAAGATCAAAAAGAATTCGGTTTTTATGATATGAGGCCATATAGAAATCAAATGCGTCTCAAAACTGCGTCACAGCTTGTAACTGTTACTGAGGAGCTACTTTACGTTCTCACTGCAATAACTGCGATTTATTTACTGAGCACAATATCGCTTTTTGCTGGAGTCTTTAAGAATCGTACTGAATTTATATTACCGTGGCTGGTATTCGAATTCATTTTCATTGTTATGGCCATAGTGTTAATGTTCTGGCTGCAGAATGAACGTTTTGTTGCGGTCATTGGTGGAAAGTTTAATTATTGTAAGTAAACGTATTATCTATTAAATATTTTTGAAAATTGAGTTGATCTCCTGTTTTGCAGTTGCCATTTGGTGCACGATACTGGCATTTGATGGCCTTATGTGGTACATCATTCACTCATTCTATCAAAGCCTTCGTACAATGAATAAGCTGACAGAAATTGCAACAGTGGCCATACCATGCCCACCACCTGGAGCAGTATGTATTTGCTTTTGATCTTGGATGCAAAACGTTTTTAATTTTGTTTTTTTGTTTTTAATTGCAGGTACCTTTTCATTTTCGCAAAGAAAACATGTATCTCGGAAGTAATGGTTATAAGCACATACTAACTGAATCGCCTGATGGTGTCTACTAAATAAATTGATCTCACGTAAATGTAGCTATGCAAATTTTCAGCTTTAACACTGTGAAAAGATATAGTATACATACTAACAAGGTTAATGTGAAGATGTAGATATAATTTTTTACCAACTACGTCTTCTATTTATTATTTGAATAATAAGGTTATTGTTTTTTCTTCATGACATCATTAGTGCTACTGAAAAGAAATATCATTAAGGTGCAGCAGTTATGTGTATTTCGAGTATGTTTTCCATTTCCTTTAAATACTCTTCCAAACTTTGTTGTTTTAGTCTGTTAATCTTAACCGATTTAAATTTTATGTTGAATAAAATTAGGTTACACGTGTATTTATAAATAAAACAGTTTCAGGATGAATATTCTAAATTATGTATATCGAAATTAAAAGTTTATTCGATGAAATTTTTTTCAAACAAAAGTTTGAAATGACATTAGGATTATTCTAAATTCGAATATGAAAATTTTATTTTAAAAATCTTTGATTAAGTCAGAGCTTGTACTGGATAGAAATTGCCCTTTGAATAGAATTTGAAAAAATATGTCTTATAAAGCAGATATATCTTTATAACGACAAACGTATGCAGTTTTATTATCAACAGACTCCATGCGATCTCGAATAAAGTCTACGTTTACGATATTTATTAAATTTTTATTGTTTTAATAAAAACAAATCTCTCTGGGAGCAGTAAATGCTTCAAATTCCTTCAATTTATCTAATTAAAAATAAATAAATAATTTTGAACAAGATGCTATAACTTGTGGAATTAACCACCTCTAACAGTGCCAGGTTTTTAATATTTGACTAAAATATAAATAAATGTAAAAGCAGCTATCCACTCATTTATTCGTTTGTGAGCGAATTTGGAATGAATTTTTATGAACTATATAATTCTAATTCTCCGAAATTCGTTTTCAATCTTTTTACTTTACTTACTACTTACGAATGTAGGAGTCGTATCGTCAGAATTTTTTTTCAATAAAATCATTGAAATACCTTTCAAATAAGTAAAGATTGATTTTTATCATAAAAACACAAACTTCGACATGTTGGTCATTTTCATCATGACTTCATTGTTTGTAATTGTTGAAGTACCAAAATACATATACAACGATGTGTATGTATATATCATTGATAAAGAAATCATGGCTTCCGATGTTGGGTATTGGGTCCTGAAAAATATCATGTGACTTTTAGGACCTCTGCAAAAAACTTAAGAATTAATTTCTTTTTCAAAAGTTGTAAAACATGCCATCACGTAACTATTGCTTCAAAGAAATTGAAATACATAGTCTTTTTAATAAAAGAATCAATTCAGAGATAAAACTTCATCTCCTGTAGTCCACATTAAGAAAAAGATTGAAAGAAAAGTTTGTAAAAATACCTTTTCAACGCGAATTATAATTCTGTAAGATCCACAGATTGTATCTTTTTGTTCAAATTGAAGCATTTTTATCAAGATAAATCATCCTGCAAGCTCATACTGGCATGGGAAAAAAGGTTTTTGATTTGATAACCGTTAGACTCTTTCAGTAAAAGTGTTGAAACTTTAAAGTGCCTCGAAAAAAAATAAATTTATTTTAATACTATGTCGCCTACCTCTCAAAATATGATATATTTTAGAAGAAAATGACAATCGAGATCATGTTTTTGTAACCAACGATATACAGAGTGGGTCGGTTCAGAATAGTCATACTCTAAGATTCTATTTCTTCAACAAAGAAAAGAGTTCTCAACGTTGTTTGAAGTAATTCTCAGGTTTATTTTGTCAGGTCAATTTATTTTCTTGCTAAGCTTAGCATGCGATTGTGATTTCCATTCAAAAAATAATATGTGTTCCTAGGAAACAAAATCAAATCGCCAAATTTCGACGTAATGTAATGGTATTAACTTGTCTAAATTTCAAGCTACTAATGCAACAGGAAGTCGACAAATGGACCAGTGTGCTTAAATCCAGTATTACGTAAAGAAAGAATCAGTAATAAATACTTATACTTATAAATTCTCTATACTCTAAACTGGTAACTTCAGCAATTGTAACAGTAATTACAGATAGTGCCTTAAACTATGCTATAAAGAATCTGTCACTTTTTAATAAGAGTCCTTCAAAGTACATACTGACAAAATTAAAGGAACTGATGATGAGACCATTTGATTATAAAAGGGCAAACAACAATGGGCAATAGTTGTTGCTACTGCATGCAACAGTTAAGGCGGTTATCAAAAGAGAATCTATGCTAAAAAATTCTATTTTTCTTTTGACTCCAGTAATGACAATGCATAGCATGTTAGGAACTGAATTGATATTAAGTAGTTACATTAATTAGTAAAGTTAAGGAAAGTTAAAGCATCGAAAAAATGAAGTTAAATAAAAATAATTTACTCTATAGTTCGTAACTATAGCTTACTCTTAAAACACACATTTTACTCATTTAAATTTCTTGATATTTTGCTATATAAAACAAAAAAAAGAAAAGCTTTATACTTGTATAATTAAGTATTAAACTTTTACCCAAAAGTATATGTTAATTGTGCTTATACCTCAAAATGTGATACCACAAATTCACGGCATTAATAATAATTATTAATCACATCTCTGATATATTAATCACCTATTAAATAACTGAGTTCGAAGATGAAGTGTATCATTTAAAAAATAAAAATGTTCAATGATTTCATTTCAAATGAATTTCTGAAGTATTTATATACTAGAATTGAAAAATGTTTTAATATCTCAGTAGGAGAATGATATAAATAATATCTACTTAAAAATTTCACTTTCATAAATTCAAAATATCGGCACATTTAATTGCAATTGTCTTTCTAAAAACAATAGGACCTGCTTATATATAAAACTATTTTGGCATGATCTAATGTAAGCGCTTACGTTTGCAGCAATGCTCTCACTCAAAAGATCCTAAATTAAGCAGACACTGAGCATTCTCCTACTGAAATATTTAATTGAATAGCAGCATAACGAAAATGTGTATGATACATCGAAAAAAAAATGTTGCTAGGAAATGCTAAAAAAATACTTTAAGCAATGAGTGTTCTAAAATGTTTAAGTTGTAATATTATATGCAAAAATATAAAATAAATACTACCATATTTTAAAGTTTTAAATATTTTCAGTTTTTTATTAAGAAACTAGCTAACAGGCCTATGTGGCCCAGTTCTGAATCTGTTTGCACCCCTCAAAAAAGAAAAATAGGTCAAGAGCTGCATACATTGTATTTACTTTTAGAAGTTCTATATCCACTATACATATATCCATTATATGTTCTATAACAGCAAATAAAAGTATATAGGTTGGGAAAGACACAGATTCTGGTTACAAGCTTATCAAACCATATCTCTTAAAAAAACGAAAAATTTAGAGCTAATGAAAGTGCTGATCTGCAAATCAAAAATCGATGAAAGAATTTTAAAATATTGTGATATTTCGTAAGGATGCCAACATATTTAAAAGACGCTAGATGGCGTTTACACTGCCGTCTTTAAGTAGAAACAGTTACGCTATTCGCACTTCTCTTTCTACGTTGATATACGACCACGCAAAATTTTGCTGTATTAATGCATGAGATTTGATAGTCTGGGAGCCGGTGCGCTAAAATTCTATATGATTTTATTGTGCGGCAAAGGTTGAAAATCATGAAGTTCTAAGTAATATATGTAAGTAAGTAAGTAATACGAACTATCTCTGCAATTGCGTTGCCTTGGTGTTATTATTTAAGATCCTTTTGAAACTGCAAAAAATGCATCATAAACAATTTTATCGCATCTGATTAAATATTAAAAAAATGTTTTTATACACAAAAACAGATTAATACAAGAGATAGACAGTTTTGGTGCTGCGTTTAAGAGCAAATAAATTTTTTTTTTTTTCAAAATTTTATGATTTAAACAAACTTAAGTGATTTTATCATCAGGCAGATTGCAGTTATTATAAAGATTATGTCATAAGAAACGAGAGAATCAACCTTTACTACTTAGTTATTGCTGCATTTAAACATTGCAATATTACTTGCAATCATGTAAGAAAATTGAGTCCTAAATCATTTTATCGCGTCTGTCCCTTAGGATTACTGATTACTATCGATATAAGCCAAAGTGAGTTTTGAAGAAAAAATGTTAAGATATTCAACAACATAATTAAATGTATTCGAAAAAAAACGGTGTCCATAAAATAAATATACGAATTTGAACAAAATCGATGATGTTGATATACATAAGTATGTATACAACCTCGTATATTTTGAAAAAGCAGAGACGTACCCCACGGCATTTTTGAAAAAATTCGATTTTCCGAATAAACCCAAGTTTAGCCTAAGGGATCGTTCAAGTATTACGTAACGCAATTTTTAATGATTTTTGACTCCCTCTCCTTAAACGTTACGGTATCACCCAAGTGACCATGTTTACGTAAAAGTCACCATTATGTTACTCAATTTTAGCGACTTTTGTTATGTTTTAGTCGCGTTTGCGATAATAATAAATAAAACAAAAGATTTTTAACTCGCAGCGTAACGCATTGTCCAACCCCCCCCCCCCCCCTAAGTACGTTACGTAATACTTGAACGGCCCCTAACGTAACACAAAAAATTCTGTTACGATTAAACTCGTAGTTGTTCAATTCATAGTAATAGTTACAAACGCAAAATAAATAATTGTACTTGGTACTTAAAATACATAAGTAAAAAAATTTTAAAACATTACTTACCCTCTGTGACTGCTTCACTCTGCCCAAAATTTGTGGACAAAACAGTTAAACAACACTGGAAAAGACAACAACACTTTAGCAGCGACTGCAATGCACTCGCTTACACACACGTACACACACTATTAAGCAATGTATTTTCAATAAACTATTTTTAATGTTTAAAATTAAATTTGCAAAATTTTCGCCGAAAAGGATATATAATTTTTTAACAAGTTAAACTTTTTACAGCATATAAAAATATTCTCAATAAAAATTCATTGAAATTTGCAATGAAAACAACAAAACACCACACACTTTCACTGGCGGCTCTGCCGACGGCGCCACCTTTAACATAATTTAGCACTTTTATCCGACTTCATTAATATTTTATTGAATTTATCACAGAAAACTCTATCATGCAGAAGCTTCAATATTTTTTTTTTTTTTTAATTTATTATTAATATTAATGTGTTAATTGTAAAACTTAACTTGAGAATTTAAAGTTCACTTTGTAAATGACATTAAAAATAACGGATGACAGTTGATTAGAGTTACCAGCTTCATGTTCGAAAAGTTGACTGCCAGCAGTGGTCGGCATAAATATTTTGTAAAAAAAATAACACATGCTAGGCGTCCTTTTAGCGCATTATTGATACCTCACACATAGGGTATATTGACTTTGTCATTGCGTTTTTAACGCATAGAAGAGGGCGTGGCAGGTATAGAAAAGTGTATATATTCTTTAACAGCGTCACCACCTGAGGTGATTTAGCTGCATACATATGCATGTATGTCCGTCTGTCTGTCCGTTGAAATCACATATACGGGAACACCAACCAAGCTAATTGAATGAAATTTGGCACACAAGTCACACCCTTAAAGAATCTGCTTGAGATTGAAAATGGGCGAAATTGGTTAACGAACACGCCTACTGCCTGTACTCTATATATATGGCCAAATCTATTTCGAAGAAAAATTTGCTGCGATTTTGATGAAACTTGATGCACATGTGAAAAAAAATTAGGATTGGACTAGATTTAGAGTTTCCAAAGGCGGGAGGCAGAATGTTTTACACTGATTTAAAGAATGACCGATATGTACATAGTAAGTATGTTAGTCATAGAGAAGAAAAAAAAATAAACATAAGTGGATACAAACTAACATTTCGTTAACATTATAACTGCATAAAAAACAAAGTAAGCATATTTATAGGCTCATCCTAACATTGATACAAATTTCCATCATTTGACATAAGCTATTGTAAATAGTGACGTATGTGACTGGTGCTAATTAACAGGCTGTTATAAGAATATTATACAGACGTGTTTTTTGCTGGTTTAGACAGAAATAACGCTATGGAAAAAGGGCTATTTAAAATATTTAATGGCGCTGTAGCAAAATAAAGTTCACAATACCAAATGTGTAAATAGCATCCACAAGTTTCCACACTTATATAGTAACATGTAGCATGCGCAATTGAATCTTCGTTACTTTAAAACTTTCTTTGACACCTAATGCTAATGGATGGTTCCATGGTGTAATGGTTAGCACTCTGGACTCTGAATCCAGCGATCCGAGTTCAAATCTCGGTGGAACCTGAAATAATTTTTTTTTTTTTCGTTTTTTACTTTACAAGTTATTATAATTTTATGATATTTATATAGTACATAATTCGTCCTCGTTGTTTTGATCAAAAGTATTTTTAAATTATATAATGCCATCAGCTATGTTTGACACATATTGATATGAGTTATTTGTTTGAACCAATTTATGTGGTCCTGTGGCGCAATGGATAACGCGTCTGACTACGGATCAGAAGATTCCAGGTTCGACTCCTGGCAGGATCGAAAGTTTTTTTAACAAATGGATATCAATTATTGAATGAAATATTAATACATTTTTATGCACACAATTTTTATTTCCTAGCAAAATAGATACAAAAAATGTAGATATTAAATTAGTCAATTAATACATATCAAAAATGAATGAGTCCATCTCAATTTGGTGTAGGCAAAATAAAATAAACTGATATCAATTGAACGAATTACGAAATTTTTAATGTTACCGACACAAATATCCTTATACATAGTACATATGAAAATATAAAGTTTTTTCAGCCCTTTTTGGCCGACAGTGCTGTCATCATTGTTGTAGCTATCAGGGTTATATCGTTTTCAAGACTATCCATTGCTTTATCACTATTCACAGCCTTGACAGTTTTATTAAATATATCAACATTGCTATCAGTCGGTATGCTGATTTGGAACTGTAGCAATACAACGAGATATGTGACCATTGTAGTCAAAAGCTGCAAACGAATTAAATTCAAATTAAGATTTACAATAGCGCCTCAGCGTACTCACGCCTTTAAATAAATTCCGATTGACATCGAAAAAACCTCCGCAATTTATATTTGATGGATTCATTTCTGTGGCCCGCAAGAACATATTGATCTCAGTTTGTGCATCGGAGTTCATCCAGTTCAGTTCAACCATGAGCAACTTTTTCTGAAAATTAGTGCGCACATTAAAAGAGGCATAGTGAGCTTCATCACAGATAAAGAAAAGCAAGCAAATGTTCCACAGTGCAGTTATTGCCAGACCAATATCCTTGATACCGAAACCCGCAGATATTTGTGACATCAATCCGTATATGGAGAGCGTTATAATAAAAAACAAATAGAGGTTAAGAAAAGTAAAAGTATAACAGGTCGCTGTGCCGGTGTCACGACATAGTTTGCTTAATCGTAACCAGAGTGCACGATAATCAGCTACCATTGCAGCGGGTCCAATATGACGTAAAGCCTGTTTGGAGATGAGTAGATGAAAAAGTATGGATTGAATTTAACAATGAATATCTCGTTCAGTTTCGAGCTACAATAAACTTATACCCTTTGGAAGCGTTCAGCCAGTATATTTGCGGTGCTGCTTAAAGTTTCACATATGAAAAACCACCATGCGCCTAGCATTGCAGTAAGATTATCCAAAACGCAATACGGTATGACCTAAAAATGGAATCTCTCTTTTTCAAGTGGAACTGTTAATTATTACTATTAAAATAGATACCTGCATAAGTTCAAAATCGGCCATGGTTAAATGAGTAATTATCACGGAGAGCACTGATAGTAGCGGCAATATAATTGTCACTATTAACGCTTTTCGTCGTAAGTTCAATGGCACACTATGCCCAGATATTTGATAATAAAGTATCTGCAAAGAAATTTACTTTTAAATGGCAAAAGTTCTTTTGAAACTTACCCTGTGTAGGAGGTATATGTACCTCGAAATCATCCCAGTCATTGATAAGCGATGCAACTTTTCGTGTTTCCCACCACATGATGGGTATAAGAAAAATTGGTAAAATATTCACCAAAAAGAGATATGCAATGACTGCCTCCTCAAATGGTCCACTCAACGATGTCACAATGTTAATACGATGCTTGGCTACATAGGCAACGTAACACTTTTTGTAAAGAAAAATAATTTAAATTCGGGTCGGCATTTGAGACGTGTCTAACGTATGAACTTACCGTAAGGACAATGAAAAACACGAATGCATACAAAAAAGAGAATGAAGCGATGCTAAACTTGGTGCGTCCTGGTGCAGTGCGTGTTATGGGCAAAACACCTATCATTCGTAGAAACCATTGAGCTGGCGCAATATTGCGGTAAAATACATTCTGCAAATAGCGTTTCAATTTAATTCCCACATTGAATGAATGAATTGAATTGGAAGCATAATAGAGCCATTTAATGGGGATTAGCATTACAAATAGTTTATGCTTTACATTGACTTAATACGAATATACATAGTTAGTAACAACAAATTAGTAAAATTGTTTCATTTGTATATACCCATAGTATTTATTTATTAAAATACCCCCCGTATTATCTATCTCGAAACAAATCAATGACTGATTTACGTCTGCCTTTATCTTTAAAGTGCAAACCTGAATTGAAACATTATCTTTAAATTTTTTTATTTAAATTCAAGTCGAATCAAGCCCTTAATTTCAGTTTCAAATGGCTATTGTGGATGAGTTATTATCAGTCTTGTTTCGTGATACATAATACTGGTGGAACTATAAACTATGGAATTAAATTTTGAAATTTTTCATAAAACACTTTTTAAAATAAGACCCAAAAGCTCGAAATTGGCTTTCTAATTGGGGATACTAAAACTATATCATCAACCCAATAATATATACTTCATTTGAAAAGTATTTTTACATACTAAAACTTTTAATTAGATGTCAAAATCACAAAAATTGGGCCATAGGGTACTAAGGGCAACAATTCTCAAATAGAGTTTCGATATCATTTAGTGATCAATAGTAGCAGTAACTAATAGAGAAAGTGTTGACGATCTATTAAGAAAATGACTTAATTAATAGGTTCTTATTTTAAAAATAATAACAAACTGTAATATATCATAAGAATTATTAACACGCACTGGTATAAATTCTTGATTAGTAGAGTTGATCGATGTAACTGATGTGCGACTTTCCTCATTTGAAAAGTTTCTACCAACAAAATCGCCATCCATACGATCAATCAGTCCGTTCGAGTATTTTCTAACGCCATTGGGACGCATCAATGGCTTAACGTTAAGAAATACAGCGGTCTGTTTTTTCTTCCGCTGGTAATTATTAAACATTTTAACTTAATTATTACTATTTTATTTCAATAATTTTCCTTAATTCGAACCGTTCTAGCTGAGCACTACAAGTAAACTGCTTAAAACTCTTGGAGTAAAATCAAGCAATATCAATGAAGAAATGGTTTTATTCAAAAATAAATAATGCAGTTAGTTGACTGTTGGAATTCTTAATTTCATAATCTTCTATTTGCTTAGTTACTAATGAATAAAACTCACGAAGTAACTATTGATGTTATTAATGTTCTTCGTACTGTTCTTTGTTTTGGCCGATTTCCTATTTTTATTGAATTTCATTGGCCTTAACCAAGAAAAGTTTACACGCCCTAAAAAATGTTGCAGTTCTTTCTGTTTGACTTGACCTTGTTTTTAACTGCGCAGTGGGTCAATGCGATTTTGTTTTCATACTCGTAGTTGAACTAACAAAACTTTAAAGGACATTGCGTTTTTTTTTCTTCAAGTTCAAAGAAAATTTAAATCATGTTTGTCATGGACACCAAAATTAACTAAAATTTACAAAAAATAAAAGTCCTTCGGTTTTTCATTATATTTTATTTCTATTTGGAAAACGAAGCAATCAGTAATAAATATTTCAACTAAGTGGCCGGCTCCCAAATCTTCTTTTCTTTTTTCTTTTTTTATTTGTAGGAAGAGAACAATGATAGCTATGAAAAAAAATTATTCGATGCAGGAAATTTTCGATTGAGCAAAGTCAAAGGCAAAGTCTCACAATACATAGAACAATATCAGCCATGGTTTAATAATACATATTTTTAAGATGTGAAGAAAGCTCGATTTTCTTGCTTTAAAATGATATGCTATTTGTATATTTTTTTTCTGTTTACCTATTTTTTATCGAAAAAAAAAATTTCAGTTTGGTGTATTTTGTTATTAAAATATTATGTATGGTAATTATTTATTTTAACAGCCTCACTTCCGATTTTTTTGAAATTTTAGTATGAGGTTCAGTTCAGTTTGTAGTTATTGTTGTTGCTGATATAGCTTAAATCTTATTTGTACATTCTTTTTAAAAAAAGTTAGGTTATCTCCAAAATTATAGGATAAATTTGTACCTACACCATTATTGTACATACATATGAATGTAGGTCATGAAATTATCTATATTTCCCATATATTTGATATCCATTCAGGGATTCCGAACTTATAATGATTTAAGCAAATGTTATATCCTCAACTTCAGATGGCTAGATCTCCGAAAAGTACATAAGAAAAGTTTGGTTAATAATAATTTGCGAATGAAAGATAAATTAAACTTGAACCAATTACTAAAAGTCGCTATAATAAATTAGGAGATTAAACATTTGTATCAATAGAAACAAGAAAGTTTTAATAAATTATATAAAAACAAAATAGAAATCACTTACCGATTGCGGCCTTGCGACTTGCAAAATTGAAAGACCACTGCTAAAAAATTTAGCTTTGAGTAAAACCGTATCGTAGATAACTGCACTTGAGCAGCAACTGCAATGACTTTGTGGTAGCTACGCAATACACTCACACCACTTAAAGATTTATTTTTAAAAAATGATTTTCGATAATTAAAACATTTCGAAAAAAAATAAAAGTTTTATTTATTTAATTTTATTTATTTATTTGTAGGTATTTTTTTTAAATAAAACCAATTTTAAATTAACAACAAAAACACTACATCGACACTAGCGGCTCTGCCGATGGCACTGCTTTAAATTCGATCTTCATTTTCACGCAACTTTTTTAAAACATTTTATTGCTTAAGCACATGAAACTTGTTAATTTATACATATCACTACTTTTCATAGTTATATTATTATTTATAAATTATTATAAAACCTGCAAAATTTAACGCAAAAAGTTTAACGCGCGCACATTTCGCAGATTCAATCAAAACTAAAGCACCCACTAGACATGTCAACTTGTTATCCGATTTGGTTTACCAGTGTTACTACACACTTTAAGCATCAGTTTGGTGCACGTCAATTTTTGTGCTGAAAAACGCTCATTGTCAATGCAATAGTTGATCAAAATATTTGGCATAATATACACATGTATATTCTTCATTGATTCTAACAAATGACGCTTATTTTCATTTTGTATTAATAAGTAAGAGCAAAGAATTAAGTTTCCCTATTTACAAAATTTATTATTTAGCGACTCCTTTGTGTGAAAATCATCAGCGACATCTATGCGTCAAAGTCTGCTGACTGTCACTAAAGTGACTTTTGCAAAACGTCAAAATCAAGTGTCAATGGCAGGCGGAAGATTCTAGCAAAAGGAGTCTAGCATTAAAATTGGCGAAAAACAAGAAATTGGAGCCAAGAAAAAATTGTTAAAACGTGTAAATTTATAGGAAATTTTCAAAAATATTTAAATTAAAAATTTAAAGCAACGAATTCCCGTAGCAATGGTCGACTACAGCAAGTGGAAAAATATCGAGGTGAGTTCTATCGCTGTGAACATTGAAATTGCAACCGCAGCTATTCCTTAGTGCCTACTATTTATGTTTCATACAAATTTTCAACAGATCTCGGATGATGAAGACGACACCCATCCAAACATTGATACTCCATCACTTTTCCGATGGCGTCACCAAGCACGCGTTGAGCGCATGGAAGAGATGGAACGCGAAAAGGAAGAGTTCAAAAAGAAGCGGCAATCAATTCAGGCGCGGTTAATTGATGTCAAGGAGCGCATCAAGAAAAAAGATGCAGATGAGACCGATTTAAAGGTTAGAGCGTATAATAAAAACTTCACTTAGTTACTTTTCGTTGAGGTGATAGAGGGTGGTCAAAATATCTATTTCAAATTTGATCAAGGTAAAATCCATTTACTGACTTAAGCATTCTTATTAATATGGCACCCGATCAATTTAGCGCCACTTCGTGAGGTAACGCACCCTCTCATCTTGCTCGATCATAGATGAGATCTTTTTCAGTTAGCTATATTTTGTTAGGTTGCTCGATCAAAATCATAGCATATTTAAGAGTGAAAAACCCCAGAAGTCGGAGGTATCGATGCGTCATATGCTTTCTTTATAAATTAGCGTTTCTCTTTTTGTATTATTTATGTATGCATGTACTTTTAAATATTAAATGTCATATGGAAGTATCGATGTTAACTGATACCAGAAATTTACACAGGTTCGCAAAAACTGCTTTTCGTTATACCCATAGGTCGGTGTAGTCCGGAAGATTTTTGTGCGTTAAGCACGATATAAGTATAACTCTATTTTCAGGCAATAACACTCAAAAATCTTTCGGACCTACCTTGTCTTATCTGTAGATAGAAAATTCGGGGTCATGTACTGAAATCTTTACTTCGGTGATGCCTTTATATTATCCATTAAAATAAAATCATTCCACGCTGATGAAGGAACTACAAAATAATCCCAATTTAAGCACTGATTGTTTGTTGAAGCAATACAACCGAAAGATCAAATTGATTGCACCAAGTTGTTTCTGATTAAGAATTCAAGCGTTATATATATCAAATGAGAAGTGTATTATTGATTTTAAAATCTGGGATTACATTTGCTTACGAATACGATTAATTTGAAAAATTTTTTGACCTGTACGGTTTTCAGAGGTTTTTGCTTTCGAGTAAAAATATCTAATAACTAAACTTTAAGATATTATGAAAGGCATACATTTTTTCATTTTCTGCAAAAAAAAACAGAACTTAATCGGTTTTGCTTTGTTTGATGTTGCTGAACTATTTAGCGGATTCAAAAGTTTTTTATAAGTAAATGAAAATATATATATTAATTTGAATACATATAACTAGTGTAATATGTATTGCAGAAAAATTAAATTTGCCAATATCTGAAACATACTATTATAATTTTTTTTTTAGAAAGAGTTAACAAAAATTGAAAATGAAGGCAAGGAACTAGACCGAGCTGAAGAAGAATTTAACAAAAAGGAGAAGAAAACTCCATGGAACGTAGATACAATAAGTAAACCTGGTTTTGAAAAAACTGTTATTAATAAGCAACCGAAACGTAAGGAAGACGAAAATCTTACTGAAGAAGAACGCGAAGCACGCATGAAGAAATTTGTCAAGGAAAATGAAAAACTATGCAAACAGTATGGAATGATGCGCAAACACGATGATTCCATGCGTTTTCTACAGCAGCATCTCAATTTAGTATGTGAGGAAACAGCCAATTATCTGGTAATTTGGTCTATCAACTTAGAAATGGAGGACAAACATGAGCTGATGGCACACGTAGCACATCAATGTATTTGTATGCAGTATATTTTAGAATTAGCAAAGCAATTGGATGTGGATCCTCGTGCATGTGTCAGTTCATTCTTTTCTAAAATACAAAATTGTATGCCTGAATATAAACAACAATTTGAAAGTGAAATCGATGGTTTTAAGGAACGTATACGAAAACGTGCACAGGAGAAAATACAGGAAGCGATGGCTGAAGCAGAAGAGGAGGAACGTAAGGCACGTATTGGCCCAGGAGGCTTAGATCCAGCTGAGGTCTTCGAAGAATTGCCTGATGTAAATACATATAAATGATTTTTGCTAATACATATATCCATTATTTTAAATATTATCTACTCTGTTAGGAACTAAAATCTTGCTTCGAATCAAGAGACATAGAGTTGTTACAGAAGACAATTGCTGCCATGCCGGTCGATATTGCCAAGTATCATATGAAACGTTGTGTTGACTCAGGCCTTTGGGTGCCAAATGCTGCTGATATGGATAATGCAGTCTTTGCAGATGATGAAAATGCTGATCCAAAAGATTTAAACGCTAAAGAAGAAAAACAAGTAGATCCTAAGAAGAATGAAACCAAACCAGAAGGTGAATCCAAAAAAGAAGAACCAGTTTATACTGGTGTTAGTACTGACGATTTAGATTGATTACAGAAAGTAATACAAGCGAACTGATATATTCATGCTTTGCACTTAATGCTATACATATTCTGTTTTAAATTTAACTCGTTAATGTTTTTTGCGTAATATTTCATCAAAGTTATGCGCGATAAAATTTTTAACAGCCTTCATTTCTTCTAGTCTGTTTTCTTTTTTACTAAACATATATCATTTTGAAGCATTTTATCATTGAATTAAATACAATACTGTTGCAAAAACAAAAGTCAAGTAACTAAAAATTATAAAATAAATTTCATTTAAATTATAAATTAAAATGTAAATAGTCTTAAGTTTGTCTAAATTTTCAAAATATAAATAACTAATGAAATTAAATAAAGTATTTGCTAATCAATTATATGGAGACTTACGAATTAAACTGAGTTCATGAAAAGTTTACAGTATAGTTGCATTTAAATCTTCTAAAATTTGAAATCTGCTTCTTTGGCTATTCAAAAAGAAAAAAAAAAACATCGAATTTGAGGAAACTTGGCGCAGAGTAAAACTGTGTCATTAGGTAAGTAGACATTGGAAATTATCTCTTCATAGCCTAAATGTCAATATGAGAGATAAAAGCACAGATTCTGAACATTAGTTGATAACGACTCTTAAGCTGGTTTCTTAATGAAAATCTATATGCTTGTGTCACCTACTTACTATGTTGTAGCTACTTCAGAATTTTGCTTTTACTAGACTGTGCATCGTTTATTTGGACTTCGTCTTTTTTTGGTCAATGTGATGTGAAATTTCGCATTTGATTGTTGTATAGAAGTCGTGTCTTTCCAGGATTAGAATTTTAAAGTTCCTTAGTAAATGACTGATATATCTTTGAATGCGTTGATTCTTATTCAGGATTTATATGTAGAGGTTTGAGGAATTGCAATGTAAGACCGCCATAACTCAAAAACCTTAATTTGAAGAAAAAGGTATTTAAAGTTTTCAATAAAGAGAAAGCAGCTACAGGTGATGAAAAACGTCTCATTGGAAATTTGTGCTGGAATTTAACGTATAAACACTTTGCGCATGTATTTTGTTCCTGTAATTTTTTCTTCAACGCATCGACTCGTTACTCGTGTCACAAGAACAAAATACATGCGAAATACCCTTTCGCGCTGTATTTCTCATAGCAAACTGCTGAAGCACTCTTTGGAAAATAACTTTTTTAATGTAAAAAAACCTCAGCTTTCGATTAAAAGCATTAAAAAAAATATTAAAAATACCGTTTTTAAGGTATAACACGTTTTGTTATTTTTCACCAGTTGGAAACAACAGAATTTAGCACTCGCGCACCGCGCTAGGGCATTTAAAGTATTTCTCCCCATATATAGAATTTTGAAGCAAGTCATGCAGTTGGCTTCAGTGTGCCCCATGAAGTTTGAACTTAGTATTTATTGCTCTTTTATTATGTATTATTAGTGTTTTATTGAAAGCATCCACAACGTAATTTTTGAAATTTACATGTTTTTGTTTGTTTTTATGTTTAATATATTTTTGGATTATTTTGAAAAACTTAACTACGCTATATTTAGTGAATTAAATATTCAATGCATTAGTCTAATTTTAGTTGTTGTTTTTTTTTTGCAGCATACAATATTGAATTTTTTGTTTTAATTTAATAAGTGTGAAGAATAGAATTACCATTCACTATGTGGTTTACATGGTTTTATTTAGATTTTGTTTTATTTTATATACTTTAAAACTTGGAGAGGAAAGAGTACACTTTTTTCAATAAACAAGGGGGATTATAACATTTCACTTTTAATAATTATTATAAATATTTCTATTATATAACTTAACATTAAAATTAATATTACAAAATTAATTGAAAAAATACGAAAGTCAAAGTTGTGATAATGTACTTCGTTAGAAGTCTACTTTAGAATCGCATCAAATTATTAAATGTGTCTTGGATCTTAATTCAAATATTTACGTAATTTGAAAAATTAATCTTATGTTAGAGTTTACGAAAATTAACAGTAGTACAATAAGAAATATAAATAAAACAGCAAAATATTAAAATCAAATACAATATGACAGTAAAAACCGAACAAATGAGCAAAATCATGTTGAATTTTGTTAAATATTTAAGCAAATTAATTACAAAAATTAAAAAAAGGATTAATAGCAGTAGTGCATAGTAAAAGTAGTAGATAAAACAATTATACGAAATCATTACATTTATAAGTATTGTGTTATTAATTAAATATTAAATATGTGTTTATCCGCCAAAAGCAAATTAGTTTTTGTTATAACTTGATTATGCAAGGAAATCAACTTTTACGCAATCTTGTCATTAATCAATCATACGATATTTTATTATTCATTTTGATATACTCTTAATTAGGTAAATAATAAAAATTCACAGAAGCTATTGTAAATGTTTTTGCCTTTGCCTTTGCCGTTATTCTACTGTTTGCATAGTAAGATCCACTGTTTGCCAGTATCTCACTTGCCCTCATAGCATTGTCCCACGACACAGTGCTGCGACTGATACTGCTGTTGTTCATTTGGATGCAGATGAGAATGTGGGAATCATGATGAAGAAGCTGATGAATTTTTTGTTGAACTGCCACCACCATTGAGGCCACGCATTTTATCAATATACACGTTAAGAAGTCTTATCTTACTAGGATTCAGGAGCGTGAATTTCGGTTTAACCTTATCTTCGCCCATTATTATGTACAGTTTAACAATGCAAAATACGGCAGCTTTGCGTACCATTGATTGACCGTCATCAGTTAGTCGCGCTAAATTGGGCATAACACTATCCAATTGCATTTCTGTTAGATCAGTGCCCTGCTTCTCTACCAGCTCCGTTAGCAGTTTAACTGCGCACAGATTCAATGGATACGCTCCAGTAGCAATGACTGAATTTACTATATTCAGCGTCTCATTTAGCGGTAGCGTGTGAGCGATACGCGTAATAATTGAATCAATTTCACGCATTGTATCCTTGCCGTTCTGATAGCAGCCAATAATTTTTAATAAAATCAACTCGAGGAATTTACTCCAATTCTCTTTCATTTGATCGCTGCGAACAATCTTGCCCAACACGTGTAAAGAGGCATTTACGACTTCGGTTTGCTGCGTGTCTAATATATTGAGCAGCATCTTCATAATTGCACGGAAGTGCTTATTCGGCAGTTCGCAGTTACCACGTTTGATGCAAGCGCCCAAGTTCACAAGAACCTGTTGCAGCTGCTCTACTGACATTTCAGGTGTAAGCGTACACGCGTGCCTAATGATATCGCTCTCACGCAAACCGTTCTCCAGTATGATTTCGCCATCCGATGACACTGTGTGACTTAGATACTTTTTTGACACATGCACAGATGCTGTTAGTGGATTAGAATGCGATTTGTGATTCTGTTCGAGAAGCCCACCATCTAAGCGCATTGTAGTGCTTTCTGGCGTATTTGATTCCGTTGTAGTGGCGGATTGTGTTTTCGAATTGGAAGAAGAATCCTTGTCTTGATGTTCGTGCAAATTAAGGTGACCATTGTAGCCATTGGCAATGCTTAGTGAATTAAACTGACGTGTAATTGCGGACTCGCGATCGCTCACAACTTTGCTTTCAAAGCTATAATTCTGAATTTCTGCAGTTGTTTTGCGCAGACTCTTATAAACGTCTTCCTCAGTGTGATGATTATCAACTGAAGACTGACGCGATCGTGGACTAGACAAGGGTTGCAATTGTAGCGAGGAGAATGGACCTTGTGAAGGACTAAGCAATGGTTTGGGACTGGAACTTGAAAGTGGAGAAGACGAAGGTGAATTGGTACCAGATGTACTGCTACGCCGCAAATGTGTCTGTATAATAGTTTTTGCAGAATCTTGGTATGCTTTAGGCAGTTGAGAAAGTACACGCGTCATTTGTGGTGTGTTGCAATTGTACAACGCAATTAGACAGAGACGCGCTTGCCCACGCAACTCGACACTCTTCTGATCACCCGACAATTGCACTATTTTCACCACAGTCTTCTCCACTTGCGGTTGTGCCGCTTCATCCGAGGGGAAATCGCTATTTTTGCAGTATGTTGTGGCCAGAGTTGTGAGAAATTTAAGAATTGCAATTTTAGTCTTTGTGGTAGGAGTTTGCGCGGTGTCTGAGAGTATCCGAAACACGTCTTTCATTTGTAGGTCAGTTGGAAAATATTCATGCACTACTTGCAATGTCTTTTGGATTTTGGTATGCATTGAACCGAGAAGCTCGGCACCGAGTTTGTTGAAAAGTCTTGTCAGCAAAATGAACAGCCAGTCATGTAATTCGGCAGCATGCGATAATATTAACTCGGTAACGGTATCTAAAAAGAGCGCATAGACTTTTGTGTGTGTATCGATAAACATCTTGCGGAACATGTCGAGTACGCACTGCAGTTGCTGCGGCGACAAGTCTTTGCCATCAGCCAGGTATTGCGTAAGACTAATGAGACCATCCTTACGCTCAGACCAGTGTGTTGAGGCACAGTATTGTATAATGGTTTCAATGTCATCGAATGGAGCACGTGGGCAACTCCAATCCAAGCGATTACGTGAACCAGACCACGAATAATTTGAATTGTTGCCACGCGTATATGATGAATCAAACGAACGTTCCGAACACACCGAAGAAGCTTCTGAATCATCAGACTCATCTCGAGAAAGCAGTTTGCGACCAAGACGTCCAGCTGATAGTGAACCACCTCGAACATAATCACCACCTCCAATTTCAGCAGCATCTGCTGAGTCCGGCGACAACGCATCAGCAAGTGCATTTTCTGCTTCACGACTTTGTTGCAACATCTTCTGTGCTAACAGAGGACGTGCAGCATTAGTTCGCTCTGGTGTGCGCCTCGAATTGCCAGTAGTGTATATACTGCGTTTCATTTGGTTCGCCGTTGTTCGTGTTGGACTCGTTTCACGTGAATTGGCCAGTGAACGTGGTATACCTGAAGCCTTTTTGGGTACAGTGCCCGTCAGCTGCCTATAGTGTGAATACGATTCGCGTAACTTGGAGCTTGGCGAAGTAGAACGTGACCCAGGTTGCGACTGTGATACACCTGCGCGGCCACGCGAACGTGGAGAGATACCAACTACTTGTTGCGGATGCTGTTGGTGTGGTGTAGTTGCAGTGGAATTTGAGTTTGATGACAATTTAGGACGTGGCAACGATCCAGTGCCTGTAGCTGTTGCGCCGGCATTGTTTACACGTAAACGTGCGAAATTTGAATACTGTGCACGCACTTTAGCACGCTGTGCTGCCGCCGTATCTACAGCTGAAACACTTCTCATGCCCGTAGCGGCTGGCTTGAGTGGAGAACGTTGAAAACGTGTTGCAGGTGCTGCCGAACGACGTTCTTCTGGTAGTGTTCCGCCATCACGTTCTCGTTCTAGTGCACGCTGTGTGGCTATATCAACGGTGCCATAAATTTGATCTGCCAAGTCAGGAAAGTGCCGTCTAAATCCCCAATAAGCTCTTCGCGAATGTCGTCTTGCTTCATTGTCGGCGTCAGATATTGACTTCTTTAAGATGTCACGAAGTTGTGGTGCGTACCGCTCCATAGACTTTGTTTGCCATTCTTCAAAAAGCAATCCCAAAACTTCGCATAAAGAAGCTCGGATATCTTTCGACTTTGACTGGTTGAGGGTTTGCGTAATTATTGTTACTAATTTCGGTGCATGTGTATATTTGATAATATACTTCACAGCAATCGTAGAGGAAGAGGCAATTACTTTTGCGGAATTTTGCATAAGGGAGATGAGCTGCTCTAGTATATAAATGCAGAATAGATCTACTTTAATGCGCAGTGTCTTCGACATATATGCAATTGTGATGCAAGCTTCACGTATCACTTGGGAACGCAGCTCTTCTTTAAGTATATCAAGGAATGCTATTGAAAGTTCTTTTAATTGTGCAGTAAACTGCGGATGTGCTTGTATATTTAGCATAAGCAGTGATCGAATTTTCTTCAATGCGTCTACGCGTTTTTCCCAATCAGCGTTCTTGTCGCTTATTATTGTTAAAATATTTCTATAAACATCATCAATGTCTTTTTGATGGAATACAGTCAGCTGCGGCACACTTTCGAATGAGGACTCGAAAATTTCTATTGTGACTGCACCTGCATCACTAGCAACATCAAGAGTACTCGGTTTAGGTTTCATTGTGGCAGAAACTGTTCGCTTAACCAGTTTCGTTGGCCTTTCACGCATGCCTATATTGTCAGCTTCATCGTTGCCATTGTTGGAGTTTAAACTCAGCGCTGACTTCATAAGCAATCCCTCGTTTCTAACCTGATCAAATTTTTGCTCCAGAAGCGCCAATTTTGAAGGAGGTACGTCATCTTTTTTTCTTAAATCAACTCGTAAACGATCGCCAACGTGCTTGTAAGTTTCTACTAAAGTCTGTATGGCTGAATCACGAACAGTTGACGTCGGATCACCGAGAAGCGTACATATCGGCTGTATGTATGCTTTTACGCTTAGCTGCGATGTTCCGTATTCATTTAATGTATTAACTACTGTTTGTAGAAATTCTTCACGTACTTTGGCATTTTTATGTTTAAAACACGCAGCTGCCAATTTATCCATAGTTATCTGTGGTGTCAGCACTTTGTGTTCCATTATGGTTAATATCAAAAGCTGTGCTTTTTCCCGCACTGTGTCCTTGCTATCGCCAAGTCGATCAATTACGTGTGGCAGCACTACAGAAATATATGCATTGAAGTCCGGACCGAGCCTTTTTATAAGCTCTGTAAATGCTTCCAAAGATTTCTGTGCAATTTTAAAGTGACTACCAGTTAGCCATGGCATGAGACCATCTATTAAAAAACCCATATCCATACAAACAATCGAATTAGTTTCATCACTAAGATATGTGACCAGGTCTTCGGCTATTAAGGCCTTCACACGCATGTCTGCTTTTGGCATCAATTGGATGAATCCATCCAAGTCGTTCGGCTTTCGGTATGCCATGTTTCTCAAATTATATTCGTTTTTGTATCCACGTCGATAAAATTTTTAACTGAAACGAAAAAACCAAACACAATTTAAATAAAAATAGTTGAAATTTAGTTGCGATTTACACTTGAGTTTGAGAAATAATCACAAATGATCTACATACTTAACACATTAAAGCCAAAAAATTTATTTAAAATTATGACTGGAGTACTAACTCATGATTCAATTATTTAAGTTAAATCATTGAGAAGTGATGCTTTTGACTGATAAAATTTAAAACGGCCGAAAAATCGCGTTTTTTTTCAGATTTTGCTCATTTACACGAAAAGTATCTTTCAAATCTAAATATGTATATGTACATATATAGAGAAAAAAAGCACTATAACTTGGTAAAATCAAATCACACGAAAATATTCTGAGCAAAAAATGAAATTTTCTTGTCTACAATTTGTAATTAATTTACTTTTCGAGATTCTTGACCCATCAAAACAAAATTGCTAACTTATGCAACCAACACATACAAAAAATAGCAACATTGTGGACATTTGACATTAAACTATGCTGTCCCTAAAGAATGAGCCCTTTTTAGGAGGTTCAATAAAAAGTTCCTGGTTCTTGTGTTGTGTTACATACCGTTAGCATTACTTTTCAGCGAATTAACTTCAATATAAATTTAGTTTAGACGGAACAGTATATTTTCCAATCAAAGTTTTGCCAGTACATATTTCATTTTTCAATTGTTCACTTGTTTGGCCAAACAATTTTTTCTAAATAATTTTACTAAGAACGAAAAATATACATATGTATAATATATGTCAGTCAATATATGTAATGAAAAATTTGATTTTCTGAACGTACGAAGTGGATGTCCGAAATAACTTTTCAACCTATAAATAAATAAAGCTTTAACCAAAACTTGGTTTGTATATTCGAATAAATGATACTATTTAAAGTTTTCTACCATCATCAAATTTGCTCAAACGACCTACCTAAAAATTGATTTTTGCCAGATGTAGCAAAAAAAACATGGTCTATTTTACAAAAATTACAATTTTAGTCCAATATTTCCAAATATTAAAATCCAAAGTCTATTTGATTTAAAATTTAGAAGTCTAATTTAAAAGACATAAACTTTAAATGGTTGTGAACCTCAAAATTGAAAATTTGGTGTAAATATTGTATCCCAAATCCCAACGACCAACTTGATTGTGCAACCAGCTGTGCTAATAGTTCCAACGTTTATGAGCCGCTCTAAGCCGTCATACAGAAAACATTATGAGGAATTCCCTAGAAATTATTGTACTGTTCACTGGTTTCTATGGATGTTGTGAACTTCGCGATTTTTCAGTAACACTACAGCATTTTAAACTCGAAGTGACTCAATTGGCAAATCAGTAAATACTATGTATATTTAAATCTGATTTTTATCGTGATTAAATAATTGGTTAAATCAAAAATTTTACTACTAAATTTCAAAATAAAGTAGAGGCTGAAAGTTTGACAGAAGGTTTTGGTCGAAATTATTACAATATCGGTTTGTTTTTTTGTTAAACTATTTTCTACAACTATCGCATTTTATGATAATTTTTCTTGAACTATTTAAATGTAACTATATTCATATGGCTACCTAGCCGGAGTTCAGAATACATATCACAACTTTTTAAATGTCATAGGTCATGAAATCTTGGCAATATAGAATGAGCCAAGTCGATTTTAATATTTGACTCTGAAACAACGTAGTCAAATTATGACTAATCCGTACCTCGCAAAATATGCAGTGAAAAATCGTAAGCGCTTTTCCATTTTTTATAAAAACAAACCCACAAAAATTATACTTTATGCTAATCAGAAGTCGTATGAATTATCAAAAATATGAAGCTAGTTACCTATGCATGTATAGGTATTCGTTTGCAAAATAAAACAATTCTTATGCATTTTGAGCAGGTAAGTTATGCCGCATTATCTCTAACCACCCACCCACCTTCACAGTACCAGCAGTGCCAACGTTGATGCAGGACGTGCAAACGTTGCATGGACAGACAGATCGACATACTTATGAAAGGCAGCGCAGCTGTTTATGCACTGGTCCTGTTCTCGAAATGTATAGTTGGTGCTATGACGATATCAAGATGCGTGAATCATCTCAGCCAGAAGTCGAAGTCAGAATCAAAATTAGCTAACAGCGTTGGCTTACATTTGTTTTGAAACAAAGCAGAAATTCATGGCAGAAGTTTTTAACGCTGACAATTCGTTGCTTTATGTTTTCATGTTTATTGAGCGGCAGTGAATGTCACTGGCGTAATAAAATAAAATAAAATAAAACTAAACTCAAGAGACGTCGTCAAGCAAAAACAACAAACGGTTTTGTGTTGACAACGGCAATGACGAAGATGAAGCAAATGCTAGCAGCAGCAGCGGTAGCGGCTACGCAAGTTTCTATTTTTATAGTAAACGCTGCGCTGTTTGCTTGCGTCGTTGAATTAGCGACGAATTAAAAAAAAAATAAAGTTTAAAAGAAAATAAATAATTGCATATGTAAATTAATTAATTTTAATACAATATTTCCTTTTTCAAGCATAGCAATAACAATCAAGGCGAATTAAATGGAGTGCTGAAATGGAAAAATGGTTTTGTCGTCGTCGCCGTCCGTCCGTTGATATTCTCGGGCCACTTACCAATGTGGGGCTGAATTTCCTGTGGCGTTTAGCGGTAACTCAATGAGTTGTAATGCCACTAAATCGTTGCCGATAACGTTGAAGGCCGCTGCTGTTATTGCTGCTTTTGGGTGAGGTGTCCGCTAACTTTCCCTGGCCCCGTTGATTGATTTTCCAGCAGCACGTAGCGCGTTCGGATCTCCTATGGGCAAATTGTAGATTTGCTTAAAAATTTTTCACACACATTTATCAAATTTAATTTGATCATATTTTTTAATGTAATTTGCAATATTTATTTATACTTTTCATTTTGTTCTTTTGCTTTTTCTCTATCGTTATTTGCCGTGTCTCTATACTCACTGTTCACAAATTCCAATGTCTTCGTTTCCACTTCTTTTTCGTCGTCGTTGTCGTTGACGTCGCTACTGTGACTCTACCGCCACCACCTTTTTGGCGCTGCTGCGACTGTCGCTGCACTGCTTCTTCTGTGTGTGTTGCTGCTTCTTCCTTAACTATTGCAAATTTTATTTTTTAATTTTAGCACTAAATGTATTGAACTTTTCTATATTTTCACTTTGAAATTGTAATTTTCATATATTTTTGTATTCATTTTAATCACTTTAACACTTTTTGAACTTAAGTTTAATGCAGATATTTCGTTTAATGAAATGGCTGTAGAAATTTGCAGCCACACGTAAAAGTTAAAAATTTTTTTGCTTTGTAAATTATGTCATTTCATTTGTCATAAGTTTCTAGTTGTGCTGCTCATATGAATACAAACTTCTAGCTGTGCTGCTCACACTGACGAGTGCAATTAAAAGAGTGACATATGTGGATATAGGTAGTAAGGATGCGACTATAGAAAGTCTGATTTGAATTTATATAGCACTACACTTTTATACATAAACTAAATAAGATCTCGTAAATTTTTTAAATTTATTTTTTGACGTCAGTTTAAGCAAATATTTTCATATAATTTTTGGCGGCGTTCATATGGTCTAAAAAAAATTGAAGTCAACTGTGAAACTGAAAAAAAAATTGAGCTAACCCCTAGCAACTTACCAAGCTGTCACTTCATGTTTTTTGAAAAGAATACGTACGGAATCAAGTGTGTTATAATTTTGACAGCGTGTTATCGGTGACGATTTCCCGACACCCGTTCGTATTCTGTTCTCAACATTAGTGTCGGCTGTGAAACTATTCCTAATTTTTTCAATATGTCCAACAGCGGCTTCGCGGCGGTCTTTGGCCGCAGTTCAGTCTATAATTTGTAATATCAAAAGTGAAGACTTTTTTTTTTTTTGCTTGTCATTATTATTTAGGGAGCGACATTCCAAGTATTTGCACTTTTTCCCCCTGTGTAAATAAATTTGAAAAAAAATTTCAAAGTTCCCAATATTTACCGCCCCTAAAATCGTGCCGCCCTAGTGTGCCTCTAAGGTAAATTTGGGCCTGGATATTATCAATCAGAAACGTTCCCCTTCGCAAATCACATACATACTTATATTGGGTATTCAAATTTGAAGTATTTTTTAAGTTTGCCGCCACTTTTTTTTGCAGGTAGTATTAGATTGAACCGATGTTTTTACAGGTATAAAGTAAATACATTCAATGTGTTTTCGTTATTAAAATAATGGCAATTCGATAATTGGGCTATAGAAAACCAGAAGAAAATGAGAATTTTTTGCAAGGAAATTATTGGGATTGGCCACCAAGATTTTGCGATTTTATATCATTGGATTTCTTCTTATGGGGTTTCTTGAAGAGTAAAGCTGATGAACATCATCAACGACAACATAATCGAGCAAATATCACTTGTTAAATTATCATTACGCGAAAATGTTATTCAAAAAGATTGACAACCTTAGCAGAGGAGATCACGTGAGCAAAATTAATTTATATTATTAACATTAACCGAAACTAATTTACTTCAAATTCCAAAAAAAATAAATTAATATTTCATGCAATTTATGTATTTTATTTAAAATTAAAAAAAATACCTTAAATTTGAAAAACCTTTATATAAAATTTTGAGTGGGGTATAATCGCTTCACCCAATGAATATATTGAATGAGCAAGGTCTTTAAATTTATAATCTTACGTTACGTTACGATTCAAAGGATTTCAAATACTTAATAGTTTTATGAAAAAAGCCTGGGTATGTTCTAGACTTGTTTTTAACAGTTCCTCATTAGTAAGCACAATATTTATTTTCAAAATATCCATCAAGTTTTAAGCATGAAAATACAAAACAAAATAAAAATCACAGAAAGAAGAGTAAATAGAGAGCAGAACTCAAACTTGCTTCAATAGTTAAGTAATATGTTGCGCTCATCATTCAGCAGTAAGTTTCCATCACTAAACCCTCCATACAGATGTTGAAGCAATGCCTTCTTTCACAAATTTTGCATAAAGTAGCTATATCACTTAAGTTCAATTAACTAGTTTTTGGTATAAGGTAATAAAGCTAATTTATTTACTCAGAAATTTATTTACTTACAGCAACCTAAACAATTTAGCATACTAATGAATGCTCCCGAATCTTTAGCATTTTTTGTAGAAAAAAAAAATTGTGATAGTGACGATAAGCAAACTCCCACGCAAAAACCACATAAGTAAGTTATCACACTATCAACACGTGAAAAACCACTTTACGCGATTTTACCCGGCTTTTCTGACGCGCGTGTCATTTTCTATAAACGATATACACACGTAGGCACACCGCAGTCCGTTAGAGTGGTCCAAAATAGACCACTAGAACAAATCCCATTTTTTTTGTCGGTTTGCGTGACTTTTCTGAAACTTCGGATCTTATTATTTACAGAAAGCTCAAAATGAGAAAAAAAAGTTTTTTTCATGCTGCGCAACGAGTATGAATCAGTGATGTCATTTTTGATACATTAATACTTTTTTCGGTACATTTGCGTCCTGAAAAATCGTTGTCATCGTTATTGTACATTCGACAAGTTTTCAGTACATTTGGCAAATTTTCAGTACATTTGGCGAATTTTCAGTACATTTGACGAATTTTCAGCACATTTTCAGTACATTTTCGGTACATTTGAACAATTTATAATAATTACCTTTTTCTTTAGTAAATGAATATAAAATAATTCGAGATGTAAATCGTAATGTGTATACATAAGTGGACATTTTGTAATTTTTAGTGTGAGATATATCTTATTTGACGCTAGAGTTTTTGAGTTGCCAAAAGTGAGTACCTTTTTTTTTAGTTATCATAAGAAAAATTTTCAAAATTTTAGTTAAATTGGGTCTTCAAGACAAAAAAAGTACATTGGACCTTTAAAAAGTACATTTCAAGTTTCGATTCAGTACACAAAACCCAAATGTTATCACTGGTAAATACATTTATTGGGTTTTTTCTCACAAAAATTTTTACTTATTAACATTTTAAAGAAAAATAATTATATATTGGGAAGGCCGAGAAGGCCAATTATCCGTTTTAAATAAATTTTTTATGAAAATACATTTTAATTTTTGTAAATATCTTAAAAGTTATAGCATTTATAATAATGAAAGACACAAATTATATTTTCAAGCTCGTAGCGCTGCACGAAGACAAAACATTTTTTTACTTTCATGGGCTTTTTGAAAGTACAAAGATCCGAAGTTTAAAAAATATCGCGTGCATCTAAACATTTTAATGCTTTTATATTTTGAGCCACTCTATTGTACATACGTAGGCACATATTAAATAATTTATTTATTTACATTACTTGCGCACAATATTGGCAATATGCCCTTCCCGACAAATGACTTCTGTTGTAGCCTATTGCAATTCCATCTAAAAAATAAACAATTCTTTTTGCTAATCAATACTTGTTAAAAGTATAAAAAAAAATTTATTTAAAAAAAATCAAAGTACATATATACAAAAATTTCATGTATGAATGTAGTATGTATGCTTAGTTATAATAAAAATACATATAATTAATTGTACAATTTAGTTGACACTGCACAAATAAAACTTATGCAATAGTCAATCAATATTTTAATTAATAAATAAATTCGAATACATAATAATTTTGCGGGGTGAAATGGGTTCAGCAGATAACAGCTTTTTTTTACTTATATACCAGTTTTGATAAGAAGACTCTTCCGCTTGCATGCAATGCTGTGTCAGTGGAGCGAAACTGATAGCTGTTATCATTTTTCAGTCTTTGTGCTTTACTTATGAACTTGATGAACTGCTTGTGCACGGCCAGATGGATCTTCGGGGCATCCCCAATCCAGACGTGGCACCCAACGACGTATCGTACGTGCAGCCTCTTCGCCGGGGAACATCTCCTCGAAAATGCTGCGATAGTAGAAAGCCTCTTTGGTTGTTGGTGTATTGTGAGGAAATAGTGTCGATGCTGTGGCAAACAATTCATCGGTGATATGCGCTGTTGCGGTGCTTCGTATGGTGTCTATCCAGTCATAACCAACACCATCGGAAAACTGTTCCTTCTGTCGCCAAAGAACTTCAGAGGGCAGATAATCATTAGCAAAAGCAGCACGCAGAATATACTTCTCAAGTCGATGCTTTTGCTTGCCTCCGAATGCGTTGAGTGGTCCAGGAATTTTATCCTCCGGACGTATTGACATCACGTAGTTGACAAACGCCGTATCGAGAAAAGGAACACGCAGCTCCAAGCCCTTTGCCATGGTCACCTTGTTGGCACGCAAACAGTCGGACATATTAAGATCAGCAACGCGTTTTACCAACTCGTGATGAAACTCTTCTACGTCAGGCGCTTTAAAGAAGTAAAGATAACCACCAAATATCTCATCAGCACCTTCGCCGGAGAGTATCATCTTGAGACCCTTCGATTTAATGTGGCGTGCCAACAGCAACATTGGTAAACTACAGCGTACTGTAGTGACATCATATGTCTCCAGATGATAAATGATGTCACGTATGCCATCCAAACCATCCTCAACTTCGAATACTACATCAGTATGATCACTGCCTATGTAATCGGCTACCATTTGTGCGGCCTTGAAATCTGGTGCATTGCGTAAGCCAACGGAAAATGTCTTCAATCTGTATGTTGGATCTCGTTCACGTTGCATTTTGGTAGCAATAGACGCAATTAAACTGGAATCGACGCCACCCGACAAAAGCGCACCAAACGATACATCGCACTGTAGATGCGAACGTACAGCCGATTCTAGACTTTGACGTAAAATTGACAAATCTGTTTCGGCACTGGGTATTTGTCGCTGCCACGCCTCACTGAAATATGTTTTACGCTCTAAGTTGCCAACCTGACCGATGCGTAGTTCACCGGGTGTAAATGCCTCTAAGCGGCGCGTACAGAATTCAACAATACATTTCATCTCTGAGGACACCCAAATGTTACCATCAGCATCTTCTCCAATATACATGGGTATAACGCCGAATGGATCGCGTGCCATCATTATGGTTTTGGTGCTTTTATCGTACAGCACAAATGCGAACATGCCAGTTATGTAGTCTACTAAATGTTCTCCGTGCTCCTCGTACAATTCGATGATAACGCTGCAGTCACTTTTCGGTTTATAACAGCCACGTTTCTTTGCTATTTCCGCCGACTGTTCCAGGTAGTTGTAAATTTCGCCATTGGCAACCATCATAATGTTGCCGTCTTCCGAAAAAAGCGGTTGATCTCCAGTTTCCACACCAACAACGCGTAGCCGTTCATGTACCATTGCAACACCATGCTCTGTCACCACTCTTACGCCGGTATCATCGGGACCACGATGTCGCTGTCTACCACTTTGCCTGTAGGCAATCTCACGCAAAGTATGAAGACGTCCATGATATACCTTTGGATCGATGGGTTGACCATCCTTTGAGAATATCGCAAATATACCGCACATTTTATTTAATTTGATTTGTACCACTTTTTTATATTTTTGAAATATCTAGTTTGTATTATATATTACAATATTTTTCCAATCAATTTTTATGTATCTTTCACTTTGCCTTGGAATTTTTCCTCCATATGAATTGGTTTCAAGTTTAAGAGCAACTAAAACGCATTCACATTCTGCCATGCTTTATAAAGCGTTGCTCAACGTATCGGTCGTTGAGTTTTCTCTTTTGCTCGTCTGCCGCACAGTAGTTCAGATTATGTTTCTACCGCCTAAAGTTATATACCTTTGGACCCTGCGTAGTTTTTTTGTTTTGTTTTTGTCTGGCTAAAAATATTTAAGTCTGGCTTATCATTTCTCGCAGCCGAATTATAAGTTTCTGGTATATTCAGGTTGAAGGTGATATTTTAATTTTGTTTTTTTTTTTTGGGGTACGTAGTCATGCTATTTTTACTTAGTGAGATGTTTAAGATGAAGTTGATGATCTGATAGTTTGGTATAGTTTTTATATTAATTTCTAATTCAAATTTTTACAGCACCGTTTCAAATTTTAGTTCTTTTTCGAGATATGGGTGAAATTTGAAGTTTATATATTTATGTATTTTATATATTATATTGTTTTATTTTATACATATATGCACATACATTTGCTTATAAAGAGATTTTTAGCAGTTTATTTTTTTTTTTGTGTGGCAGTTTATTTTAATTAAATGATAACAAATGAACTTTACAATCAGTTAGCAGCAGTTGTTGTTCCAATTTATTATCAAAATTTGTTAAAATAAATCAATTTGTAAAAATTTACATAAATATTGATAGCTGCCTGTAAAGTTAATTTGTTATCATTTTAATTTTTTTACGTATGCATATGTCAGGGTTGCCAAGTTGAAAAGAAAGTGTTCCCGGCCTTCGCAAAATAATTTTGCCACCTCTTTTTTATTAATTTTTTTTTTTTGATCAGCAATTTTAAAAAATAATTAATATTATCGTCCAAAATATCGACAATATTCACAAATTAAATATTTTTGTGAAGAAAACTCTTGAGGACCTTTATTTTTCTCTGGCCCATTAAAAACTAAAATCTTCCGATTTTTGGCTTTTTCAGAAATGTTTCAATTTGTACAGCGCATCACTTATTCTTCATACAAAAGATCGGAACTTTTATGTTAAAAATAAAGATTGCTTGTAAATATTTCATATTTGCTTCGGTTGTAAAAATACTCTCTAACAGCTGCATTACTTTTATATTTAATTCTCTTTTAGGCAATTTCCACTTGTGTCGAATATTAGATATAAATGAGTCCGATGTTGCCTAAAATATTGTAAAAATTCTTCATTTGTTGTTATCTTAAGTAAAAAGTTACCACATGAAATAACTCCAAGTCGGAATATATGATATTTGAATACATCTGCATCATTTTTATTTTTTCTATTCTGTAACCTAAACTATATATCATCGCTCTCGGTTAGAAAAGCCCTAACTCTTTTTTTTTTCGAAATTGGCTTTTTTTCGATCGCTATATTTTATCGATATATGTAGGTATCGTTAGTTAGGTAAAGATCTAAGCTAAAATACGCATTCAAAATCTCCTCCCTAATCCACCAGGAAGACAAGCATAGACGTCCTATTATCAGAGCTGGGCACTACCACATCTGTAGTTTCCCTTCAATGCTCTGCAATGCAACTGTAGTTGTGTTGTTCAAACAATTGTTCCTCTACAATTTTTAATTCAAACATTTTTCAATATAATGCTAAGTTTTCGAGTAAGTGACCGAAAATTATTTGTTACCACTTTGAGCGGACACTAGTGAAATCTGACCACAATACACCTGCGTTTCTATGTATGTACATTAGAGTCTCAGGCATACGAATCATTTATTAAGACTTGACTCTCATATTTTTCAGACTCAATGCCTTTTAGCTTCCGGTGTAATATATAAATATAAATATATTTCATTAATTTGTTAGTTCCTTACTTCTCTTTTTCTTTTATGCATACATACATATTTAGATATCAACTATCGAATATGATGAGAAAAACGAAATTGGTGATTGCAAATATTTCAACTTTTTGTCAATGGATTCGACTGTTTGAACCACAGTCGATTTTGCTGATACGAAATTCCGTCATGTTGCGTCATACAATATTGTTCCACATTTGCAAAGTTTCACGTTTGTTCCTTTTTTTTTGTTGTTGTTTTTATTTAAGATTTTTTCGGTTTGCAATATTCTGCTGAGCATCTACGAAATCACTAGACTTGGAATGGATGTAGTGCGAGAGAGCGCGGTAAGGGGTTAAACAAAAACGCGTGTTTTGTGTTGGCAAGTGAAAGACACTAGTGATGTGCTGTAATATAATTTAGTAAAGCAAATTAAATTAGTTTTGATACGACAAACCGGTTGTAACCAATCGACCAGCTGTAGTATTTAAAAGGTTATGGACTCGTTAGCTGATATGAAATTGTACCCATGCAGAAAGCATCATGTTAAATTCTTACGGTTAATTACCATATTTATAAACTTTCTGATCAGCCGCAAATTAAGAGGATGGAAGGGGTAAATTTCCCTTCATGGCCAGTAATTATACATTATTTGTTTGCTAAGAAAAATACTAAATAGAACAATCAATTTACCCAGATTCTTTCGCGACATTTGAAATATTGAATTAAACGTTTAAAAGTGATAAAAAATAAAAAGATTCGTGATCCATCTTCAGTTTCCGTTCTTTAACAAAATATATAATGGCCCGAGTTAGTTCATTACTAGCGAAGTTTATTCGAGCACTTTTTGTTGGACTTGACGGTTCTTGAAAAACATAGTTAAAGTCATATTGAAAGTTCTACTTAATTAAAATTTAAATATATTTACTTGAAGATTTTTTTAATACTTTTTATGGAGATAAATTTTGATATGCTATCACCGGATAGAGCAAAAGCATATTAAATATTTATACTTGATGATAAATGTAGCTGTGAGAAACAAAGTCATGTGAAATCATATTTTTGTATGGGATCTGACAAGAAGATCGAATGAGTTTGTGATAATGTTGATATGATTATTATATTTAAACCAGACGAAGTGATTTTTAGATACATTTAAATCTGATATGACTTTTAAAACAGCGCTGGAACTTATAAGTTTCCTAGAATCTGCAAATGATGAGCTCTTAGAAAATACTTCACTGGTAATGCCAATAACAACACCACTCAAAAATTTGATTCAATTATTTTACAAAAATAAATGCAAAAAGAGAAATATACAAACATATGCTGATACCTAGCTTACTTAAAGACAATGATGATGACTACGATATTCCTACCAGTACAACCATTTGAAAAGAGCAACAAGTATGCCTAGTTACGTAACATTTTCTTCTAGCTTTGATAACAAGAAAATAGAATAATAATGTAAAACATTTAATGACGACAAGGAACCTAATGATAAACCATCCGTGTTGCTAGCTCAAATAATGATTTAAGCAAATTTGATCAAAGCATTGATATACTCGTAGATAAAAGTCAATTGTGGAAGCTGGATAATGAGTGTATTGCTTTTGATGAGAAAAATGTTAAAGTAGATGGTTAAAATGATTTTTTATATTTGGCTTATATGAACTGCTAAGTAGTTTACAATAATCCCAATAGTTATAATGAAGAAGATTTAAATACCTCCAATCAAATATTGGAAACGACTAACGAAATACAAGTACAAATTTAGCAAAAATTAGGCTGATGCGGGCTATGTATATCATTATATATGTAAGTATATGAATATGTATGGATATATAAATGTGGTATAGCCGAAACTATGTCATCAATTACCAGGTTATTTTGATACATCTGTTGTCTTGTCATGTTTGTTTTGAAAAAACGCATTGACCGGTTTGTAAATTCATCTGAATATCGCTATTTGCGACAGCGTAAGTTCGATGAAATAATTAATATTCAATTTTAATAAATAAAACTTGATTGAGATAAAGAAATAGTAATTTTAAACATAAGGAATCCCGTTGAGAGTAATAACAGATTATTGGAATACTGATTAAAGAAAAATTACTTCAAGGAAAATATTTGATGTATATATATATATATATATACCGGCATATATATATATATATATATATATATATATATTTTTGCAATACAATCACAAAATATACAGATATGCAAAGTATTTTAGTCAAAAATGTAATTAATTTGTTATTTTTCGTTAATCACTTGCAAAAATATGCATTATCATTTTACAAATGCACTTTTGCGATATAATTTGCACCAAATTATGAATAGCCCTATGAAGTTTTTTTATTATTGTTTGTTTTGTGAAGTCAGCTACTTGATATTTTTTATTTAAATGGAAAATGATTTTGTTGCTTTTAATAAATATTTATTGATTTGAAGTGCATATTTATAATTGCATTCATTATTGAATTTCTAATATTGACAGCAAGTAAGTCTTTGGTCGTTAAAATAAAAAAAAAAATCAGTTCCCTCAGTAACAGTGCATTTGCTTAGAATCGTATCTCCAATCAACACTCCGTAGTGAATACAAATATTATGCAAAGCTGTACTCTACACTTGCAATAGCCTTTTCGGCGTGTAATGCATCTGGTGGGCACCAAGAAGATAATGAAAGCGATTTTTGGTAGCTTCAATTCTGCTTTCAGAAGCGGAAAGGGCGTATTTCAAAAAAATGCATATTCGTGATCCTTAAGGCATCGAATAGCTTAAGAAACTACGCATCTAATGAACTAGGCGAAATGCCGGTATCTAAGTTTAAACCTATAAAAAAAGCTCCTAAGAAAATTTTCTCTATCTCAATTTTACATGTATTTCAACAAATTGACATAAAAAAACATCAATTATCTCGAAACGCGTTTTTTTGAGATACATACATACATATATTTCGCTTCTGAGGGCAGAATTGTTCTCTAAATAATATGGGTTACATTATGTGTTTTTCTGTTCTTCCTTCCTCAAAAGATCTGAATTTTTCTGTCTTTTTATGATACCTTTCGATCAGATTATCTCCGAATTTTATCGTATTCGTATCGTATAAGACTTTTTCAATATATACTAGTCAACACTATTCAAGTTTTCTATGTTTTTTCGTACATTTTGACATTTATCGAATCATACAATGTTTTCAATAGCATTCGACATACTCTGCTTCTCCGATGTTATTTGACTTTTATTGACTTCTTCGATATTTATGGTAATTATTCGTTATATTATGACCTATGTTCGATGCTATTCATTCATATAGGCTTTTTTGATTTTACTTATACTGCTCGATATCTTTAGCGTTTTAATGCCTATTCGATGTAAATTGCAACCACACAGCACTTCTCGACATGTGTGAACTTAGTTAGTGTTTTTCGATGCTACTCGTATAGTATTTGACTTTTTGATACTATATATAAAAGGAACCTTTTCGACTTTTTTCGATACTTCGAATTTTATCAACTCTTATTCGACATTATTAGTAACTTTTGTTTGTGGTTGATTTTTTCCCCAGCATTACATACTATTCGATACATTTTGACATTATTTCATACTTCACGATACAGACAAAACGAAACAGCAATAAGTTCATAAATCATTACACGAGTACTTGCACTCACTTGTTAATTTTTTCCGCACATGTGTAATCAATACGTGGTGACCTTTTTATTTTTTTACTTCTTCAAAAGGTTGGGTTATTTCCAGGAGATAACAAATTGTCATATAAACTTAGAGCCATTGTACATCTTTTTTAATATTTTTAAATATTTAAAAATGAATTTAAGATCCTCCTCTCAACTTTTTCAGATGTCAACAAGTGGTGCAGGGGCGCTAGAACTCCCTCCATGGTCAGTGATTGCACACTATATCCTATGAAAAATACTAAATCCAATCTAAGAAATGCAATGAAACTTTTTGGATTAAATCTTAAATTATTGTTAATGCAGCACTGTATGTAAGGTATATAAATCATAATGCGAAAGGTTGACGGACGATAAAATTGCAATGGACCTTGAACTTCAATTTATAGTAAAAAGCAAAATTATTTAATATTTAACTGATCTAAAGAAATTCTAATTATAGCTATAATAAAATTTAAATAAATGCGCGTCAAGAAAGACGTAAAGCAACAAAAAATAAGAAACATCTGGAAAGCGAACACAAATCCATCTTACGAGATATAAACTCAAGTCTTTTATATGTAAATGTCCCAATTGTGTTTATTACGTTGTAACACAATTTACAAATTAGCGCTTGAAAATAAAAAAATTAAATGCTTTAGAAATTATTCGAGAACTTACACTTTATACTATTTATTTATATAATTTACATATGTAGTCGTTTCACACTTCATATCAGAGCACGTGTATGGCGAGAAAATTGTACGGGAGGAATTCGATATAAACACATTGTATGGTTTTTATTGAAATAAATTGTTTATGTAACATTTGTACAAACTATTTCAAGTATTTAACTAAAAATTGCTTACATCCATTAGAATGAAGTTTTCGAGACTTTGTTTGTATAGCAGATGCCACGCCCAGTCTGCATTGGCTAATTGTAATGACGTGCTACCGTAGTGGATTGCATATCTGTCAAACGTTGCACAAGCTTTGAGCCGACCGATTGAGACATCAAAATAATTACTATTCTAATTACTATTCTAATTACTAGTTAGCCAATTGTCATATAGCTAACTATTTTGTTGTTATTGGTTTCGTATGTTTAGGTAGTTGCCGAAACCGTAGCTAAATGAGATTGCAAAAATGAGAGATATAAACAGTTGATCACTTTCTCTCCGAAAAAAAGTTGCCTAAAGAATTTTGTTGAGTGTGAAAAACGTTAAGAGCTGTTCAAAACAAAGTTGAGTTTTGGAAAATAATTTATTTGTCAAGGAAAAAAATAAATGAAAATTAGAACTTAAATTTGTTTAAAACAACAACAAAAGCTGGCAGCTAATTGTAAACTTATCGCCTCGTTCTTTTCAGAGCATATGAAGACGATGTACGCAGCGTATTCTTCACTGGACATCAGTATTTCTGTTTCCATTTTTAAATAAATTCATGATTAATAATTTTAATACATATGGGTTTTAAAAAAACTTATCACACTGAGAGAATTTTCAATGTAAAATTGCATTTAAAATCTACATTATTTTTTACATTAAGTTGTTTCATTGATTTTATGTAAAAAAATCATTTTGCCAATGTAGCTCTTACCTTTTTCATTTATTTCAAGAAATTTTCATTAAAAACTTATATTCGACAAAGTAAATTGACTGAGTTTCTATACAATACAACAACTAAACACTTTAAATAAAATTTACGACACAAGAAATTTATAATGTAAAAAATTAATGAAATTGCTATTCACGAACTGAAATTTAAGTAAACAAACTTCTTTTCAATATATGTAAACTCATGCTACCGGCTGAACTAGTTTGTAGGGAAAACTAGTTTTTCATTTGCCAAACTTATTGACTTATGTATATGCCTCAAGGTATGCAATGAAATTTTGATGCAAAAGCACTGTGACTAGCGAAGCCGGTGATGGACATACTATAGGATGTAAGTCCTGAGACGCGGACGAAAGACGTCCACATACAATGCAATTGATAAGACTTTAATGTCTGACATTGTTTGCTGGGTCGAATTGTATCGAGCAAAAAAAAAAGGGGTCTGAAAAGTTAGAGAGACTCTTAAAAACGATTTTTGTATAACTTTTTTTTTTCGATCAAAGAAAAATTTGTTTGAGTTTTTACTGGAGCGCCTGTGGCGTACAATTTTCTTAGAAAAGGTTACCGGATATGGACATAGCCAAGTTTTAATAAAAAAGAATATAGTTCGTAGTAATAAACGTGTAATATAGACTTTTCTAAAACCATCTGGCTGAATTTAATTTTCGGCCCGGTCTAATGTACAATTCATGAAAAGTGCGTTAGTAATTATTTTTTTATTTGTAAGTTGGATTATAGTTTTAAAACGACGACAAAGCTGTTAACAAGTAATAATAGCAACTAGTTTTTGGCCTTTTACCTGTAACGTCATTTTCAGATCGTTCTTAGATCGTAAAGTCATGTTCGTTAGAAATTGAAACTTTGCAAATTCGGGCGGTTCAATTGGTCTTGGAAAAAACTGAAAACATATATTCGCTAATTATGAATTTTAAAGAGAATCCATATTCCTCAAATTCTTATTGAAAAATTCATCCTTTTGTTTCCTTTGAAAATCAGTATTTCCTAATCCTTTTGAAACATGAAAATATTGTGGAACAAGTAATGTTTGATACGAACAAATTATTATTCAATAAATTAGCAACTAAAGTATAATTCAACAAATTATGTTAATAAGATTTTTTATGTGCTTCTTGTGCACGACCAGATGGATCCTCGGGACAACCCCAGTCTAAACGAGGCGCCCATTTGGCAACAGTGCGTATTGCTGCTTCTCCTGGAAATTGTTCTTCAAAAATAACGCGATAATAGAATGCTTCTTTAGTGATAGGTGTATTAATGGGGAAAAGCTCTGAAGCACTGGCAAAATCAGCATTGCTAACATGTTTTGCGGCAAAATTTGGCAGGGAGTCAATGAGATCATAACCAACACCATCGGAAAATTGTTCTTTTTGGCGCCAAAGTACCGCATCCGGAAGGTAATCAAAAGTAAATGCTTGACGTAATATGAACTTTTCGATACGATTCGCCTGTATGCTCTCAAAAAAATTAAGTGGCCCTGGAATCTTATCCTCTGGACGAATGGACATAACATAATTAACAAAAGATGTATCCAAAAAAGGCACACGTAACTCCAGACCCTTGGACATGGTCACCTTATTAGCTCGTAATATATCTGAAACGTGAAGTTCATTAAGACGAGTTAGTGATTCGGCATGAAAATCTTTGTAGTTAGGCGCCTTGAAAAAGTACAAATAACCACCAAAAAGTTCGTCGGCGCCCTCTCCGGATAGTATCATTTTGATACCAGTGCTTTTAACATAACGCGAAAGGAAAAACATTGGTAAACTGCAGCGTACAGTTGCTACATCATATGACTCTAAATGGTAAATTAAGTCACGCAAACCATCAAGACAATCGTCCACTGTGAAAGCAACTTCAGTATGATCACTGCCTATATAATCGGCGACCATTTTAGCATGCTTGAAATCAGGCGATTCCAACATTCCCACCGAAAAAGTACGCAAACGAAAATCGGGATCAAACTCACGCATTATTTTTGTGGCAATGGCAGCAATCAAGCTGGAATCGACACCACCAGATAACAAAGCACCAAAAGGTACATCACATTGCAGGTGTGAGCGTACGGCGTGTTCTAAGCTCATTCTAAGCCCATTCAAATTAACAGGTCTACGTGGTACCGTTGTTTGCCAGGGTTGCTTAAAATATTGGCGTTGCTGCAAATTTCCCGATTGCCCTGAAGTTATATGACCAGGTGGAAACACTTTTATTTCTATGCAAAACTCAACCATGCACTTCATTTCCGAAGATACCCAAATGTTGCCATCAGTATCCTTACCGATATATACTGGAATGATACCAAATGGATCACGCGCCATTAGTATAGTCTTTTTACGTTGATCGTATAATACGAATGCAAACATGCCCGTAATATAGTCCAGTAAATTTTCACCATACTCTTCATACAATTCGATAATGACATTGCAATCACTTTTCGGTCTATAGCCACCACGTTTTTTTGATATTTCAGCTGCCAGCTCTAGATAATTATAAATTTCTGCATTAGCTATCAGTATAATATTTCCATCTTCGGAGAAGAGCGGTTGATGTCCTGTATCAACGCCTATGACGGCTAAGCGTTCATGCACCATCACGACGCCATGCTCTTGTATGACTTTGACACCGGTGTCATCTGGGCCGCGATGTCGTTGTTTGCCACTTTGTCGGTATGCAATTTCACGCAAGGTATGCAGACTGTTGTGGTAAACTTTTGGTTCGATGGGTTGACCATCCTTTGAGAATATTGCAAAAATTCCACACATTAAATTGACACTTTTTAACTAAATAATATGCCACCAGGTTTGTTCTTATAACATCAATTTGATTACAACTTTACAGCAACTGTTCGATTTGTTTTGAATAACAACCTTTATATATGTGATAATTGTGGCAAGAATTAAACATAGAAAAAATTAAATAAAAAAATAACAATTATTTATTTGCATTCGTCAATACACTGAAATAAAATTTTGTTAAATTTGGAAAATCGTTGCATCTTCAAATAGCACAACGATTGGGCATATAGAAAATATCATCACATAATGCTTAATCAAATCGAATGTGAGATTCTAAAATTCGTTCGTAAAAACCTTCTAAGTTGGTCCTTTATTACGAAAAACTATTTTTGCATCCGAACGAAGAATTCACAAAAACAAGAATTTTTTAAATAAATTATTCCAATCGATATTCTGATAGATATTCATATAGATAAGATATAGAATTTCTCGAGATGTATTTTTCTAAACACATAAAGCATAAGAATCAGTTTCAAAATCCGTTTTTCTGATCAAATAACATATAATTCCAATTTTTGTAAGTTGTTTTTTTTTTTCAATTATTTGTTGAAAAAATAAATAATACCGAGGCTTCCATAATGTTCAAAAATGGAAAGCCAATTTAGCCTAGAACTAATAGAAAAATGTCGTCAACTTCATTTGTCTTAAGTTGACTTAAGCTATTTTTTCTTTTTGCCACTGCATTTAGCCATGATCAAATTTCTTGAACAAAAATCATTTGTGTAATCAATTTAAGACACGTATTGTGTTTTTTTAATTCAATTTGAGTTTTGTTTTCTTTATTTGTTTAACTTAAATATATTTCGAAAATGTGCCAAGTTTTCAGTAGTTAGTACAATTATTTATGTACATACTCGCATGTAAATAAATAATTTATTGTTTTTCAAAAATGTCACACATAAATTGTTCTAACTTTATAAATATCAAAGTTAAAGTCAATTTCCGGTCACAAATCAAAATTATCTGACTTATGTGGTCATACTTTTGATCTAATCGGCAACAAATAATTTTAGTATTTTAAGGGAAGTTATATTCTTAAGAAAATATATAGAGGTTTAAACATGAACAAGGTGTTACTTTGTATGAACACATATTTTATTTTCAAAGGGGCTTATTTCCATGTTAAACAAAATTTCAGTAATGCTAAAGAATCTTTAAAAGCTGTTTACCGTAACTTTATTTTTGAATATCTCTAGTGTTATACTATAGTGTGTTAATCTAATACATATATCAATCTGCTTAAAGCTTTTATTCTTACATATTGGTATTTATTGCAAAAAGTAAAAAACATTTGGATATGTGCACTTTTGGTGTAAAATCTTATTACTATACCACAGATTATATTCTTAAGTCAGCACAGTCAAGTTCGTTAGAATAGGAATTATCGCTAGGCAACGCCTCTTCCCTACCTATATTTTGATCACTAATTACGCTCTTGTACTATGAAAGCTCTTTTAAAATCCTCCAGTCATCACCAAACTTTTTTTTTAAAATAAAATTCCTACATCTTTCTTATTGTTCATAGCAATTGGCGACTAACATATTAACAATAATAAAGGTTTCTTCAGCGACTATAGGAAATACGTCTTTTTGTACAAACAAAAATTAAATGGAAATGTGTTGTTTTGTATGAAACTGCGATTTTTTTTCCCTTGGAAATGTGTCCATTTTGTTCATTTTATAAAATTTTGAAACATTTTATGTAAACCTTTGGACAGACTGGCAATAATTACTAAGATTATACAATTCGAGCTAGGATTATTTTCATAGATCCTTTGACTAAAATTTGATAAATCTTAACTATTTCCCAAATTTCATAAAGTATCAGATCTAATACGTTTTTTGCTTGTAGAGCCAACAAACGTCGTTTTAATACCGTCGTTTCCTACATATACTCGATTAGTGATATTTAAATAATTGAGAAGAGACATTAGACTATGCGCTTTTGCATCAGCACCTATGATTACGTTGGTATGTATTAGTGTTTTCTGCCTTTCGAATTAGGTTTCGAAGGTTAACACAGGTGGGACATTAAAGTAGCTCAACTACTGTGATGTTTATTTATTTGTAAAAATCTCATGCCGCGGATCATCATTCTATTGCTCAACGTCGATGACGGTAGCATTTATATTCACCGTCATATGTGGGCTACATCATAAGAGAGATTTTTGCTACGTAACTATGAGTGACTGTAAACATAAGTACTTCTTGACCTCTAGATTATTGTTGTTCTTATCTTCTTGAACTAAATTCTTTCAGCCGAATTTTTCCAGCAAATGCCAAGCTATAGGTCATTTTGCCGAATCTTGGGTAGAACATATTTTTAGCCAACATTTTTTATTTGGAGAATAAAATTGGGTTTGTCGGGTAGGGTCTCCAATTTATTCACAAAACCTTCAGGTAATTTACCCTCCAAAAGCTTTAATCTTTCTTAGGTTAATTTACCACATGGAATCACTGCGCATAAACAAAGTCACAATCGGGGATTGCTTTCTACAATTCAATTTAACAGCAGCCAAATAACGAACTCCCATGATTGATTATGTAGGCTTGCATTTATTCAGGCGCTTGGCACTCTGAAGGTTTTCCTTCCAAAAACTGTTGCCGCTTCAAGGCAATCGATGCTAACACTGTCTTCTTTTTGCTGAAAGTTAAATAATCGAAATTTACTTCAGTCAGTTGATCTTCAATTAAATGTCTTACTGGAAGAGTAAACACTATTGCACGTGGTAATGTTTCAAGTGTAACCTTATCTTGAATGATATCGTACATTTCATAACTTCGAGTATTTCTTACAATGTACACTTATTAAATAAGCACTGTAATTTCTTAGATTCCTCTTAGATTAACACTCTTATGATAATTGATATATTATATAATGAACTTCCGGTTGATTTTTTTGCTAGTAAATATTAATTGATAAATAAATGATTATATACTGTCATTAAATTGTTTGTTTTCGCCCTATTTGATTGCATTGTAAGAATAAACAATATGTCAAGTATGCATACATATATCTTACACGTATGTTTTACAGAACGTTTTTTTTTTTTGTAAAAAATCGCTGCATGGGCTAATTTGTATTACTTTTTTCTAGGCCATTTGGGAGCGGGATCGTATGATATATGATGGTAAGAGTTTGTAAATTTTATGTGTTTTTCTTTACCCTCTAAATTACGAGTCATTTGATTCAACCCATTAAAAAATTTTTGAAATTTTGAATATTTAACTTACTCCTGTCTTCCAATCATTTGCACATGTGTTTCACAACATTTTACGCAACTCAATTTCTTGCAGAAATTTTTGCTGAATATACAAAGTTGGCCACGCCTGCATTGAAAAGAATTTTTTATAAATTTTTATTTTTTCAACATTATTGTTTTGATTTTTTGAGCTACTAGTGGTATCTGCGCCTGGACTACTCGTCGCTTCATAAGCAACATATGTACATACGTATGTATGTAGTACATTAGGGTGTTTATTTTCAAAGTAAGGCAAAAAAAAAAAAAATAAAATCCATCTCCAAAATTTTGAAAATAAACACCCTACCGTACGTACATAGCTGGAAACGCTGAAAACAGCGCAACACCCACAACTTAAATTGTTTCCATCTTCTCAATCAATATCCGATTTAAAAAAGCTTCAGTCCTCAGGAACGTATAAAGGTCTTTATAAAAAAGTTTACAAGTTGCTGTTTTCATTTCATTTTTTAAATTTAATTTTCTGAAGAAAGTCGTCTATATTTGACAGTAATCGCAACGCACCCCACCAACATTGTCAATATGAAATATAAATTTCTTTTTGGTTTTTTTTCTCTTCTAATTTTTTTGTTGATTGCCAATGTATCCCAATCATCACCGAATAACTCTCAAGTAAGCTGACTAATTGACAACGTTGTTACGACGTCATTAGTTGCGGCTCTACAAATCTTTTGTTCATTAAATGAAATAAGTCACTTGACTACATAGTCAAATTTAAGTTAAAAAGTCGTAACTGTAATATTTTTACAAATATTTTTGTTTTTGAAGACTATTACTAACAATACATTAGTGCCGTAGAGACGTTCAGGAAATAGCGTTCCAGTTAGAAGGCAAGAAAATTCAAATTTAGTTTACTCATTTACAACTTCGTGATAGGCTTAAAGTTATAGGCCAACTTTAAATATATGACGGTCAAATGAGCCATCGTGCGCAGAAAATTCCAGGTCACATTGTATTTTCGACAAAAAAATCATAGCAATATTTGTACAAAATTTATTTTAAATATTTTCTTCTGAGCAAAGTATGAGATTATTTTTCCCAAATTACTAGGTGATTTGGTGACTTTTTATTAATATTGATTCTATCTTTAACTCTGTTAAATTAATAAATAATTGTTATTTCCTTCAGTACTGTTATGTTTGTTATAAAAAAATTAAATATAACAATTTTTTAAAAATAAAAATATTTAAGTAAATTTAAAACAAAATGTTTATGGCATTTTTTTTCTCTCTAAATTTGGTACATTTTGCATAAAGTTTTGGTCCAAAAATAACTAGGCATGTGGCAACCTCGCATAGATAGCAATCTAACATTCAAACATTTCATTTGAGCCCAACCACTCACAAAAGCGGCTAACTATAAAGATTTTACTCTTCTTTTTTTAGAAAGCACATGGTAAACACAACCTGAAATCAACCGGCATTTGTGCGTTACGAACAAAATACAACCAAAATAAATGCGGCAACAACTCAGACCGGAAAAACTTGGTGAACTCTATGTTGCCAGCATGCAACAGTCAAGTGAAAGCGACTTTACTTAGAGCTTTCAATGAAATGTTAATAAAAGCTTTATGTTAACAGAGAGGTAGATGGAATATATTTCTTTTAATAAACTCCAATTGTATGAAGATAAGATATTGTAAATTTTTTTTTTTTTTTAGATAAAACAAAAGATGTAGCACGCTGAATACTTTTTACTTTTTATTTAAATTAAGTCAATACTTAATATATGAATCAATATTTATATAACAAAGTTCCCGAAAAACTTCTACAATAGAGCTGGCCCCCAATTCAAACGGTTTACACACGCTACTGTCTACTTTTAGAGCCAAATCCTCTAGCAGCATTGGTTCTGTTTATAACTTGGCGCATTCAGTTGCCGTGAGTTTTGCCAGCCGTGTGGTGCGTTGTGCGGTAGTCCTTTTTGTCCGTCAAAAGGATTTCGGTTATCGTACGCATTTTTGAAAATTTATGTTGACTTCATGCCAAATCCGTGCTTGAAAAATCCATCCAAAAATTCGTTGGTAATTTTTGCATTTTTTTGCATTATATGTATGCGTCATACTGCAGTTATTGTGAGCTGTGTTCAACGGCTTAAAATTAAGGCGCCAAATTGAAATGTGCTGTGTATAAATTAATTTTTAAAAATAAATAATTTCAAAAAAAAATCATTTATTGTGCTTTCTATTATGTCCTAATTGTTTTGTTGTTTTTAATGCCAAAAATAAAATTAAAGATTTAAGTGAGATTAATTGTTCTGCAAAAATTGTCAGTGAAGACGAAAGCATTGCAATTACAATCCATGGAATCAATTTGCAAATTTTAGGTGAGTAATGAAGTGAAATAATTTGATTAATTTAAATGATTAGATAAAATGATGGAAAAAATAAGGCCAAAATGGAGCAAAGAGAAACAGATTTATATTTATAAGCTTAAAGATTTTAACACATCAATATGGGGCTAAATCCGTCAAAAATTTGCTTCGCTACTACAAATTTTGCTTACAAGTTTCTTCTATCGTTAGTTGTACAACTTGCTTTCATTGAACACTATAAATATGACCATCCGTCCCGTATTTCCCGGTACTGTCCTATATTTCAGTATGCTATCTCCCGTTTGTTTTTTTTAAGAAATACGGGACGTACAGATTTCCCGTATTTCATTGTTAGTCCCGTATTCGCCCCGTATTTGAATATTACTGTTTTGTTATTAGGTTGAATCGAGTTCCTACTAAAAAAAAGCCATCAACTATTTGCAGCAAAAGAATTTTGGTTGTGAAGTTTTTTGCAAATTCAACGAAATTTTAAGTCCCGGGTATGGTCTCCGTAACTATAAATCGCTACGTTCAAAAAGAAAGATACCTTATTTGCGTCTGCGCAAAAAATTTACCTTATTAAAGTCTGCACTGAAAAAAGTACCGTTATCACGCTCTTGTCATGTTTTGTGTTGAAATTAAATCGACGGGAATTTTTCGGACACAACCTTCTCCGATTTACTATTAATTTTGGAGGCTTTTCTTTTAAGAAGAGGAAAAGTAAATAAAATGTTTCCTTTGTTCTGTTTTAATACGATATAAAAATTCACGCATACTGCCTATGATTTTTGGACGGTCCAGCTTTTTGCTGTTTTCTATTACAAACAATAAATAAAATATAAAAGTTGAGAAATTTTGTAAAATTTGAATTTTTGTAACAGCTATTGGTAAAAGGTTTTTAGCGTGATTTATGAAATATATCAATTTCTACCGAGGTCGAAAAAAATCGGATCATTAAATCCAAACATATGTGCAGAAGAATTATTGTTTTGGCCACAACGCTCGTACCAAACAATTTATAAAACTTTAATATCCCAATGTTAATTTCCTCAAAAATACAAAACGAAAAAATTTTAATTTCTTAAAATCGATTTTGGTGTATGATGTTTGACAAGGCTCTTAGTTAAAATTGTCCTGTGAGACTTTAAATATTCCGATCGCGTCATAAATGATAAGTAAGTGAGACATTTCCTGGTAAGATATATGAAAATGTGTTTATATATTTTAAATAAATTAACTGAAAACCGCTTCGGGAAACTGAAGCTCGGGAAAATCTCCGGGATCGTGGGATTGGATGGATCAACAGTTTTTCAATGTGACACGAAATATATTTGCTTCATTCACAGGCTAATCAAATAAATTTTACGTTCATTATTTACAAATCATTTTTAACTAATAACTCAACCTTCCACATAATTTGTTGATTTAATTTAATGACATCCCCATCCCCAAAAGTTAAGAAGTTTCACGATTTTACAAAGAAATATAATTTTTATTGATATTGGCAGATTTTGCAGAAATATGGAAGGTTTTACATTAGACTGCATATTCAAAGCTCTCCTGAGTAAATTAAATATCGACGTTGCCTTTTTTAGAAAGGACGAATAATAAAGCATAAGCCTTTTCAAAGAGCCTTGAGCATAGGAAAATGCAAATCTTATTTTCCATCCCAATGATATGTAAAGGGTGATCCAAATAGAAGTTTCATTTTAAAAATGCAATTAAATGAACAAAAATAAATTTAATACATATAAGTATGTATGTGAGACCTGGTCTATGAAAAGGGGGCTTAGGTGTCAACAAATCACTATTCACTTTTTTGCCGATTCGGATAGACGAAACGAGTTATTTACTTTTAACAGCTGTCTTCTCGAAAACGTGTTTTCGCACGTTAGGCCCTTTTCATAGACCATTTCATATGTAGTCTTACGGTTTTATTGGAAAGAGCAAACATTTTTTATGGAAAACGACTTTATTCATGTGGTTGCCTTCGGCTGAGTTTGACCAAAGTTTCAAAATGTTGTTTATGGTTGCGGGCTCTATCTGACAAATGGCTCTGCCAATATTCAATTGAAGGCACTGAATCGTTTGTAGAATATCCGCAGTGCAACAACCTTTCACAGTACTTCACAAATAAAAGTCCAACGGCGGCAAGTTACAACTGACTACCGAACTTAATGCACAAAAGATCGATTGTTTAATAGGCTGCATGGCAAGTCACGCCATCCTGTTAAAATTAAAGGACGTCCAAGTCCAAACTCTCAATTTCTGGCTACAAAGAGTCGGTTATCATGCCTCTGATGTACTCACCGTTGATCGAAGCTACATTGCAAGCAACATTTTCGCACAAAAAGTTTTTCTTGCAATAAGGACCTTACATTAAGTGAAAACAAAAAGACATGATCTATCTCTCTGTTAATTATTGGATAATCTATTTGATATTGTGGTATTTAACATTCAACACTGAATTCAGCACTATTTTTTTTTTTTTTTATTTCTGTTTTCTTTGCTGACGTCGTAAACACAAAATCCCTTAAAACCCTTAGTAATTGCGTGTTTTCAACATTTAAGACAAACAAAAAAAACAGCAACAACCCTACCAACAAAATCAATTCACATTACTGCAGCATCGGTGATCAGCTTAAAATACACGAGGCGACCGGGAGTCCTAAATCTAACCCATGTGAATTCCTCTAGCAATGAGTTTTCGCTGCTCTTGTTTTTGTTGTTTTTGGAGGTGTTGGTTTTTTGGGAACTTTTTTTTAACCCAAAAGATTTTGTGCATTTAAGATTAATACCACAATGACAACCAATAAAAACCAAATGGCGAAAAAAAAACAACAACAACAAAAACGAGGATAACAACAAGTAGACAGTGTGGCAATAATTGTTTACATGTGTTTGTAAACAAGGTAGACTCTAGGGGTCATGAACCCCTTCGAAAACGAAAATTCTATAAAGAGTATTAAATAAATGTTGGAAGAAGAAGACCGAGCGGCTTATGCCCACACCCTTTATGAAGTGATGATATATGCCTCTGATTGCTTTTACATTTTAATGCGAAGACTTTTAATTCGTTTTCTTAATTGATTTAGATTAAGGTGCTTTATTTGTATTTGAATTGTTTTTATGTGATCTGTGGGGATTTTCGAAAAAGTTTACGCTAAGATAAGATTAGTGGTCGTGGGGGATTTTATCAGCAAATATACATACTATCATATAAAGCAGAGATGCTCACAAAAATTTGCTTCAGGAGCTAGTTACAACAATATTAGTTTGGGTAAATAACTTAAAATATTTTGCGGAAAAATACTACTGTTGCCAAAAATATTATTATTAGCTGCGGTAGTTATGCAAGTAAAAGAAAACAAAAACAAAAAGCACAAAAGCTCGATATTTTTTTTTATTGTTGTAGGTAAGAGCTACTCAAGCTTCGAGCAGTGCATCCTTGATATTTATATAGAAAGCTTTTCATTGGCTGTCAAACGAAAATATAGAACTCAAAGATAAATTCCACATGCATTCATTCCTTAGATACCCATTTAATTAATTCCACCACAGAAATTTCTGGTATGATCGTTTTTGTTTTAACTACTCAATATTGCGTTGTTTTGACACAATTTACTGCATCCGATCAGGCTGAGGAACAGTGGTTCTTAAATAATTCTTATGGTTCTTATGGTCTTTAACATTACGTACGATACAACATCGATCAGACCGGGCCAGGGCAGAGTGGTCCGAATTCGAGGTTTTTGGTTTGGATTCGTGAGACCATAAAATAATCTATCGAAAGCACTCGAACTAAGATTTTTATAGAATCAAATTATCTACACGAAATATCAAATAATATCAAATTATTATCACCTCTACTTCAGTTAATTTTTAAAGAAACAGAAAAATATTTTGAGATATAATTACCATCTAATAGGACAACAATTTGTCCAAATTTTAGGTCAATCGGTTATGTTCGATTTTTGGCTTGGATATTTGACATGAAATGCATCATTTAACAATCGATATTTTTACGCTAAGTCCAAATCTGGCAAACAATTTTCATGTCACGTCTGGTTTTTGAAATAATTGGAGTCGAATTCATTATTTTAGATTATTTGACTAAATTTATCTATCTTAAAATGATTCTGATAGATACTTGATAGCACAAAATATATTTTTACGAAAACCAAGATAAAGTCAGATGGTGCATCGCGTACCATTGATACGAGTGAAACAGCATTGCTATCACTTGTATTCGTAGCACCTGCAGGTGTGGCAGTTATTCTTTTATTATTTCTTTTAAATGCTTCTAATAAAAAGTAGTTACCATTTTTTCAAACAGTTGTACAAGTCCTAATTCTTCTTTAGTCGCATCAGCAGCACCTAACACATTGGCGTTACTAGGTGGGAGCTAGTGCAGTTAAGCTCACCAAGAACAGTCAGTAGCCCTTCCCAGAAAAATTAGTTGACAATGAGTTTAGCTTCACCAGGATAAGCCACTAGTTTTGCCAATATTCAGGTGCGGCTATCTAATTTAGATGAGGAGCCATCACTGCATTGCTGTATAAGATACAAATAGTTTTAATTTGACACACTGTACTATTGGCTAAAATTAATGCAACCGATTCTTCGAATTTGCTATCTACAGGTAAACCTTGTAACAAGTGCGTTTTCATTTGTGGAATAATTTAGCAAGGGATGGAACTTTTCTTTTAACTTTCATAGGATGACTTGCGCTTGTTTAAGGATTCAAAATATCTGAAATAAAGAAACTTTAATTAACTGGATCTTTGTCAAAATAAAACGACTTTCAACTAAACCCAGTTTGATTAAACTCGTTTTGAAAAACTGACCTAAGTTTTGATGAAATTCTCTACAGAGTTGACTCGTATTGAACATGTGCTCTTGGCTCTTAATTTTAATTCTGTTGGTTGCATTTATTTTTAGACGACACCTTAAGTCGAACGTTCGCAATTCTTATGCAAATTAAACTCTTTTACTTTATAAGCAACAAAAAAACCGATTTAATTATGTCCTCGTCACTGTTGCGTCACAGGCGACAACATAGAACAAACAGAGACACAAAGGCAGTCAATTTGCTTACACTTCTGTTTTTAACATGGCCCACAAATACCCCGACATTATTGTCGTGTTTAATTTGTATGTTTTGCTGTGTTTTTACGCGAGTTTCCATCCCAAAGAATGTTTCATTTCGGATTAAGGTGGAAGGTCGGGTATTGCGGTATCCGCATATTTGCATGAATTGGCCAAGAAAGAAAAAATAAGGAAACTCTTAAATTTTATTGCATTTAAAGTTTTAGCATTAGTTAAACGGAAAGAACATGTGGAGCAATAGATCAGAAATTTTGTTTTTTAATTTTCAAAAATTATTTGAAAAATCCAAAAATTAAGCTGATTACCAAATGGAATGTGTAATGTAATGGAATCAATTACGGATTAATCCTCAAACTCATCCGCTGGAATACTTGGCAGAAATTATTATTTACATCATATTGGTAGACTATCGGACTTTTCTGCACCATTTCCCTTACTATCTAGAGTACATACCTGTAAGAACCTAAATTAATTTTCCACTTCTTTTTCGCTTTGCTTGCAAATTTATTTACAGACTCATTTTCAGCGTTTTGTAGTTCTGTCAAGCGACTACAAATAAAAGAGACTTCAACACCAACGACAAGGAAGCACCTGGACGCCAAGACAACACGACTTTACGTCACAGGAAGTGGCAAAGAATTTTTTAAATTTACGACTTTCTTTTATTCTTCTGTCTATTGGTGTTGTCGTCGTTGCTTTGGCGGCGCTGGCTTAATTAGGTTAGCTACTGTTTGATACCGGCCCCTTTAAGGCCCACAGCTTTCCGTTTTTTGTTACTTTTTTAAATTGCACCAAAAGAGGCAAACGCATGACAAAATAGAAAGTATTCAACGCTTGTAGTTTGAAGCGGAAGTTGCAACGCGCGACATTTGCGCGTCACTCGTCCTGTTGCCATCATTTAACAGTGTAGAGTTTTGTTTATTCGGATGGAACGTTTTTGCCCAATCGTTAAAAGTCAGCTAAGTCAGAGCTGCTAGCATAGCACTACTACGACAAAAAGACGCTTCAAATAGGAAATCACAAAAGCCACATATCGTCTATGTAGAACAAAAAGTCACTATCTACATTTTCATGGGTTCTATCTTTGCAGTTTTAGGAAAAATAAGTTTTTGGAATATACAATATATTTCAAAAACTTGATTGAGAAAAATTATGTTGCAAAACAGCGCTAGTTCTGTTAACTCAAGTAGTTCGGATTAATCGAAGGAATTGCTTGTTGAAAACTGAGCGCTATGAATTATTTCAATTATATATTTCCAATGTCAGGTTCCAAAAAATATGGAGATACATAAGTAGGTTTTTCAAGCGACAGCAATAGAGCAATCCGGAAGTAATCGCTGAAGACCTCACATATGTTCTCAAAAACTCAAATGGAGTTTTTAAAACGAAGACGATTGTAAAGTCAAAAATATATAAAAAAATTACGTCCCTAAATATAGAGCATGCAATTTCCTATAAGTACAACTTTTTTTTTCTTTTTTTTTGTAAGCTTTTAACCTGCATAATTATAGCCTTCTAACCAACTACTAAGCTTCGCTCATGACAAAAGTCCAATATCTTGGATATGGACTGGTAGAAGTGTAACTTTTCTAAATAGAAACGACTTTGATAACGCAAATTTTATTTCATTCAGACCTTTATGTGAAATTCTTCATATGTTATATATCTAAATATAGAGCGGTCCATTAGGCCCTCTTTTGGCCAATACAATAACTCTTCAGTTTGGTAGTAACGATTTGATCATGAATTCAGTCAAAACGTTCCTCTATAGAGTCATCTTCGTTTTCCAGCGTGGGCAAAAACTTTCCTTCATTCCCTTTACTATTGGTACGGTTCATTCAAAATGCTAAACTCCATATTGTGCGTCTGTGGGTTTAAGCCACCTTGACTACCGCAATGTAGGCACTCCGTTGTGTGCCAAGTAAAATAATTACTTTGTTTTGTTGTTGTTGTTGTTGTTGTTTTGTATTTACTCCTTGTTGTTAACGATTGTGCTATGTTGTTGTTTTTGTTGTTATCTTTGCTTTTGTTGCAAAAAAGTTATTTCAAGGTTTTTGTGCGAACTTATGGTTTTTGTTTCTGGTTCGACTTTGGCGTAGTTTTTCAGTTGTATTCAGTTGAATGCGACTGAATTTGTGCAAAAGTTGCAAAGTTGAAGTTTTTTTGATTTGTTCTATTCACAATTTTGTTTGGTTTTACCTACATATGGTGCCTATACGTATAGTCGTATTTTTGTGGTATTAATGCCATTAGTTATCTCTCTTAGGGGTAGTTTAATTTACAGTTACCACAACAACAACACGTACATATAACGTTAGTAAATAGGCTTATAGTTTTGTTAGAAACTTAAGTCAACTGGTTTGCTGAAATTGAGGTCAATTGCAACAATGGCAAAAATCATAACATAAATTGTAGCGCCACAATGACATATTTTTTGAAAGTGGACAGATAAGAGTTCTCCTAAAGGGTGATTTAATTGTGGGTGTAACAATTTAATTTGCGAATTGCATTTTGAAAAGCTATTGCTATTTTGATTAAGATACTTGTATCATGTTGCAACATTGACCTTAAACATGGGAAATGATATCGACAAAATTACCATGATTAGCAGATTTTTTTTTTTTACAAATCTGACAGCAAATATGCTCCTCAAAGTAATATTTGTTGCATGGTGAACAAAGTTTGATTTTCTCATGGGTTTTGAATCCAAATTTAATATAAATTTTACATCATTATTTATGTTTTTTTTTTTCAATGCTTTACTGCCTTGCTAGTTATGACATTGAAACGCATTAAATTTTTAATCCGGCCAAAGATAACACACCAACTATATCGTAATGTTTTGCATAAGTTTTTACAAAAATCAGAAAATCCTACACAAAAATCCCTTTGTTTACTAATAAACGTAGAAAATATTTATTTATTTTTTTAAAAACAAATATATTTTTATTTCTGTCCAATGTTTTCTTTTTTTTTATTGAAGAAAATATTTTCATATTTCAATCTACATAATGTGTTCCTAGTGCATCAGCGAATATTCTCTTTACTTTGGAAAATTATTATGATCCCTTTTAGATTTTTGTTAATCTTCAATGCACAAGATTTTCAGTATAGCGGTCATTCCATAAATAACTCAACACTCCGATCAATTTTTATTTTTAATTTTGAATATTTTGAGTTTGTCAATCGAAATAATCAAATAACTTAATGTTAAAAAACCAATTAACTTCCAACAAACAGAGAAATTTTTCGTGAAAATTTAGCTCGGCTCATAGTCTAAAAAAATATTTTGATGAGGCTGCAATGTTGTAACAGTAAGACTTTGGACCAATTTTTAGTTCCGAAAATTTTTGAATTTTTGAAATCAGCTGATTTTACTTTGAAACAGTGGTTTCAACTTTGATATACAGCCAAATAGGGAACTAATCAAAACAGTTTATATTTTTAATTGAAAAAACATGACTACATAAGCAACCAAACTAAGAATCCTTAAATCAGGAGGGGTTTTTTATTGCAAAGTAATAGCTGGCAACAACTGAAAAATATCCATAATCACTACTTGTTATATTTATATTTTGCATTGCTAAATGAATGAAATTATTAAATTTAATATTTTTTAACTCAAACATTTCGTAATGGTCAATTAGAAAGCCTGAAATCAGCAGGAGTTTCTCTTTGATTTGGTTTTGGCAACGGCAAGAACAGGTTCATACTTTCAGCTTAAAAGCAGCAACATCACTTAGATTACTTATTAAATGGATAAAGGCTAACAGCAGCAATAAGGCCGTTAAATTCTAAATGATTTTATTGACCTTTTTCGGACATGCAAAATGGATATTATACGAGTGTAAGAAATATTTATAATATTTCAGCATGGTGAAAAATTTTACATACATATTTTTAAAGTTTCATTTACATAAAAATGTGTGAACTTAATGATATTTTGCTATGTTAATACAGAATGTTGATTAAGACGAATGGTCGAAAATATTGAGAAATCAAATAACTTTTAAAAAGTTGACAATAATAAAAATTAAAAAAAAAACTTGGAAAATTAAAAAAATGATGAAAAATATATTGAAAAGTCTAAAAATATTAAATTAATTATTTGAGAGAAAGTTAAAAAATGTTGAGAAAGTTTAAAGCGTTGAAGAGATCAGCCAGTTGAAAGAAAGTTGAAAATGTTTATAGTCGAAAAATGTTGAAAAAGTCGACAAAGCTAAAAAAATGTTTCAAAAGTTGAAAGAGAAAACGACAAGGGTTGAAAATTTTGGAAACCTTCGAAAAATTTTAAAAAATTGAAAAATTCGAAAAGCCGTTTAGCATTGGCTAACGCGTTAGCGTTATATCTGCAACAATTCACTCCAATTCACTTGCTTCCGACAGACAGCAATGATGTTCACACATCAAAAAATTATAAAACTTTCCCACGCAGCTCTTTTATACAGAATCTAAGATGCCTGTTTTGATGGTAAAACTTTGTGAGGCTTTGCCATCGGGTATTTACGGCTCTTAGAGCTCTTACAATGTTTTTTTTTACTGTACATATAGATCATTAGGTAAAGAACTTATAAATATAAATGTAGCCTTGCTTACTCTGATTAAGTTAAAATATTTTCTTTACATTTAAACTACAGCATACATATGTATTTATGTAAAAATAAAAAATATCGATCAAAGTGAACAGTTATTTATGAAATGACCAATAAAGACGTCAACAAAATAAAATTTTTATATGTATGCAAAAATATGTAAGAAATCGTCGGACATTTCTTACAGGTAAATACAGCACACAGACCTTCAGAAATTCAATGTCGCCACAGTGAGACAAATGTGAAATGATTTCTGTCCGAATGAAAAACATTTTTTACTTAAATGAATTAGATTTTGATAAACATTATTGGTTTAGATTTAGAAAACAAGATATATTGAGCACACATAAAACTGACATATTCTCAAAGGACAATAGAGAATTTGTGTTGTTTGAGTAAGAAAAAGTTTTCTACCACGATAAATTTTTGCAACAAAATACGAAATTTTGTTGATGTAAATAAATAAATTTTTAAATAAGTGGAAGGAATGATTGATGTGGTGCTAGGAAGCAAAATTCAGATAAAGCCCTGAAATAGGGTTCTTGGAAGTGTACTTGAATAACTGATTAGATTAACGAAAATTCATTGAATTTAATCGATGAGTGGCGCAAAGTAAAGATACAGCGCGACAACGAACGAACCCATCCAACTAAAGTCACTCTAGGTATCTCTATAGATATGGGAGAGCTAAGGCAAACGGTTTTTTGGGCTCGTAACCACAATTTCTTACAAAGTAATTTTTCGCTCAGACAGCGCATAGGTAAAAAACTTTCTCACCAAGTTGAGTACTGAATGTGAACAATTTTACCGAGACAAGCCAACAATAGGGTTGAAGTATTGTTAAAGTAGAAAATAGTTAACACCACGTGTTTGAGTTGTCACTATGATTTTTTTATGCATTCTGACACGTTTAACATGAAAATTTCAATCATATTTCTTAAAAAAGTTTCCATGATATATAGGTCAAACAAAGCAAAAATTGCATTAATAGCAAGTTGGTATCACCACTTCTCCTGTATAACCTGAGGACTTCAAGCCTTCTGTAACGCAATATTTCAAACTTTGCCAACTTTATTTTATCAATTTTATCACTTTCATCCAGACCTATCAAACGCCTTCAAAACTTTTAATATACAAATGTAGCAACGTGTTGAAATAAACTATGTATTTTTAAAATAAACAGTTTCATTAAATAAATATTGTGGTCAGGGTATAATTTGTAAGCATCATGAATATAAAAATTGTACTTAAATCTTTTGAGAAACCGAAAAATAAAACATTCAATTTTTATTAATATTTTTTTTGATGGATCTATTAACTTCTACACATGTATACAAATCAAAACAGCGAAAATTGCAAATCCAACCATAACGTCGACATTAAAATGCTAAGCAATAAATTCAAAATTTAGACATCAACATCAAACTTCGACAGCCACATTTATTGGCTCGGTATTTGAGCGTGCAACGAACGCTCATCTGAGTGCACTAAAATTCGCATTAAATTTCCAACCTAATTGAACAATGAACGTCTTACGTTCGCTGATTGGGGCTCATTTGAATGCATTTGATGTGAAAACTTAATTTTCATTTGTTTTTGTTTTTTTTTTTTTCTTCAATAAATTTTTAATTGATATTTGCGGTACTCACATGTTAAAACAAAGTGAATCATAAAGTTTTTGTGTTTTCGTTGGCGGCGTTTTTTGTTTTGTAATTTTTATTTTATTTTTTTTCGTATTTCTAAATTTTTAATTTATCTTGGCAGCCAGTGGCCTCTGCAATCTATAAAATACTCTGTTTTTGTTTAACAATAAGTTTTTAGATAAGCGTCTATATTTGTTTTAAGCTTACAAGTGATAAAATTTTTTAATTTTCGGTAGCGAAATAAATATCTTTACTATCTACCAACCAACCAACCAACCATCGTATGTATGGTATTTGCAAAGTAATGAATTACATTGAAAGTGATATCTGATAAAAGAAATAGTTACTCGATTTAACATTTTTCATTGTATAACTGCATTAAAAGATCTTCATGCTATTCATATTGTTGACAACTTGCGATATGAATTTATAAAAATTAATTTATTAGTTAGTAGAGCGATAATTAGACAGGGTAGGGCTTAAGGCGTACTTACTAAAAGAATTACGTTTTATAGACTACATACTTTGATTTGTGAAACAAAAGTTTTATAGAATTGAGGGAAGTCTTTTTTTGTGTCAGTCATTTCAGGTGAGACAGGTAAACTCTGATCTAAAACCAAGCCTAATTGTAAGTGCATAGTTAGAGCGTCGAAAAAATGATTTACTACGTTCAAAGAAAAAATCCTTAATTAATTGAAATGTATGTACTCATGGTGACATCGTTTGATCTGGCCAGGCTGGGAATTTTATATCAATGTCGGGGGCCTGGTACGAATTCAAAAATTCATAAACAGCAGTGAAATGCTTGACTTTGTGAAACTTACTTAAAATTTTTGTTTTGACGAGCAAAAAATGGTAATAAACTTTTTCCCAAAAAATGTTTACTTTTTACAACTTTAGATAGATTCTGAGAAGGCCGAGAAGTCCATCTGACTAGATAGTGTTGTGACTCTGAAGCAAAGAGAAGTTAGTTTAAAGAAATTTTTATTTTTAAGAAAACATTTCCTTAACTTAAGTAAATATTTCCTTGAATAAAAATAAGCGTATCCTCAAAATAATAGTTTTCCTTCTTGCAACGACTTACGAGTATTAACTATACCAAGAGAAAATTTTACTTAAAACGCGTAAGTAACTCATGCGAGGAAAAGTTTAAATTGCATCGGTGGAACCCGAACTTTTGTCAAAATATTTATTAACTAAGTGTATGGAAAATTCTTTAATAAAGAAAATTTGCGGAATATTTTCGTACTAAACTTATTGTCTTGTCCGAGAATCGATCGCCTGAGGATTAATGATTAAGTAGCTCGTTTTCGTGTTTCATCATTTCATTTCATCTAATATATGTATTAAAAGTTTTATGTCGAACTTTCACTCTCGACGGGGGAAGGAGGGTACGACCCCTAGAGTACACCTCCTGTGTATATTTTTCAACCGATTTATTAAGTTTTAATCTTCTCCAGTAGAAAATGAAATACCCAGAAACGTTTTGTTTTGATCGCCCACTCCCATAAAATCAAAACTTATTACTGGCAATGCTCAATATCTTAGTATAGCTCACTTTGAACTTTTCGACCTCTTTCTAAGAAATCTTAGGCTTAGTTTTTATTCGACGCTGAAACATTCTCAAGTAAAGTTAACAGCATGAATAAAGCATTACCATCTGTACTAATCAAATGCACACTCGTAAGTATTGGAATATGTAAAATATTATTTTAAAGGTAACAAGAGCGCTTTACATCAAACCTTTAAATATGCAAATTTTAAAGATACAGTTCGTATGAAAATCATCCATTTCATGTATGTGTTTATAAATAAACTTAAAAGATGAAAATTAACATAAAATCTACATAAATAATATGAAGCATTAATATATGTACGAAACATCCTCTTAAAATAAGTAGATATTTATAGAAATTATGTCATTTATAATGTTACCAGAAGAAAAAAAAAACAGCGCCAATTAGCAATATCCAAATTTAGAGGTTCACGGAATATGCTGCCAATGCCAATGACGGCGTATAATTAGAATTTCAGAAAAGGACATTTACTATTTAAAGAAATTTTGTAAACAAATAATATCTATCTATTTTGGGGTCAGATTTTTAAAGTCAAATGAAGTAGCATCTAAAGTGTAATAAGGTTAAACGCCCAAGTAATTGTTGTCAGTATGTTTGCACGACATTTAGTATTCAGTTTATTTAATGGCTACATTAATTTGCAGGTTAAAACGTATAATTTCTGTTAACTTAACCTCGGAAACGTCGGATTGTACATAGAAGTAATTTTATTCTGCTTGAAAATATTTATGATATGGGTGTGTCTACACCGTTGCAGTTATAAAATGCAAAAGAAATTAAAAAAAAATTCAATGTTTAATATTCACTCCAAAAAAAAATTACTATATTTAATGTTGTAATCGTGTTTCCATTATTAAATGTAGTAATTTTACACACGAAATGTATTCATAACTTTGCACATAAAAATGTGTAAAATAGATACACATTAGATGTGTAAAGATACAGCAAAAATGTGTATACCTATACACATCATAAATGTTAATTTACTATGATAAATGTGTAAAATGCATGATTTATATTGGCGCAAACATAATAATTTTATTTTTTATCTTTTTTTTAAACTTGTGACATAATAATAAATAAAAAATAGAAATTAATTTTGCTGTAATATTAACATAAATAACAGTTTACTTTACAATATTGTACGATTATAGCAGCTTATTTATAGTTTTACTTGCTAGTAAATTATATTTTTATTTATATTTGTAAACGGTACTATTTCAGATCAGGTTGCATCTAACCACACCATTATTCACAGCATCTGCTATATTTATACAACTGTCATGACCAACCCAGCAAACTTTATTTCCATCACTTGAAAAACTGACATTATTTATCCAGCCTCCCCCAGAGAATGCAGAGTTTTTAAATTCTGCCATTAAATAACCTAATGGCATTCGGCTTCCCCAGCCGGTAGGTGAGGATTGGTCCTCAATGTCTTTGATATAAGCAGAAAAAACTCCTACCTTATAATCAGTTGATTCAGCTACACTAAGAACATTGTTCCGATGCCAATTCAATGAGGTAATTGTTGATCGAATTGGTTTTTTAATATGCTTCGATACCCACCAATCGGTTGCAATAAGTAATGATAAATCGACTTTCCGATTGGCTGGAGAAAAATGTTACGTTGTTTACCTGGTGGCTCCCGTAGAGCAAGAGTCTTTAATGGGTATACAATTTGAAGCCAGAAAATGTACAAAACTTTGAAATCCTAAATAAGAGACGCGATTTTGATGAAACTTATTTTAAATGGTTATTATCAAATTTAATTTTTTGATTTTCAAGAATTAAAAAAATCATATCCGAGACTTAAATGAAATGAATAAGATCGAAAATGAATTTTACTCACCAAACCCAGAAGTTGCTTTTTTGGAGCATTTTTACAAGAAAAAAATTTTTTTAAGCAATTGATAAGACGTGGACGAAAATTGCCTGGACCTCGAAATATTTGTTTGTACATACAAATTGATGGTAAAAGGTCGAAAATTGGTTTCGAAAAATACTTAGAACCCCAGGAGAGCTAATTTATGCAAAAAAATTCTTTTCAGCCATTTATTAAAATCAATTTCAGACATCCCCTTGGGTGGCCCTGAGCGGGCTCATTTTATATGAAATTTCGTAAATTATTTTGTTCGAAAATCGATAGGGAAAGGTCGAAAACGGGTTGTGGTTGTTTTACGTTTCACTATTTTAAGTTGCAAAATATATTGATTTCCGAAAATTAATTCGCGAATAGAACTTTATATTATTCTCAACACTATGAATGAGAGAGTTAGTGCCGAAAGTTGTTTTTTCAATCAAGCGATAAGGAACGTACGAAAATGTACTTTGGACATTATTAGGGGCGATCCCGTACCCCTTTAAAAATGAGCACATTTTTGTAAGTGTTTTTTTGCACTGATCGTGGCAGAAAGATTAAAAATGTCTGAGGTTTCTTAACGCTTGTGGTGCAAGAAAAATATTTATAAAACTAGGCCGAGAATGTTGTCTTCCGGAATCCGAAGCCACTCCTGAGACAACCGAAATCTATTTTCGACTTCGATTTCGTCAATTGGTGGAACTATTTTTTCGAAAATGGCTCCAGCGGAGTCAGGGATAGTCACTAGAAATGTTCAGAACCCATTTTCGCCCTTAACCAATCGACTAGTTCAAAACCTTTTTGTCCCTAAATATGCTACTCCATGGATCGAGACTACTAGGGTCCAAGGCAGTGATGGCACTTTCAATACATTTGTTATATTCAGTACATTTTCGGTACATTTGGACTATTTCTAAGAATTAACCTTTTTTTTGTTGCATTGTGAATGCATTTGTTTGAACGTTTGCTCTATTTTTTCAACTCATAAAATTCGTTTTTGAAATAAAAATGTGGTCTTACCAACGTAATTAGGATCCACAGTCTAACGATGCTATAATAATTTGCTCTACCAGCAGCTAAAACTTTTTTACAAAAAAAATAAATTGATTTTTTCGCACCCCGCTTAGCACTAGTCGGCGCCTCTACAGCGGCGCGTTCCTGTCAGTTTGGCAACAGTCCGGTAATATTACGAAGCATTCTTTTACATTGTATAATTTCGTGAGACTAACGCAACCGCAGTAGTTTCTCCAACTCAGCAAACGCTTTATCAAACACTATAGACTATTTTCAATTTGACTTGATTATAATCCTAAGGGCACCACTAAATTGAAGCTAGTTATGTATATGCTATAAAATTTTATTAATTTATTATATTAATTGAAATAAATGTTTATGTAGCCACATTTTTTCAGCATGCATAAAAGATTACATTAAATCATGATAGAACTTTGACGCACACAATTATTTCCAATTGTATAAAAAAGGAACAAATTCAAATGAAACATAATTTAGTCTTTAAGACTTACATTGTGTACATATGCAAAAATTAGTTGGACATCACGTTCCATCATTAATCGTAATGAGAATACGTGCTTAGGCACAGCGTTAGTACAAAACTTACTTGATTTGGCTTAACAGATATGTACTTGGAAGTGATAACGCTTTAGACTTCACATGAATGCATCAAATTTAGGGTCAAATTGTAACAAATGGAAACCGAATATATTGAAAGAAAAGTTAATTAAAGTAAAAGCACAAATGTATAAATAAGAATATTATTCTAACCATATTATTCATAATCATTTCAATCAATAAGAATATTTTTTCTTAAAATGCTTTATGAATCTATTAAAATTATTATGAATTATTATGGGTATTATAATTTAGTTTATATGACCTCTACGAACTCCATCTCCTTGAAACGCATATGTACGACGTGTAAGCTAGCCTATAGTCTTTAAAAGCCAAAACCCAAATAATCCAATATTTGCTGAAGCAGCAGAAAGCTGTTCCTCAGTCAGCATACGAAAAATGCATGGAGGACTATTTCAATTGTGTATTAAAAACTTTTCAAATTAAAAGAATTTGTAGTTTTTTCATTCCTTCATTTTTATTTCATTCATTAAATATTTTAAATTACTTTTTGAAAATATGTATGTACATACTTACATATGTCTGGAAAACTCTAGATTTGTGAGAATATATTTAACCACATTTTATGAATTATTTTTATAAGATAAGATATTCATAAGCTTCCTGCAAAATAAAAAAAAAATTAAAAAAATAATGGATGAAAAATATAGAAAAATTAAAGTCCATATTCTAAAAAATCATACGCAATGGAAAAATATTGTAAAAAAAAACTAGCTCAGCAGGATATAACTTTAGTTGGGTAGTTGTTAGGCAAAACTAGTTAGCTTGTATACCTTATACCGAACCAACAGTCAGATTTAAAACGTTTCAACCAGTTAGAGGCCACCATTCAAGAAGGTTTGCCGTAGTACAAGTTGGTTTTCCTTTATGACATTTTAGTGCAGAAGTTTTACGGGTAGCTATGCTTTTAACCCTGATTAGTGCCCCTCAAAAAAAATTGATCATACACTGCAGTAAGAGTAACTATGACAAGTAACACAAAGTAAAACTGATGAAATTTCGGATGTCGCACCCCCACACCTCCACTGGCAGCGCCTCTGAATACACCTATCCATGCCAAGGCTATTTCTTCTGAGAAGTTTTACTTATAACCGAATGCCAAATTGAAAATACCAGAGTAAAAGTGTCTGGCTAATACAGTCCTATGTATTATGATGCACTGAAACTCAACAATGATTACAGCAGATTGACGCGAATTCTAAAGTGACAAAAAGCCAGCTTTGTGTTTTTTTTTATTGACATTTTAATAATATGCTATAAAAATTTCGCAACTGAATTTGAGCTCAGTATTGAAAAAACTTTCTCGTTTAGATTATGGAATTGCAAAAGATTTCCAGATCATACACCGAAAAAAAAGACCGTACTAAATTGGAAGAACTGCCTTCCTCCGGTTTAGTGTAAAAATTTTCCTTAATCTAAGTTATTTTTCCTCATATTGATGAAAATATCGTCTCATTTAGTAATTGAGTCCTTTAAAATGAGTTCATGTTTCATTAAAGCAAGTCAACGCTCTTCCTCAAATATAGAGTTTGTGGTTTTAGTATAACTTTCCTTTGAAATAGTAAATTTTTCTTTGGGAAGAATTTTTGAGGACAACTTGTTCCTCAGTTGAGTAAAAATTTCCTCAATCTAATGGAATGTTTTGTTTAAGGAAAATCGTACTCAGTTTTAGTTAGTTTCTTCAAAAAACTTACTATAACGTAGGAAAATTTTCCTTAATAAATGATTGGCAACACTCGCTGCTTTACTCGCTGAAATTAATATCTATTCTTCTCGTAAGTATTCTGTTTTTGTCTATATATTTATAGTTCTCTACTTGTTTTTTGTTTTTTAAATAAAAAAATAAAAAATTAAAAAAAAAAAATTATGTCGTCGCCGGGATTTGAACCGAAGCTTCCCTGATCAGACAATTGTTGTTACATGCGCAGTTTAACAACATCATTTAAGTATGTCTTAAAAATGCTGTCGGTGGCTGAGTTGGGTAAGATGAGCATCTTTGAACAGTGGCTTGGCGCAGAACAAAGGTTCAATTCTCTGATCGGGTGACAGTTAAAAAAAAATTTAAGTTCTTCTTTGACGTTTTAAAAACGTATTACAATTAAAATAAGAATGACTGACAATAAAGTAACCAACAAATAAGAAAATAGAGGAAGTAGAAAATTAACAAATTTTTTTTGAAATCAACGAATTTATTTTAAGTAAATTTCTTTCATTTAAGGATACCTTCATCCTTAGAAAAAGTAAAATTTTTCTCGGTTTTATAACCTTGTCCTCACATTGAGTAAACTTTTCCTTATTTCAAAGCAGCAACATTTACTTGTACTAATAAATCCAACTTACTTATTTTGAGGAACCCATGGCTTTAGCTCGTATTGAAGGACATTTTTTCCTTACATTTAGGCATTTTTCCTTAAACGGAGTAAGTTTTTTTTTCGGTGTAAGCAAAAATTAAATTTACTGCCGGATTTGGATCCTGCACATTAAATTTCATGTTTATAAGCACAGATTAGAAAGTTTTTTATTTTGCCGGTGCAATTGATTGAGCAAAAAAAAAAGCAACAAAAAGAAGTCCTATAGACCATACATCTTTAAGAAATTGAAGCTTCTTTAGAGGAAGCTATTAAACTTGTCTCTGATGATAAATTCAAATATTAATATTTAAATACTCTATCTTTAATAGCTTCAAATTAAATAAAGAATGTCATTGCAGCATAAAAATGTATGCATTCAGTTAAATTTAAAATACAATTTTTTTTTATCAATTCAAAATTGTGCAGATATGTTTGCTTTAATTCTAAGTATTGCCTTATGTATTGCCACTATATAATGATTAAGCAAGGACTAAGAAATCACTTTTATTGTGAAACTTGTAATCAAATGATATGAATAAAACATAACAAAGCAGAAGTCATTACGGTTATTGCCCTGCTTAATTGACAGCATTGTTTTACAAAGGTGATTATCTTGGATTGATAGAAAAAAATATGTAGTGTAATTGGACATGACTTGCAAGTTGACTATCGACGTGAATTAGCTGGCCAGCATTTACATTTGTATGTATGTTACCGTTGAAGGAAGCTTTTTTTGTTCTAGGAGCATTAGGACAAACTTTCAAATAAAAACTGAAAAAAATTTCAAATTTCATATTAAAAACATTCCTTCAATTATTCAGAGAGAAGACAGTGGATACATTTCGAATGTCGGTAATATTATATGTCGATGAACATTTGTACCAAGAATTTTTCATTCTACATTTACTATTATGTATATGTTTATCGATTGTTTAAATTAAAACACATATCATATATCTTTTGAAGTTTTTCTGAAAACATTTTAAAAATTTGAAACGTTGGACTCTAATTATAGCACCATTAAAAATTTCAACACATGCGATTTTGCACCAGTACCTACGCAAATATGGATAAATCACAGTCAGCAATTTGTCTCGCGCAAAACATGAAATCATTATGACCACTTTTGTACATGAAACAAATAAAACGTTGGCCAATTTTTCCGTCGTTGCGGCGCGCAAACACGTTAACCGTGTATCAATACGTAGGCCATTTAAGCCAACATGCTGCGGTTTTTTTGACGTGCGAGCAAAACTGTTTTCGTTTTAATTGAGTTGTTAATTAAAATTTTAGTGCACTTTTTATTCTGGCAGTTTTTTGTTTGCGTTTGCTTTCTTGTTACCAATTCATGAATCAAGTTTGGTCAGCAAATATTTATGCCATTGGTATTCAATTTGTTTTAAGTTTTTTTTTTTTTTTTTTTGTGGACACAATGAACTCAACGACGAATGCACCACGCGTTTATACCATCGGTAAATAATTAAACGCTGTTGAAAAGTGCATTTGCATTTTATGTATATTGTTTAAAGTTTTATTGTCATATGCCATTCAGTTAAAGGAGAAACATTAAAAATTTTTTGAATTATTTATTTTTTTATTTATTTTATTATTAGTATATTACCGTAATACTCAAAAGTACATGAAATACGCTTTGACATTTGCCGTTAGCTGAAAAACGAGTCGTTCGGCTCAAATAGGTAATAAGATCTGCCTGCGGTATCAGCTTTTCAGCGGAACAGCAGAACAAAACATTAATTCCACAAAGAACATTTTAGCGTGAGTGCAAGAATTAATACTTTACTTAGAGACTTTCAAGCTGCGTAATGATGAGGATGTAGCTCCCAACGTGAAAGACCGTCAACTGCCTTCGCTCAGACAGTTTCAAAAAGAAAACTCAAAACCAAAATTCGCTTCAGAGCTCATGTTTTGATTGACGCCAAATAAGTTATTCAGCTTACAAGAAACATCTCTCCAAGGATCGAAGAAGTAAGTTCAGATAAGCACTCTTAATAAGTTAGTAGTCATTTTAGTTAAAAAGTAAAATTCTAGGGTACATTTGAGTTCAACCCATCCTATAGTTGTGAGCAAATTAGTCGACAGATCGCCATTCAGTACTTTTTTATTTTTCAAATGCGTACCATTATACCTCTCAAATGAAAAATTCAGTTATACTTATTGAAAAATCTATGAGCAATTCTAGCTATTCCCATGCCTGAAAGAATGAAAAGATGTATGAAGGTTATTTTAAGTAGTTATTCCATTATTTAAGACAAGTCCTAATCATGCATACTCAATGCTAAACTATTGTATATTAAATGTCAATTCCCTATTCAGGATAATCAACGAATGATTATTCGCTTGAGCAAGACAACAATAAACATTTCTCATGTATTTAAATGTTTTCGTAGAAGTACTTCCTTAAGTTATGTTCATATTTCCATAGTATACATAGTCAAATTGTAAATGCTTTCTCATTGTTGTTCAATTTCGTGTATCCGTTTTTTTTTTTTTGCTTTTCAACACTATTTCGTGGAAATAAACTTTTTTGCGAAACTATAGTAAAGCAGAGAATGACATAAGGGCTTTACTTATGACTCAACGGCAATGACATTTCATAATTCTAAAGGATTTGCACATTAGTATAATTTTTATTTAGTCCTGTTTTTATTTTTACCAACATCCTTTAGGTAGTACATACGAGTATTTATTGATATATGCCAAGTCACGCGACTAAATGAGTAGTTGTATGCAAAAACGAGTGACATAAGCAACAGTTTGCTGTAGAAGCAACAAAAAAAAACACAATTTGAAAAAAACTAAAAGGAAATTAATTGACCAAAACATAGAAAAGGTTAAAGGTAGGTAAGTAGTAAGCCCTTAAGAAGGAGTCGTTGAACTTTTTAAATCATTCAAACTTAATGTGTGTTTTTTGCTTTTGTAAAGATTAAACAACTCTCTATGAAAAGGTTGAACCTCAGATTATTTAATAAAAGTAGTGTGTCTACAAGGATTTTATCACGCTGAAACTGAATTAAAGGTCAGTTATGGAAAATGCGTTTAGAAATAGAAAAAAAAATTTTGTAAATGGATTCTCAAGAAAGTTGAAAAAAAAATAGATTTGAAGTGATTGGGAAAGAAAGACGTTTGACTTGATTTAATGATTTATGCATAATTTTTTTTTAATTTTGAGATTGTCAATATCCAGTCGTTACTGAAACTAAAAAACAAGACACATTTTAATTCATCAACATCCATTGATCCTGTTAGTGGCTGATTATGAAATTTCGTAGCTTATAAGATCTTTATAATGGGTAATCGCAATCTTCTGAACAAACATTAGGAAATCTTAATTCCTCAATTTGTTCTCTACCTTCTAAAGCGATGTTCCAATCCCCTTTATATAGTGCTTCGGGCAGTAAAAATGGTTTATTTTACCCATATATGTACTTTTCAACATATGACATACTCCTTTCAAAGATTTAAGATTTTATTATGTGCTCGCAAAGTATAAAGTTTTTGAATCTTAGCAGTAAAGTTTAAATTATTGCAACTTAAAATGTAGGTATGTAATAAATAAATAAAACCACTAAAGATAACCATAAATTATTTTCCATTATTTCTTGTTTAATTGCCACTTTTTATCTGTTGGCCAGCAATTATTAATTAGCACTCTGGGTAAAGCAAATATCAAAAGATAGAAATATGTTTTTCAGTTTTTCACGTTCATTGGCTTTGTTTTGCTCTTTCATGGGACTTGTATGCAACTTTAGCAAGTGCATTTTTTATTGTTTTTTCTATAGTCTGTTCAGTATACTGTATACATAGCAACATACACAGTAGACGTTACAACTTTACAACTACATCTACCATACTCGTTGTTATTCATGCTACTCATGTATCCACTCACGGCGTGCTGGAAGCAAGTTTAAATGAAATAAAAATTTTAACGAAAATGGACTACATCGTATGGTTCCTTGTAGCATGAGAAAAAGTTTCGTTTGAAGCGATTATTTTTGCGTAGTTGTCAGTGCCAGATGTAGGTGGACAATTGTCCAGGGCAAACTTTTAGAAGGGCAAGACTTTCAGAAGGGCGGAGTTGCAGTAGATTTCAGATTGCATTTTTTAGAAATTATTACCTGCGTCACAGGTTATAAATTTTTTCAAAAAATTAATTAATTTTTTCCAAAAAATTAACTACTTATTGTATTCTTGACACCGGAGAGTTTTTTTCATGTACTTTTTACGAGATTCAATGTCAATGTTTATTTTTTCTGGACGGTTAGCTTCGAACGTGCGATCTTGGATAATAATGACATATCCTGAATAAATAAATAATGCCTCCGCCGATCTTTTACTATAAGATCTTTCCGGATAACAAGGATCGTTTTTTAAATTATACACTTTACCAGGTTATCAACAACAACTTCTAGGTATTTCTTTTTTACTCGAAATGCTTTCATCCGGTCGTGGCAGTAATTGCGCACAAGCCCCTAAGTATTTTAATCTAAATCCTTCAGGCTCTTAATTTCAAAATGCATCAGACATTATTTTTTTTTTCTCATTTTGATTCCTATTATACTTTGGTTTAAAATCAAATAAGCATTAATATAAGCATTTACACTTAAAAAACATTTAATAAAAGTGTTGGAAATAAGCAACTCTCAGGACTTGAAACCTTTTTGAGAAGCTTTGAACTCTAGGACTACGATGAAGAATATAGTGTATTCCGTTTTCATTTACATTTTTGTTGCATTCAAACTTGCTTCCAGCCTACCATCTACTAGTCAATTGAGAAAAGCTTCATGAAAGTACAAAAACAGTTTATTTTTTTTCTGAGACAACAAATCAACACTGGCCGCACTCATAAATAATAAGAAGTGTTCACTGGATATAAAAGTCTACCCAGTGACAAAAAAACTTCTTAATTTCAGTACTTTTTTTTAAAAATTACTGCTGTCTGCATCTTGCAATTTAATTATTTTGACGCGATGCTAAGCACCCAACGAACTTAAGCAACTACGATAAAACGGACCATACCTGCTAACACTATGTTAAACTATTTTTGAAAGCCCAAATATTCTTTTTTAAAGGGTAATATATACTGAACAAAGTTCATTTCATAGAAACATTCATTTCGACATTTTGAAAAAACTTTTTGGCTGTATTTTTGCCAACATTTTTTTAGTACAGCGTTGCGGGTAGGAATTAACCTTTTGACTATATATTGACCAAAATCATCGCTGTATAAATATTTGAGTTAAGCATGCTCTCTTCAATGGTATAAAATTTATCTAATTCTGCACATTAGTTCAAGTGGTAGAGATAACTCCGGAGAAGTTAAAAATTTGTATGGGCAGTAAGCATGGAGCGAATACAGCAATTTTAAATCCCGCAAGCTACTTTTACAATTGCAACTTGTATTGCAAATTTGTTCAGGATGTTTCCATTTATAATATTTTTTGCCAAATTTAAACACCGCATGCCCCATTGTGCAGCTGTGAAAAAAAAAATCGTTTATCTGGTTTCGTGAACATTTAAAATTTATGCATGCTATCTACCATTTTTCATTGGGAATTCACAAATGCACTAAAAGCACGCATTGCAATGGACATGGTCACACAATAAACTGTTGTTTATGATCAAGGCAACCATTTACCGTGAGAAATCGGCTGCCTTGTGTGACAAGATAGTGCAGAAATGCGCGCGACCAGAAAAAAAAAATACTCAGAGATTCACTTTAGAGAAATGGGAAATAAGGATAATGAAAGCTGGGGAATAAAAGACAACTGCAAAATGCTGATTTCATGTGAGTGTGCACTTCTCTGCTGAACTTCCCATTATTGTCACGTGTAAATCACGAAATATCTGAAGATTTTTGTTATAAAAAAAAAAATTTAAATTGTAATGTGGTCGCACAGCATTTGTGGTTTATTTAAAAATACCAGGCGATCGACCGTTGTTTTGTATTGCTTTTTATCCTTCAAATTAAGACCGACACTTAAATCGACCAAACAATTTTAAGTCAATTAATTTTTAGAAAAATTAGTCAAGACAACTTTTTTTTAAATGTGTCATATGTTCCTAACAAACAAGCTCTTAAATTATCTACCATTGAGGAAGGTCTCTCCACCGATAAGATCAAAAAAAGTGACTCAAAAGCAATTCGTTATTTTTTCTTAAACCGCTTGGTTTTCAGAAAATAGCTTAAGACATAACTTTGGAAAATATCATACAATTCATACAAATTAGACTGGTGCGCGTTTATAATAAAAAATTCATATTTTCCAAAGTTATGTCAGAGACTTCGATTTGAAAGCAGACACAATCTGAGTATTGATTGGAGAAAAACATTTAAGAAAAGCAAAAATAATAAAGATGTAATGTTGATGATATTTTGAGAAACATTTTTATAAATAAAAAAAAGTAACGTGTAAAAAATGTACTTAAAGTTTTTTACTATTTTTTATAAAATTAAAGCATTTATAAACAAAAATGATATCATGTTTTTTCCCCATTGTATTTAAGATATTTTGTTTCAAAAAAGTCAAAGTCAAAAAAGTGTGCAGTTATTTAAAGAATAACCAATGTTTGTTGTCTTTGTGCAACACCCTAAACATAACTCCATATACACAACATATGGATCCTTCCCATAGACCCTTGCCACATATGTATCTGTATGTTGAAAGTTTAACAAGAAAAACCCTTAAGTGCCACTTGAAAGTTTCAATGCGTAGACAAGCACTATATGGCAATGAAGAGCAAAAAAAAAAAAAAAAATGTCAACACGATATGTGAACTGGACATACGAAGGACACTATCGCCATTTAGCATGGTTATTAACAATTTTCTTCAGTTGTCTCGAAAACATGAAAAAAAAAACACAAAGAACTGTAAACCAACATACGATGCCTAATGCAGTTGTTGTTGACGTTGACATGGGAGTATTGTAGACATGTCCCTAACAATCGCTATGTTCATATGCTGTTGGCCCATACGCTGTGCTTTTATTTATTGGGATGGACACAACACAACATACGATGCGTGCTAACAGCATAAATAGGTTAGTGTGAAAATGATTTCTATTGTGTTAAGAACTGAAGTTAAATACTTCTAAGTATTTACTATTTTTGCAGTAGAATACTGTAATTGTCATCTTATTTATTAAAGCAGATAAATAGGATGTATTACTAGGCATTATCCTTCGCATAATTACTTCTTTCTTCGAATATGACATCGTTAAATCGCTTAGCCTACATTTTCAGCGAAAAATTATTATTAATATTTACATTTGATTTTGGCATAGTCCGAGATAAATGTGTCTTAAACTTCCATGAAATATGTATTTTTGTTAATAATAAATACAACATGCTGCGACGAAATTTAGTTTATAAATTATTCCCAGATCCATAGATTTTCATGTAACCGAAGCACTTAAAGTTGTATAAAGTCTTTACAAAACTATGCACTGTATTTATAAAGCGCTCAGACACTTCCTCCGGAGTTTTCAGGTGGTCCTCAAAATGCTTATTTATCCATTATGATTATGTTTCGAGACTCGCTAGGCAGGTTCGCCAGTGTGTATCATCCATCATTAAACGCTTGAAACATCGTTCATTTTAACCTTTTAGCATCCAAAGGACTACGGATGCTCTCTCTTTATTTTTGCATTTGGACTCTTTCTAAGTTCGGCTCAATTTCAGAACGCTCTTTAATGTATACCTTTAAAACTTTTCACTCCGGTCCATATCCAATGTGGATAACTAAACATTGGCATATCTTACAGCTTTTCTGTTCAGAACCAATGCGACTCATGTCGAATCACGATTCCGTTCGGCGATCTCTATTGTGTTAAGAGCTGAACGTTTCCAACAGTCATGAGCCATGTTTTTCTGCTTACCGCGAAAGTAGAAATTGCCGCTAAAGATGCTACTAGGATACGGAGTGTTTTTAATTTCGGCTTCCAATTTTATTTAAACAGTTTCGAATATTGGACGGCCTAATGTCGCTATCGTCTTTTGCGAAAGTGCCGTTTCATTAAATTTCGCTTTCGGAACCTTCAACATCTCACGCTTCCTTTCCGGATCACGTCAAAAATGAAAATTTTTAATTTAAGCTAAACAAAAAACATTAACTGAATAGACGAATCTATGTATATGTTCAAAAGCTAGAGGCATAAAAAAGTTTATTGTGTGACGTTCAGAGTTGCACGCCGAAGCGTAAGTAGGTCGCAGTTGGAACCTTTTAAAAATACTTAATAAAGATAAGAATAAGAATACTTTTCATTGATATTACTATATTACGTGAGAAAGATAAGCCTACAGCTGTTATTTCTTGCTGCATACTTAAGGGCTTAAGTGAATTAAATGTTTGGTGCATAGCATCTTAGTATAATCATCATCACAATATGCATAAGTGATGAAGATGTATTAAATTAAGTTTTCTAATATCTACAAGAACAAATTAAGTACTAACTCCTATACAATATGAATATTAATACCAATTTTTTTTCTATTAATAGTGCATACAATAATATATGACCATACAAAAAAAAAACTAAATAATTTTGTTCTGTCATTTAACTTTTTCCAGCTTATTAATTATTTCAACTCCCAACTGATCTACTGAAATAGCAAGATATTCTTCCTGATTCAAACTTAATTTCCGGCGCCAACATGCTCAAAGACAAAATAACAAATCTCATTTCCGTATGGCATTTGCCACGGGGGAAGCTGAATTTGATGTAGTAAAAATAAATACAACAATAATTTCTCATCGTGATTCGATAAAAACTGCAATTCATATTTGTGTACGATATATGGCCGGACCCAGTGGAACGTTAATTGAAAGCACAAACAAAAACTGCACTAAAACAGACATGAGTGCGGCGGACGAAGAGGAGAGGGTTTGCCTGAGGTGAGTAAAAATTTGCAACTTTATAAATAGTTAGTACAATAATAAAGTTACAATAACAAAAAAGTATATCCTTCGACTTGCATTAAGTCTGCACGATAATAAGGTGCTTTTTTTATTTACGTTTAATAAAATTTTGAATTAAAAAGAAATTAACTTTTACTGCAATGCGGCGTTGAAATGTGTGAAATGTGCACTTTCACATAAAGAGTGAATGCTTTTGATGGCATCGAACATTACGTTCGTAATGAGTGCGAGTGTTTAAGGAAACACAAACCCATTAGAGTAATTATTTACCTAATCATAAGGAAGAGCGCAATTACGTACCTACGATTTTTGATATAATAACACTGGTCCTAGTCCAATTCCCGGCAATTTCAGAAAAAAACTTAAGCGCAAAAAATTATGCACACAGGCGCCAAAGCAATTGGGAGAGGCTATGCTTCTATGTTAACTTTTATTGACAGCATAGTTTCACTTGTTTGTTGAAAACAGAAATCACTTTTTAGAATGGACAAACATAAAATATAGAAAAAGAGTAAGAAAAGTGATTGACGTAATCGAACCACTTTATTTTCGCTTCCACTTTGCTTTGAAAATTCTACTCAATTAAAAAAATTCTAAGCTTTGTAGTCACAAACAAAGACAGCACAATTAAAATTTTTTTTTTTCAAACCATCGAGCTAAAGGATGTAGGAATTTTAATGGAGTATTTATGTTTTAAGTAATACAAAAAAGTATTAAGTAAGAAATATCTTACAATTAATTTTCCGAAACTTTAGCAGTTTTGCTTTTCTCAGAAGAGAGTAATAACAGTCAAAATTTCCTTATAAAATATCTCACAAAATTATGAAGCGAAATCCTCACTGACAATGTTTAGAGTTGTTTCGCTCGAATGTAAAAGTTGATGTTAAACGGTCTGGACAACTCCATATGGGTTGGGTTTGTAGTGGATAGACCATGCTTGGCTGGATAATATAAACTCTATGCCTAGCAAATGATTTGTTACCAAGCGCTGGCACATGGCATGAACAGAGGTCAACTATGTACGAAGCTATCATATCAGTCATGGGCCAGTATATGACGCGAAGGCTTGTACAGAGTAAAACTGCATAGATTCAATACTAGCTCCATTGATTTTAAAAATTATCCACAAAAAAGTTTGAAATAAATACGTGTCGAACATTTTTTGATGAAGATCTCTGTGACAACAAGGAATAGTCGATCTGTGATGACAAATCAGAATACACAGAACTTATGTCATGTTGCTTTGTGATCAGAGATCGATCTTAGCTGTTATTTCTCTTATTAGTACAGAGATTTAATCTACAAATTGATTGTAAAAATCTATGTACATATATAAATAGCTGACTATTTGTGGCGAGCCTTTATTAAGCGGATCATAGTCGATCGAGATTTAATTAAGTGAATTCATAAAAAAATTCCCTAAATAATTTTTAGTTACATAGGGTAAACTTCAAAACATTTTACTGCATACAATTTTGTACAACTAATCAAAAGCAGTTTTGAGAAATTCTTACGTAGTTTGCTAATTACTTGTCAAAATAAAATTTTACAAACTCACAAAGCACTAAATTTGCCATAGTTTGTATAGCAGATGCAATTTTGTTTTTAAGTTCATAAATTATAGTGCGGTAGAAAAAAAAAATGTTTTGAAGTGCTGTCATAAAAATTAAGGCAATTTTGTGGTTATAAAATTCATCAATTTTGCTGCAGCAATTTCATAAAATAAAAAGCAACATTATCGCAAATAGAAAATAAAATCACATGAGCAAAAAATTTTAATATTTTTTTTTTTTATTTTACTGTAATAAATTAAATTAAGAAAATTCAAAATTTTTAAACACTTTGCAATAAATTTAAATTTTTAGAGTTTTTCACATAAAAATATTATAATATTATTTGCAGTCTAATATTGGACAAAGTAAGAAAATCATTTAACATAATGAAACAAAGTCACGTACTTGCGTGTATAAATTCAGTAGTTTAATATCTTCCTGATGATAGATCCTTGATGACACAACTTCTTAAAACCATAGAAGAATATTATTAAAATAGCCGTTCAAAAAGAAATCCATATCACGCCTTACGTAATTTGCACAAAATCCAAGAAACGGAGTCGGTAGCGGATGTAAAATCAGTAGCGCGAGTTCAGTCGAAAATAATAATACAGACCGAGACCCCAAGTATATCTACTCTCAAGAACCACATTACGTCGAATTTCAACAAGATGATGATTTTCAAATTAAATATATTATTGCTTGATAAGATTCCAGGACGGACTATTTCGCTCAAAATGACACCAATGGAATCTTTCAATCGAATTAGCTCAATATTGAGATCTATACCAATAAATTCGTAACAATTCAAGAGCTAAAGAACGAGATTATAAGGCATATTGATTGAATATAGGAGTCAGGATGTCATCCCAAATTTGGGCAAGGTAGCAGTGGCAGTCAGTTGCGAACTGACTCACTTAGACCAAATGTGTTCCATTGTGATAAAATTACTGAATCAAATTTGGGCAAACGAATTGATACAGGCCGCTGAAGCCATGGCCGATATTAAGCATAACTCGAAATCGTGAAAATGCATATAGTGACTTTTTGTTCTACCAGATGATATTTATTTACTTAGTAGCTTATTTTTGTACATTAACATTTATTTATCATTTGCCGTTTACACTTGACCCCCAAACTATTTCCGCAAAGTACAAAATGTAATCCCAGCAAAAATCGATTCTTTGCATATATTTCCATATCGCAATACAAATGACCAATTGGCATCAAAATCAGCTAACAGTGATGGACGCTTCCTAATAGAGCAAATGTGCAAATTATGCAAATTATGGATTACTCAGTATAAAAAAAAGGACAAAAATTAAATCATTGAACGTTATTTTAGAAAAGTAAATTGTTGCAGATCATAAATCGATCTATATCCGTTTCATATTTTGGTAAGCATTTTTATAAGCCATTGTTTATATACCTTTGATGGAACACAATTGCTTAATCTCGACAACGGCAGGTGCGATTTTGAAGTTTTGTCTTTCGTTACTAGGAAAATTAGACTTCAATTTCTAAAAAGATTCCAAACAGCTAAAATTTTAGAATAATCTTGAAAATAATAATATCCTTAAAGTCCCTACTTGTATCGCACAATCAAAACTTTCTGGAGGGCCGATAAGGTAAACCATCCGTGCGGAGAATAAAACATATAGTGGCATAGTTTGCACAATTTGTTCTCTGCCTTACGAAGAGCACACCTTTGTGCTACCGGACGCGTAACAGGTTGCGGATGGTGATACGCTCCGTAGAAATTGTAGTCCAGAACATTCAGCAGTTTCGAGCGGAGAGTCATTGAAGGTTTCCGAATATCATCAATGTTAATGATCCTCGAAATGTCATGTTGAGTAATTGACGTCATCTTAACGCTTAATAGATGCCACATTTCAGCCGCAAGGGCATTCTTTTGGAGAGAGTTGTCGGTATTAACGAGCCCGCTAAAAATTGTGAATTCAAGAAGTGACTTCTGATCCAGATTAGACTGAATTAAAATGACTCAGCATCGGAATATTAAGGATGTTGGTAGATAGATGAAAAATATTGGAGTAAATGCTACAAATCTCGATATGACAACATTTGGTGACACAAACAAGCCTGAGAAAGAAGTGCATGGTATAGGGATTGTGGGCGTCATACTTTTTATACATATAAAATTTTAAAACTGCCATGAGAAGAAAGTGCTGACAAATGTGCTGAATATAAAACATTTCTCTTGATTATAAACTTTGAAAATGTAAATGACATGATAGTTATAATAGTTTTTTACTTTAGTAAAGTTGATATCATATTGCATTTATATAAGAAACATCATTACTAAACTTGACTCCTAGCAATACCCTATTAAAGAATTATAGCGTATTTTCTCAATGAGAACTCTTTGCCAAAGTATTCAAATTGTGCGTTCTTCTTTGCAGTAAATAACTTTCATAGTAAAATTTTGCTGATGAAATAAAACATTTTGATTTTATTCAGTACAGATAAATCAAAGTCTTGATGTTACTTTGAAGGTGATGGAAGCAGCTACCAACTTTTATAGCAAAGAAATACTCTTATTCACAAAGTTTCCGATAAAAGCATCAAACACACTTCGATGCTTTTAATACCATAATCAGTTAATTTTATTGGATGAAGGATAAAACTTTTGCTTGGCCATTATGTACTCTATCTAATTTAATGCCCATTGTATTTACTTTGTAGAGATACATCACTTTCATGTCAATGATTATTTTTATTTTTTTTTTTGATATTATTTTCTTTTTGTTTTAGCAACATAACAGTTTTCGTAGTTTTTCTTTTAAGATTATTTGCTCGCTCGCATTTGAATTTTGATTTCAATAGAAATTCATATAAAGGACAGGAAATGTTCTCAGTTATACCAAAATTATGCCTTACAATACTAAGTGAAAGCTACTTTAGCAAGAAAGAGGTTGGGTATTTTCATTTAATTAAGTTTTTTCGATTACAATTGCAATTGAATGTAAAGTGGCGTATACCTTGATCATATTTTAGGAAGCAAAATAAAGGACAGCAAAATAAAAAAACATTAATTTCGAACTTAATATACTGAGAAAGAAATTTTATAGAACTTCTGGAATTGAACATACATACATACTTATGTACGTATGTATGTACGTTTTGAACAATTTTAGAAAATCTTGTTATTTCTTACATTGCGATATATAAAATTCTATGGTAAATCGTTATAAATGTACTGGTCCGATCAAGAAGATCGATGTTGAGAGTATCAGAAATCTCCGATTTAAGAGCACATTTTTTCAATTTTCTTAAATTATTTTAACGTTTTCTGCTGTATTTGATTTTGAAAGGCATTCCCCGTCTTCAGGACTGAGTTTTTGATATATTCTCTTACGCTCTCTGTATCATTTTGAACCCTTCAATTCAATAAAGTTTTGGAAATGACAAATTTCAATTTTGTACCTCTTACTCCTTGCAATTTTTTTTGATAGTGTAAAGTAGGAGAGTAACAAATGTAGTCTAACAGAAAATGCTGTCTTAAGCAGACAATTTCAGATGAAATTTGATACAGATGACATCTGCAGTGGTTTCAAATTGAAAAAAAAAAAAAAAACTGAAAAAGTCATAAAAATGGGGAATCTGGTTATTTTTTGATAGTAATTTATGTTTCAAAATATTTCCAATGCGCAAATATGGGCCACAGATGGTACTTATGAAAAAAATAAATATCCTTGTAATTGGGGACAAGCTGTAGAATTACGAATTTGCGCCTTTTTCTGCTCATTAATTGTACGTTTTCACATTTTGTTCGCTTTGTATAGAGCTATAACACTTTGACCTTCAAAACTGGAATATTTCATGTAGGAAACTGTAATTTAAATTTCAACGCCAAGAAGAGAAAAAACTTTTAGTTATCCTTTTAATAAATAAAGTAATTTTTTTGTCATAGGTTGACGATGTTCTTTCAAGAATAAAACTTAATCGAAGTAATTGACACAGTGCTAGAAAAAAGCAAGATTTGGTCGAATACAGTTTCTCCTCATTTATTCGAAAAGTATACCTCAAATCGAAATTATAGAAAAAATTAAACAAAATAAGTTAATATCAAAAAGCTAAGTCTGCGATTAGGTTTGAACACTTTAATATTTCCATCAACATTTTATTTTCTTGTAAGAACCAATCATAATATCAGTTTTTGTTGATTTTCATGGAATATAACTAATTCTTTAGCAAAAAAAAAGATATGTTACAATTAAACTTGAAGAAGAGGAGAAAAAATTTCGATTTTTAGAACAAAAATTTTAACATTCTAACACTTGAGTTATGTTTATTGCCTTAAAGTTGGCATGTTTTGGGACACTTTGGATTTTTTTAGCGACTTTTGTTCTCACATCATAATAGCTAAAAATACTATTTACACGAAATACACACAATTATGCGAAAAAAAACTTGAATATATATATGTATGTATGTACGACCTTTTGTAAAATACAATGAGATTACCTCTGGTGCCAGTTCCCACCGGTGACAGTTCCCACTGTTGATTGTTTAAGGAAGGCGACTATTTTTTTATTCAATTTTTATAAATTTAATCAAAAAGTTTACCTCATGTCCATAAATATCTGAAAATAGATTGTAGCTGAGGATAAAACAGATAGGATATAATTGAATATATATATTCAAAAACTATCGGCTCAGGTTATTTTAATATTAAATTAACGATGAATTTCGAACCATTTTTTGGTCGAAAATGCAAAATTTTTAGATATGCACAACTTGCATGTATGCTTTAAGCTTTTTAAAATCTTTTAATTTTTTTGAAATTTTACATATCTTGAGTATTAAAATCAAATTTTTTTTAATGTCAATTTCTTTACCATATAACCATATCAGTTAAGCACTTTAGACTATTATATGAGCCTCTACTGCCTTTAAGATTAGAACTTAACTCAATAGCTACGTCTTTGATCACTAAAATCCAAATAATATTAACTACTCATTCGTTAAGGATATTAATTACCTATACAAATAAACAAAAAACTCTATTTCACACTCTTTATTTATAAGAAACACTAAAAAATAGTAACTATCATGTATTCAATTACAATTAACAAGGCAAATAAAAGTTTTTCTACTGTTTTTTTGTTTACTATCCCAACTTTTTTATCTCGGCATCAAAACACAATTCCCAACATAGATTGTCAACACGATGTCATTGCCACAATCGACGCTTTTTTAACCAACTTAAACTGCGGCAAAATGCTGTTGCTGCTGCTGCTGCTGTATAAAAAGATACGCCTGTGGCCGCTTTATTGTTTTTATGTTTTTCGAATTTGCATAAAAAAGGATAACAAAATGACAGGACAACTAAAAAATTTAACTGTACAGCGCCACATCAAAATATCATGAAATCCACTGAGCTCGGCTGTATGTGCCATAGTTTGCACAGTGGTTTTATTATTAGTTCAATTACAACAAGAAATTTTGAATCAAAAAATAACTCAAAATTTTTAATATTTAATATCATATGCATTTTTTAATAATTTTTTGAAATAATTAGTCCTGATTTTACCCCTGAGGACAAGAAAGTTTTTAGGTGAGGGAAAAAGTTGAATCATATTATTTTAAAATCTGTGTTACTGTAGTTTTCAACTTTCAGTTTCAAGCGACGCAAAAAAATGCAGCCATCGTTTCAAACTTCACGCTTATCAGAGAGCGGATATGTGCTGAAAATATTGTTCTTTAAATTTAAAGTGCCTTTGATAAATCTGATAATGGTCACCGGGTTGATTACGTTGTTGTTTACTGGATTGACACCTATTTTGGGCACTATGAATTTATAGCTGACCCCATTTGGATAAGTAATCTCTTCGAAAGGCACTTAATATTGAACTGGAGCGATGTTTACAACAACTGACTGCGCTTATGATGTCGCTATATTAGTAATCCCTGAGAAAATTATTGACACCGTCTACGAAAAAAGCCGACAGCGATTGTAGTCGTTTGAACCTTGTGACGTGAAAAGAGCTTATTTTTGAATTCCCGAAAAACTGCGATAGCCATTACCATAAAGAGGTATAAGTCAATTATCAACAACCCAAATATCTAAACTCTTAGACTAACTACCTGAGCAAAGGCAAATATGTCGGCTAAAAAACGGGAAAAACAAAATCCCTTGTAATAAGACAGCAGGGTATGCCTATCTAACTATGTATATAAGTACATGGTTACATTGAGACTTGGAGCAGAGTTATGTGTTGTTCTCTGTATTGAAGCATAACCTGTTTTGGCACTATCGAAAGGATCGAATTGAGTCACTGCTTCCTTTGCGAGTATCACTGTAGTTGCAAATAAACGAGGTTATATTTGCCTTGGGCTAACAGTCTGATTAGAAAATGATGCAGAATGCTTAGAAAATGAGATCGTAAGTAATAGACTCTTTAAAAGTTTGATGGAGCATGTACTTTGGAATTAATATTTTAAGAGCTGAGACTTTTTTGATAATTTTTAAGATAACTGTTAGCACTCTAGGATTAGTATGCTTTTGTCTGAGCATTATTACATTTTGTTATACTGTGCCCATTTGACATGAACGTTTGTGAAAGCTTGCTACAAAGTTAAGAGTTTAAAAATAGATGCACGTACAAAAAGTTAAATCGCGAGGTGGACACAATCCCACCAAACCTAACAATATTGTCAACCCTAAAAAAAAGGTCCTTTCAATATTTATACAGTGCTGCGCTCTTTAATATTCAGTTTATGTATTTTTTATTGAAAATTTCATGTTTAATGGTGTGAATCAAAATAGGACATATTTTCAATTTATCCTTTTTGGCAGGGAATTGTAAAGTAAAATACGATATGCGAATAATCAATGAAATATTTGCATATGTTTTTTTGAAATTCAATTTTATTTGAAATCTAAGGATTCTTAAACGCAATGGCAACCATATTGACGTCAAAACAAAAGGAGTGCTGATTGCCTTAAATCATAACAGACTTGTGGTTGATATTACATACAAAGGTTCTGTTTACATATTGTCAAAGAGCACTAGACTGATTGTCTGGCATCATATAAAAAAAAAAGATGATTAGCACCCACAGCATGACTTTTTTTTTTGTCACATGAAAATAAGATAGGGCATAAATGGAAAAGCACACACACTAGTAATTTTTCTGGTTACCACTATAATTAGATGAATATAATTTGGCTGAAGCCAATGTTAGGCATTATACTGACATTTGATATGTCGTCATATAGACATGTTATGAATAACAATTTTCTTAATTACACCATACAATACTGGAATTATGTTAGACATGCGGAATATGTATGAAGTATAATCTAGGGATCTTAGTTAAATGGCGATAATTGAGTCATTCATATCAGGTCGATGTACATTTTTTTTTTTTTTTGCTCTAACTTGGAGACCCCTGGACCAATCTTATATTTGGAAGCTGGAAGACTCTATTAACAGTTAAAAGATTTTCTGAATTTTATCTGAACATTGAGAAAACGGCCGTTAATATTGAAGTACAATGAAATTTGTAAAATTTAAATTAATGACGGAATCAAAAGATATGAGAAAACATTGGTGGAAACCTTATTTTTGAAAACAAAATCGATTTTTTTATAGCTTGTTAATGTCATCATATGGGATCGTACCAAGTTTCGCAACATATTCTTCAATAACTTCTTCAATGTAGCACTTAAGATTTGTATCTGCATGGTAGGTGCCATGCCCAGTAATTTCATTTATTCTTCAAAGTATTTGTTAAGGGTCTACCTTGATCACGAAACATTCCCATATTTGACAACATTTAAACGTTTTAAAGCTATTATTAAATTTCACCCATAGTCTATTGCTTGTCCGTACCATTTTCAATATTTTTCAGAAAAATTTTTGTATTTCCTGGAATCTACCGACTTAGAACTTTTTGTTTGGTATAGTATTTTAAAGATTTTACTTGGTTGGGATCTGCCAGGCATCTTAAAATAAATGACATAGTTACTATTACTACAAATAACGTACCTACGCTTTGTTTCGATTTTAAATTTGGCTAAGTGTTTTTTAAGACATTCTAGCCGTGGCCACATGTTTGATATTTCTCATATTAATTATACCGGAAAATCGGTATATATTACACAGCATCGAATAAGGTAAGGTAATTGTAAGGTATCGAATAGTAACGATTAAATTAATAAAATTATCTTAAAGCTTGCCCTATTGAAGCAATTGAACGAAAAATTCAAAACCAGCGCAATAAAGTCTTTAGAAAATATATCCTTATTTTGGAATTTCTTTTATGAGCAAATAATATGTAGTACAAAAATGTTTTTTTGTACACTGTGTTATATACATACATACATACATACATGAATGTGAGTACTACTTATTTGTAGCTAAAGGTGTTAGGTTATTACCATTTTAGTTGTTTATTGCTTATTTACCTGTTGCACTTACTAAATCTAAAGGTAATTTTATCACATTAACGCGTGTGCTCCTCTCATTACGTCTCATTTCTTAGCGGCATTCAGACATGAATTTCTGAATTATTTATGAAGCATTATTTTTTATACTCATACATTTGTACAAAACCGCATTTTAATACTCATCATAAAATTCTGCATAAAAAATAACATCAAGAATTATTTATTAAATAAAACACATACAGTGTTGTTCATTTTCAGTTCTTAAATTTTGATTATAAAAATCTAAAATTTTTACTGAAAGAAAAGCCAATTTTAAAGTTCTTTCTGATTTTTCTTATTTGACTGTATTTAGAGATGTGATTAAAATGGGTCAATATGCAAACACTTCAAGCTCCATTAATATTCTGTTTTTTTTAAACATCACCATAGTATAACGTCATCAAATTGCTTCTGTTTTTATTAACAAACAAATTCAAATTTATTAATTTTATTTAAATTACTTATTAATTCTATATGGTTTTCGTAAACTGAAAACCTTAACATATAAGAATATTAATGATATTGATGTTGGAGGTTTCTACCGTATGCATTAAAAATTTAATTTTGAAAGGTCACACAGAATCATAAAAACACTAAACATAGTTAGTAATAAACTTTGAGTAACATAACGAATTCTAAAATTGTAATTATCTGTTATTCTTAAGCGAGCCAAATATAAAATATTTGGCTAAGCTTTATTGATGCATAAAAAAAAATTAACATGTGGCTAAATTTCAAGTTTATTAATACTTTTAAAGAGGCCGTAATTTTAAGCTTTATAACGTCGTGCTAACCACGTAAAATATTTTAATGAGATTTGGTAGGCAAATGCCGATCACAAATATAATTTACTGTGCTAAAAGTGGGCGGATTTGCAAAAGTAGGTAACAATCGAAAGCTTAACACATTATAATAAAAAAATTTACTTAAAAAACTGCTACGAAAATTAATATGGAGATTCTAAGTGCTATAAAGTATCTTTCTTCAGTCAGGCTACACTAAAGCTCTTGCTTACTCACTTACGATCTTCGAAAAACTGGAAAGAAAGAGCCTGCGATTACTGGCGGGACATACTCGTAATACATGTGGTCTAACATGGGTATCATCACCGATTCAACATTTCAATGATGCCTTGAAAAAGACGATACTATATGCACTGTAATTGTCCGAATTTCGCAAATTGTAGGAAAAGGTTGTTAGGAAACGGTGTCTTTGGAATAAGTACTGCTCACTCTCTTCCTCTTCCGATGCTTGTGAAATTTCTTAAAGAAACGAAGCATTAAAGTTTGTAGAAAGTTTTGTTTGAAAAATTTAGAGGATCACATTAGTAGAGGTCACACCATCCTTAGGCAATGATAATAATTTTTTTGTTTTTAAATTCCAATATCAACCGTTGAACAATAACGAAAAGCTAAACAATGGTTAGCCTTCTGGTACAGAAATTCCATTGGTTATATTTGGTTACAAAAACTTTGAAATAAATTTTGCGTATAAAAATTTGTTGCAAATAAAATGAACTGTAGTGGCATTATTGACTTTGAAACATTAAAGATATTTATACAACATAACACAGCTGTAAGCACTTAGGGATGGACCAAAGAAATTTTTTGTTGATTTTTCTAAAATTAAAAATATGTTTAATTTTGCATGAAATCTTACCAAAAAAAAATAAAATTATATTTAAAGCAAAATAAACCAACAACAGTCACTTTTCTTTATCGAATTTACATGTTTCATGTTCATGCCGCAGCATTTATTCAACGCTTGTACGAGTTTGTTTGGATATGAGTGTATACATTTACTTGCACACTTTTAGGCAGTGTAGTCAGATTTGCGGATTTTTCTACTTTTTTTTGGGATTTTTCAACTTCAAATGAATAAATAAGATACCAACTAAAGTACTCGTATATATGTCTGTACATAAGTACATATGTAGATAAATAAATATAAGTGTGTATATATTGTATAGCGGCCACATATGCCACAAAGGTCCATAATTATGCCGCAAACTCTCTACTCCAGTCTTATTAGTAAATTTTGGTCATTTCTTTGTGATACTTGTGTATGAAGGTGCTAGTTGGTACAGCGAATATTTTAATATCACTTAGATAGACTTTAGTTAGTTCCTACAAGGATAACGGCTGTCCAAAGTATTTTAATTAATTTCTCGCCAAGGCGGGGCGAGAGCAAAGAAGATGTTTCTTGACCTCCTCTTCATTGGGTTCATGACAATTTCTGCACCAGTCATTGAATACTACAACCAATCTAAAAGCATACTGTCCAATAAGGCAGTGGTCAGGTAAGACCCTGGCTTATAAGCGGCATTCATTGCGAGTTAAGGATTTAATAAATTTTATGGAAAAGGGGCTAAAAATGCTTTGCAATACTGCTTGTGGAAGAGCAATCCCATCTCGTACCGCAATTTAGGGTAGTTCTCTTTCAATAGATAATAATATTAGAGGGGTGCTAAGATTTTAATGAGTTGTGCATCTGACAGAGCAGTTTGCTCTGCTAGTACATAGATCTATAATTTCGCAATGTGCAGGTACCCACTGAGGTATTCTTCTCACTTAGTGTATACAAGATATTAAAGCATTCTAGAATCGTTTTTTACGTGATGTAATATGAATTTGATTCATTTTGGAGTCATCTTTAAAGATGTGCATTGCGTCAGTTGGGTCCTCCGCACATGGCGTCTAGATTTTTCAGAATTTTTTTCCTTCTAAGAAATTGTAAAAGTAAATAAAATCTGAAAATATTAAATTTTTACGGATAATAAAAATTTTATTTGGCTTGTATTTTTTTTACACTTGTAGGTATATGAACTTGTGAAAATTTGCACATACATATGCATGTATGCATGTATTTTCGAATTTTCTTCACGCCACTTTAATGTTACGCTTTAAGAGTTTTGTACGCAAGCTGATAAAAATGTTTACACATTTGTAATTTAGCCAGAAAATTTGTATAGATTTGTCCATCCTTCAGTAGACTGTCCGTTATTTCTAAAGTATATTACAATTCTTGATAAAAAAAAATGTTGACCTTAACAATTTTTTTTTATTTTAATTTAAACCAGTATTACGCATAAAATAACTTGTTTTTAAACATCCCTGTTCGATATTTAAAAAAAAAAAAAAAATTTTGTTTAGTGTATTTTATTTGTTACATAAAACAAAGGTCAAAAAGTTAAAAGCATTTTTTCCGGCTAAAAAAATGTTTACAAAAAACGCTTTATGTGCTCGGTAACAAGCTAAACTGTTCTAAAATAAATCTTTTTTAAGGTCAATAAACTTTTTTTTTTCTGTTAACAAACTAATAAAAATTCCACTGAAAGCACGATAAATAATTTTGGCAACAACGAACAGTCTAATTATATAACTAAAAGGTGGCTATGGCTGAACAGCTTTGGTTTTCCATTTGTTACATAAACTTATTTGAGTACGAGTAGGTTTAGTGAACGAAACTGAGTTACTGAAACAACGTGGTCGAATCTAAAGTATTGTGCACTTTCTGATTTGAAAAATCTTTATTTTTTCTTTCATACATAACACTAAATATCTTAAGGATAGATGACCTGCTTAGAACATAAATGGTTCAAATAAAAACTTCATGAAAAAGTGAGGTGAAGAGGTCAAGCTCAAAAACAAATATATATGTATATATTATATTTGAGAACGAAAAAGAACTAAAATGCTTCCACAATCTGGTTATGCAGAAAATTCATGATTTTAATTTAATATAAATTAATTAAATCGATCAATTCAAAAGTAATCAACTGAAAAAAATAAAAACTTTATCAAACTGAAACTTCACACCAAAGATAACTCAATAAAAAAAAATAAATTAAATACAACCCAAACAAATCAAAACGCATTTAATTTTTTTTTTTTTTTCTTCATTGCTATCCACCATCAAAGTACGTCCTCCTTTGAAAATAAATTTAAAAAAAAATCCTTCGATTTACGCTCAATTTACCCTAAAATACAAATTTATTTAAATGTACGTACGCAAATAACAAGCGTGTAAACACGACGCAACAGAGCGTAGACATATTTTACCAACTTTTCCATTAATCCCCTTACGATTCCAGCGAATTTATAGCTGAGGTATTCGAATATCTTTTTTATGGTATGCAAACTAAGGAAAATGTAACGAGAGAAAGAAATCGGATAGAAAAGTTTAAAAAGTTTTTTCAACAATACGAAAAAAACACCAACGTTTTTCGTCGCAATCATTTATCAATTTTGACCTATTGTTTCTTTAAATAGCAGCAAATTTAGTTTGCAAATAAAAACAAAATTTAAAAATAGAGTATTCGAAGAATACACGCAAGGATGTCTGTCATCTTTTTTTTTTGTCGCATTTGCGCTCCTTGAATAATAAGTTCTTATTCTATATGAATTTGTGAAAAAATTCTGGATTTGTTTTGTATGAATGGTGATACTTTTGCTATTTTAAAAACAAAAGTTTGAAAGTTAAACTTTTCAAGTGGAACAACAGAAGACCAAAAAATGTCATTCATTGTCAAATTTGGTGAGTTTGAGTCCTGTCAGAATATACCTAAGTCGTCTTAGGTTAAAATAATTTTTATTATTAAAAATTAATTTTAGTGAACAAAAATTTAAAAATGAATGCCTTTAAATTCTTTAAAATAATTTATCTAGTCTGTATGATCATATAATAATTCTTAGACTGAAATGAATAAATAAAAAAAATCAATATTAACAGAATTTTACAAAAGTTGAAAACTTTTAAGACTTAAGTCTATAGGATATTATTTTTTGTCGATTTTCTTAGAATTTAATTATTGCATTTATTTCATCTCATTTGGTATTTTGGGTTTTTGTTTATTTTTACAAGTATCCGTAGCAAGGTGTGTAGCAGCATTTTCTGAACCCTAACTTGACCTACCTTTGTTGACAAAACTTGTTACAAAGTCAATTAAGCGATGATAATTTCCTTTTCGTGTTTTCATAAGAATTTTAGTATAACTTGGAGAATAATTATTATTACAAAAAATAATTAGAGTGCTGTAAGTTTTGTGCTGCTGACATATTTTTATTCGAAAATATAAATAGCAAAAACGATGCATATTAAGGTGAAGTTAAATCTAAGAGAAAAGGCAAGGTACCGTCCGTTGAAATAAAAATATCTGAACTCCAAGCAAAAGACTTAACTGTTTTTGTATGTATTAAAAATATTTTAATATAAATGAGTTAAATTTCGAGATTCTATTAAAAGTACATATTCAAAGGTATAATTACTGCACAAAAAAAAAAATAATTAAAATAACGACTTCCTGTGGTTGTGTCATATTTGCATATATGACTCAAGAAAGCGTTTTTCGCCCTTTTTATGCTCTACTTTTATGCTTTTTCTAGCTTTACCTGCATCTTTATTTTTATACCTTAAACGCCATCAAAGCGCTGCATATATTGATGGCATACGTATCTGAGTTTCATTTCATTTTCTTGCCTCTATGGGCAGTGCCACGCCTACTTGTCGTGAAAATTTTTATTGGAGATAAAAACAAAGAGAAATAACTGAAATAGTTTTATCAAAATCTTTACAATACTATTTTTCCCTTCAAAATTCATTTTCGATTGTTCCGATCCAACTTTTGGTTCTGGAAATATATTAATTTCAATCTGAAGTATTTCCCCGATAACACTCGAGTTACGGCTCTCTTGCGAGTCCTTTTCTAACTTTTTGTGGCTTGTGGCAACAATAACCGCCACATTGGATCCCCAAATACCGCAAAGACCTCCGAATAACCAGTTTTAATCGGTTTTTCGACATCATCAGGAAACGCTAGAAGAGTTTTTTAGCCAAGTTTTACACGGGCCATTTGGGCCAGGTAGCCTTATAATTACGAAATTGAAATTGATATATCTCGAGAACCGAAAGTCGGATCACAGCAATCGAAAATGAATTTTAAATTTGAGGTGTAACATAAACTCCAAAATTACAGAAAATGGTGATTTTTGCACTTTTAGGTTAGGGTATCTCGAAAACCTGGTGATGGAGCAATTATTCTGAAAATTAGGTCTGGTGTATGGATAAAGAAAATAAACATTTACTTTATTAGTCTTGAAGATTTCTGGAAATTTTGTCATGCAAGCAAGTTATTGATTATAAGATATTACCAAAAAACAATATCATGAAAATCGTACAATCAAAATTGCCATCTTGTATATAAAATAAAATAGATTTACTTGTCTGATCTGATCTGATCCGAATGTTGAAAAGATCAAATATTGTCTAAAAATTACAAAAATATTGAAGAAGTCGAAAAATTTGAATAAGTCAACAAGTATTGCATACATATGTATGTACATAAGATAATATTCAAAAGGTTTTTAAGCAAATCGAAAAAAATTTGAAAAAGGTCGAAAAATGTTGAAATGTCGAAAAATATTGCAAAGCTCGAAAAATATTTAAAAATTCAAGGAATATTTCAAAATTTCAATAAAAATGGAGAAAAAAAATTCAAAAATTTTGAAAATCGTAGAAAAAGTCGTGTGGATTAAAAAATTTTGAAAAATTGATAAAATTACGAAACTTCACATATCAAAAACTTTTGTATACTCTGCAAGGATCATTTAAAAAAATAGATATAAAAAAAAATAAATATAATAAGCAATAAATTAATAATTTTATATTTAAACAAATAAATTCATAATTAAAGTGAATGCGCAGCGCGTAACTAGTAATCAGATATTCAAAATTTATAAAATTCCATTCATTTCTAATATTCTTTTTTAGAAAATTTTTTATATTCTGTGCAATAAAATTGAAAAGTTTATGATTCATTTTAAGCCCTATTTGCTCTTGTTTTTGCAACATGCATAGATTTTTTTACCATGATTTCATATTACAAAAAATTGCGAAAACGTGGAGTTTTATTTTAAATTTTTGCTATAAATCAAAATTCTAAACGTTATTTGCCATTTCGCACATCAAATTCGATTTAGTTTTTATTTTTCCTCCCTCTCAAGAGGCATTTGTGTTCGATTTTATTATTTGATTTGTACTTGATATCAAATTTTATTTTACAAAGGCCGCTGGTAACATGAAGATTTGTGTGCATTAAAGTTAAAACCCTTTGTTGAATTTTTCCAGTACTACAATTTCTATTTTTGAACAGCATAAATGACATGGAATACTTAGCTTGAAGGGAAATTACTACTTTAAAGCTAAATTTTATGTAATTTTTTACTAAAAATTTAAGCTATCAGCCTTAAAATCGACTTTTCGATGAGAAGACTGTGCAAAAAAACTTTGCTTCAAAATATCAGCAACTTGAAAAATTATTTTTGATTCTTATCACAAATATTTAAATGTACTTAAGTAAATAAGTTAATATTTTATACAGAAATTTGATGTTTTATTAATAGATAAAGGCTACGCATGACATTGAATGAGTGTTTAATTCAATTAATAGAAAGAAAAAATTTTAAAAAAATATTTGTAATGATATAGCGCAGGAAAGCAAGGACATTCCTTTTTCTCGGTCATAACATACTTTAACGAAAGTGAAGGCAATTGCCCGTGTTCTCGATTTTTTCTCAATGTATCACTGGATTTCTCTTAGCTATCTGGTAACCCAAGTTTTAAGCTAAAACTTTAAATGCATGTTTTCATATTTTATATCGACAAAATGTCAAAAGCACAATAAAATGCTTGAGAGGCTGACGCCAGCATGGTTTCTTGAAGTTTTTCGTTTCGATAATTCTGTATTGTTTTGTATAAAATGTAGCACACATACATACATAAGTTATTCAGGGCGAGACAGCATTTTGAGATAGTCAGACTAAAAATTGCATTACGCAAAAATGGCAGAAAAAACCATTTGCTCCTAAACAAAATTTTTGCGGTTAAATTACCATTGAGAGGGATGAATTTCATACCATTTTTGCATGAAACAAATGCAATGTTCGCAATATATTTGATTTTTGTAACCAGGAATATATAAAGACAATATAAATTATATATATTATTATATATTTTCTTATTTGGTAATAATTTTGGCATATTTAAGATAATTGTTTTTTTTTGTGCCTAAAATCCTTATTCTCTCTTAACGCTTTATATCAAAGATTTTTCAAACTGAATATCTCTTCGAAATGATAAAATATATATTTTGTATTTTCTAACTTCAATTGGAAATACAGCCAAGCTGAAAGAGATTTTGCCACAATTTACTCACATATGTTGATTTATAAGTTGAAACGAACGTAACATGCATAGTAGGGTGGTACGGTCGATGTATGGGAGAATTTATTTTTAAATGTATCAATTTCTGCCTATGGACAAAATTTGCTACAATAAACAAAACACACGTTACAAATACAAATTTCTTTGCTTATTATGCATATCAATTTTAAATACTGCCCTAACTAAGGCCCCAAGAGATTTAAGGAATTGCTGCAATTTAATACTACCCCACTTTTACGTTCAAGCTTAGTGAAAGTGTTGTTTAGCCATCTTTATGTATCCAATCATTAGTAGCAGCTCACTAGACCGAAAAAATACGCAAATTTTGTGAAATTTTGAGATTTTTGCCACCGTTAGATAAAAAATAAGCACTGCGACATGAAACTTTTTTCAAATGTCTAAATTTAGATATATTAAAATGTGATATACAATTTAAAGTATCATTGAGAGAAAGACTTATTTTAATTGACCAGCGCATCTAAAGAAAAATCGCTATCTCGATATTTGAACTTTTTGCCAAGGTACTGAATTTAGAATCGGAATGTAATTTTTGTAGGTCGAACGTACTTTTTCTCAATTTTTCCCGATGTGTTTGTCGTCTGCAAAGGAATTAATTGAGTTGGTGGTGGTCGGTGATAGAAAACCTTCGATTAAAACTAAGAAATGAAAAGGGGATAAGTCAGAACTCTGGAGAACGTTAGCATTGCTGGAATAACCACCAACGACAACACGGATAGAGCGGCCACTGCAGAAGTTTGTAGTCCAAAGAAAGAAAGAGTTATCGACGCTATATGCAATTAGTTTTTAAACGAGGACGCGATGCGACCCACGATAAAATGCCTTAGAAATGTCTAGAGGGAGATTCATATATCCACCGTGAAGGTAAATAAATTTTATCCACTTTTCTTGAGCGATGCAATTAATTTTCCTGAAGAGCGAGCTCTACGGAAACCATATAGGTGATCACTATGTAATTCCTAGAAAACATAGGGTGAAAATTAATTATGCTAACCATTGCTTCGGAGTACATATAAATGTAGGCCGTTAATTATTTTATTCGACAATGTTTTCTTTTTTTTTGAAACTGGCAGAATATTAAAAATTTTCCAACCTGATGAAATTTCACCAAAAGTTTAGGAAATTATGCAAGATTGCATATTGGTTTAGCCAGTGTTGAGGCACAATTTCTCAAGATATGTGCTGATATGACATTCAACACTGAGGCTTTGTTAATATCGAGGTTTTCAAGGGCTCTTTTCACTGCTCTAGTTAAAATTAAATGGTCAGCATAGTCGAAATTTCACTCTGGACGCAGGGCAGTGGATGACTATGCTTTGGGAGTGTTGAAATCTTAGCAAAGATGTTCAATAGAGTCGGTAAGTTTTGTTATTCATTAAGAGAGTTGGACTTCCTGGAGAGACAAAGAATAAATTTACTAATGAAAAATCAAAACTTTTATTCTCAGATAGATAATTTTTATAGCCTTAATTTTGTTCGCAGAGTTAGATTCTGTCGTAAGTAATCAACACGAAATTTTAACAATCTAATATTTACATTCCAGACACTGACTTTTGAAGTAAGATACTCTTGAGCCAATGATGTTGCCACAGGGATCTTTTAAAAAATAATGCAGTTACCATTATCTTCAAAATTTTTGGTATAAAATTTTAGTTTTAAGAACGCTATTAAATCATTTCAGAAATCTTCTCCAAAATATACATAATTTTAAAATACTTTTCTTACCAAAAAAACAAAAAAAAAATACTTCGTTATTGAACAGAATTTAATAACTGTACACGGCAATGATACAAATTTCGTAGCAGACTTAAACATTTTTATAATCAACAACTTCTGAAAAATGAACAAAGGAACTCTTGAATTCGTGCCACTGCTAAACAATTTACCCTTCTAAGGACGAGTATACATTTGTTAATATTCTCTGAGCGCTATTCGTTTTAAGCAGAATTTTTAAGAACAAATAAAAGATTTCGCGTTTACCTAATGTCATTTGTTCTGTCTTCCATACTGATACTCCCCGTCTAGACCGCTAAGTCGTAAAATGTCACACTAAAATCTTCTTCTTCTTCTTCTTCTTCTATTTACAAACATTTTCATGAAGCTTATGAATTTCTTTGAAAGCAGTTCAAAAATATTTTCCTTTTCAATTAGCGAGTAATAAAGAAATCTGTTGTACAGCAACAGTTGACGTTCAATTAAATTTGCTTTAAATGGAAAAATAATGAAAATAAATTCCGTATTGGTTGACAGCAACACATCTGCGTCACGCGTGCTACTCAAAAGTTCGTGCATATAACAATACAATAAAACAATTTTATGATCAATTTATTATTTTTTCTAAATTAAACGAACGCTTAAACAGAACACTACAATCGAATTTCCGAAGTAACCCAAAGCATGGCGCTATTTTGTCATCAAGCGCCATAATTAATTACGTAAATTATACAGAATTGGGGACAAGACAACGCATCGCATCGCATCGCATCTCCTTAAATGATCGACCTAAATGTTCACGAGCCGATGTGTCGTCAAGCAAGAGATTATTAACCATAACAATACTCGCTTGACTTTGCTTAACTACTTAGCACGTTATACTTATCCACATTTACTCGCAATAAATTGAGCTTAGTTCAAGAGTTCAACTGCTACTCGTGCAGAGGAAGAAAGAAAAAAATGTAGAAGACATAAACAAACACCTAAACGAATAAGCAAACAAACAAACTAGCGCAAGGGGACACATCTCTACCTCCCCGCAATTTAAGTCAGTCAAAATATAGACATCACACACCCACCTATTTACCCAGATACAAAACTTACAATGGTCTGTGCATAGTCACACTCGCTCATAATTCAGTTGCTACTACATAGTTAGAGGGCAACATCATAAACTTTTTTTTGTAGGGTGAACTAGGGCCAGCTATTTGATGGAACACATTTAATCGTAATTGTGGAAGACTTACATTTTAACAAAATCTATCAGCATGGAATTCCAGGACTCTTCAATTCACTAACTTCACGCTGCTGCTGTTATTAAATGTTTATAGTTGTTGCTGCTGTAATTGGCCACATCTGGAATGACTAAGTAAGGGTTTGTTCTATTGACTTCTGTGGAAGCTGTGAAAATGTTAAGGAGATGGAATACATTATACTTTTTCGTTGTTTCTGTCTGGCTTTTGCTAGGATATGACATGGTTCGTTTTTATTTGAAGACCTGAATGACCTTAATCATGTTAGTATAGATCAGCTACTTAAGTAGTACCATTATTAAATCTAGTTGGTTCTACGAAAGGGTTTAACAAAATATTCCAGCTTCTTAAACTGAATGCCACTTCTACCTAAACTAGTGCGAGGATCAAACTGTGTGAAAGTATCTAATTTAGTGACAAAATCAAAATACTACTGTATCTCGTGGGAGTCAAAACTAATGTCAATTAGGGTTTCTTTCTCTTAGACAGAAGGCGTACTGAGAATATATTGCGTATAAAGTTATTGAGATGTCTATCCAATGGCGTCTTCGGTTTGAATCAATTAATGTCATAATTTTTGAGTAAATAACCGAATCTCCTAGATCAACCTTTTCGAAGGCTTCCACTACAGTAGTCTCATCGGATATTACTTTCTGACACTAAACCAGATATTTTCCAGGAGTTTATTCGTTTAACTAATTGTTCCGGTCACGTCAAAAACGTCGGCCCCGCGGTTTCACCTGCGTAGATCCTAACCCCGTAGCAATTTTGCAAAACTTCATCTAAGTGTAGACCTATTTCCCAACATCTCTGAAGAAAAATATTGTTCAAATTTCAGGTTGCTATTTTCGGTTCGGCGATGACGTGTTCTTAACAGAACGTCCCTGATGATGATGAATTCAATTCCGGACCTGATGGTATTCCGGTATCAGTCCCTCAGTTTCACACAGGCCTATAGCTAAGCTATCGTCAATATCGAAACTTTTTGAACGTATTGTATATGTTCAGGTTAAGGTGTGCTATAGTGAAGTCATAAAAACTCGTCAGAATGGTTTTGTTAATGCCAGATCTACAGTTTCTAACCTCCATAATTTCGTGGATCGTTCATGATCATTCATATCAAATAAGATTTCGGAGGGTGTTTTCCTCTCTATTTTTAGCAATTAACTCCCATCTGCTAGAAGGTATATGCAGGTGAGATGAAAATAAATAGGAACGTGAAGGGGGTTAGTGATACATACTTTCCACTTCAGTCTGACTTGAATTCCTTTCAAGTTTGGTATTTAAAGTATAGATATCTTAAGTATTTATTTAATTCCGCTCTCAACTTGAAAGTCTCAAATCACCGCTTCTCCAGCTATGGAACGAATTTGCCCAACCTCACTGGTGGGCAGCGTGCGAATCGTTTTTTTCGCACTCAAAACCTGAATATTTTATCACAAGTTATTATTTGCGCTAGAAATAAAACAAATCTTTCACGACTTCCAAAATGTGATGCAATTTACCTCGGTCTTCCCTATCACTTGAATGCCAACATCGTAAACAAATATCATAACAGACTCTAGTATGCTAGAAATTGCCACGTGTGTGCACAGTGACGGGTAAAGAGGCGTGGGGTAATGTGGTCACAAAGCTTCTTCGTAAGTGCTGCCACACCAGACGATAAAATATCACTTTGTCTCTCACATCATCAGAACAGTGGCAGCCAACATATGAAAATCTAAAATTTATGATTGTGAAAATAGGGGTGAACGTATTAATACATCGATGACTACACTTATATTCACATACACGCACACACAGTCAGTCACTTATAGTAGATACTTGTTCGGAGATAGTCGAAAGTTGTAATGTTAAAGGGTGTGAATAGTTCATATACACTGAAAAAAAGTCCATTAACGATACTTTAATTCAAAAGGTAATCACTGAAAGGTATAGTTTTTCTTTTGCTTGGATGGTGACACCCCCTTTTAGGCAAGTTCACCCAGCTACCGAGCCTGTTTATGTACATTAACTAAACTGCCTCCTATATTGTAGTACTTAATTTTGTGTTCATGTTGCCACACCCACGTGTCCATTTATTTTTTGACATTTTTTTCTAGTAACGTATATATACTCGAATAGATTTCTCAGCACATATTCTCTAAATTTTAATTGTATGGGAAATGTTACGCCCCTTATTTATATCGAAATGTGTTATATATCAGAAACGTCCTCGCGATACGTATTATCATATAATGAAAACATGATCAATATCTATTTTGTTGTTATTGAGATTAACCCGAACATATTGATGAAGGCAATCTGAGTCCTTAATTTATGGATAGGCGATAGTTACGCCCGCATATGAGCCTTCAAGTTGAGCTTTTGCTTCTGCTACATTATATGTTGCAAATGAGCAAGCAATTCTCTCGATGCTTAAAGCTTTTGAAGTCTTGCTCTAATTTTTTTGAAAATTCCCTGTACATTTTCAGAACTATTTTGACTTTTTTTTAAAAAATTTATTTTCTCGAATAACTTATTACGAAGAAAATATACGATTCCAACAGATAGAAGAAGACGATATCATGAACGTTGCGGCCAGTTTTGTGGCGAAATATGCCAACGACGTGGCTCTAGAATTAAAGACTTCAATCATTCATCTGAAGCATCTTTAAAGAGCGAACTTCAAGTCTTGTCTTTCTCCATTTGAGTCTTTAAATGACATAGCTTCGAAGATAGGTAGAGGCATGCACTGGATCTCAAGAAAGACCATACCAAAAGGACGCAAAGAAATCGGCCTAGTAAACTTAAGCTAAATATGTACTTAGATGTCTCAGAAGTTTGCTTGTAATACTCTTAAAAATCTTTTACGAAAAAATATGTTCCACATTTCTTTTAGCTTTTTTGACTGTGCACTCGATTTTTTATTTGTATTTTTTTTTTTCAGTGTACTTTTCACACAATATTCGCTAATCATAAAGTGAGCTGTATTAGCGAAAAATGTAAATATAAAGGAAGTTCATAGAGCTTCGGACCAAGTTAGCTCCATGACGCTCTTTCAGTTGCAATTGGCGTGTTAAATGATTTGGATGGTTTTCAGAATTGCTAACCATAACAGCAAACGCGAACGTGTGATTTCACTCATTACGGTTGTAGCTGTGAACCAATAGTTTAAATAAATATAGATATACAAATTTAATTAAAGTGAAGATATCGACGCTGAAGTGCCTCCAAGCAGAAGGTTAAAAAAGTGAAAATCAAAAGTGATGAAAACATAAAATTTTACAATTTAAAATCAACAGGTTGTTGCGCCTTACAAATAAAATCCACCCTTACTAAACAAATGTGCATATCTTATACAACGATTTAGAAATTCTTAACCTGTGATAATAACGTGAAGTGTAAACTTTTAGTGAATTTCATATAAATTTAAAGTTTACACAAAGCTAACATATTTAGTATTTACATACATACATAAATAATACAATGTGAGTGATTCACCCTTTTCCAAGAATTCGTTCATATTCTAATCAAACCTTTTATCGATTAATCTTAGAATAATTTTATTCATTATCAGTGGAATAAGCAAAAATGATAATTGCATTAACTAGTTAAGAGCAAAAATAAAATAAAAAAAAAAGGAAAGCAACGAGTACAATAACAAAACTAAATTAAATTAAAACAGAAATCAGAAAATAAATAAGGTCTTGTTATGGGAATTTGAATGGTAAGCTATCTTTTGTAGGCGATCATAGTAATTGTGCATATTTAATAGTTTTGTTCAATTTGAGTATTCAATTTTCGTGTCAATTTATTAACATATGTTTGTGAATTTGAAATTCTTTACTTAAATTAATGCTAATAATCTACGAACAGATGGACAGATTGTGAGTAAACCACTTCTGGAGGAATATAAAAACTATAAAAATCTATACACATGGCAAGGCAACTGGCTGCAATGATAGAGTACATAATTAGGGTCCATTGCCTTCACGATATCATTGCCCAAGACCACAGTCATGCAAAAATGGCGTTTTTAATTGTTACATATAATCTTATTTGAAGTAGAATTGTAAAATGCATTTCAGGCGAAAATTTAAAAATTGTTATATATTTTTTATTAAGCCTCCTGTTCTGTACTGATAGTGAAAAAAATACTAAAAAAAGTTACTTCGCAAAAGAGTTACAAAAGCATATGGAATTGCTGTGGAATTTCGGCGCACTATGTTTATATTGTGCTATGATTCTTAACGGGTTAATACAAAAAGTAATATATAGTATGCTTGGAAACTCTTAAGCTTCAGCTAACAAAGCTTAATGATGATATCGTGTAGCGGCGGTTGAAACTAGTATAAGCAGCAAGTTGCCCATTGTTGTTTCTTGAATGCATTTTACGATGTAAATTTTTTGCGTTTTTTGCACATACAGTACGGAACAGGAGGCTCGGTAAAATATATAATTTTTAACCATTTTAAGGAGAAATTATTTTATTTTGGGAAGGCCATTAATTCCTTGTTTTCAACTTTGAAGCTCTGACTTAAAATAATTTCATGTATGATGCAAAGTGGCAAAGTGTTTAATGTAAAGTAAGAAGGAACTTAGCAAATTCAAAATGCAATTTGATGTTTTTCAATACTTTTCAAATTCAAAATTGTTGTGTTAAAAGTAAAGGGATAAAAAACTATAGCTAACTTCAAGCTTTAAGTCAAAAATAAAATTTTCAATTTTGCAATGCCATTTTCTGTGAGTATGGGGAGTAAATTTTTTTAGTTTTTATTTACAAATTTCAAAGAGTTCAATAAAATGTAGCCTTTTCACCATTTCAGTCGATAACAGGACAGCTGAAGAGAACCACCTACAGTTCTTCAATAGTGCTAAAGTATCCTGATGGTGGCTTAAAATTTAAGCCGAAATGTTGATTTAAAAAAAAATCTAAAACAAAAGTTCAAAAAATTTTTGTTTTATTGATACGGCCATAGCGTAATTGTCACTAAAACTTTTCATAATATCTGAAATGATTTTGAAAAAAAGTGGACTTTCGTTTTGTTTGAACGGCGTCAGGCATCCTTTTATACTATCTGATGCAACTTTTAGGCTGTGGGAAGAGCTTTAGTCCCTGGAACAGTGATGTCATTCAGGTTTTGTGGAAATGTACTGAATGGAAACTTGAAATGTACTTTTTAGATGCCGACTGTAATTTTTCGACATGAACATTTAAAAACTATTTATTACATATTATTAAAATTCAGGAAAGTTTCAACTTTTTTACTAAAAAAAACTTATTTCACTGTAATTTTAATAAAAAAAAAGGTTATTTTTTAGAAATAATCGAAATGTACTGAAAATGTACCGAATATACTATACTGAAAGTGCGCCGAATGTACTGACGACGATTTTCCACGGCGCAAATGTACTGGAAAAAGTACAAATGCACCGAAAATCATCAATGCCCAAGACCCACAATGAACAATTTCTAAAAGTGTCATACAAAAATTCTTAAAAGTTTTGTTACGATTAAGCTCGTAGGTGTTAATTAAATCAAATAATTGTGAATTTGCTTGAAATGCAAAGAAAATAATTGTACTTTGTACATAAAATAAGTAAAGAAAACATTACTTACGCTTTGTGACTGCTTCACTCTGCCAAAAATTTGTAAGCAAAAAAGTCAACACTTGAAAATATGGCAATGAACTTACACACACACACACACTATTAAGCAATTTATTTTCAATAAACTATTTTTAATGAATAAAATGAAATTCATAAAATTTTCCAAAAAAAGATATTTAATTTTTAAGAAATTATACATTTTTAAGCAAATAAAAATATTTTCAATAAAAAAACATTGAAATTTGCAATGAAAACAACAAAACACCATAACCTTTCACTGACGGCTCTGCCGACGGCGCCTCCTTTAACATAATTTAGCACTTTTATCCGACTTCATTAATATTTTATTGAATTTATCAAAGAAAACTCTTTAAGGCACAAGCTTCACTATTGTCTTTTTAATTTATTGTTAATATTAATGCGTTAATTGTAAAATTCAACTTGCGAATTTAAAGTTCACTTTGTAAATGACATTACGAATAACGGATGACAGTTGATTAGAGTTACCAGCTTCTTGTTCGAAAAGTGGACTACCAGCTGTGGTCGGTCGGCATAAATATTTTGACAAATATGTATGTGCGTTTTTGTTTTCTTTCAGCAATTGCTAACTGTTAATGCTAACGATACTATGAACTGTGTGCTATGAACCTTTTTTAACTGCCATAACACAACCTAATAGCTAGATTTTTTTTTTAATTGGAAAGCTTGTAAAGAGGGGCAGTGCACAATATAATTTCTTTCCAATAGTAGGCGGTGCCACGCCATTAACAGGGAAATACATATGCTACTAAGCCGACTTAAATGAAATTTGGTATGGAGATAGATGAAACCCTAAGGAAGGTTATTAGAGATTCGAATTTCTTAAATTGGGCATGGCACTGCCCCTAACGGCAAAAAATCCTGCGACGGCTAAGTCACTACACCGATTTTGATGAAATTTGGTATGAAGATAGAATGATTCCTGAGAAAATAAATTTGTTTTTAATGGAGCGGTGCCACTTTTTACTTCTAAACTAATGGACCGATTTTGATGATATTTTATACAGAGATAGAGTGAGCGCTAGAAAAGGTTTCTAAAAACTCTAAGTTCTTAAAGTGAGCGTTGTAGCGCCATTTATCTGTAATATAATAATATCTTAGTCTTCAGATTTTGATCCTGCAACAAAGTTACTTTCGTGCCCCTGCTGTAAATCAAGAAATTGGAATTTATAATAAAATCAAATTATCGATCGAGTTTGAGTAGGTGTATATGTACGTTAAAAAATAATCGAATAGTCTTTTAATTTCAATAAACTTAGAAAGCCCATGAAATTGTGAAACATCCTTACGTAAATATCGGAAGTAATGCGATAAATGGATTTTAATGTAAATCAATATTTTTTAACATTTGCGTATTGTCGTTGTTGTAATTTGATGAGAATGCCATTTACAAAAACAACAACCCAAATACAAAATGAACACACGCCATTCGTGTGCGTTGTATACAAGAACAGTTGATAAGAGATAACGTTAGTGATAACCACATTTTTCTGCTAATACCCCTGGTGGCCTCTTTGCGCTTTCTCCCGCTGCTCCACAACAGAAAAGTGAAAAGAAAAACAAACAACATCGAAGGGATTTTTTTGCTGATAACTAAATAGAAAATTATGGAAAATAATTTTTTATCGTTAGAATTAAGGACAATAACAACGCACACATACACAGAAGCATTGGTATACCCAGCAAAGATTTTTGATCGTTGAAGAATCGTATATGATTCGCCGAAGTGATGGTTTCGAATGCGCGTGAGTTCATATATTCTGATGCCAAGCGATAGTTTGCTTCGGATAAACTGTCCACTATTAATGATTTCCACTGAAATCATATCAACGAGTTTGATTTTTCAATTTGAAATAAACAATTTTTATTGCGTTATTGGAGGATGCTCCAAAATGTCAATTTTCGGGTAAGGACATTTGACATGAAAAACGTTTCAAAACACCTATTGCTATTTAACTTTATAGAAGGGTCGCCAAATAATCGCAAGGATGATTCAAAATTGTTGTTTTAATCTCCCTGAAGAGTGTCTCCCGTATTAATTGCGCGAAAATTTGTTCCCTGTAGCACTTCTAGAAGAGCTATGAATTTATCATCATAAAATCTTCCAAATGTTTACTGGGTAGAAATACAAACGCTCGCTCAATTTAGTCGCTACAACAAAGTCATTAATGAGTGCGACCTTTGCTGCTGGCAGGGAGCTGAGTTCAAAAAAATAGAGAATTAGGAAAAATAAACGAAACGGCAGCAAGGTAACACAGTTCACAATACTCGTGAATGTTAGATCTATAAATAGAAACCAACCACATACTGTGTATATTTTCAAAACATTAAATAACGGTACACCAAACCACAGTAACACCCACAAGGCACACAAACAAATACAAATGGTCCCAATAGGAAATGATCTGTCGGTGATAACATCTATAAGTACGAAAGCAGAATCCCCCTGACTATTATGAAGTAGCCAGGGGAGACTATCGCCTCATCTTCTACTACAATGGTTTCCTATGATACTTGAAGTAGAAATTTAATCTTAGGAAAGTCAAAATCAAATTACATACATTAGGGTGGAGAGAAAATACTATTTTTTAACTTTTTTCTACGACATCTTATTGATAGTTTAATTTTTCGTAAAAAACTAGTTTCCATATTAGATAAACATATTTAGATAAAACATTTGTGAGTACTTTTTTCTGACTTCCATGATAATCTTATTAATATAATATGTCTCAAAATATGGCAAAGAGAGTATTAAAAAATAAGCTTTTTGAGCTACAAATAAAAAGTTCACTAACATTTATTCAGCTATGTCTATATGAATTATATCACATAGATTTGAAAATAAGACCCTAGAGTAGTGCAATTTAGGTTCAACCCCGAATTTTAATAAAAAGCACTTAATACTCGAAAACATGACTTTGTGTGAAGACCCCCATAATTAATATTTGAGAGTATTTAGTGGACACAATATTTTTATTATTTTTATGATTTTGGTAAATTGTTTACTTCCCACATTATTCATTCTAGTACCCTTAAAATTTTAAGCTAAGAGAACTTCACATTTAATGGAAAATTTAATGACTTCTGATGAGAAGAAAAATAATCTAGTGAATCTCTTGTGGTTTGGTAAGAAGAAACTAGTGGTATCTTGATCAGAACTTAAGAAATTAATAATTTTATTTATGTTTCACTTAAAATCTAATTTTTATTCTAAATATCGGGCTTAATTCGCTTTTTATGGATTTCGTTTGAAAGATATTTTTGGCACTACTCGTGTTACTTTTACCTGATACCTTAACTTATTATTCCTATATTATATCGTTTCAACAATCCTTTTAGAGCTGTACATTTTGCAAAGAAACTATTTCTGTCAGTTGCAATCATTCGAAATAAGTATATCGCCATACTACCTCTTACTACCTTATACGTACACCCAGCGTTGCCACCGCGATGTAATGTATGTCACTGACAAAATGTTTTTGCTGGTGTCATAATTTAAAATCCGAATTATGATGACCATAATTATTTAATATGGCCTACGAAATATGTGTGTGACATAAAAATTATTCAAATAATTCGGTTTCTGAAAAGTATTTTGTATTAAAACGTTACATTCAAAGTTCCGAAAAGCTCATAAATAGCCGTATCACGCAATTGCTTTGTATACGTAGAGGAATGAGTTATGTTTTCATAGTGTAAATATTTTTAAAAAAATATTTTCCAAAAACCTTTCAAAATTTCAGTCAATAATTTTGTGTTGATCTTGCGCTGTGTGAAAGAAATCAAACTGGAGCTTGGACAGATATTAGATTTTGATGCGTCTCTACAAATCTGAAAAAAAAAAAAAATATTAACTACATACAGGACAGTAGCTATGTATCATACACACATTGTACATGTATGCGTCTTAAGTACCCTTATTGATAAAGTTAATGATTACATTAAGTGCATTATTAAGCTGTTACTTCCCCTCACTTAGTACTCCTTTCCTACAAGGTCAACTTATTTATTATATCTTATTGTGACCTGAAGCTGGGCTTGTTATTATTAATGAGAATGTGACTTGTTGCGAATTTTCACCGAACATTTAAGTTAATTTTCTGTTTGCTCTACAACAGGGTGCGTGTGTATGTGGACGTGGCTGTGTGTATCAGTATGTATGTATATGTTGTTGTTGTTGCTACTAGAATCATAGGATATTTCAAATAACAATACCCTGAGTGCTAATAAAAACAAAGCGACGGCAACAACACGCACAGCAGGACTCTCGGTCTACCACATCATGGTGACGGAGTCGGTCGGTCGCTTGGATGCCATCGGAGTAAATAACTTGAGTGCATATTTTGTGGTCGCATTTATGTCATGAACAAATTATTATTACTTATAATAGGAAATTCGTTGTTTGTACCACGCCGTTTTGCGGTTTAGTGGCCTACCAAACCTTTAGTATTCGATGTCTTTTTGGGGACGCTAACTAATGTGAGTCCCTATCAGCCTTAACTACCTTTCAGATTTTGTTAGGCTCATAGCTGCAAAATAAATTATTTTCACAATTGAATTTATCATCCGCTGGAGAGAGAAGTTAATGAAAGAGAAAATTGTTTTTCACAACATAGTAATTTTTCATTTAATTATCCGCCAGATTTTAAGTTAATTAATGATAATTGCTTCACGTTGTTGCAAGCCAAAAATAAAAAAAAATTTTATTAATTTATGGCTTCACCAAAAATCGCACCATACGAGTAGACACGAAATAAAAATAATTAATTACTTTGACGAATCTTGGGGGGGCGAATTTATTTGTTTTTGCCAACATTTCAAGAATTGAATTATTAAAGGTAGCAAAATTCTAATCAAAGATATTAGACTAAGTATTTAAAAAAATATGTGTCTCTTGTGCAGGGTTGCCAAGTTGAAAATGGCGAATTAATGACCAAAAAATTTGTTAAAATGCAAAAAAATTTTCGGACAAAGTCGATGACCTTTCAAAATTTTTAACGACAAGATATATGACCTTTTTTTTGCTTGTTTAAATATAATTTTGCTTCCAATTAACGGCTTTTACCTCCGATTAATGGCTTTGGCATGCAATTAATGACATGGCTATGTCAAAAGCGGTCACTTTGCAAACCTGTTGGTGAAGAAATTTAAGTAAAACAAATTTTTGTTTTACTTATGTCTTCCCTTCAAAAAAATGCTCGTTACCCGGCCTCTCATATACAATTTATTTGAAAGTGTGACCAATTCTTGAACTGTACCTACTCACTGTACTGTAAATATCGCAATATGAAAACTTAAAACTGGTTTCACAAAAAGATATTGGAAATGTACTGAGAATGTTATAAATTTCCGTTCTACTTGCGTACTTTTCCTATAGCGAAATAAGCGCTCTGAATGTACTCAAAATGAGTGCGTTGTATACGTACTTTTCAAAGCGTGATTGTACTGAAAAGAGTACATATTTATATACTGAAAACATCCTTACTTGTATAAATTACATTATATATAGTGTTCAAAATTAGATGACAGAGGGCGCTATATAAATATATAGCTAAATTATTGTACAGTATTTCAAAAATCGATGTCCAACTTCCTAATTTTTTTCTTTGCTTGGTATAGAGCTTTCCAATATTTCAATTTTTTTAATACTTCTTTCAATATTTCGATTCCTTCAATCCTATGTAATTTTTGACGACTCTCGATGAATTTCTTGATGTATTCGATAATAAGTATTTAATTTTCTCGAATTCTTCAACTTTAACGGAAATCTTTGATACTAAGTAGTTGGACGTTTTCGCATTTTATCGACCTTTTCAGTACATTTTAAACATTTCGGATTTTATTGGAGTTTTGAAACTTATCGACTTTATTAAGTTATCGATACCTTACAATTTTAATCTACACAACCGCAGAATATGGAGTATTTTAAAGTTTTTTAAAAAAGTACAGCAAATGCTGTTTTCAATTGTTTCTTTTCACAATTTAAAAACTTGGAACACACACAATCTAAAAATAACTTGACAAAATATATAGCAAAAATATAGGGCAAAATAAACTTTACTTACAAACTTTTGCTTCACGTAGAAAAAACTTAATTACCATCAACGTCAATTCCACTACCTCTAATATTTGCAAAAGGTTTTTCATTTTGACTTCGTGTGTTGGGCTTTAATTTACTTATTACCAATATCAACATTTAAGAATTTACAACAACTTCTGATTTTGGTTGAATGTTTTTAACAAGTTTCCATACTTCAACCAGCAAGCATGAAGACGTTCCGAAAACTTTGCGCTTGTGTAACAATTTGAAATTTATGAATTTGATTATCTGGAAAAGTCTCATGTTACGCACGCCAAAATCCATGACAACACTCTCTTTCTGCTTGAAACATTTCACACTCTTTGCTTAATGATTGTATTTTTGGTAGGATTCGTTCTGTATTTTTTTTTTTTTTTGCTTTGTCTCTTCTTCAAAAAAAAAGGATTTATGCATCAGGTATTTCGCATAATTAAAGAGGAAATCTGAGTTAAAACAAATTCTTTGGGTAATTTAAAAATAAAAAAATAATTTAATTGGGATTTTATTTTTATAAAGGTTCTTTATATACTTTGAAAGGTTGAATACTTTTAACTCAAGAAAACAAATTTAAAGTTTATCGCTGGTAATAAAATAAGGTCAATAGATGCAAAGATAAATTTTTTTTAAAAAATAAGCTAAATATGCCCAATAAAAACGCAAACAGCAGTTTAGCATTACTGGAAAAGAATTAAAAACTAAAAGCTTAAAAAATTGCATAAAACAGTTTAAGAGAAATTTAAGAAATATTTTGAAAAAAGCTAAAAAAAATTCAAGTAAAAGAAATTGGTGATGCTCTTGACTATTTGATTATTTATTTTGGTCATCGAAGTAAAAAAAAACAAACATTTTTATCTTGACATATTTTCACACTTACGAATCATATTTTCTTTATCTTTTTTTTCAGATCTCCGGACGAACCTATAATGGATAACAAATTGGTAACAGACGAAGTTCACATTCGCAACTTGAGTCAATCACCGCAGCGCAGACAACGTCAAACGAGTGTAGGAAATGCGAATGCCGGAAACGGAAACGAGTGTCCATCTCAACGGCAGTCCCAACAACACCAACTACCAAACGCAGACAACAATGATGCCAATTTTTCCATCAAAAATTCTGCAGATGGCATTGCGAATTACATTGATGAGGACAATAACGATGATAAAGATGATGTAATCGATGATATTGGGATATCAAATTTAGCCGCAGTTTCAACAGAAAAAATTGATTCGGACGATGCAACTGGCGATGATAGTAGCATCGGAAGGGTTGAGGTAAATTTATATGTTCTTAAGAGAATATCGTCAGAGCCAACAAAATTTATTTGAAAACAATTTGATTTCAATTATCATACTTTAACAAAATTTGATATTCCTTCCAATAGGCCGGAAGGTCTTAGTAGCATATTAGAACTAGCCAGTAAAAATATCAAGTCAATATATAAAGCTGGAATCGTTTTTAAAAAATTTTCTTTGGAGAACGTCTTTGCGTTCGATTCAAAACTTTTATACAAATCAAATATGTAAATAGTTTTCGCAAAGTTAATGATTTTCTAAAACATGGCCGAAAACTTTATCGTCCAACAGCAATGCTAAAACTATTGTTTTTCAAAAACTAAGTGCATAAGTCCTCATTTTCAGCTGAGTGATGGGTTTTAAGCTGGAGGAAGTAGGGCCACGTTGATTTCCGCCATGCTGTAAATGGTAGAAGTACTGCGGCGACTGCTAAATGTTCCTCTTCCATAGAAGAGGGAGGTGGGATAAGTATCCTAAAAGACGTGAATGGTCAAGTGAAATTGTGTAACTTAGCGCTTATTCCGAGGCGCGCTGATCTCTCGTGATCCTGTATTTTCGCTCCCAAAAGCAAAAATCCTATCTCATTTAAATAGGGGAAAGGGGGGCAGCGGAAATATGTTTTGCTGAAAAGTTAAAGAATTCGGTTAAAGCAACACTACAAAACGTTTCGTGAGCCTATTTTCAGATCAACCACAAATTTTTCCAGATAAAGTCCTTATATGGACTCTGGCCTTTTAAAGTTTACAAATTTATGTTATAACAGATCATGTTACATATAACAAATCAATCAAAATTTCATATTTTCGAAACATCCTTTTGCAAACAACGGCTGTCAAATGCTGAATGAAATAAAGCTCTGATTATTTCTTCAATTCTCCTATAGGATCTCGCCGACATAACGAAGCTACCACGCTTACCTGGCGATGGTGCGCAAATGGACGACGAAATTCCAGTATCGCAATCTATCTCACCTGCCACGCTTGCTACAAATTTGCGTAAATTAAATAATAGTCTGACTCCACGAGGTTTGGGCAGTAAATCACCACCACAACGCGTTCAATCGGTGCGTATCGTAGAGAATAGAATAAAACTGGGACCGAAACGACGCACAGAAAGCTGCAGTATATTCGCCAATAGTGGAGAGGGTAAGGCTATTAACTTATTATGATAACAAGTTGAAATTTGCTAAATGTTGCTGTTAATGTTGTCTCACTTAATGATTTATTTTGACAGATTACTTGGATGAAGAGAACCAAACACAACTGTCACGTCCTTTCAACAATGAAACCTATTCAGCATTCAAGAGTGCTAACGTTGTCAAGGGTATCCTTTGTCCTTCGCTAACCAACTCCTTTAAGAATCATTCGCTGGAACGTTCATACTTGACGTATACACATCGCCAACGTCAAAAATCACTGATTATAGTCAATTTAGTTGATTTCATTTTGAAACTGGCACTTGCTATAATTTGGACTACTAAGCAGGCTGAATCTGCTTTAACAGCGGTACGTATAGGGTGTTTCACTAAGATCATCGAATTTAGTTTTTGAAATTAAGACATTATTCATTCGAAAAATGAGAATATTTTTATTTTATTGTAAGATACAAATTTTGCGATTAAGTATGAAACAAAATTTTAGACGAATGTGCTCTGTTGCCAAACTCTTGCCAGAAAGTGTTCCACATTTTTATAGTGAGTTTCGACAACGATCAGACGTTGTTCTGCTATATTAGCTTATCACAACATTGACAGATTTCACATACGAAAGTTTTAGTAACGAGAGCTATATGGAAAAAAAAAACGGAATACTCTGTACATTTATAATGGGCATTACATGCCAAATCGAAAACTTTTCGAAATTTATGAAAAATAAAGTTAATTAATTTTTTAGATATTTCTTATCTTTATAAATCGCCTTTCAAAATAGATAAAAATTTCAAAAATTCAGAGAAAATGGTACATAAACTCAAAATCAATAAAACCCTTTCAATTTGACATAGAATGCCTCATACTTACATGATGTGTGTATTATAAATGTTATCGTTATAACGAAAACCAAAAGACTTTGTAGTACATATCTCTTCGTGACATGTGTCAAACATCACCGTAATATTAATAAACTTAATAATTTTATCTTACTATTCGTATTCCATTTTCATTTGTAGGAGGTCAACATACCCAACGCCATTACGTGGTCTGTATGCTGTATGATTGCGAATTTAGGAATTTGCGTTTTGGGCTACTGGAGATGCTTTGCTAATAATTATCTACATTGGGCAGCAGTATGCACGTGGATACTATTTAATATTCAAGGTAGGTGAGTGATAAAAATTAAGTCAATTCAGCAGAAAATAATACATACTAGCAACCAAAGGTAATTTGACCAAACAAAATTAATGTTAATGTTTTCTTCGTACAACAAATCTATATAGACAAAGTGTACTCGAAATTTCCTGAAATTCGAATTTCTATATAAATATATTGCCTTTTAGCTCATGAATTTAAAGATATTCTATGATTTTTGTTTGGAAAAATTCGAGGCAATTCATCGAATTTACTTATGAATAAGACAGCTTAGGGAACTCTTTCGAAATCCTCTTCGTGCTTTCTAAGCAAATCCAACTCATTTGTTGAGTACTAAGAGTTCTAGCTAATTTGAGTATGTTCGTATTAAAATTTCGTTAAAAAAATAGTCCAATATTCAATATAGTTCACAGCCATAATTTACCCCATTTTCATTATGGTGCGTAGTATGGTGGTACGGTAAGCCTGTCCATTTCTAGAGCATTTCCTTTTAGTACCGTCTCGAAAACACTGAACGTAAGTCTGCATCTTTTGCCACTAAACCTTTATACAATAAACGTAGGTAATGTTAACTGCACCCATCAATCTACTAGGGAAGTTTCTTGGGCATGTAGTACTCCGAACAATGGACAACTTATCCCAAATATCAATAAGTGTTCCCCACTCGAACTGAATAAAACTGCTGCAAACCTTTAATCAAATATGAGCTGTGGAGCTTTCTCAGAGAGCCTTAATAACTCTACATCTCTTCAACTGCCAGAATATGATAGTGTCTTACGTTCCAGAAGGTACCTTATTCAATAAGCAATTGACGCAAAAAAACACATGAACGTTACTAGTGTGAATTTTAAAAAAAAACGCGATTTAGGCGTTACGAGCTACGTGATCTAAGCGTAATTTTTGGGAGTTTATTTTTCAGAAAATTAGAACTGCACCCGAACCAACCAAGAAATTGAATGATTTTTAAAGATCTTTAACTGGTTTTGAAATTATATGCCCTTTAATTTCAAGGTTTAAGTCTTATGTATTTGTATAAAATAGTGTTTCTAAGACTTAAGCTACTCCTCAAAATATTAAGTTGAATACCAAGAATTTCCTTTAAAGGTCCTTGACCAATATCGGCTTACAGACTTTATATCTTAAAGCTATCCACGACAAAGTTGAATGATTTTGTCGTGATCCTGTGCCAGTTCCAGTAACAACCAGCTGAGGTTCAGATTAATGGCAAGATTTTAGTCGATCATGTATAACTATGATAATGACATCGTACGCAACACTTAGCAGGGAATTGCCCCGATATGACATTATGAATTTCAATATTTGATGCAGATCAGATTACCTTTTTCTACAATAAATTTTGGAGAAACTTGAGGGCACTCGCTATTGATTATGCATGTTGGAAGCCCTATACTCCGTGTGGTGATAAAGGACACAAGTAAGATAGATTTTTGTGATCCAATTGCTTTCCTATGATCGGGTTCACCAAAAGGCTTCGTAGAGGAAGAGAGTTTCCGTGTCCTTATTTCATTATTTTTTTTTACTAACACACTCACGAAAATAGTGACAAATTTGTGTTGTGAGCGAAAGGACCTTTATCAGGTTGTTAAAATAAAATTTCAAAATGTTACAATAAACACAACGTAAAGAAATGAATTTCAAAACGAACTTGTCTTTGGCGTAAGATACGGACCGGACACTGTGATTGGTGATAAAAACAAAGAAAAGTTCGGTAGTTCACATTATTCATCTAATAATTTTACTATTTTTAGTGCAAATCAATCTTCTAGTATCAATAGGAAATTAAATTTATGCAATTATCTGAAAATATTTTATTGATGCAACAACATGTATGACATATCAATTTTATAAGTTTTTTTAAATAAATCAATTAAAAATTACTTATATTTCTTTTAATCTTAACTGTAGGTTTCGTTGGTCAAGGACTCGGTTTTGCGGAGCGTGAGTATCTTGTATGGTACATTTTATTTGTGATTTTCGTCCCATATGCTATGTTGCCATTGCCACTCAAATGGTGTGTCGTTGGTGGCACCATCACAGCGAGCTGTCACTTGGCCGTAATAACAATAATTAAATTTCAGCGGCATCAAGTAAGTACTCCGTCAGCCGGTCGTCATACAATTTGGCATGAAAAATTAAATGTGGTATAAAACCAAAGCGTCATCTTCTCATTTTGTTTTATGACATTTCAATTCACCATTATTTATGTAACATTACACTTGACTCAGTGCTGTGTTACTAATTGCTATGTCTTTTTATATAATTTTTTTTTCTCTTACATTCGTCTTATTTTATCACAGGACTCTACTTGCATTCTACTCCAACTATTTGCCAATTTTATTCTGTACACGGCAATTAATGTGGCTGGAATGTACACTAAATACCTCACTGATCGGGGTCAACGACTGGCATTCATCGAAACACACAAGGCAATGGAACATAAAAAGGAATCCGAAAAGGAATATCAACGCACACAAAAGCTACTTGATTCCAGTGAGTTAACACATATGGAATGAATGGGTTTTTTGTTTTGTTTGAGATATATGTAAGTGTCCTTACTGGTCACAGACGGTTATGCTATCCAAATTACATTGTTTTGCACAGGCTTAGGAAAAGCAAAATGGTCACAGTTTTCTTATAAAGCTCAAATATACTACTTACGCTACAAATTTTAAGTATTATTAATAATTTAACAATTACAAAAATATGGTGGTTAGAAAAATACTTGAGTTCACTAATTTTGTGTAACATATCACCAGTAATAAATCAAAGGAATAGGAACCATGCACAGAGCGAAATTTATCCCTTAAAATACAACAGAAACTATAAGATTTCTCCATAGATTTTATCCAAGAAGATTGCCATGTTGTAACCAAACAGAAAATTTTATTAAAACTTGCAAAATAATTTTAAAAAAATCACTAATAATATCCCGATTTCCTGTCGTCAGGGTTGTCAAGTAGAAAAGAATCAATTCCCGGGTTTCTCAAAATAAAATAACTTTTCTCTGAAATGATAAAAAGTTAAATTATTTTGGCAAAAAGTTGAGCTTTTTCTTTTTTTGCAATTTTAAAAAATTAATGCGTGAAATGGCAACAATTCAAGTCACAAAAAGTCTCCAATTCTCGTCTGTTTCAGAAATTTTTAAATTCTTACCACGCCCTTGGTTTTGACATAAAATTTCGAGCTTGGCCGGTTCAATTCTGACCACTTGGCAACCCTGACTGTCCATATAAAAATGAATGCAAAAGCTTAAAGGCTATTTTGCTTCGATGTCAGAAAGATTACGAACATAGTTTGAACTTTTTTTGACAACGGGGCGTGGTACCTTCTATACAACAAAAACACTTAAAACGCTTTAGCATGGTACCTATGGTAGCAGGCGTTTTGAAATTGGTGCTTGGATAAACTAAGCACTTAAATATGACGAGACTAGATAACGGGGCGTGGCACCTTTCATACCACAAAAACTTAAATCTTCACCCATAAAAAGTGTAAATGTTTCCTTTTGATCGTCCATTCCTCATACGAATAATATAAAAATTTTACTGTCATTTTAAAATGAAATGATTTCTCTGTTTTTTTTTTTGAAGTTTTACCCATGGTTGTCAATAACGAAATACGCGCAGAAATGTACAAAGGAACTGATCCAAACGAAGAGACACAATTCAACAAATTATACGTGTATCCAATGGATAACGTTAGCATACTTTTTGCAGATATCAAGGTTTGTATGTTCAACAATACTATGCTACATCAAATGTATTTCTGTTCAAGTAACCAGTCTTATTCGCAAAAAAAAAAAAAAACATTGCCTTTCAATCTCTTTATTTCGTAGGGGTTTACGGAACTGTCAAGCAAAACATCCGCTCAACAATTGGTGAAAATTCTAAATGACCTTTTTGCACGTTTCGATAGAATTGCTGAGGTGAGTTTTTTTAACTAGAAAGACTTTAGTATCAAAATTCACATTTTACAAAGTCTTTGTTCTTCAAAAATTATGAAGAATCTAATCAGTATGTTTATTCAAGGACGTTTACTTAAGCCATAGGCTGATCAGATCGGACATGGAAAACTTTTACTAAAATTGGCGTTGAAAAATATAAAATGTGAGCTTTGGTACTAAAACTTTAAAAATATAAATGGTATTATACTTGTATAACTATGGGTGATTTCGATGGGGTAACTCGATGTCACTGACACTTATCTAGACTATCAGTACTTGAAAATTTCGATTAATAAACAATATAAGTTAAATTCAGTTTATACAAAAAATCGTCCTTATGTACCCCAGATGTCAATCCCTTGGTGTGTACACAAAGAAAAATTTAAGAAAACGATAATTATAATAGTCAATTTGACTTTTATGTGACAACATTTGAATCAAAACCAAAAAGCTCAATTCATCGTTTTATTCAAAAGACCTTCTTTGCCTTTGTTCCTGGGAATCGACTCTTGGCTCTTTTCGATTTTCTTTATATTTTAAACTTTTTTCACTTTTTCTATTCAATTCGACATTTTTCGACTTATATCGAATGTTTTGTTACTATTCAACATTTTTCGAATATTATCGACTTCTTCGAAGTTTTTGACACTTTTTCGATACTCTTCGAATTTTATAGACATTTTTTTGATTCTCATACATTTTTTCAATACTATTCAACACTTTTCGGTATTTGTCAACTTTTCCTATTAAAGTCAGATGCGAATTTACTATTTTATCATAGAGCTACCCTATCACTGCTTGTACAAAATACTTATGGAACTACAAACTAGTTGGCAACAAGCCTTTGGAATCCATTCCATATCTACAAGTCAACAGAACTCAATTAAAGGCAACTTTCTTTTGTCTAACCTGCCGTGTTATCCCATCTGCACTCCATTTAATTCGCTGTTGTGACGATTTTGGGCAAGAGTATAGTACTTCTTCTCTCATCCGGTACAAATTTAACTACACCATATTGCATCCCCGCTAACACGAGATATGGTATCTTTCATTGTGCATAATACCATTTAACTATACATCTCCCATTGTGGTCAGAAGCTGATCAGAAACTCATCAACTCTGGATAAGACGCTTTCGGGGTACACTGGGTCCCGCGGGCTCATTAATCTCTTCATCTCTTTCCAAAGAAATAACCCTACGGACAATGAAATTATATAGTTTATATTAATATACGAGTATAATATCGTGGAGAATCCCAAAGGTATTGTGAAAAGCTTCTTACCAACGCGATAAAGCGCTGTATCTCTTGGGGCAAATATCTGTAAAACTATAATGAATATTTACCCTTTTTGAAAAGTTTTATTTATGCTTTAAAAATATGATTACATTATTTTTAATTCACTTGTTTCCTATTTTGTATCAACTTTTTTCATTGCACCAATTGACTTTTTGCTTTTTTCAATCATTTTTCAGGACAATCATTGCCTTCGCATTAAACTCCTTGGTGACTGTTACTATTGTGTATCCATGTTCGAAAGTGATAATTGGAAAACGCGTCCAGACCATGCCGTTTGCAGCGTTGAAACGGGGCTGCACATGATTAATGCCATTAAAGACGTGCAGCTGCATACACACGTGAGTACCAATAACACACCAAAAAGGAAGTTTAAAAATCTCTTCCTCAGAAAGTCAGACCCATTATGACATTTAATTTAATAATTTTTAAGGAACAAATTTAAAGTGCCTGATGTGTAATAAAAAAAAGCAGTTCCTTTTTTCGACTCTCCCTGACTTATGAGCTTAAGTAAAATTTTCAACAAAAAAAAATTAATAAATTGAAGTATCGCATAAGCTTTTGAGATTTGCACTTTTTTTTATTGCACTCATATTTTTCGAAGCTGCAAATGTTGCCATGAATGTTGGCCGTAGGCGTTTTGTGTGTGGTCCATTCGAGTACGTGTGCTTTTGTTGGCACACAATTTTTATGAGGGGCTCATAAATTCAACACAATGCAATGGCTTTTATTGATCTAAATGTCCCTTTTGTATTCGTTGCGAAATTCAGATTACGCCAACATCAACAGCAAATTTAAAACTGAACATTTTTTTAACAACATTTTTGCATGTGGACTTTGCAATGACACGATATGCAGTTTAATTTATATGCAAATCACAGGACATATGTACATCCTGAGCAATGAGGTAATAAATTGCATAAAATTTAATTTTTGCAAAGTTAGCTATAATTTGACTGCAATTATTTATTGACCAAATTTTGTAAAAGTACATACCTACAGTTGGTATTAAATTATAGGAAGAATAAAATAACTACTTTTTTCTTTGACCAAATTTCCACAGGGGCGCGCCTAATATATATTGCGGGGGAGACAAAGTGAACAATTGGCTTAAGTTTTTTTTTTTTTTAAAATCTATATTTATTAATTTTATTTGTTACATAACAAAAATTTTAAGTTATGACCATAACAATGGATACAGCAGCTCTGGATCTTAAGTGACATGAGGCTAAAGTGATTGCAAAAAAAAATATTTTAAAATGCACCGTATGTGGAGCTTCAATCATATCACATGATCTTTTGAGAGCTTTTAACTATTTCCTTTCACTATTTTTACAGATCGCATAACAATTTGACAATTCCGACGTTTTGGCTACCCCTGAGCCTTGACGTAACATGCCACCTAACACGATTAGTCGACGCGCCCCTGGATTTTCATATAGCTGATTACGTATCTGCGTATTGCAGCACAGTTGCATATAGTACATAACTACATGGTTGTACTATAAAATCCATTAGGGATTTCTTTAGTATGAGATTAAAGAGTCACTAGTAATTAGATGTCCTGTCAAACTGAGTATGTGCTATGATAAGGGTGAACCTAATTCTATTTTTGAAAATGTTTTCATTAATACCTACTTATAAAGATTCGTTTTGGTATACTTCTTTTGGGTCTAGTTTAAGTTTTGTTTAGGTGAACACGACTTTTAGAATGATTTGGGGTCGATTTATTCACATTCTCTTAAGGTTTCATTAAATTAAAATTTATCCAGAAGACTCATAATACAGGTGTTAAGTTATCTGACAAAAATAATTACTTCCGCACGAATATCTAAAGACTGCCTTACATCTGGAAAATTTGCTCTGATTTCCTCTTTTGCAGCAAATAAAATAGTTTAAAATTGATAATGGAATCACTAGAATGCTTTTTCATTAAATGTTAAAAATATGCCTTGGACAATTCCCCCAACCGGTTTGAGCCGCTCTCTCGAAAAAATATGCTTCAATATCTGGAAAAATGTCAAACAAAACATTTATTGCATCGACATACGGATTGCATTTATTATTTGGATATTGATCCAAAATAGTTTGAACTGACATAATTGTAGGGCAGTTAAGTTTATTTCGAAAAAAGAAGAAATTAAACTCAATTCTGGCCAATTTGAAGCATTTATTTTAGAGAACCCAAATTTTTTATTTCCTTTGGCCTGTCGAATTCAAGTATGTCTTTGCTCTGACTGGTCCTGTTTTCAAGACGTATGAGAGTATCCTATCCCCTCTACAGTTAAATTTGGCTATAAATGAGATAATTATGTCACTGAATAGGCTCTCCCATTAGACTTAGGGAAATTTTTTGCTGGTCCAAAGTAAGAACTAGACACTCGATTATCATTCACAGTTTAAGTTCTATGCCCTCCAACTTGGACTATACTATGCGATTAGATAACTCACTTTCTAAAAATGACTGGAAGAGACGACTCCCGGAGAGAAGGAACCACACGGATAGTTGGAAGCCTAATAACCAAGTGGGTTACGTTATTTACTCTAAGTAAGTAGGTTCTTGTAGAAGAGGTTGCAACCGGGCAGAAGATAAATATCTTATCCAAACGGGACATAAAAATTTATTCAGGTAGTAAGGCTGCTATTACATAGGTCTCTAAAATCAGTATTTCTCAACTCATTAGTAGTTTAGACTTAATGAGATGGCTCAACATATTGACATACACCCCATTTGGGTACCAAGGCATTGATGGCAATTGCAAGCCTAAACCCACTGTTTGAAAAATTCCTCAGGACAAGGAATGGGTCGGCATGCCATTTGCTTCTTACATTTAACTATAGAAAGCTGATATTTTAGAAGAGGCTAACACAAGATAGACCAACTTGTAATATAACAAGGAAAATCTAGTTCAAATTAGATGTCATTCTGACCATTTGATATTAGATATCTCAAATAATTGAGTCTCTTAACACTTCAAAAAATAAAAATTTTCTTTAAATTAATTTGATCGAAAGAGTTGATTAAATTAGAAGCACCCTTACTGACATGCATACATATGTGCATGCAAAGAGTCAGTTGGGTTGACACATTTTCTGAAGAAATTTGACCAATAATGGCAAAACAAACATAATTGCACACTTCTTTTTGTATTCATAAGAACTGCAATACGTGCGAAATGCTTTTAATTACTACAACATACTATGTACTATGTATGTAGGTACTTTTTTGTTGCAGCAAGTTGGTTTCAAGCATCTACTAATTACCAAATTTTGTCTAAAGTTTATGTCTTTTTCTTTTTTTCTATACAGGTTGATTTGAACATGCGTATTGGTATTCACAGTGGCTCTGTGATGTGTGGTGTTCTCGGAGCTAAAAAGTGGCATTTTGATGTTTGGTCCAATGATGTCATTATCGCAAATCATATGGAATCTGGCGGCATTCCAGGGTATGTTCACTAGTGAAAAGCAATTAAAAGCTAATGAAATTTTAAAAATAATACAAATGCTTGGGTCTGCTTTTTACTTTGAAAATTGCTTTCTATTCTAAAATTAAAAATAAACTTGCAAGTACCATGGGGAAATGGTCATGATTATGTGGCCATAAGCATTGATTTTATTACCTACTGCAAACTCAATTAAAATTCTTATGAGTCCAAGGCGAATACTTTGTTACTACGTACGCACCGTACCACAATCTTATTATATAAATATTTGATATCAATTTGCAGACGAGTACACATTTCGGAGGCAACGCTTAAATGCCTTAATGATGCTTATGAAGTTGAACCTGGCAACGGTGGCAGCCGTGACAATCATCTCAAAATGCTCAACATCAAAACGTATCTAATTAAAAGAACCGAGCCTTTAAGGTAAGAGTATGTAGTGTAGTTGCTTCTGCCACTTTAAACCTAACAACATCACCCACACTTGACTACTTACATACTATAAGTATATATTTTGAGTGCTAAATTAGAAGAGTTTGAAAACTGAAATTTTCATTAGTGGAAACAAATTTTCAAGTTAACATTTCACTTAATAAAAGTAGACAATTAACATAATTTGTTTGTAGTTATAAATGAACTGGATTAAATTTTCAATTACACTTTACACTTAGCAACCAAAGAAAACTTCAAAGAACTAAATTTCTATTCGTTTTAAGAGCTGCTCTTAAGTTACACCTACAAATCTTTAATAGTCCATTAAATAAATATGTTTACTAAGAAAGTGCTTGTCGAAATTACCTCAAGTATAATGTTTGATTAAGCTACAGGAATTTTAATCTAAACACTTGCAATATTGAAGATGTGGTGGAAAATCGGTATGGTAAGAAACGTGGTAGGATGATTCAATATGACAACGAAAATTTGAATGGAATGATACATCAAACGCTTTTAAGTACTTTTTCCCCTCAAAAGTATTAACGGTTATAACTACCCACGGTATCATCGATAGACGCGTAGAAAGATAAAGAGTCCGCTCTTTTGGATTATGCAGCAGTTGCAATAAAGATTAAACAACGATTAGTTTTGATCGAGTTACATGATTTTAAAATTGCATGGCCCATAAAATTATTGAAAATTTTCAACTATGAAATCAGTATTTTTTCAATCAACGCACGCTTCCCGAGTTAGTCAACAAAACTTGAGAAAAAAATGCTGCTTTTTAGCGAAATTTGAAAATTATGTTAATGGCTCAAATACTATAAGTACCAAATACTATTTGTAAAAAGTCTGCCAAATATTTCTATTCTACAACACTGTTCTGTATATATCTCTTGATTTGAGAAATACTTTTCGAGTCGATGTCCAAAAACCCCATAACGACCTCTTTAAGCGATCACAAATCGAAACTGCCGCTAGGAATAGAAGGTATAACCTTCTTGGTTTGTATGATATATCCTGAAAATAAATCAAACAACACCCCAATTCCTATTCTTGGAATAATTTTTCACCCTTTTATTTGTTGAAATCTGGATTGAATTCACTTGAAAAAAAAAATCAGTATCATTTAATTAAGTTTCAAAATCAACTTTGATAGGTTCAATGTCACGCTTAAAGAAACGAAACGAAATTTTACATTTGTTTTCATCTAAAAAGTACTCTTAATAGACATAAGAAAAAACTATGTTGCATAGTGTTATTTTTTCACTCACACATCTCCTTCTTTCTTTCTTACTGATTTTCTAAATAGACCAAAGCGACGTTTTGGCACTCGTAGCAGTCATGCTTCCACTACAACTGTTGCCTCCAAAACAAAATCTGTGTCTGGTATGCTGGATCATCCGCTGCCATTGAACAACAATCTGGTGCAAAAGAAAAATGTGTCTTTGAGTTCATTGCCAAATGTTGTGGAAGGCGTCGTGTTGAGCAATGGACGTGCGTCTGCTGCTCGCAATGCTAAAACTACAGCGTCTACGTTATCCTCGCCCACAACACCAACACCAACATTGGAGCATCAATCAAAGTCGAATGGCGGTAGTATACACCATTTAGAAGACTGCATTGATCCGAAGGCATTAATCACAGAAGATGAACCAACTTCAGAATGGATACCAGAGATTCCTTTTAAAAATGTAGGTTGTATGAATGATTTCAATTATGAATGCTTAAAAACATAAAGACTTAATCTCTTCCTGAAATTAAAATTTTACTTTTAAAGGCTGTTGCGTAAAATCATACACAGCTATGATTTCAAGGTGATGAATCCACAGCGCTTACCCCTTTATGAAGGGGTGTTTTAATGTTCAAGAAAAAAATTATTTTCTTAAAGTAGTGCAAACAATAAGAATTTAAATTTTATCCAACCTCGAACTGGAAGTTATTCTTAAACTTTTCCAAAATTAAAATATGATCCAACCTTTTTCCCGACTTAAATACCACGTTATAAATTGCATTCTTTTAAACGCAAAAATATCTGCTATTTCTATTTAAGTTGGCATTTTATTCAAAACTTGCTAACCTTAGGCTAAAAAAGAGGTCTGGCTGGTGCTTGTCTATCAACTAAAAATTAAATTTTTTTTAACAAAATATTTCATTTACTTAATATAAGCTTCAGCTAACTTTTATAAAAGTCAAATTTTTATTTGCGCAACCTTTTTCTAACAAGTAAAACGTAAAATATACAACAACCAAAATATTAATTTTTCCATTAATTAATTTTCATTGAAAACAAACAATTTTGAAATTGTTTACAGCTTAACGAACCGGAAGAGGGACTAAATCGCACCGATTCCGTTTTATGTGATGTCAAACAAGACCATCAAATGTCCATTATAGCTATGGCCGAAGAGGTAAGTTTACATAATAATGATACAATTTTTGGATGATTTTATTTCGAATTGTTTTTTATGTTTTTTACTTTTATTACTTAAATTCATTTATTCACGGTTGCCTATAGTTTGCGTGTACACTTTTAAAGGTTTAATGTTCTTTTCAAATGCTTTAAGAATAAGCGGTGGAATTAAGTTGCCGCAATGGAATTAAGTTGCTTTGTTGTTGCAAGAAAAAAAAAAAAGAACTTGAATTATTGCAAAAACAATTATCTAGGGAAAATTACATTTTTATTAATAACATTAACCAACGTGAGTCACAAGTTATTGATAACTTATTGTTAGGCATTTAGTAAAAAGTCTATACAATCTAAAGGTGCGACCTTACCGCCGGATGGAAGGACACAAACTCTCTTGAGATTCAGCAGAGGAGAGCTAAGAACTGTTGTAGAATTGGTCAAGGGACACTGTGTTATTGGTCCTATGGCCGCTAAATATGGTGCCCCTTTCAGAGACTTCTGCAGGAGTAGTGAAGACGGTTAGGCACCTACTTTGCGAATTCCCGGGACTAATTAAGAAATGAACCAAATATTTTGGTTATGCATTTTATGTTGGTCTTGAAGAACTAGTCGGGTTGGAGCTCACTAGCATCCTCAACTTCACCAAGGTTTCTGGGTGAGGGTGAGGCTCATTTTTCGAGTTAATAGCCAAAAAAAACTTTTTTAGCAGCAGGCAAATTTTTCAAGTCACTTCTGATTTAATTAAAATAAATTTATGCCGGAATAGTGTATGACCCGATCAAACCCTTGTATAGTGAATGTGGTGTATTAAAGTATTGATAAGAAAACCACATTTTATTATGGCCATTTTTGGAGAGAAAAAACTGCAATTTAATAAAAACAAAAATTTTTTTAGAGAAAGATGTTTTTAAAATGAAAACATGGCTAGCAATAATGGTACTCTTAATAAATATGTGACCTAAAAATTATTAATTTTATAGCTCTAACTTTGTTGCTAAGAAAGTTATGAGATAATCGTTGTTTGTAAGTACTACTCTAAAAGAACTTTGTTAAACATCCTGTAACTCAGAGGATGTTCAGGACAGTGCCCTCTACCTTTATATGATTTTTACTCACAATTCAAAATCGGACTATTGTCACTTATAGCAGCTATAGTTGTGATATTTATAAAAATTTATTATAGTATAGAGACTGTACTTTCGCACAGTAAATATATGGGGGCATGCGCAAGTGGAGCCGCGGGGTAATAGTAAGTTAGTACCAATTTTACCTTTAATCGTTCGTACAAGTATCTTATAAACATCAAGTTAAAAGAACTTTACATTTTTTACGATATATAGTCACTTTCTAATGTATTTCTGGTGATTTGGCAAGTATGAGCTAGTGTTCTCCCGAGAAAGCCATTCATAAAGCCAATAATAAAAGTTGGAGTACTTAGAATGACCTTGACGATTAGAAATATATATGGAATTCTTTATGGATTCTGTTTATAGGTTCTCTGTAGACACTTGTCCAGGTGAAGGTTTCGGCATATGTATTTTAAAAATAATATCAGGGCTTTGCTCTCTTTGCAATTAAGAAAGTATCACTTCCTTTTTTAAAATTCCGAATTTATGTGTGAGATACATTGTACATACTATTGTGTGCTGTGTATTATTTAGAAAAATTTTCAGAACTCGATTTTTCATTCAATAAGATTTTTATCACCGTGGACACATCAGAGCATATCGTAAGCACACTATAGCACAACTGTACCTTTTTAAATTCAAAAAAAGATATTGGACTAGTTTTGCTTTAAAAATTTATTTCATTTGTAAAAATTGATACCTTTTTTTCGATGCGAATTGGACACATTGCAGCACAATTTTTTTTTTTCGAAAAATAATTCGATTTCATCGCTCAAGTACTCTGCAGTGTTCTTATACATAAGTTACGGTCATATGCTGCAGAAAAAGAACCAATTTACATTCCAAAAGTATATCAAAATATGTACACTTTTTTTTCTTTTCTTTTTTGTAATCATTGTGAAGGTCATAAATGAGATCCTTTACACTGTAATAACATCAATAATTAACTTAAACGTGAAAGCAAAACTTGTTGCAATAACACGTTTGATTTTAATGACTTTCAAATTACTTTAATTACGGCACATAAACAAAATCTGCATTTTTTTATACCAACAGATAGACGAATTCATTGACCAAAACATACAAATCAATTCCAACAAGGAAATTCGCCGTGAATACTTAAACGGATGGACGCTTAAGTTCAAAGAGAAGTGCCAGGAGCAAAAGTTCTGTCAATTACGCGAGGACATGTTCAGGTGAGTTGGTAATTGAGCTCATCGTTTTATTAACTACTACATAGCTGCAACTGCGGTTTCGTCCGCACACGCCCTGTTGTCCAATCTTGCCCACATTTTATCGATGATTAGTACATATGTATGTACAAGTACCAGGAAACTGAGAATTTTTAAGGTTTTCGTTATGACGCTATGAGTAGAATAAGAATGCAAACAGAAAGCTATTTCTCATGGCACTTATACTTACACGATTGCATTAACTCATGGGTCAATCTAATGTAAATCTCGTTTCATTTCTCTCACATAAATTTGGCACGATAATAGAAGATTTCATAAAATTTTATTGCATCAAAAGTGGGCAAAATTATATCAGTGGGCGTGACACCTAAAGTATTCAAAAAAATGTAAACGATGGCTTACTGGAAAATTTTTATATATTCGTATATACTGAAATAACCGTTTCTCAAAAACGATCGGACATCAACTGTTGAAAACCGGTTATATCTCGAAAATTATTGAGCTGGTCGTAAACTCATTTGAAAAAGGTTGCTTACTAAATTGTATTTCAATTGATACGCATGTACTCGTAATTAAATCCGGGATTTCCAAAATATGGCGATTCTTATTAAATAATAAGTCATCACTCCAGAGTCTGTAGCCAATATAGCAAACTTCCAAGAAACTCTTCGACATGCATGATCTAAAATGAATTTAACCGAATTGTTTTCACAGATTGAATTTTATCTCACAATTTACTATGTATCATTTTGAATGTGTTGTTTTATACTCTATATCAGATCAAACATGCTATGCGTCTTTATCATCTGGATATTCATAGTACTCTGCCAAGGTATCATCGTACCACGTTGCACAGATTTAATTATTTGTCTTGGTATCGGCACAGCAGTTCTAACCGCAGGCTGTATACTGGTAATGGCCGAGGAGTTTTCAGGTAAGTCACAAATAAATCTTTGTCACTTTCGACATCCAAATAATCTATTCATGTTCACACCAAGGAATGCCTGAATTTCTTAAACGTAACTCAGCTAAACTGGTTCATCAAAGACAACGTCGTACAATTTTCATTTGTACGGTGCTTGTCCTTATGTCAGTTCTGAGTGCCATCGGCCTGATTATTTGTGAACCATCAACCTACAGTGGTGGTCATGATGACAATGAAAACTATACTGGGATGGCAGAAGCAAACATCGCTCGTATTTTTATTATGAATGAGACACTGTCAACGGCAACAGAACGAGAAAAAGAAATCAAATTAAATGTTTACGTATCAGCCACCATCCACCACAATATCACCATTAACGGGCCGATAGCAATGAATAATGTGAAACATGAATCACCAGTTGACAACCAGCAGCATCAGCCCACATACGCCATACTGGAGTCAATCATCACGGATAACTTTACGGCCGACACGTCCGCCTTAGCATCGGCTCCTGCCAACAACATCGTACGCAAGAGTATTGCCAATGCGCTCAATCTCAGTCAGTCAGCAGTACCGACAATCAATCTACTGGAAAATTCCATGAAGTCATTCGAAGATTCAAATCGTGCCGTCATCCTCATGAATGCAACGAATGAGAATGAAAATGGTACTGTGTTGTACTCCGTCCCTAATATGAGTCGCGACCATAAAGGCCCCTCGGACTGTGCACATCCTGAGTATATCGTGTTCACATGGATTCTATGTCTGACTGCATTGGCCACTGCGCTTAAATTGTATTTTTTGGTGAAAACCGTAATGGCAATTGTGATGGTGTTCTGCTACTCCATTTTAATATGGCGTGTGTTCCCTAACTTATTCGCGTCACACTCACTTAAGGAGGAAGAATCAAGAGCGGGGATGCCGCTGTCCATACAGATGTTTATTTTGTTAGCTGTATTCTTAGTGATGGTGGGATATCATGCGCGTTTGGTGGAGGTTGGTAAAAAAAATTAAAAAATTAAATTGGAAGATATTAAACTCTAAACATATTTATATCACTACCGCTACTAGGTAACATCTCGCTTAGATTTCATTTGGAAGGAGCAAGCTGAACGTGAACTAACCAACATGAAATCAAATCGCGCACTTAACGATACGCTAATTAAGGTAAAAATAAAAAAACCAAGTCTTATTAGCGCCACAATTAGAAAATATTTTAATTTTTTACAGAATATTCTGCCAGATCATGTTGCCGCATACTACCTGTCCGACGAACACACCGATGAGCTTTATTCCAACATGCACAGCTTATGCGGCGTCATGTTCGCGTCGATACCCAACTTTCAGGATTTCTACTCTGAGGACATTGATAATGGCAAAGCGTGTATTAGAATCTTAAATGAAATAATATGTAAGTGCTAATTTAGACTGATTTAAGTCATCAATTCCAGTTTCAAGTTTCGATTTTAAGGTGACTTTGATGCTTTATTGGAAGAGCCACGATTTTCCTCGATTGAAAAGATCAAAACAGTGGGAGCCACATATATGGCAGCTGCTGGCCTAAATTCAGAACTTCTGCGAATTCGTGGTGAAACAGCTGAAGACAGCGTTTGTGATTTGATCGAATTTGCATTGGCCATGAAGCAAAAACTCGAGGAGATTAACAAGGAGGCTTTCAATAATTTCCAACTACGTGTGGGAATTTGTTCTGGACCATTGGTTAGTGGTGTTATTGGCGCACGAAAGCCTGTCTACGATATCTGGGGCAATACAGTGAATGTTGCATCACGTATGGATTCGACTGGAGAAATTTGGCGCATACAAGTACCGGCAACCACAGCTGAGTTGTTACGTGAAAAGGGCTACACGTGCGTGGTAGGTTGATAAAATAAATTAATTTTTGTGCATGGGTGGGGCGCATGACTTTATTTCGAAATTCAAAATGCGCGTATTATGAAAAGTTGTCCTTAGATTCATTATGAATTTGTGTGAAAACAGAGTATATTCGAATTTCAGCCTGAGCTGCCGACTTATTTGATGGGCATTCTTAAAAAATTTCATTAATTTCGAAGCTTGTAGTAACCGACATTTTTACGACAAATTATATTAAGATCAATTTTTTTAAGATCAATTTTTAATTAAGTAAATATTTATCTAAAGCTGCGTGGTGAGATTAATGTCAAAGGAAAAGGCATAATGACAACATACTTTATACATCCGAAAGGCGTGTCAGAAAGTCAATTAGCTTCACCAGTGCGCTTACCAGCCGGTATGCCATTGGCACAAACGCCCAGCTTGCAACGTCAGACATCGCATCATGGCTCTTTTAGTGCAGTTGTTTTTGAAATGTTGCAGGCTTCCAAGCGCACCACTTGCGTCGGAACACGTAAGTTAACAAATAAATTTAGTTGCAAAGAATATAATTTAATATTTTCAAATGCTTTAATTTCAGCAACTGGCACTCCATCACCTCAAATAAGGCGTGGTCGACGTGGTAGTACATTCAGTTCGGTACGTCTATCGCAGAAAGCGACTTCAAATAATCCTGTACGCCGAAATACGACACGTGTACGTGTACGCTCCTATCGTCAAAAAAAGGTAACCATCATTCAGATTTTTTGTCAGATCTTCAATTTTTTCAATTCTTTTTCATTCATTCTGACAGAGTTCCTCTAACAACTCAATTGTGACACAGGCCAGTAATTCGTTTATACCAACATTTCGTAGAATCGATCAAATTGAGACAACGCTCAGTAGAAGTCACAATGATGCATTATAGCCTTCTAAAAATTTTGTCTAATTTGCTGATAAAAAGACCAAAGGGTTTCAATTCTAACACTGAATTAAAACCCTGTAGATGTATATTAGGATGGTCCGTAAATCGCTGTATTTGAATTTAGATTTGCAATAACGACAGATAGTTTTTATTATGATTTACAGAAAGTTAAAGTAGCCAAAAGTTTTTTTTTTTAAATATGAGTAATCGTGATTTGGAAATCCAGCCATACTATGAAATAGTTTTTTTTTACGGTCCCTTTTTTGAAAAATATTACTTTTGAGAGGAACTGTATAATTTTTCATTCGAAAACTCTCTAAACTCCAGTGAACCTTTGTTAGGCTCAGTATATCATGAAGTAGAAAGATGCCGAATACATTGTGAAATGCGATAAACGATCTAGCCCTGGAAGCAAACGATACTATATATATGATATATCACTAAGAAAATACCACCATTTACAAAATAACGAAACAACTGATCAACAAACAAATATTCAGATGATATAAGATTGGCCAGGTGGAAGGGTCATCGAATTGAAATGGTGAATGGTCAGACGGAATTATCATTAGGATTCCGAAAAATAATAATCTGAGAGATTGTGACCACTGGCAATGTTATCTATGTTATCAAAACCATTTTCATTTAAAAAAATCGATTGTCTGTTTCAACTCTTTACCTTATGGAAACTTTCTGTCGATTATTGCAACTAATAGTTAAAAAATGGTTTTTCGGCCCATCCTAATGCATATGTGTATAAATTTTTAAGGCATTTATTTTTAAAAAAATTTTACCTTTAAGTGTCCTCTGTTACAAATTAGTTCAATTAGCTAGCAAATTAAGTCGTAATTTTTAAATTAATTGAATTGTTAAGAAAATCAAATTCAATCAAAGAATTGTTTCAATTTTGCTCTAGTCCATCAGCATTATCGCGTAAACATTTTTACTAGAATATCTACCAGTTTCGTTCTTGTCATGGGAGAATATAAAAAAAAACATGGTAATTAAGTTTCGAAAATAAGTTTAGTCAATATATTAAAATTATTTTTTCGCGATATGGCTGATTTCATTAACATCTAGTTAAACCAAAAATCCATTATCATACATATGTATGTACAATATGTACAATTTTAATTGATTTTTAAGTCAAGTAAATCATGTTTTAAAGTGTAATATAACCGTTCATTGAAAAAGCTTTTACAATTAATACAATAATTATCTACAGTTATATGTACTATGCAAGCAAATACTAATGAAACAATCTATTTTTAAATGTTTAGTTGTTTAAAAAATCGTACTTTATAATACATAATGTAGATACTATGACAAGGTATATATTTAAGCTTAAAAAATTGTATAGAATACGTATATTTATTTCTTATAAAAAAGTTAAGTGTATATCTAGTATTGTGATTGTGACAAGATGTTTTATGTGAAACTCTAGCTGATTCCGTTTCATAAATAGAATATAAGAAAACAAGTGACCACGATAAAAAAAAAAATTATGTATTTTCAATAGAAAACGTTTGAGCTTTAAACTATACATTTTATCAAAATAAAAAAAAACTTTCTTAAAACCATAAGCTCAGCTAAGTTTATTAAAGATATGGTGACTAAGTATCGATAATTTTCCACGGCGCACTGTGGTTGGGTTAGTATGGATATTGGATATTAGAGAAAACCAGTTTGGAAAGCTCATCTCTTCTGTTTTTGAAAAGTATTTGAATTTGCATATATCTTTTATCCCAAGTCCATTGAATTGCGAATGATAAAACATAATTTAAACAACAACTTTGAGTCATAACATTAGAAAAAACTTGATAAAAAAAACTGTCATAAAAGGCAGCTGAAACTTTGGAATTTAGTTAACCATACTTTTCCACATAATATAGCCACAATCTCCCACTGTGCTGCATCTATTATGGTATTCAAGGAAATATGCTTCGATATGAGTAACTTTTTAACGCATTTTAGTCACTACGGCGCTGCGAATGTACGCGTTTTCGTATGTGGTAACTCTTTATCCATGGAGTTAACACTGAAACCCTATTTCACACATTATAATACATATACTAATAGGGTTCCAGAAACTCTTAATTTTGGTATTCCCTTTCTAAGTAACCGCACTTGACCCTGTTTAAACAAAAACCATTAGACATCATGTTCAGGCGTAGCAGAGCAGAACAGCTAAGCCAACTTTTAGCTTGGAGACGAAAGATGAGGACATATCTTTTTTAACATTCCGAAATGGCCCAAACCATTCTGGACATCTTTCGATGATAAACTTATTATGCCGCTGTGATCTTTATTATTGTACTTCTATGTTGATACCACAATGTTACTTAACATAAAGCTTTTTAACAGTTATTCAAAAGCACAAAAGTTTCTATACAAGTTTTCGTACAGCAAATAACATTGGCTGAATCTGTAAAAGATAAATATAATAACAGAAATGTAAAGCGCCAGTGTTAGCTTTTTTGAGCTTTCTACATTTGTGTGTGTATGTAGAGTGCTCAAAAAAGTTAACAGTGGTGTTTTACATTTGTATTATTACACTATGTGCGTACATAACTCTATAATTGTACCTTATATTATTTGAAAAAAAAAAATATTACAATAAAATAAAAAAAACCATTTTTGTGTAGGTAGTTTGACCAATTTTAAGAATATTTTATTCCTAGCAATTTTTTACATGAAAAAAGTTAATGGCGTCATGAGAAAAATATTGCTACAATGAAAAAAAAATTTTTATGAATATTTTGACCATTTTAAGAATATTTTACATAGTGTGAAAACTGATAGTTTAGGAGAAAATTGTGATAGAAGGTGAAATGTTGACCAAAACTTATTTTATCACGTTCTGGCAACAATTTGGAAGGGAGAAAATGTTATGGCAGTAGTTTATATAAATAAAGAATACTATCGAAAGTAATCTCCTGAAATTTCATGACTGATAAAATACGAAATTGAACTTCATTTTTTACCTTCTTTGTGAATTTAGGGCAATACATCCATGCCGCAGGGGGCTGCCAGAAGCGACTTTTATTGTTCAACAGGTATAAATGATTAAGTGTTACTTTTCAAGACTTTTAAAATAATAACTTTAATTACGTTGCTGGCTCTCCGTCTATTACTTTTTTTTAACCGTCTATTTATTACTTTTTTGAAGCAATATGCTTCAGTTATATAAAAGTCTAAATAAAATAGCACTTTATCTTTCTTGAACTCTATTTCAAGACCATCGAGAAGTTTGTTGGAAGTACAAAGACCACCAGATCAAAATATCTATTAGCTACAATTTTATTCAGAACTTAAACCGGAGCATGGATTAAGAAAAATTTATCTGTAGTCGGTAATTTCTGTTTTGTTGAAGTTATGTTAGAATATTGAGATTTCAAAGCTTGTTGTTTAATTGAAATTGTTGTTTGCGTGAAAAATTAAGTTTACTGAAATAAAATCCGATTTAGTCATTTGACAGCACATTTGATGTGAGCACTTTGCGTTCTCAATACCACTAAAGTGTAATTTTAATCAGCTGAGACCTTTTCTCAGATTTTTTATATTTTCATTAATTTCTTTGTGCCATTATAATTTCAATTAAAGCAATGATGCACTCAACAGCCGAAAATACAATAAAATAACTAAAATCTTGGAATTCGTATTAATTACAAAAATTAACATAACGCAAACAAAACCAATGTTAAAGACCTCAACAACCTCAGCAACCTGAACAGGCCAATGTGAGATGGAAAATGCACACAACAACAATACAAAATAGTTTTCGGGCCGTAATGTGCACAGTCATTGCGAGACAAATTTAAACGTAATGTTAATCATTTATTGCACCGCAACAGTCTCGCGCCACTTCACTTCCCACGTTGGACGCATCCAGTTTGTGCCCACAAAAAAAAAAAAAATTGCACCATATGTTGCCATGAAGCCGGTGCTGCATCTTACTTATTATTTTGTTGTTTTCGTACGCCTCGTCTAACACGGCAGAGTCTACGATCGATGAAAAGACCGGCTGCTTCAGATACTCGTACATCAGAATTGTGAAGTATCTTGTATTTGTATCTTTGTATACGATCGCCTATGAGTTCGTCACGGATCGTTTGTCGTTGTGTGAATAAATTTCACATTTCACTTCCTGCACTCCCACGATTTTCTTGTTGTTATTTTCTTCTTTTTTTTGTATGTGTTCTTTTTTTAAACATACGCATTTTCATTTTCAATTTTCATTCATAAGCTATAGTATAAGCGCCAACAACAAAAACTACAACAGTAGGTTCAACAATAACAACAAGAACATCAATGGAAATCACAAGTACACAAGGCGCCAAATTTAAACAAAATGCTTCTTTACGGACATGTGACCCAAATTTTATAAAGAGAATGTCATTGAGAGTTCATTTCTCAGAATCAATAGTAAAATTATGAAATATTTAAATTGTATATTCAAGTTATTAGTGAATTCAGTAACGTTGTATTATATACAAAACATGCAGGAACGTTTCCGTTAAACATTCACTGAGTGAAACACACGGTCGATTTTTGCACTCGAAAGAGGAGCCAGATGATCAGAGCAGTGGTAGGTATATAATAACGTTTTATTACTTAACCACAACTGCGCCGGACAACGGGTATTGAACAGCTGATCCATTGCCGCCGTAAAATCCGTTTGAATAAACACAATTGTGATGGACGACGGAAAATTCAGCAGTCATTTTCTATTTACAAGAATATTTTTTTTATTAAATATTTTTGTTTAAACTACTGTTTTTTTGCTTTATCGTTTCTGATATGAATTGTTGTAGGAAACAAACTGTTTGCACCGTTTTGCGATAATTTGCTTCTAATATAGACCTATGGGTCCGCAAATTAAAAAAAAAGAAAAAAAAACCTCTTCGGGTGTATTTTGTCTGCATTTTCAGCTACACGAAAAATGTGGGTGTGGTTTTACAACGGGGGCTGGCCTCTCCAATACAAAAAAAATACCTAAAACGCTATTTTGAAAAAGCAGAGACTTACACGCCAGCCTCTTGTATTTTAGACTTCTAGGGGCAATACTGCAGACAACGAAACTCTCGAAGGAAACGATGAATTATACATACAACATAGTTTTTTTTTTACATACATAAATATTAACAATTTTGCTGTTATTAAAAATGCAGCAGTGTGGACGTTTGGAGACCGAAGAAATCGGTAATAGCTTTGGTCGGAGTCAGGAATAGGACAAGGATCCAGTGGCCGACTCCCAACTCTTTTATTTTTGTGGTTATGTCTTATTTATAGGAAGAGAACAATGATCTAGGTAAATTTACGGTTTGTACCAGAATGGTTTTCATACCCTGAGTGCTCGAATGGATCTACCATTGGCCCATTTGAAACATTCCTAAAACTCGCTTTCATAAATTACTAGGTCAAACATTTGCATCAATAAAAAGAAGAAAATTTAAATAAATTAAAAACAAAAATCACTTACCGATTGCAGACTTGCGAATCGTACAATTAAAAGACAACTGCTAAAAATTAATTTGCAAATAGTTTTCGAAGCACTGAAACATGACTTTGAATAGAAGTATAGCGGATGCCAAACATAGGCAGCAATGCCACACATTTTAACAACAACCAATACACTCACACCATTTAAGGATTTTTAATAGTTTATTTTCTATAAATAAAACACATGTTCAAACGAATTTAATTTAAGAACTTGTTGTATTTCTTGTGAGCAAATGAAAAGATTTTTAATAAAATCAACTTTAAATTAACAACAAAAACAACTATACCCTACACTCTCACTGGCTGCTCTGCCGACGGTATTCATTTCATGCAACTTTTTTTGAACATTTTATTGCTGTATCACTTGAAACTTATTAATTAAGACATATCACCACCACTTTTCATAATTATATTATTGTAAAACGTGCAAAAATTAACGGAGAAAATTTAAGGCGCCCGCACTTTGCAAATTAAATGGAACTGAAGCGTAAGCTACACCTAGCAACTTGTTTGCCGATTTGATTGACCAGTGTTGCTACCCACTATACGCATCAATTTGGTGCTGCATTGATTGTAAAGAATGAAACGTTATTGTCTATTCGTCTATTTTTTTTTTTTTTTGTATTACTTACACTGATGGCATTTGGTTTTTGTGGAAATGTACTGAATCGAGACTTGAAATTACTTTTTAGAGGGATTCGCCCTCTTTTTATTCGTACTGTTTTTTTTTTATGGACACTAAAATGTTCTAAAATTTCCAAAAATTTGGAAAAATATACTATGTAAAACAAACACTCGGTCACACTATTTCTGGAAAGTATACCAACACAAAAAAAAAAACGTTTATAAATATATATAAATATGCAGTTGCGAAACGGTTTATTCGCTTTTTAACTGCATAACACAACATAATCGCATAGCTTTGTTTTTGTGAAAACTACGACTAAGCTAATGAACTGATTTTGATGAAATTTGGTTTGGAGATAGATTGAACCCTATGTAAGGTAACTAAAAACTTTTAGTTCCTTAAATGACCGGTTTTATGAAATTTGTTATGCGATCGCTTGAATCCTGAATAAAGAAACTTGTTTTGAGTGGAGCGGTGCCACGCCCCCTATAGGAAAATATGTTTACACTGCTAAACTAACGGACCGATTTTGATGAAATTTGGTAATAAAATATTTTTTGTTTAGTCACTTGTCAATGGTTAAATTTCAACAGCTGGGTGAACTCTAGCTCAATAAACTTTTCAGAGTCTCCGGATCAAATCCTTCAGGTCGGCAATCGTATCGATTTCTTCAACGTTTCATTTTAAATCTAATAAGTGCGAAAAAATTGTGCAGCAATATTCCTTTTGTATCATGTCAATCTGAGTAAATAAATATATGGATATATGTATACGATTAAATTTTTCATAAGACTCCCAACTTATTTAAAAATGGTCATAAATTCATTTTGCTTATTTGAAAATTCTAAAGAACATTCAAAGTGTTCTGAATGTATTAAAAATAAATTCATTCTACGTACGAATGTACTGACAAAAGTACAATTGTACTGAAAATGTCATCACTGATTTCATTGTGAAGAAAATTGACATTTGTAATACAACATGGTTTCTTACATATGTTTATGTACAGGTGTTACTTTCTGAACGGAACCATTGATATTTATGTATTTTCATTAAATTATTTGTAAAAAAAAAAAACATTCATCTGGCAACCATGGCAGCACTGCGAGTGAAGTCAAAAACTGAGAGAGCCTGTGGTCTGAATTGTCTCTGACTTTCGCATCTGAAATAGTAGCAAAGAAACTGTCTTGAGTTATTGTTGAGTTTCCGTGTTACGCGCTTGAAATAAATATTTCCCCTTGTTTTTTTATTATACTTCTTGTAATAAAATAAACTCGCACTGTCGGCTTTTTTTTTTGTACTCGAAAGACCGGAAGTGAATTTTCATTGATGACATACATAATAATTTTTTTAAAAACTGAAAAGTTGATTACGCGTCTATATGAAAAATCAATTGTGAATTGAGAATAAAAAAAAGTTTGCAACAAAAAGTAATTGAAATAAAATAAAAAGTATAACCGCAAAATATTAAACTGCTTGATAAGGTAATAAATGCATGAAAATTTAATTATTCATCGAATAAAAAAAAAAGTTCGCCACCTATTTAATAAAAATAATTGTCAACAGCTGAGGTTAATATATGTGTTAAATCTACTTCCTGTCAATATTACTGTCTGTCAAGCCTATCTATAGCTATCTATTTTGGTTTTTGGCCTCGGTATGCAATTCATTAGTGTCGATATTATGTGAGAAAGTATATAAAAAAAAAAAACAAAAGTAAAAATGTGTTGCGTGAAAGACAAGTGTGCCCACCCAGCAACAACAATGAAAGCAGACAGACAACGCCATCGATGTCAACGCAATATGTAAACCAAAAAAATTTATGAATGAACATAAAAGTTTCTCTCCCGCGCGACATACCCTTCTCATGAAATCATTCAATAAAACCGAACAACCGGCAATGAATGAACGCAAAATGAAAATGTTGAAACAAAAGTTCGAAAGGACTCTACCGACGAAGATAAATTGCTGTTAATTTTAATATCAATACATTTTCCTACATCTATGTATGTAACGAAAAATGGACTGTTGTGTTTTATTAAAGTCAGTGTATTTGTACGAGTATACATATAGGTATATATCTATCTATAAACGCCACTTCACCAAAAGGATATTTTATTTGGCTGTTTCTCTGGATCACCTGCTCAGCTTACACAAGTTTCCCTGCGTTTCATTTTTTCGCTTTGTTCCAAAACCAGTTGGATTTTTCTTTACAGAGTTACAAGGGATTTTTTTACATTTATTCTGTACAAGAAATAGCAGTGTTGCTGTTGTATCAAAAAAAATATATATTCAATCAAGTCTATTCTGTGAAAACTTGTATACCTATCACATATCTGTTAATACATATCTATTTATACATGATTACATATTTTAATTAATGTATGGATCATTTTAACAAAATGTAAATCTGATTCATCAAAGATTTCACACAACAAAAAGGAACTCCCGGCCAACATAAAAAATGTTTCTTCAAAACAGTGAATTTTTTTCTAAGAAAAAGAAAATGGAAACACCTCCTGACTTTTTTTTTTGTCAACAATATTAATATAGTCGAAGAAATAAAATTTTACATCTAACAAAAATCTTTCAATTACCAGCTTTTCCCGAAATTTTTCTATTCCTACAAGGCACCCGGCCTTAACATGCAATTCCAGGCTTCGCAGTGAACCTTTTTCTCGCTTCGTTTTCAAGTAGTCATGTTTTCCAAAAATAGTTTTCAAGTTATCGATACTTAAAAATCTGATTTTGATAGAATCATTAGAATAACGATTTCAGTGGCGCCGCAATTTAAGAATGGTTTTCAATAGAACAACTCAAAATAAATCGAAAATGTTTAAAAAGAAAAGTCGATAGCTTGCTTGGTTTTCAAAATCTCGATACTTAAACATTTGAAATTTAAGGATGGTTTTCAATAGAACAGCTTAAAAAAAATCGAAAATGTTAGATAAAAAAATCTATAGCTCGTTTGGTTTTCGAAATATCGATACTAAAAAATGTTTACATCCTATGGTATGTCCAACACCGGTTTTGCTAGCCACATTAATTATAAATAATAACTGCGGTCTTCCCCGCAGCTCGGGACTTAAAACTCTCAAAAATCTAACACCGGCTTCGCGGCGGCTTTCGGTTGCGGATCAATCTATAATATATTCAACACCTACTTTGCTATCGATTTTTTTTATATAACATTTTCGATTTATTTTGCTGTGTTTTATCGAAAAACATCGTCAAATCGTGGCACCTCGGATATCGTAATCTCCCCAAAAAAGTTTAGAATATAAGTTCAGAAAGTGGGAAGAAAATTGAAAATGTTATGTTCTATCTTGTGCAACAATATTTTGTATCGCAGGTGGGAGTGATGGACATATATATATGCAATGTCAGTTGATTTGCGACTGATTGCGAATATGACAAAGCTATAAGACTAAATACTGATTTTAATAAAACACATTTATTCTTGTACGAAAAAAGTAAAAGATCTTCAGCTGTTAGACACACTAGATTATATATAGATTTAAGAATGATTTCCAGAAATAAATTCCAGTGATAAAATATTTATTTCATTACAGCTAACTAAAAACATAAAAACAGTTTAAAATAAACAATGCAACACTGCCTCTCAAACTCACCACTCACCTTACATAAAAAATGAAATTTTAAGCAGAAAATATCCCAACGATGCACCTAAAAAAGCAACACTGTATATACGACGAAAGAGACAACGCTATTGCGGACAATACAAGCATTAGTTATGGATCCAACATGGCCGATAATACACGCGAAGTTCGAATCGAGGAGCAATTAAAAGTGAAAATTGGTATGTAAATTAGTGAAAATTGTCATTAAAAACGTGAAAAAGTTGAAAATAATAATGCGTGCTATGTGATGTATGTAAAAACTTGTTAGCAAAAGCTATTTTTGTATGCTAAAATTGTATTGGAATGCGTTGCGTTAGGTGCTAAAAGCTTCGTTCGTATCGCCCTATCTGTTCCAGCATTATGGGAAATGGAACACACTCGTTGCTTTCGCAGCAGTTAATTGCACCGAATTGCCTTTGATTTAAACATGCAGTTTTTTGTGCATTTGTTTTCGAGTGGAAAAAAGATAAAATTATAAGAAAATATGTAAATTTGAATGTAAGTCGTTTGCAGTTGCATTCAAATTTATCATTGAATATCGAATGCATTGGTGAAATAGCTGTCAGTGGCGTTGGTGTTGCTATCTCATTTTTACTTTCATTTGCTAAATGGTTCCTTTATGCTTTGGAATGAAATGAAATGGAAATTGTTAAAAAAAACATTGAATAAATTCCAACACAGAAGCAGTTAAGGTTGTTGGTGTTTGTTTTCGTTATTTTTGTTGTTATTGGGAAATGTTCCTTTATGAATGAATTTAATTTCGTGCAAAGAATTGGGTTGGTTTTTTAGGTGTTCGATTGAATGTTTCAAGTGTGTGTACGTGTGTTCCGTTGCATTGTTGGTGTTTGTTTCATGAATGGGATATGAAATTGGTAGAGGGCAGCAAGTTTAGATTTTAGTTCTGAAATTTTTAGTGACAGTAATTTTAAATTCGCTATCTTCAATTAAAAACAACACACATGCGAATAAAATAATCAAGAATTGGTGGGTTCGTGCGTTGATGGTAATCTAGAAAAGTTAATTATAATCAATATTGGTCTAAATTCAAGGAAACAACAAAATTCTAAATTCAGCTAAAGTTTTTAGCCCGAATTCCAATAACGCGTCGGCAGTGAGAGTAAGAAGACTGCTTTGAAACTGTTATTGTAGATGCTATTGAAAACCCAATACAGAGTTGGCAATGTGTTTGACTTTTTCTTGTTAATTTTAAAGAAAGTTACATTTTTTGTTCTTTAAAATTCAGCAATCAGTGTGTACTAAGAACCAGCTGATTTTGACAACTGCAACAGCATACGCGATATTGGGTTTTGTCTTTATTTTAGCAAAAGTCGATCTTTTTTCCTTAAACTAGTTTTGTTACGTAGTTTTTAATTTTAAGGAATAAAAAGTGTCGCTCGGATATAATTTAGAAGATGTAGCCCGTCGGTAGTTGCGGACATACCTATCTTTAAAAAATATAATATAATCTGCGATCCTCCTTAAGTGTTTTCCAAAATATGTGTGACATAAGAAAGATAATAAAATAAGCTACAATATTGAAGAATAATACTATGCAATCTGATCTTTAGTTTTACATATGTATACACTTGTACTCAAGTAATGAAGTCATTCGTATGCTACATAACATTTCTGTTAAAATTTATTTATTATTTTTTTTTTTTTTGATTCTTTTATTATTAGTTTTTATAATCCTGCTATTTAAGCATCAATTTACAGCAAAAAAAATCAAAATAAATGTCTTGGTTTTATACCGAAAAATGCAAAAACGTTAATAAAGGTGCTGTGAGCACCGTGTGAGTGTATGTATGAGAGACATTGCTCGATGTCTTATCTACTGCAAACAAATTGAATGATGTTTTATTAGCTTTCTTTGAGGTGATATTAATTTTTTTCAGTGTCCGTTCCATGTCTCATAAACTCTGTTTCAAATTTCAATGATCATTATCCGAAATGGAAAAAAAATTTATATCTACGCTAAACAATAAGCCGTCTACAAATTGGGACATTGTTTCGAATATGTAAATTCTCAAAAATTATTTTAATCATGTATCCGATATAACTTGCAATTTATTTAACTCGATTATATATATGTATGTACTAGCACCTTCCCAGGCTCTTAAAATTCAAACTGACACATATTTTCTAGAAAGCGAAAAAAGTAACGTACTTTACATTAAAATTTACCAAGTGTCCCTCAGTCGCATAATTATTTAGTTGTAAGTAAGCACAAGCCCTTGTAGGTAGCAATATTTATGAAAAAAGCAGCAGGCTACACATTTATTGCAAATCAGCTGAATCATAAAAAATCTTAGGCGTTAATTTCAAATTGCCTTAAACTTGAATCCTTTCTTTCGGGCAATTTTATATATATAAAAAAATGGCTGTATGTATAGAAAGGCAGAACCATCCGCTATAAGTGTGCCGTCCTGTTGCAAACTCTGCTATGTGCCTTAGAACAAAATTACACATAAATCGCAAAAAATTTTTCTGCAACTTAACCAAATGCATATCCTCAAAAAGTAAGTTTCATGATTTTAAAAACAAAGATATCTTGGCATGAAATAGGTATGAAGGTGGTTTTTCAGATATTTCTTATTTTAAATTATTTTCCATATTCCTCTTTAATGTTCCCGAAAGCAACTTTGTTTTTCTGAGGAGACCTCTTAAAATTCTGACTAAGCTTAAATTCGACCTTGTGGCGATTAACGGAATATGCATTGAAAATGTCATATTTTAAAAATTCCCTACATTTCTGGACAGGCATAATGTACATACATCATTTCTATGTAACTTCAGTTGCGTGAAGAACACATTAAAAATTAAATTACATAGTTAGATTCACAGTGCATTCGATTTGTGGAAGTTATTAAGTAACATTGACATCAAAACTTTTTCTTGGCCAAGTATTCTATTCTATTGGGCAAATTGACTTACTATTTAAATATTATCAAATATAATCTTACGGAAAAAAATTTGAGCTAGATAACTGCATAGTATATATGTAATATAGATAGTTGATAAGCCATTCACACCTGCTTTCTCTCCGTTTTCATATCAATTATTTTACCTTGATTATTTTTTTTTATCTGTTACTTATTAATATATTATTTTCGTCCCATTTTTTTCACATGCTTCAGTATTTTTTTTTATTTACTTCTATAAATTTTTCAATTCAATGAACAATTTAATTTTTACGTTTTTTCATCATATAATCGAAGTTTTTATTTCATTTTTTTACACTCTTCCTCTTCTACTTCTTTCAGTATAACAACGCATAAATTTATGCAAAATCAGCAGCTTTTGGTTTCCGTTTCCCATCATATGAATTTCTAAGCATGTCGACTTTTGCTTTTTTTTTGGTTCACTCCTCTTTTTCCTTTCATTGCGCTGACTGCATTTGCTGTTGTTGTTGCTGCTGTTATGTCTGACTAAGCAGGCTAATGTGCAGCTTAAGAGCAACTCGTCGTGTTTACTCTTCCTCTAGTGTTCCTCGTTTTTTTATTCTGTCCAAGTGCATGTTTTTACCTTTGATTATTTTTCGCTCCCTTTCTCATATTTCAAGAATGTATGCTCCTTTCTTATTTATTTTTCTTCTACCTTAATAAAGATGTTTCCATTTTTATTTATTTATTTAACGTTATTTTTTCATATTTATTAATGCAAATGGTATCAACTTTGTTGCATAAATTTTTCTTTTGAATGCACATCTAATACTTTCGTTGCAAATTTGTTTACTGTACGATATAAGAAGCACGAAAACTGACATTGCTTATTTTTCTCAAAGTTCTAGTTCTCAACTTAGTTCTTACACGTTAAGTTTCTTTAGAAAATATAAGGTAAAGCTGAACTTCTCGAATTTTCAGTACTCACTAACATATTTGTAAGTTTGATTCAGTATGTACATATGTATGTATATTGATGTTGCTAGTTCATAGGTAGTTAATGGGAGTCAGTTTTATAAGCTGACTTACATATTTAAAAAATTGAGGTAGCGAGAGACTCTGTTTTATGAGCTGATTTAAATATTTAACATTTTAAGTTTATTAAAAATACTAAAGTCAAAGCTTGGAGAGATTACTATAGGGGTTGTGTCAATGTTAATAACATTTTATGATAAACAGACAGTCAATCTTGATGACATCACTCTAAAGCCAACAGATTAAGCTTGCATGTGCTCCTCCTGGAAAGATATGGCTCTTATAGTTATGGAGAATAAAGTATTCGTATAATAAGACTTACACCAAATTTAAAATCATGTTACTTTTACTTCTCTAACTCTTAGGAAATATTCTCAACGACCCATTAACGTTTTTAAAAATATAGTCGACAGTGTGTAAAGGACCAGTGAAGTTAAAAATTTACTTTGAATATTATATTTTTTTTTGTTAATGATTTACACGGAATGTATTGCTGAAATCAAAAAATATATGTACTTACCCTTAAATTGTAGAGGAGATAGAAAGAACAATTTTTGGTGCCACAATAACTCAGGTGAATGTTTGGCAAAGCTTTTACAAACATTTGTTTTATTTATGTTTTTTAATTTTTTAAAAATTTTCAGTAGAAATATCTTTCAAAAATTCCATAAATAAGGTATTTCAATTTTGATAGATTTTTTTACTGTTGTTTTTTAGCAAATTAAAAAAATTGATAATTTCAAAATATGAGTATTGGTAATTTTTAAGAGTTTGAATTAAGATATCATTTACTCTATAGAAAATAAGAACTTGAAAACATATTACATATTTTGAAAGACTGTTTACTATTATTAGACGTTCCCATAATTTTTTTATTAATTTTTATAGACATAGCAAATATTTTAAAAAATACTTTTTTTGATAAAATTAGAGACCAAGATTTTGTAAATTAGTTTGTTTGAATGTTTGAATTTTTTTTTAAATGTCGAAATATGTAATTTGAATACATATAACTTTTAAAAAATGAAATATTGGGAACTTGTTTGTATAGTGGATATTTACAGAGATAAAAAATATTTTAAAAATCTGAGTACACTAGTTAACAAGGTAGGTGTGGAACTTAAATTCGTTCATTAGAGTTCTTAATACTTTGATGACAATTTCATTAAATGTATTATCAAGCTATATTTTTTTTTTAACATTTGTGGGCAGCGATGCGTCGTTATTTTGTTAATTTTCGTTAAAATGGTAACTTAGATTCTCCAATAATAGGCGCAATATCTCATAAAGATTCTGCTGTGTCCATTCCAATCATTAATACAAAATGGCGGGAACTAAAGTTTAATGCCGGATCCGAACTACAACTACTACTCTCGATGCGTTTGCCAATGACTTGCGAAACAGAAAGCCATTAATAAAAACATTTTTCATTTAGCGTGGGATTCAAACCGTGACTTCCTGCGTAAGAGGTTGACACGCTAACCACTGGGCTGCCCAATAAACAATTTTAGATCGAATCATTTTAAAGCTGATATTTTTATGCTTAAAGTCTATATACATATCAGGGTTTTCCCCGATAACTTTATAAAAGTCCAAACTTTATTGTTAACTTAAACAATCCTAAATACAATACTCACTATTACATTTTATATTGGCCATCTCTAAAACGCTGTCCTTTCAGAAAGATCAAATATAACTAATGCTTCATAGTTATTATTTAGTTAAAACCCATATCATATACATAATACTTCAATTTTTAATTCATATACCTTTTTTTTCAATTCGATTGTCTCTTTAACCTTAACATATTAAATTTCAATAGAACAAAACCTGATTCATTGCGGTTAGTCATCAAGTCTGTGAAAAATCAAACTTCTTTATATTCAGTATTTGTCATCAGATTTAAATCAAATTACCAGAACAATCATCTGCATCACAATATTTACGCATTTTAAGATGAAGATCAAGCCGCACACTTGACTTTCAAGCGATAGCTAGGTGATGGTGACATTTTGATGCAGCATTGCGAGTAGGATTTACGATTAGATTTAAAAGTAAAAAAGAGAAGAAATATTGTCAACAAATATTGCTGATGTGTTGTAGGTTTTTTCTTGTTATTTTTCTTTACAGCATAAGCAATAAGTTTTGCAGCTGTTGTTGTTAATGTTGCAGCAGCAGCAACAACAAAAATAAATAATTTCGCTAAAAAAGGCAATTAATTAAACGCTAGAAAACCACATGTTGCCGCTTTAGTTACTTGGATGAAGGCAGGCTTAAACGTTTCGAACATTATAATTGTTGTTGCTGCTGTTCCTATTATTATTGTTGTTGGCGTCATTAGAACTGGTTTGAGTTCAATTCGTAGTACAAGAAGTTTTTGAGTTTGTTTTCATCCGAACTGAACCTACATTAATTAGTTAAATTGTGTTTTATTTCTTATGATATTGTCTTTAAAAAATGTTTTTAGCATTGTTGTTGTTGTTGTTTTGTAATTTGTTGCTTCCATGTTACTGTGCTGCTGTTGCTTGTAAGTTATGTTAAATGTTGCCAATAGCAATGTGTGTATTTGTAATTAGTGTTAAATACGTATTATATGATACTTTTAAGGGGAGTCATTGGTATGAAAGTGTATTTAATTCAAAGCATTGGAAAGAAGTTCTTAGTTCGGAATCACAGGTCTTCTCAATGAGTCCAGATCCGAACTTAAGTGAAAATAAAATCTGAATATGTATTTTTTGGGCTTTCAATAAAATATTCATGTTTCCCCAAGAATATCGGTTTTAAACTAAACCTTTTTTTTTCATTAAAAACTATAATCCAAATTAATTGAAAACTATTTTTTGTTCGCAACAAACGTTATATTGTTTTCTTTAAATTTCTATACGTTTAAATATATGGCAAGTTGTTTAGTACTAAATGTAACAATTATCTCCCCTTAATTTAATTTAATATATTTTTACACGTTTTGTTTGAGGCATAGTCAAAATAACGAGTATCATCCATCTATCCATACTTAAAACGAGTTAAATAAGCAAAGAACTTTCATGTTTTAATGCTCTAGCATGGTGTTCTATGCAATCATTTAACCCAGGGGATCAAGTCCCCACTCGGTTGTTCGGACGCCGCATCGCACCACAGATTCATATGCGTGCTGCGCACTTTGAAGTGTTGAAGAGGTTGTTGTTCAGCCATGTTTGACCTTTGCTGCTTCAGGGCTTGATATTCCTTATAATATGGTTATTGTGTTTTACTTGTTGCTGGTGCTCCTTGTTGCTGTTCGGTCTCACTTCAAGTGAATTTTTAATTCATTTATGAACTTGGTTTTTATTTCTTTTTTTTTTTTACATTGAGAAGGTTACGCATTACAAATTAATGGAAACTTGTAATGTTTTGCTTGTTTTTTTATGTTTGGACACGCTAGGGAAATTAATTTAATATTTTTTACTATTATTTTGAGTACCTTCTTGTGCTGTAATTGAAAGCTTAAAGACCCTATGGTACTCTTTAACGTAATTAAGGTGTTTAAAAACTTGTTGTCGTTCCCCAAACAAAAACAAAAAAATTGAAGATGACATGTTTTTGTTTTGTTTTTTCTTTCCACCACTTAAATTTTTGGTTCACCGCATTCTTGTTTCTTTGGTCTGCTGAGTTTTACTTACCTATACGGGTCATCATAATCAAGAATAAACCTTCAACTGCTGCTAAAGTTTTTATTACTAACAGGGAAACATCAGTTTGTGATATTGATGAACATCGGATATGTCTAAGAAAATTAAATTCTAAGGTTATAAGTTCGTTATTATCTACCTAAACTTTGGGGGGTATGACCCCGATTTTTAGGTTTATTTTATTTTATTTTTTTGTAAGAAATGTTCAAATTCGGTATCATACGAAAGATAATTTTAATCGATTCGATACCCATATGGATGTAGAATGTGGCCTCTGCATAACTTTTCCAACGTACATTATCAATAGCAAGTGCCTTCAATTCTCTTCAACATTTCCCCAATTCACGTATTTCTTGTTCTAGCGATCGTATCCACGATGATTTGGGAAATTGTGTAGCAGAGCACTGTTGGTTAATCAAGTTTCACAGCCGTATAGCTTCGTTGTCGATGACAGGGGAACGAAGACTACCAGACATTACGAACTGAGCGAAGCTGCATTTTGCTTTATTGATTCTAGCGTGGATGTCCTTATTTACGGCCATCAGGTGTTATGACCCTGTCTCAATGAATAAAGTTATGCACTTCGTTGGACTCGGCTATCATAAAACTACTGCTGACACTTTTTGTTTTTTGTTTTATTAATGTTGTTTTTCAGACCTACTTCTTCCGCAGAAGATCTGACGAAAATGACAGTTCTCTTGCATGTTGGGCTGCTTGGTGAGCCTTGATGAGGTAAGTGATCTTAGGTTCGTTTGCTCAATACATCCCAGAAGCAATTCCATTCGATGCTTTCAAAAGCTGTGTTGTACTGTACTGTGAAAGTTTAATATAACGAAGCCTGCCACTCATTTATTTGCTCCACGACAATGCGAAAGATATTTATTTGATCACGATCTGTTCGGGCGAAAACCTTCTTGTTGTTTCCGGATAAGTGGTTCCATTTTTTCGCTGACTCTCTGGGAGTAGGATTTTCGTTAAGATCTTGAATGGAATTGACAGTATCATGATGCCCCTGCAATTTCGGCATAGCAATAACTCACCTTTTTTGAGATTTTTCCACCAAGGTTCGTTTGAAATAGTCTTAAGTATTCGTTCTTACTTCCGAATTTTGAACAGGACAGAATATAGAATTCCAACACTGAACTCCGGGTAGTTTTGAACACTTCTGCATACATACGACTTGCGTCCGCTGCTTTGTTGTTTTTAAAGAGACTTTATAGCCTTTGTTATGTACGTTAACGAGGACAGTCGCTGTGGTCTTCGCTCAGGAAGAGTCGTATGATACAGGTGAAGGTGGTCAGTTGATGGCCTCCGAAAAATATTTTTCTTACGCAGTAGCTGGTAATCGGTAGTTTTTAATCTGTGTAATTATTTCATAAATAGTGCGAATGTCTCGTATTCCTGCGACTTATTGAACTTTCGACGCGAAGTCGTATATTTCTCGTTTGTTCATTCTGCATGAGGTCTTAACTCTATTAGAGAGTTATATATCTGTGTAGCATCTTGCCACTGGTATTTTCTTCGCGCTTTATCTTTCGCGTGCTTTGTATCTCTCTTTTTATCTACGACATTCCAGGCAGCGCCATTCATCCAGGGTTTTTTGTTCCGTGTTTTGCTGTTTAAGTGAAGACTTGATGTTCAGCCGTTCTTTTTTGGAAGTAAACCTCAGAATAAAGCGATCAAAGATGTCACTATAGCTAATAAATCGAAGATGGTTCGCCACATCGGAATTCGGGAAGAAAGGAAACAAGGATATCCTAGGGGTTACCAATAACATGATCCGCTTTCTGACGAGAGTCAGACATTGTACGATAGGCACATTAGCTGGAAAAGTTGGTATACCCCATCGGGGCTATTGAATCTGTGCAGCATCTCGTATGCAAATGCGCTTCAAAGCAAACGTCACTGCTAACTCGGTATTAGGACGTTTGATAACCTATCTATGGTGGCAAATGCATCATTAGAGGAGCTTGCCAGAGTCATTCAATATACAGGTGGTTTCGATTATGTCAGAAAAAATATGATGACAGTAGACTTTGAAGACCTCTAACTGTGTTCTTGCTTTTTAATCGCTACCTGCCTAACCCAGCTCATCCTTAACTTACAAAAGTTATATAAAAAAAATTCTATAAACTATAAAAATCATTTTGGATCTAAAATATAAGCTACGTAATATTGCCAATGACAGAATAACAAAAAAACATTTACTTAAAATTTGAAACATTAAAATGCGAAAACGGAAACTGAGATTATTTTTTTGATGTGCAGAGCGGATGAGATTTACTACTGCTGTCGGTCGGACAGACGTGCGATCGAACGTTTAGTCATATGTTCGCACTGGCGGTCGACGACATCGCTGTTGCTCCCTTCCTTAGTGTGCTGCCTGCCTGCCGATCTGATGTTTATATTTATTCTTGTTTTTTAATACAAACATCTCACTATACGCGTACGCTATCTCTTATTCTGAGCTGCAATTTCATGGAAATATCTACAAGTCAGACATCTGCGCAGTGTGTAGATTTCTTTACTGTTGCTGTTCTTGTCATGTTGCCATACACAAACTCTCAGTCACACCGGTTGCCCGCCCCATTTGTCGGTTAGCAACGAAGATGCCACGAAATAAATTTAAAAAAATTGCAAAAGGAAACATAACACGTACCGCGTTGTTATTGCGTCCGGGAGGGTCGAATACGTCATTATAAGAAAATAAATGAGTTAAAGCGTGCGTCTGATATTTAAAGATTACAACAAAGTAGCTACAAAAACTACTGAACGATGATATGACGTTAAGAAATCTCGATAACCCTTTTTTTAGAAACACATATTTATATTCATTATTTTATAACAAAATCTTTAAAACGCAATTTTATGTCTTAATGTTAGAAGAAATAGAACAAGCTTAAGTTGACTCAAAAATGTTCTTTGAATAAATTGTATGTATTCATTCCCTAATCTTGTATGGGTATATTGCCTATGTTGTAGAACTTGAAAAACAAGTTGCATTTGCAGTTGCTTACGCAAGAGGTAAACTTCAGTTTCAATACAAAATTCTCTTCTCACCTCAACGTTGTTGTTTACTTCTACGATGCTTGTTTTCTTTTCCTTTATGCAGAAGATAAGTTGTAGAACGTGAGCTAAGATCGATTTCCTGTCTGATTATGTCTCGTAACTGGCCTCTATGGTTGGGGCAAATAGGCTTTTCTCTGTCTTACTTACACTTGGTAGCACTCTGTTGCATTTGAAGTTGAACGCGTAAATTTGTTATTAAAGTTAATTTTTATATTTCTACTGCTATTTTTTTAAGCCTATAGAAATTTATGAGTATCCTGTATTTCAACATTTGTTTCATTTTCTGCTGGGCCACATACAATGTTATATATTGACTGTACATTTATAAAATGCAATTTTGTTATAGATGCTATATATTTGAGATATACCTACCTATGTAAATAAAAATAAATTGAGTTTCTGCTGATTTGTCTTTAATTTTTATATGTATTATACATACTTTAAACAAATGTTGCGTCCTATAAGTTCAATAAAATTTTGCCCTTAATGGTGAGGCCATGCGCATTTGCGTAAATTCGCCCAATTTTCGTCTTAAAAAATTTCCACCAAATACAGATTTAATTACCAAATTTATTGCAAAATTCAATTTTCGTTAACTCTTTATGGAAACCCCTTACACTCCTATTCCCTTAAAAATCTGAAAAAATGTTGGTGTAATCAAAGCCCTAAGGAATCCAAATGTGCAGCATGGTTCACCGGCTTATGAGATACACTGGAACGATCATTGAATATTCGCGTTGAATATTATACATAAGTTTTACCTGCGTAACGCCATGAAATACGTTAGTTTCTATTTGTCGGAAATGCCAAAATTCTAACTTTACAGGATAGAAAACTTAAAGTTTAAACCCTAGACTTACTGGATTCTTTGCAGTTTGTGGAAAACTTACACATGTATCCAATATAGCTAAGAAGGCCAATAGCATTAGTAGATAAGCTCTACTATTATCACCTGTACTCAGTAATAAATTGGAGCGAACGTGATAAGATTTGCGGAACTGCAATAGATGGCAGTTGTAAGCACTGGAGAGTAATTGAGCTGGTTTTGACAAGTTGGCGTATTACTTTTTATATAATTCAAATTTTTAAAAATCCTATTAAGTGATCTTATGATGAAAAGTTGGAATAGGATCGTCTGATGTTATGAAAAAGTGATTTAGAAAATGGATAAGCTGGGACCATCGCTACTATTGTTGAAGTAAAAATCATTCAAATTATTTAAATAAATTTACCCAAACTTGGCAAGCCAGCAAACGAGCAGAAGTTATATTAAAGATCAATTTAAGAAGATGTAATTAGATCTACTTATTTGTACTTAAGGAACAAGAAGGCACAAATTGATTTCAACGATAAAATTAATTTATTAAATACCAAACATTCAAATTAATATGCACATTGTTATCCAAGAGAGGTAGCATTGATAGCTTATCCAATGGACAAAGTTCCAAAAAAATATCTCTATAACTATATAAGATATGGGTGCTTGAAAATAAAAAGGATCTTAAAAACGATTTGTATACTTTTAAATTAGCTGTTAAATACCAAGTATTACGTTCTTTTTCGATGCATTTTTTTAATACTATTCCATAGTCAAAACTAATTTTTTTTAATTTAATTATATGATAATTGCCAAAAACAATTAATATATTAAAAACTCAATTTTGTTTTCAAAAATGACGACCAATTATTTGTGCATAAAAATCGAGCAAAATTCCGGCTTAACCAGCCATATAACAGCATTCTTATATAAAAACTGACCAAGTTCATCGAAAAAGATTAGTTCAGCTTAAAGACATTTTTGGCTTCTTCACACTTCATGGATTTGAGAAGAATTTTCGATACATCAATCAGTCAGCACTTCCTCTAAAACCACAAAATGGTCATAAAATAAAAGTAAACTAAATTCAGTTTGGAAATAAGTGGTTACCTCAAACATTTATTTGTAGAAATATGTCAAAAATTATTAAATGGAAGAAAAATTCAGTGGTGGTTTGATTTGGATTTTATTCTCCTATTCGCTAATTCCTGTTTTGTGTTATTTTCAAAGACTATTGTTTTTGTTTCCCAAAAGAATGATCAAGTATTTTATAATTCTAAATTCTCTAAACCTAATGACTCTTTTATTAATTACTTGTTCTCTTTCAAATTTGATGTATAAATAAATAAAGAAGTTGAAAAATTATTAACTATCCCATCATATTGCCTTAAACGAATTTTTGATATTTTATACCTGAACTAAAATTTATATTGCCTAAAGTTACGCTAAAATATTATTTTCTTAAATGAATCTGTTTCAATAGTTCTTTCTTCTCCATTTAAATGCAGTTCAGAATAAAGAAATTGATGCACCTCTGGCATTTTTCAACAAAATTTTTTTATTTCTTAAACACTATGCATCTTCGTCAGTTACAAATTAACTCAACAAAAGTATAACATAAGCAACCTACTTTTTACTACATGAAAAGATGATTTCAACCTGCTTCAACAGACCAAAAAATTGTGATTCTACTTTTACTTGCGTTTAATACATTTTTTTTTTTTTGATCAGCTCTGTTAATTTGGGCCTTCAAAATTGAACATTAAACTACATACCATAAACCGTAAATGGATAGGCTTCAATTATAAATCTATTAACCTTCAATTACCTTTCGCAAGTCGCGTAGTCATTGACTTAGCTTTTTGTTTTAGGCTGTAACAATGCAATTGTTTATTTTCTTAATTTTTTTTGGAAATGTAGTTAAGTAACAACAATTTTGTCATTCGAGTTAAATTGTTTTTGTTTCCTTTTTTGTCAGCTGATTTCCTAATGCGCGTATTTCAATGTAACCCAAGTACTGCATTAATTGGCTTTGAGTAAAAGTTTTTGAACGCTCAGTTCAATGTCTACTTTTAATTATATACATAGTTGCATTGCAAAAAAAAAGTTATGATTACTATAATAAAATTATTAGGGTCCTAATTTATTACAATTTTCTTTAAAAACAAAAAATTAAGTTTTTGTGAACATTGCAAAGAAGTTAGCCTTAAAGATAGAGAAATAAATGTAACACAAAATATAACAAAAGGTTATAACTATAATTATTTAATTGAGTGCCAAATGAACAATAAATTCAAAATTATTAACGCATCCTGTGAAATCAATCAAACTGAACTTCAAAAATGCAGGTTTGCATACTTTTTTTCTTTCTTATACTCTTTTCTGTTTGTGCAGCGGATTTCAAAAAAAAAAAAGTTTTGGGTCCTCAATATCAGATTTTGCTAACTTGTAATCTCTTATATGGTATACATTCTATATTTGCAAAGGTAACAATTGTTTAAAAGATCATTTATAATTTTTACTCGCAATAGGCAAAGCCTATAATCCTAGTCTAGTAGTCTTATTACTCTATACGTCAGGATTTTAAGATGTTTAACACATAAGGGTTTTATTTAAATTTTCTCATGATTTGTTAATTATACAGCGGCGAGCATAACCAAGATTCTGTAAAAATTTCAATACTTAACCAAATTATACGAAACTTTCAGTAATTATTTATCAAAGAAAATGCAAAATGAAACATTTCAAAACAAAATTTTTTTTTTAATTAAACAAGTAATTGTAAGGATATCCATATTTGCTCAGATTTGCACGTTTCGCTAATCGCATTAAAAGCTGCAATTGCTCAGTATTTAGTCCATATTCCTTTATTTTTTATGACGGTTATAATGCGATTAGGCATATTTCTACAAGCTTTTCAATAATTTCGCTAGGTATTTTTTATTTTTTTTTTCATTTAGCTTGGACGCGACACCACAGCTTGTTTAGGTTTTCAGATGCTATCTCGTATTTCCCCAATCGTCTTTTGATTATTGCACGCACTTTCTCATTTCGATTGAGATTGCCCAGGCCAGTTTATTACTCTAGAGGCAACCATTCATGTGCTTCATGTCACCATCTTTTTGAAACACTACTTCATCTTTAGGGAAAGCAATTATAAATAATTCCTAAAAGTTTCGTTTAATTTGGTTAAATATTAAAATTTTTACAGAATTCGACATGCGGCAAAGACAATCATTTGCTCAGTTATGCTCGCCACTGTATACAACTTCATATATAAATTCAATTGGTTTAATACAAGATATCAATTTTTTGTTACGTAAACATAATTATTAATAAACTTCCTTATTCATTTATGGTAAAAGAAATAAACAAACGATTTTAGGAGATCTTTTTTTTTTAAATTCACGTAATTGATTGATACATCCTCTAAATTCACGATGGCGTAGGGGAGCGACAACAGCTTCACGCTCCTGAATACGCTTTCTTTCGTTCAAGAATAATTAAAAATAAAATCGAAAGGGAAGCACTTTGAAAAAAACTCAATCGGATAATATTTTTGAGCCTTGAAATAACATAATTCTTTTATATTATTATCAGGAAACTTGGGAAAAACCAGTTTTACTTATTTTTTTTTTTTGACTGTAACTTGAGAGCACTTCACACAAATGTAAATTAATTGTTTTTATTTTCTATCATTTATTAATAATATTAATTAAACAATGTTATATATGAATTTCGTTTTCGGCCAGTTTTATTTTATTTGTAGCTTCCGCTTTTCTTCAATATACATATTTCCAAGAACTTTCTTGCGATTCTTTTTTTGGTTAATAATAATTTTCCAACCTACTTTATTTATTTCTTTGAGTATACCGATTAAAACATTTTCAATGAATTCCAATCGCTAAAGCAATAAAAAAATACATAAATAAATAAACAATAATCGCTGCCAGATTCGTAGAAAGCAACGTGAGGCTAAAACAAGTCGCTGTACGACGACGTCACTCGTATGGTAATTTTTATCTATTCATAAACGAGTGGAATTTCTCGGCACATGGCTGGGCCTTAGCGGCATCTCTCACCGTACTTACCCATTTAGCAAATTAGTCAGTCATTCGTCTCATTTGCTTTGTTGACTACCAACTAACGTACCTCAGTTCTCAGCACACTTGATGTTTCAGTGGCATTGATGACGCCCACTTAATTTCATTTGTTTTTATAATTTTAAATTATTTTTACCCCACGTTTAAAGCAAAGCATTTTTTTATTAAGAACAACAAAAGAAACTGTTACCCAACTCATTCACTGAAAAAAAATAAAAGAAATTATTTGCGTAAATTCATCACTGATAAGTCACCCATACATTGGCATGCAAATTAAAATTGTATTCATTCAAATACCTGTGTGAATTTTTGTGTCTGCGTGTGTATGCGTTTGCCTTAACTTTTCATTCATGGACAATTGACATTTCATTGATAATGTGGGGTTTTGCCATTGATACCGAGACGAACAGTCGTCGTCGCAGACGTAAAAGTAAAACAACAACAGCTCTGCTCCTACATCAACAACAACAAAAAAACTATTGGCGTTTTGATTGTGGCTCATTTCCGTTTAGTTGATTGTATTTGCTTGCGCTACCAGGCCCAGTGCCATAAATATCAGCTTTTGAACTCGTATTTTGTCTTTTATTGTGTCTTATCTGAATTTGTTGCAGCAAAAAAGTGCTGAGTTGCGGGTACATGCAAAAAAACGCTCCTCAATCTTATCTGGAAATGTTAGAAGCTATTTGTTATTACATTGGTTAACATTTTTCTTCTTTTTTGGAACAAACAAATGACAATGCCTTAAATTCTTTGTTGATTTTATAATTCTCACTATGGTTAAGTGAAATATTATTTACATTGGAAAACAACATAGTTCATAACATGTAAAAGAGTTTTGCAGTTAGCTCTTTCCAGAACTAATTAGTTCAGTACTATTCCAAGTGTCCGACATATTAAAGCGAATTTTTATTTTTGCTGGAATTTTTATTTTTCTGAATATTCTATCTTCATAGGGCCACAAAATTTTTTTAAATAATGGACATTATATTTTTTCATAAAAGCTTGCATTCGTGTTATATTTCAAACTAAATGATCCAAGCTATTGCGCAAAATATTAATATTTTTATTACTCGTAGTATATAACTTACACATATAGTATGTGAACTAGTGTAATCTGAATATTTGCGCACACACATATCTATTTATGTATATCTGAAAACACATGCAGGAGTATGCTACAAATTCCAGGTGTTGTGAGTAAGATTTAATAAAGCACTACGAAAAGTAGCTGTGTCAGCGCTGCCACCTTCTGACCGGAAATCGCAATTCCGGTTTCGTGTTTTCTTCTTATTCGTTAGTTAACAGTCGTGTTTTCTATTTAGTTTTTGCAATTGATCTGATTGAATTGAACTATTTTTTTTTAAGCTTATGGCATTTTTTTAATAAATTTAATTTTTTTGCTTCCTTACAGGAGAGGCAAAAAATCTAAGCAGCCGCAATGCCGCCAACACCAGCTGCAGCACACAGGGCACACGAGATGTCTACTGCACTATCGCGCTGGATCAGGAAGAGATTTGTCGCACACCTACCATAGAACGCACACTGTCACCCTTCTTTGGCGAAGAGTATCAGTTTAAAATACCACGCAGATTTCGTTACCTTTCAGTGTATGTGTGGGATCGCGATCGACACCTGAAGCAGGATAAACCGATCGGGAAAATTGCAATCAAGCGTGAGGAATTGCATATGTATAATCATAAAGATCACTGGTTTTCATTGCGACCTGTGGATTCAGATTCAGAGGTGCAGGGTATGGCCCATATTGAGGTGCAATTTGAGGAGCAACAACATTTGCACGACCAATGCATAAATCTTATACGACCTGGTGGCGAATATGATCATGAGATTATGATTGATGAAATTGCACATCAGCAACAGGCTCACCAAAATGACTACAAGGAGAATAGCGAACTTAGTAACATACAGCGTGGTTCTTTGAAAGGTCGTAGTCTGTTTGGTACACACAGCGCGCACTCTGGTGGCAGTTCCACTACAAATTGGAAGTCCACTGATAGAAGCAAAATTGCACGTGTTTCAATACGTGTAATTGAATGTGTCGACTTGTCGAAAAAGAATGGCACATGTGATCCCTATGTCGTGTTTACCGCCTATTATTCGAACAAGCGACAGATTTCAAAACGCACAAAGGCGCGTAAGAAAACCGTTAATCCAGAATTCGATGAACTATTGCATTTTGATTTAACCATTGATGCAGATTCATCTATATCTTCCACGAAATCTACACACGACTCCACCGGAAGTACTACCGCAAACAAAGCCTACACGATTTACCCGCTGGGCGGTGCTGACCTTTGTGAAATCGCGGTGACATTGTGGCATGATGCGCCCGGTATGGCAGACAAGGTATTTTTGGGCGAAATAAAAATTCCCATGCGCAATAAACAACAACAAAGCGCCGTACAGCAGTCCGCCTGGTACTTTTTGCAGCCGCGTTCACTTAGTTCTTCATCACGCTCATTGGCAGCAACGCCACGTTCGTGTGCTACACCACCTGGTACACGGCTCAGCTGTGATAGTACGATTGGATCTCTACGTTTAAAACTTTTATATACCGCCGATCATGTTTTTCCGCTCGCTACATATGATGACCTTATGAACCTGCTGTTGGAATCTGTTGACCAACGTCCTATTACACTCTCAGCCGTGTCCATTTTGGGCGAAATGGTATCCTGTAAAACTGATGTTGCCCAACCACTAGTGCGACTTTTTACGCACACAAATCGTATTGCGCCCATTATCAAAGCTCTTGCCGATCATGAAATATCAAATCTTACTGATGCAACCACCATTTTTCGTGGAAACACGTTGGTATCTAAAATGATGGACGAAGCGATGCGCTTATCTGGTCTTCATTATTTACATCAAACATTGCGTCCAGTGTTGGCACAAATACTATCGGAGAAAAAACCTTGTGAAATTGATCCCTCCAAAGTAAAAGATCGTTCAGCAGTCGATACAAATTTACACCATTTGCAGGACTATGTGGAGCGCGTATTTGATGCGATCACAAAAAGTGCAGTACGTTGTCCTAAGGTGCTTTGTCAAATATTTCATGACCTACGAGAATGCGCCGGGCGACATTTTCCAAGGAATCGTGAGGTGCGCTATTCGGTAGTGTCGGGCTTTATATTTTTAAGATTTTTTGCTCCTGCTATATTGGGTCCAAAGCTTTTTGATTTAACAACTGAACCATTGGTAAGTAACTGAAATAGTTAAATCAACTAAATAAGTTCGTGGAAAGATTACTAAAATAACGCATGTGCTTTGTTGTTGATTCCGCGTGGAAAAAAATAAGTGTGGAAAGAAATATCTGACGAAATATTTATTTTAATCATGAATCATAAAAAATGTACGCTTCCGCAGCGAATTAAGTTCAAAAACTTGTCGCCAATTTAAATATAACAATTTTCCATAAGAAACCAAAATGGAATCGTCGCGGAACGGAATCAATAAAAATGTCCAATGTGTCTATTAATCGCATCGAAAACACAAATTTCAGTCCATATTTAATCGTTGATTGGTTTTTTATTCTTTTAAAGGACTCTCAAACAAATCGTACATTAACTTTGATTTCTAAAACGATTCAATCGCTGGGAAATCTTGTTAGTTCACGCTCCTCCCAACAACCTTGTAAGGAAGAATATACGGGTCAGTTGTACAAGAAATTCTGCACTGAAAAGCATGTTAAGGCTGTCAAGCATTTTCTCGAAGTCATTTCCACACCAGGCGATGATCCACGTCTTGTACAAACAGAATCAGCAAATCTGTTACAATCGTACAATTTAGTTGAGGCAGTATTATTAAAGGAAGGGTAAGTAATTGTTTACAAATTAATAAAGAAATAAATTTGTTTGGTTCAAAAAATTCATTACCTTATGCGTATTTTTATCTCTCCTTACTTTGTGCTGCTTATTTTCGCAAATTTGCTTATATGTAACACATAATAAATCTAAACAATATTGTTACAAACACGCAGCGAAGGGTAAGGATCTAAATTGCTAAATTTTTAATTCATTTTAATTAGTATTGAATTTCAAGTAGTATATCTCATAAAAATAATTGAATATTACGTTAAATTTTTGTAATTATTTTGACTACCTGCAAACTCAATAGCATGATGACCAAGTATCCGCAAGGTCGTAAACGATTTGGCCGTCGACCCTTCAAGCAACGCTACTTTCGTCTGACCACACATTCGCTGAGCTATGCTAAAACAAAAGGCAAACAACCCATCTGTGATATACCATTGTCGGAAATTGAGCGGGTCGAGCAGCTCAATGAGAAGAGCTTTAAGATGCAAAACTGTTTTAAGGTAAGTTATTTGCAATGAATAAGGTTATTTGCTGATAAAATCTAATCCGCCTACTGAAGATGTTCTCATTTGATTATGGAATTTTGCAAAAATTAAGGAAATAATTTGAGAGCACATAATTCTTAAGTTAAATTAAGTAGGCTAGATTATTATTAGAATTCCATTTGGAAGGACCAGAAGATTGTGCCCCTTTGACGGTATTAAATAATTTCCAAGCATAAGGATATTGTTTCAGCTTATCTATTTTCAGATTTAGTTTTATAACAGCTTCAAAAACTTCAAACTTGATTAGAGACTATTGAAAGCTATTTTTTTCGACAGCGACCATTAAACGAACGATTTTAGATTGCACATTATTTCACCATTGTTTAAATAGAAAAGAAATTCGGAAATCCTATTAACTACATTTTAGTTAATAAGGAAGCAGTTTTACATTCGATATTTAAAGAACAATTAGTAAAAGTAAGATCTGAAGCAGTATTATTTAGACAAATGAGGTAAGTTTATTTATGAGATCATATAAACGTTATAGTGTTGAACTCGACTCAACTCAGTTCGCTTAGTTTGATGTGTTCGCTCACATCTCGTTATGGTGCTTCTGTTTGTGCGGTACAGTGGGAAAAAAGTCGAAACTCGAACAAACGAGTAACTCGAAACTTATGAGTTGCAATCGTATCATACGGACAACGAACGAACTGAACATGAAGTAAGTCAAAGGAATCGAGCTTGACTCGAAAAAATATTTTCTTTGATGTAAAATAAATAAAAAACTAGTCCACCGAAATAAAATTCAATTCAATAACTACGAGCTTTAGTATTTATATACATATATATTTTTAAATCTCTAATTGAAAACACCTACGTTATGTTAAGTTTACAAATTGTGAACACAACTAACAAATTGCGCACCTACGTAAGTAAACGCTACCAGAGCTGCGCTTTTTTTTTTTTTTTTGACTAAATGACTGCCTGCCTGCACACGTTAAGAAACTAACCCACATTTTTAAATGCCTCTTCATCAAATTTGCACCCAATAACAACGGCACACAGGAAACGCATTTTTTGCAAACCGTTTGAATTTTGGTTATGGAAGTGCTATTAATTTTCAATCGAGGGATAAAATTTCTATATTTAAATTGAAATTATTGTTTTACTTAATGTTACAATAACGTTTAGTTATTTGATGATTACATACACATCAAATTTTTCCCACAATTTGTTAGAAATATCTAGCTTTAAACTTTCTGTAAAGAAGACGAAAGTTTTTTTCACAATTAAACTTAATTTTTAATCCAGTATAATTATTTGTTTTCTCTGCGTATTTTTCTTTAATTTATCTGCTCTTGCGTTTAATTTCTTTTGAAATTTTGTAGTTTCTTAAAAATAAAAAAAATGCTCAAAATCATTAACATAAAAATGCCTTCTTAAGTTGATATTAGATAGTGAAATCTTGCTTACATTATGCTGCGCGGTGGGAAAAATTGAAATTTGTTTCACACGCTGCAACAAAGACACTTAATTTGTATTGTAATAATTTATGTTGCAAACACCGTCGTCACCAACACCGTCGTCACCAACACCGCCAGACGAATCATTCGCAAAAATACACCTACAGCATTATACATTAAAAATGAAAAAACTAGGTTGGCTTCTTCTTTTATGCTTTTATGCCATAAAATGTTATTGTTTAGAAATCTTTATTTAAAGTTGTATATAAAAAAAATCTTGTAACAAACATGCTAAGAGCTTTATATCAGCCGACACTAACAAATGTTCTAATATTTTATCTACATATATAATTTGTCTCGTTGCAAAAGTTGCTGCACCAGTTGTAAAGGGAATTTCTTGCAAAGAAGAATATATGAGTCGATGAATATCAAAATTGCCTGAGTTCCACTGCCGTCTCTAGGCAAAAGAAAATAAGTGAGACTTAAATACACAGGTCCCGATACACGTCCCACCCATCTCAGATTATCTTTGAATCGGAGTAGACATAATCTTGTTTGATCCTAATATGATCTAAGTATCTCTAAACACTGAACAGGATTGAGAATTTTGATTTAGCCCTTGATGCGATATTTTGTCGAATTTTTTAGCAACATGAAAATTACCGAAAAAACTTTCCTCTCAAATAAAATTGAAAATTTAACGGTTCCTACCGATTTGTAGCAAACTAATTTTAGAAATGAAATAATAGTAAAATATAAAAACTCCAAGGTCTGCATTTAGGCCTATAACTCGTTACGACGAAACTGTCTCGAAACAGTTTTCGTCACCTTTGTACATATGGGAGTGCGCTCACTATGTTTTTTTTAATTTTTTTCGATTTCGCTTTTTCGATTAATTTAGTTCGTAACATAAACATTTTAGCATGCATGGCGCAGAAGGATATCTTTTCATTATTAAGGTTGCCAGTTATCGTAAACTGCCCGGGAATATATAAAGCATATCATTTAAAATGCTTATAAATTGCCTTTCAGACGTTCGAGAGTTTCCATTCAGAGACTAAGACAATGTCGCTAAGAAACCAGAAATATCAAAACATATTTATTAAAAAACTTTTTATTTATGTTATCAAAATCTAATGGGTATTTCAAGCATGTCGTTACAGAATGATAAATAATTGAGCCACTCACTTGCCAAATCCTTAGCATTATAAATACGTAAACTAAGCACCATTGTGTGAAAAACATTTAACATTAAACAAAGTTACAAACTCAATATATTAATGAAATATCACTTAATTGAAAATTGAACTTATCGTATTGAGCTTAATGTTGCATAATATTTATTCAGCAGAACGAACATTAACGTTTTTCGTTTCAATTATTTTTTTTTTTAGATTGTGCGTAAAGACCGTTCGCTTATCGTTCAAACAACCAATTGTGTGGAAGAACGCGAATGGGTAGATCTTTTACATAAAATCTGCCTTACAAATTCCATACGTACACAATATTTTCATCCGTCGGCATTTGTAAATGGTGTCTACAGCTGCTGCACACGTTCCGATGAAAATGCACCTGGTTGCAAGAACGTTTCAACAGAAGCAATCGATATTTATCAAATGGAGTTAGTGACAGCACTTGACCCAGCTCTCGATTTACAGCGCATACATACGTTGATTATGTCACACATGACTCAATTGGAAGCATTGCTTGACCCAGTTGCGTTTCACCATTTGCAACAACATAATCCATTGCTGCCAACAGCGATTGCGTTGAAACAGCAGTCTGCAAAAACGTATGATGATTTTCAAGCGACAATTGAACAATTGCGTAAGGTAGCGTATATAATCGATAAGGATCATCGAGATTATAAACAAGGTATAGCACGTGAATTGAAGTATGGCAGTCGGCAGGCACCGATCGGCGATGATAACTATTTGCATATGATGCGTGCGGCAGGCCATTTAAACTTGCAACATCAGCATATGCAACAGCATCAACAACAATCCCATTATCAGCAGCAACAGCAAGTTTTGCCTCAAATGCAGCTTGTCATGGCATATCCATATCAACAACATTTTTTCCAACAAGTTCAACATCATACTCATCAGCAACCACATGGCAATATGAATGCATATTTTATGCATAATTTGCAACCACAACAACAACGCCAACAACAGCAACATCAGTCGCATGCGACTCAATACTATAAACAACAGCAACAACATTTGTTGCGGGCGTCCGCAACAGTTCACAGCACCAACGTGACTTCGAGTAATTCATCCAGTTCCAGTTCAGTAGCGCCAACATCTGCGTACCGTTTAAGAGATGCTGCAACCGAAATCTATGGGAAAAAATGTTGATATCAACGTAATTTGCTATCTATTGGCTGCTGCCGCTGCTTCTTAAAGCCATTTAATGAAAGCCACAAATTAAAATGAGCTTGGATTCTGCTATTAATTATGTAAAGAAGTAAAACGATTCTACAAAGCTTTCAGATTACGTTGTAATAAATTAGTGGATTTATCTCCTACAAATAACGACTTCATCTATCATCGCTGTTTAGGTACGAAAAATGCAAAGTTCAAATTCAATATAGTTTCTTTTTAAAATTTTATTACTGTATAACTTTCTTTATACAAGATGACATATATTTATATATTATAAAATTTATTTATAACTAATACCTAATGTTGTATACAAGCAAATCTAATCTAAGTATATAAATTTAAGTAAGACAAAACTCCAATTTAAAATATAGTTTAATTCCTAAGATAAGCAAATCAAATGAAATGAAATATCATTAAATTTAATGATAGTTAAATTACATGTATGTAAACCTCTATATGCTAGAGAAAAAGATTAAGTAAAAGAAATTATATTCTAAATATTTAACTATTTCTTTTTACATTAGATGTAATATTGTGCGCAAAAATCGCGATACTGTTTATATACTTTATTTACACACTTAATAATGTAAACTAATGAATTTTTATTTCATAAATATGCAAAATATCTTCATTTACCACACGTTATTTTTTATACATAAAAGCATATTTTTTAATACTAGAAATACTAATTTATTTATTTTAGACTAGCAAATACATTAACGAACTTTAGCTAGGTTTAAGTAAGCAAGTATGTACTGGATTTTTTCATTTTCAAACATAACTGAACGTACTCGCTGTTTTGTATGTAATTTACAAAAGAAGAGATAAACTGTAAATGTTTTTATACTATAAAATTAACTACCAGAACATATTATTTTGATTGTTAATTTACACAATTTTTTATCTTCCTTGTTACTTCCCTTGATACGATCCATCGGCCTTGTAACTCGTTAAATGTGTCTTCCTGTATCCATTTTCCATTGTTGACAACATTTTGTTTAAGCATTTGATTAACCTTTTTTACGCAAACGTAAGTAGTATACTTAATCACGACGTCTCATACTTAATTTAAAAAAAAAACATTGTTTTCCGCAACGAATTTTTAAATTTATTTTATCGTGAATAGACGAATAAATCGCTCTTTGATGCTTAGTTTGAAATTACTCCGGAGGATAGACTCCAAAGTATTCCGTCAATTTGGAGTTAAAACAAAGCATACGTGTTACATACAATTTTAATAGTATAACTTGAAACTGATGAGACACGATTCTATTATAATTAAATAAAGTCGTATTGGGTGTAAGTTCGGATCTTGTATACTTACGTTCTTTATTGCTTTTTATGTTTTTAATGCATTCCATTATTTATTTATTTATTCTATTTACCTTAAATTTCGCTTAATCATCTATCTGCCAACAAGAATTAAAAATTTAAATTGTAAATACATTTATTATTTAAATAGAACATGTGCTTTTACCGGAGACGATAAATTAAAGAAACTTTTCAATGTAAACAGAAATTTTCCTTTCGCGGAAATATCTCAGAGAAAATTTCACTCAAAAAATGTATGCGTTTTGACAGAGGGGAACGGGTCTTATGGTCCCGGAGATTGTAAAGTTTCATAAATTTATCGGTTCTTCTTTCACTTTAAGCATTTTTTGAATATAATTTAGTACTATTTTGAAGATTTATTATTTAATGTTTACAAATTTAGCTTATCAATTTTAAAACTTTAAGTTACATAAAACATTATCATTCTTGGTTACGCGCATTTTCGTATTGATGAATTATATTTTAAGATTTTGTTTTGGTACAAAAATGAATAAATACTTTTTTAATCAAATTTTAATTTGTTTTAATTTTTTTTTTGCGTAAACTCTTATTATGTTTTAATTTGAAAGTACATATAGTTCAAAATAATATTTTTTACCTGAATAAATTTTCTATAAGATTTTCATTGATCTCTTACAACCAATTGGAAAATGATAAGAACAATGAATTAATACAGTTATATACTCTGAAGCATCAGCTTTCGTCATACACATAACTAAGTTAATTTTTTCTAAGGAATGTTTGAAGAATATAAAATTTTCCATACAATTCAAACATAAAAACAAATTTCTAATGAATTTAAAAAAAAATTCAGGAAAATTATTTATAATTTTGAATTATTTAGACGGCAGTAATCCGCAGTTGAAATTTACATTATGATTTAATACTTTTGTATTAAATAAGTAAACTATTATTATTTAAAATAACATGTTTGCAATAAATTCTAAGCAATTTAAATGTATATTTGTTATGGACAAGGGCGTTATATGTAAGAAACTTCGCCAGAGACTATAACTTAACTAGACTTTGCAATATCAAAAATTCATTCGCCAGAATGAACAAACCACATACATACGTTTTTTGAATGTGGTTTACTGTTTCTGCGGAGTGCAAACATTTATTTATATTGCAAATTTTCAGTCTACTAGTCCCACTAGTAACTTTGTGTATGTTCGCTGGACTTCGCTGTCACAAATGCAGTCTCCTTACATAACGTCTCTGGTTATGAATAAAATTCTAGAGGCATACCTGAAGATGAATATATACAATCATAAATATAGTTGTATTCCCTAAAATAAGTAAATTCAATTAAATCTCTTTGTTAAGTACATATAATACGCATTTATTAACAATTAATTTTAGCTCAGCACTCAATGAATAATAACAATTTCGGTTCTAAAATTGAAAGAATCTATTGAAATAAAATTAAGTTTTTTTATGCTTTCAACCATCAACAGATGTGATTAAAATCGTTTAAATAAAAACCAATTAGTATTCTTCCAGGTAAGTGTTTTCAGAGATTCTTCATATGAGTTCCTTAGAAACTGACATGCTTGTATTGCATTTACAGGGGCATCGCCTGAGAGTATTTTTTTAATGTTAAAAAAAAGAAACACGCTATAGAGGTGTACTAAGTGAGCAGCAAGCAAGCGATTTGAAAGCTTGTAATGGGTCTTTCGCATATCCGCTTTTTTTGAGGAATTTTTGTTTTGTTCTTCTGCCTTTCTTCTTTCATTAAACGCAAATTTTCTATCATAGTAAGAAATACAATATAAGAATAGTTAGGGGGGCCTCGCTAAAAATTAAACCTACATCTCGTTAACAGCAAAAGTGCGCGTAAGCCTTACATTTTTATTAAAAGGGAATTTCTTCCACCTTTTTACGTGCTGGCTGCTCTGACTGAACCTGTACCTGCACCTGCATTGAATTTGGCAATATTTATTCAAAAAGCTCTCTGTATAACGTTTTGATGCTAATGCTTGCATGGGAGTTGCCGCGCCTTCTTTTCAAAATTCGTCAACTTTTTGTCTGAAGAGACCTAACCACTAAATATTGTATATATTTGTATGAAATTTGGTTTCATTACTTTAAACAATTCTCTCAGTATAGCGTTTTAAATGTTTCATTTGTATGATCGGTAGGCGTGTCTGTAAGCCAATTTCGCCCATTTTCAATCCCACGAACTACAGTGGCTCACAGCTTATTTCATGCATGCATTTTTTTAACTGTAATTTTGAAACTAAGTGGAATATGAAAAAAAATTTGATATCATTTGAAAGAACAAAAATTGTAGTTTAAGAAAAAAAAAATTTATTATTGTTAAAAAATATTACCTGGAATTTTTATAATAGAAAATCGAAATATACTACAAAATTTCATGTCACAGCCACAGTTAAAATATATTCTGACATGCTTATTGTACCTGAAAAACTCCATGCACATATTGTCGCGTTTCTTAAATTATGAGCAATAAAAATTATACCTTTGCTAATTGTTGCCTTACTAGGGCAAATTATTTACTAATTTGCCTACACTAAAATGAAAAACAATTACACATAAATATGAGCATTTCATTTAGTTTTTATTTAATTACTATGCAGATGTGGTAATAGTCACAAGCAGAACGAAATGCGCTCCCAAAATTATAAATAGACTGTTTGACTTAACCTTTATTTTATTATAAAATATGAGTTGATTGTAAAAAATAATTGATACATGTAGTAACGATGAACAATATAAGTATTGTTTCAATACTTTTATTCGATTTATTTTTGATTCAGTGCTTACTCTTAAAGAAAATAATAAATTTTTCTCAAACACTTTACTAACGCAACCTTTTTTGGTCAAGATAATTTGATCTAGATTTTTTATCGTTTGACACTCGTAATATATTTAAACCAAAGTCGATTGGTGAGACAATCATTTCATTCTGCTATGGTAAAATATTAATTTTGCAGCCTAGTACAATGCATATTATTAATAATAAAGTCAGTAGTACTTTTTTCAGTTTCAATAAAAATGTCTATTTTTTCATCCGCACTAATAAAATCTGCTTTAACCGGAGATGTAGCTTTATTTTTCCTTAATCGTTTTGTTGAACCTTTTTGCATTAATCGGGTCACACAATTTTTTTTGTGTAAGGCCATACTTATAATAGGTATGCCGCAATTTTTGCATTTACGGTTGTTTTCTTTGAAATGACTCAACCGATGGTTGTACAAATATTTTGAACTTGTAAAAGTTTTCCCACATATATGACAAACTTTATCACGAATTCCCAGATGAGACTTTTGATGTACACGCAGCAAGCGAGCGGTGCGGTAACCGCGTTGACATATATTGCATTTAAAAGGTTTAACTTCGTGCCGACGAACATGCTCAAACAGTAATCTGTTAGCTTTAAATGCTTTGCCACAAATAGTGCAAACAAAGGGACACTCACTAGAATGTGTAGACATGTGTTCTTTCAGACTAAATGCGTGAAGAAAACGCTTGGAGCAGTGCTCACATTCATGCACTACAACGCCACAGTGTCCTTTGTGATGCACATACATTTTCTCATGGTAGAAGATTTTGTCGCAAATATGACAGCGAAAGGGAGGAACGTGTCCACGAAGAAATTCTAGTGCCTCATATATACGTGGATAGTAGCTATTAAACGGTTGGTTTAGTTTTTCCATATGTAGTCGAATATCTTCCACTGTGGTAAACCACTTTAGCATTTCTTCGAGAGCCTTTTTGAACTGAATTTGGGGTAAACATTCTATCTCCGAGTATGTTGAAGATAAGAATCCATATAATCTTTGAAATCCTGTATATTGAAATTTTCCGCTGTAGTCAGGGTGATTAATATTCCATAAGTCGGGTTGTTCTTTATAATGATTTATAAATTCTATTGATATATTTTCACAATCATCACGATCAACAAATATTTTTAGCGGTAACTGCATTGCAATTTTTTCCAGGCCATCAATTTTTTGCTGCAAGTTTACAGCTTCGTCATTTAAATTTTCTACAAATTTTAACTTATCGAAAAACCAAAGCTGTGGGGTGTATTCAATACCTCGATGTTGCGTTTCTTTTATTTGTTTCAACTCATTCTGAAAAGCTACACGGATAGCACGTAAAAGCGTGAAAAGATTTCTATATGTAAACGTTAATCTAGGGAACTTTTCGCTTAAAGGATCTATTAAGCTAATTAATCCTATTTTTCTTTTTCTATGTGGATGTGCCGTATTCCAAATAAACGGTTTTTGTTTTAATAGTTTGATAAAATGCGCAACAACTGCATGGTTCTTAAAATCGATCTCAGAATTACATTCTGTCGAAGGGTTCGTACTACTTTCGTCCTCTTCGTGGTTGTCAAATTCAATTTCTGAATCATCGGTCTCAATATTGCTTTCTACTGAGTTATAATTTTCTTCACTAACTCTTAAGCTGCTTTGAGAATTTTGTACGTCGTGATTTACATCAATAACATTTGTGGACCTTAAATTTGAATTATCTTCTTCAAAAATTTCTTCCGTAGTAGCGTCCAGTTCGTTTTTGATGTTGATGCATTGTTCAAGTAAACTATCGTGTTGTTTTTTAACATGTTCGGAAAATGTTATTAAGTCCAAACAGATTGTTGAACATAAGAAGCAATTTAATGTAAAGGTGTTATCATAGGTATCTAGTACAATTTCACCACATTTTCTTTTATGGTAATCATCAAACTCTATATCTTGTACTGATATTTCAACTTCATCTTTGGATATAATTACGTTATGCTGAGGTATTTCATTAGCAGATATGTTTTCCAAAGGATCAGTCGTAAAAGTTGTAATCTGATTCTTTTCGTCAATGCTCACTGGTAAGCAAATATTGTTTGAGGAGCTATGAGGTTCAGGTGCATGCAAAGCTTCATCAGTGCGCGACTCTATTGAACAGCGAGTTTCCTCTGTCAAACTGGATGCGTTCGCGAAATCTGAAATGAGGTAAGAAAGGTTTGAAGTTAATTTTGGTAAAGAATTGTATTTATTCGAAATAAGTAGTTTTAATAAATCTTGAAATAACAAACTCTTATTATCACATATGAAAGTCGAGTCCCCTTCAGCATTGTCCTTATTCTTAAAACAGTTTTTATCTAAAAATTAATCAGAAGGTATAAAAATATCTAGGTCCTTGTACCATACAAAGGCGCCCTTTTGAATTGAATTGAAGTTTTACAGGAATTAATAACTACATAAAATGCATATCATGGCAAATTTGTTGATGCAGTTTGAAAATATGATTGTTCCGTATGAACAGTTAACAAAGAAAACCTGATTTGTAACATAAGCAAAACAAATCAATTTTTCCCGGGAAATAATTTCTAATCTGGAGAGAAGTTAATAAGCAAAACGTGATTTATCCCAAAACGAAATATTTCGATTCATTCCAGAATATAATTCTTATGCATGTCCTGTAGCTAATCCTTAACTTATTTTTCTGAAAAAAACCGTCGATTCATAAATAAATTTCAATAGAAACTTGATCTGTCGATACCCACTTACTGGATTAAATATAAATAATTTAAACTTTTGTATGACATAGGAAACGAAAGGAAGAGCACAAAAAAGATTATTTATCTCATTTTAGCAATATTTGAACTCAACTAAAATACAACAAAGAGAACACGACTTTAAGGAGCTTCTGGTGTAGGTTGCAATCGTACTTATATTTTTAAACTAGGAGCGTAGAGTTTATCACTAGTAACCATGGCATTCTGGGTCCTCCTCGGCATGTCAATTTTTTTTGCATCTTTGCTAATTATATAGCATATCGATTGACGCTGTGCCTTTTTATAATCTCAGTTGTGATAGAGATATGGTTAGCAGCCTTCATTTGAAGGTCGTGATTTTGAGATCGTAAGGGGCCACTAAATCATTAATATTCGTTTCAAGCAGAAGTTTACAAAAGTTTGTATTTATTGCAACAGTGCATTCGTGAGGGACTATGATTCACAAACATGAAGCAACACTGTTAAACATTTGTTTTAAATATTTGCTGTTTGGTATGTGTTGAAATGGTGTTTGATTCCCATATTTAATGGGTTGCACGAAGACAACTCTTTCTTTGTTCATTATATCTGCTACGTGTTACGTGAGCTTCCGCCGCTTTTAGTAGTGAGAACGATTTATTGACACGTGTGGTGTTCCAGCATATGTAAACATTTGGTGGAAACGTTTTTGTTAATACATATTACGAACTCAATTGGTTTGCAAATCAGACGATATTGATGGCAGAAGGGCGAGCATGAGCCAGTACAATGAAAAATACCAGGGGAAAACAACGGTACTGTGGGTAATGTAGAGTTTGGGACTAGCACAATTAGGACTGCCTGCACAATCAGGCACAAAAAGTATACACACATGAAGAGATTATGAAAAAATTCCATTTCAACATAACTAATATCGGAACTCGAAGTTTACTTTTAATTTTTTGAATGCCTTAAGATAGTCCAAAGGCAAGATAAATTGTTTATTAATGTGAATTATTTGTTGCCAGTTCCTGGACTAATAAGAAAAAAACCATGCTGTACTAAAATTGCATAGCTTACCAGATGCTTGACTACATTGGTTTAATTTTGGGCTGCGATCTAAGAATCGCTTAGGTAATGCACCTGGCATCAGCCTGCATTTTTTAGCGCTGCCAGGACCATTAATGAAGTCAACGTAGTCGAAGTGTTTTTGACAAATTCGGGATGAGGCTTTCAATTCCAAGCCACAGCTTTCGATCCAACGACGACGCCTTCCTTCGTTCGTAGGAATACTAAAGTAGGAAATGTTTTCCTTTGAGGAAACTGAGAAGCATATTTCACAAGTGTGTGGCATGTTTCGAAAAAAATTTAATTTATTATTCAAAGACCGCACAAAACACAAACTTAATTCAATTTCACAGAGTACATTAAATCAATTTAAACTATGGAAATTACTTTTTGTTTTGGTCATTCAGCTGATCTTGACTTTTGATGGTGAAAAACTTATGAATAGCTTTGGTTGCATTTTTCAGGTTCAGAAGGTGCAACTATTCCACAACACAAATTTTGACACTTAGGCCCTGCACTTAAGTTGTATAACTTCAGTCTGACAAGATAGTTCTACAATGTATAATTATTTTAATTATATATCGACAGAATTGGGATACAGATTTTTCCTCTACGTTTGTAGTGAGTACAAAATTGACACTAGTGAAATTTATCGCAGAGAAATAGAACCAATTCTATTTTTGGTGCGATTTGACACAAAGATAAATCGCACGTCCCAGTTTTGTTTTTAGCTTTAAGCATTTTTGACAGTTGAACGTCGACTCTCAATTCTCTATTTTCACAGCAGCAAACATCGACTCACCACGCCGACGTAGGAATACCGAACTACCACTCCGACGTACCTCGCATTTATACAACCAACAAAAAAACTACTCCGAAGTCATACGCCGACGCTTAAATTCGGCGTGTGCAAATACCGTATATAATTGTCAAAATTAAGCAAAACAAGAACAAAAGCAAAATTCTGACAAGCGCGCTTTTGTTAACTCGGCGTTTACACAGGCAAATTCGGTGAAACAAATTCTTGTCTATTCTCTTTTGTGGTTTTTGTTTGGCATTTGCAACATATGACAAATTTTGTACGTCTCTTTGGTTTATCCCCTCTTACCCATTAACAAGGAAACTTTTCGGCAAGAATTTGTGTGTATAAACTCCGAGTAATTGTGAAGAAATCCTAAATGGAAAACGATTTCATTGTTTGTTGTGGTTGTCGCTGCCATTAGGAGGGAAAATTTTTGAGTGGTTGGAGTGGATGGAATCGATCTAACTGTGGGCATTGGAAAGTTTCTTAAGGTCTACATTTTCTGCCTAATGAAAACATGCCAAAATTCGACAAAACTTACCAAACACACCACTGCTTTGATGAGTTTTTGAACAGCGATTTAAAAATCGCGTTGGTACAGCACCTGGCATTAACCTGCACTTTTTGTTGAATGGAGCACCGATGAAGTCACCAAAGTCAAAGTGCTTTTGGCAAATTCGATACGAATCGTTCAATTCAAAGCCACAGCTGTCTGTCCACCGCCGACGCCTTCCTTCGTCCTTAGGAACACAAAAGAAAGAATAATTTTCCTTTGTTGCAACTGCGCGACAAATTGCACAACAAGTAGGCATATTTATTTATTAACTTGAAAATTAAGGAGTCCAAAATAATCAATTTATGAATTCACAATGAACATTAAACGGTATTGTTAGCAATAACCGAAAACAAAACAAGCTGTTTTGACAATTCAAGTTGGCATACAAGAAATGAAGAACTGTCACTTACTCGGCGTTTACACACACCAATTCTTGCCGAAAAGTTTCCTGGTTTGTGGTCAAGAGGGGAAAAACCAAAGAGACGAGGTAAAAAATTTGTCGTATGTTGCAAATGCCAAACAAAAACCACAAAAGAGAATAGACAAGAATTTGTTTCACCGAATTTGCCTGTGTAAGCGCCGAGTATGTTGTAAATGCCAAACAAAAAGCACAAAAGAGAATAGACAAGAATTTATTTAACAGAATTTCCTTGTGTAAACATTGATTTAGAGATGCTGCTTCCATGATAATTGTACCATGGGTTGGAGCATGGTACAATTATACATGGTAGAACAATCTTGTCATAATGATTATTGATTGTACCACAGGATTGAAGCATGTAAAAATTTAAAATGCGACCCTGGGAAACAATAGAAGATTTTTTCGAAAATTGTCAATATCAAACAAAAAAAGAATATGCTTGTGAACATGATTTAACTATACCATGATTTCATTATTAAAGATATGTTTATATACATTAATACATTAAAGTAATTTAATTGTGTTTTGAAAAAAAAAAAAAAAAAATTTTACACATTCAAATTGATTCTTGTTTTTTATATGATCACTGTAATTCATCGATACAAGGTAAAAAAAAATCTCACATCGTACCAGAGAAAGATCCGAAGCAATTTATCTTGTTGAAAAATTACTTCATTTCTGGCAACGTTTATGATCGTACTACTCGCCCTTAGAAAAAATTAAAGTAAATTTCACAAAACTCTTTACATTTACTTGTACCAGTGCTTAAGTTATTAAATACAAATAGTTTATTTAAAACACAAATTTTTGAAAAAGATGTATGTACATACGTAATTGTGAACGTAGATTGAATAAAGTTCGTGAAGAATTGTCACTTAAAATCAGAACTGAAGGTAGATGAAAACGCTAATGTTTGCAGTTAACACAATAAAATATAAATTTATATAATACATACTGATCAAAAAATTTATGATCAAACAATTAAGATTGAAATTTACTATTTAGCTACATAGCTCCTATAGTACACTTAAAATAACGTTTAAGTTTTTAAACTCCTTTTTTCGCACTAGCGAGCAGGACAACAAATTGCTTGACCATCCTGTTTGATACCCTAACATCCCCTTAATGGATATCAAAAATATGGATGTTATAAGAAAGATAATTTATTTTTTCCAAAAATGTGTTTTATCATATACTTTTTTTTAAAAAATCTTAAAGCTTGATTCTCTTGCCTTAAAAAAAATTGCCATTTATATAGTTTTTTTTCATCTTACCTATTTTTTATCGAAAAAAGTAAAAACACTTTAGTGAATTTTGGTACTAAAATATGTACATACATATATGGTTATTATTTACTTTAACGGCCTCGCTCCCGAGGTCCTTGAAATTTTAGTATGTCGCACGGAAACTCCTTTTTCATACTATTTTTGAGCTTGAAAATCGCTTAAATCCTATAGTATATATAGTTATTCTACATAACAGTTAGGGTAAGTGGGCGGCCTTCGGCCAAGTTTTGCTAGCACACTAATGTTGGACAAGTTTTTCCTGAATGTAACACAACCGATGTTTTAATTGTAAAGAGAAACCAAACAGAAGAAGCGGCAAAAAATGTTTTAGTTACAAATTGTTGTTATATGAATTCATAATTTTTTGAAATTAAAGATTGTATTGAAATGATGAGCGCCAAAAACGAAAAAATTTTTAAGTCTTGGAATGAGAATCGTCTTATAATAATTGTTGTTGTTCTACCAGTCTTTGTTGTTGTTTTTTATTGTTTTTGACCATAAATACAAACTTCTCCTACGAATTCATTGAATAAATATTTTTGTTTTCCAGTAAAAATTTGGAACAAACAATATACCATTTTAAATTAAGCTTTCTTAACATGCTAAAAAAGTTATAGGTTGACATTTTTTTTAAGAAACAACAGATTTTTGAAAAACTACAGGTTAAATTTTAATGATCTGCTTACCATTATTATAGGCCAATAAATTATATTTCTTACGACACCCATATTTCTTATATCCTTTCAGGGACAAAATTTATAACAAAAGATATATCCGCAACTTCCGATGGCTATATCTCCGAAACCAGATCCGAGCGACACTTTTTGATCACTCATTTATTCTTAATTGAAAACCAAAAAAAAAGTTTGGTGTAATAAAAATTGCCGAATAGGAGCTAAAGTAAACTTAAGCCCAAAGTTCTTATTTTTATCTCGATGTTAAATTAGCCATTTCATTAGGAGGGAAGATTTTTTGAGTAGTTTTTCCACGGAATCAATCTTTCAAAGTTTCTTAAACTCTACAATTTTTGCCTAAACTAATGTCCAAATTGGATATAACTTACCAAACACTTTACTGCTTTCATCAGTTTTTGATCGGCGATCTAAAAATCGCTTTGGTAAAGCACCTGGCATTAATCTGCACTTCTTGTTGAATGGAGGACCAACGAAGTCAACTTGGTCGAAGTGCTTTTGGCAAATGCGAAGCGAATCATTCAATTCAAAACCGCAACTTTTGATCCATCGTTGACGCTTTTCTTCGTCCTTAGGGACACGGAAGAACGAAATATTTTCCTTCGAGGCAACCGCGCGGCAAATTGTACAACGAGTAGGCATATTTATTTTTTCAATATAAATATTCTGGATTAATTTAAGAATTCACACACGAATCATAGATATCTTGAAAATTAATTTTATTCGAACAGCTGGTTTTGACAGGTAATGTAGCCCTGAAAATATAAAGGGAGAAGCATCATTTGGCATCGCTGCTACCATGATAATTGTATCATGGTCAGTGCTGTCAGATAAATTTTTTTCCATTAAACTAAATTCCGAAACGAAGATTCCTGGGAAAGTAATGCTTTTAAAATAACAATTCATTTAAAATAAAACAATTCATTTAAAATAAAACAACACACTACTAAACAATAACCTGAGTAACTATATTTAAAAACAGTTTTTATAAAATGGAACACTTAAAGCATATTCCTTTTGATGAGATTCAATTTCTGTGTACATTTGAATCGATGCATCAAATTGAGTATGTACAATCAATACAGGGTTGCCAATTGGCCGGTTTTAACCCGACCAAACCTAGAATTGCAGATCAGAGCTTGGTTTCTGAAAAAGCCGAGTATTCGATGTTTTTTTTACCATTTTAAAGAAAAATTATTTTATTTTAGGAAGGCCGGGCATTTATTCTTTTCAACCCTAATCTTCACTTCCATCGCTACATGTAATCTTAAAAATTAACTCCCTAAATGTTTCTATATCAGTGTCAGCAGTTAATTTTAAATCAGTTTAAGTCGTCATTCATCATCGCGTTCCTACAATTCTTCAATTTCAGAAACACTGATGACATTTTAAAATCCTTCAAGTCTGCAAATTTTTGATGTTTAACTTTGTTCGCCATAATTTAAAAATTTTAGTTGTTTGTTCTTTTGTGGCGGTTTCAATTTTTGCAACTTTAATGATAGCAATGAACTTACATCTAGGTAACTACGTTCAATATTCCTGTAAAGTTATCCAAATCGATTCCATGAAATTGGGCGCCACAGGTACAGGAACAGGAATTAGTGTTCTGGACCAAGGTTTTTCTTAGTGACTATTCCCAAGGAAATCGATACCGTTTCCCTAAAGTGACGGTCTGTATATCTTTTTCAGTACGTGTTTCCAGATTTGCATAAATTTATGGAATTTTACAAACGCTTTTTCCAAAAAGAAAAATTTTTTGAAAATAATTATTTAGAATTGGGCATTTCAATATGGGTCGAACTCATATACTCGATTCATACACTATCATATCCCTATTACTTCATCGAACTACTACGGATTTAGGATTGTCGGATTTCCAATTCGTAAAAACTCCAAAATATTAATAGTAAAGGTTATAAGCTCGTTAAACCATACCTTTGAATACCTTAGTACTAATTGTAAATAAAACGATATTTTGCAACACACATAAAAGTATTTCATTAGATTTTTTTTTTAATTACCAAGCAGATGGGCTATTGTCGCCAGCAAACCGAAATTCGCTACCAATCTCTACATTGACAGTTTGACTTAATTTTTATTAATAAGTCAAGTTTACTATAAAATATGAGTTATTTATGGAAAATAATTTCAATTTTTAATTCAACATTAATGCATTAACGTAGAAACGATCAACAATTTAATTTTATGCTTCGGTGCTTTGTTGCTCCATTTCTATTTGAACCTTTTGCTCCTATACTCAAGTATCGAAAAACTTTTCATTCAAGATAATTTGATCTATATTTTTATCTTTGGATGCTCCCAATATATTTAGACCAAAGTGAGGCAATCATTTCACTCTACTATAGTAAAATACTTATTTTGTAACTTAGTACTATGCATATTAATAACAAAGTCAGTTGTACTTTTTTCAGTCTCAATAAAAATATCTCTTTTTTCAAAATCTGCTTTAACTGGAGATGAAGCTTTATTTTTTTTCAATCGTTTTGTTGAACTTTTTTTCAATAATCGGGCCATACATTTTTTCTTGTGGTTGGCCATGTTTGTAGTTGCTTTAAGTTCCTTACCACAATTGCTGCATTCACGGTTGTTCTCTTTGGAATGACTTAAGCGATGGTTTCTCAAATATTTTGTACTTGTAAATGTTTTCCCACATATATGACAAACCTTATCACGTATTCCCAGATGAGATTTTTGATGTATACGCAGTAAGCGAGCGGTGCGGTAACCGCGTTGACATATATTACATTTAAAAGGTTTAACTTCATGTCGACGAGCATGAGCAAAAAGGTATCTGTTAGCTCTAAATGCTTTGCCACAAATAGTGCAAACAAATGGACACTCATTAGAATGTATAGACAAGTGTTCATTCAGATTAAATGCGTTAAAAAAACGCTTAGAGCAGTGCTGACATTCATGCACTGCAACACCACAGTGTCCTTTGTGATGCACATACATTTTCTCATGATAGAAGAGTTTGTCGCAAATATGACAGCAAAAAGGTGGAACATGACCACGTAGAAATTTTAATGCCTCATATATACGTGGATAATAGCTATTAAATGGCTGGTTTAATTTTTCCATATGAAGTCGAATATCTTCTACTGCGGTAAACCACTTAAGCATTCCTTCCAGAGCCTTTTTGAACTGTATTTGGGTTAAGAATTGTATCTCTGTGTATGTTGCAGATAAGAATCCATATAATCTTTGAAATCCTGTATATTGAAATTTTCCGCTGTAGTCAGGGTGATCAATATTCCATAAGTCGGGTTGTTCTTTATAATGTTTTATAATTTCTATTGTTTTTTTTTCGCAATCAACACGATCAGCATATATATTCAGCGGTATCTGCATTGCAATTTGTTTCAGACCATCAATTTTTTGCTGCATGTTTACAGCTTCGTTATTTATATTTTCTACAAATTTTAGTTTATCGAAAAACCAAAGCTGTGGGGTATATTCAATACTTCGGCATTGCGTTTCTTTTATTTGTTTCAGCTCATTCTGAAAAGCTACACGAATGGCACGTAAAAGTGTGAAAAGATTTCTATATGTAAAGGTTAATTTAGGGAATTTTTCGCTTAAAGGATCTATTAAGCTAGTTAATCCTATTTGTCTCTTTTTATGCGGATGTGCCGTATTCCAAATAAACGGTTTTTGTTTTAATAGTTTAATAAAATAAGCAACAACTGCATGGTTTTTAAAATCGATCTCAGAATTATCGGTTTCACTATCACATTCTGCAGCAGAATCCGTACTACTTTCGTCCCCTTCGTGGTTATCAAATTCAATTTCAAAATTGTTGCTCTCATTATTACTTTCTTCTGAATTATAATTTTCTTCACTAACTCTTAAACTGCTTTGAGAATTTTGTACGCCCTGATTTACTTCAATAACATTTGTGGACCTTAAATTTGAATTATCTACTTCAAAGGTATCTTTCGTACCAGCGTCCAGTTCGTTTTCGATGTTGATGCATTGCTCAAGTAAACTATCGTGTTGTATTTTGACATGTTCGGAGAATGTTATTAAATCCAAGCAGATCGTTGAACATAAGAAGCAATTTAATGTAAAAGTGTTATCATAAGTATCTAGTACTATTTCGCCACATTTTATTTTATGGTGATCATCAAACTCCAAATCTTGTACTGATATTTCAACTTCATCTTTAGGTATAATTGCGCTATGCTGTTGTACTTCATTAACGGTTTCAGATAAGTTTTCCAAAGGATCAGTCGAAAAAGTTGTAATCTGATTTTTTTCGACAATGCTTCCTGATAAACAGTTATTGTTTGAGTATATATTACGTCCAGCTACATTCAAAGGTTCATCAATCCGCGAAACTATTGAAATACGAGTTTCCTCTGTTAAACCGCTTGCGTTGGTGAAATCTGAAATGAAGTAAGAAAGATTTATAAGACAATTTTGAAAAAAGTTTTGATACTTTCAGAGTAAGCAGTTTTATGAAAGCTGTTATTCCTTGTGACCACAGAATTCTTCTGGTATAATGTAATTTGCCGTATTTATGACTCAACAAATCAAAAAATTTTTTTAAACAGACAGACCTCGTAAAATTGCTGGAAAACACAATTATAATTAGGAAACTTAATATAGTGAAATCAGTAACATCGAAGACGATGATAAAAATGCATTGCATGCTAATGAAACATAAATTACATATATACAGATATACTATAAATACATATATGTATGGTTAATTATCATTCACTTCATCAAAGAATTAAGTGAAAAATTATATTCTCCTTGAACCCACTTTTTTTACCAGATTTTTAATTCTTAGTAAGTATATGGAATTAAAAAGTGACAATAATAAAAAGTAATATAAATTGTTCAATTATTAAATAATAATAATCATATCCCAATTCTGTTTAGCTCTTTAGTTAAATAAAATACAGAATTCCTTCCAAAATAATCTTTTACCAAACATTTCACTGCTGTTATCAAATTTTAAGCTTCGATTCAAAAATCGTTTCGGTAATGCAGCTGGCATCAGTCTGCACTTTTTATTGCCGGGAGCATTGATAAAGTCAACTAGGTCGAAGTGCTTTTGGCATATGCGAGACGAGGATTTCAAATCCTTGCCGCAGCTTTCGATCCACCGTTGACGCTTTAGTTCGTCCTTAGGGACACAAAAGAATGAAATGTTTTCCTTCGACGCAACCGCGCGGCATATAGTACAAATATTCGGCATATTTCTTTATTCAGTTCAAATCAAATTTTAATGGAAAATTCAGACACGAAAAAGTTTAATTCACTGAGCTGATTTTGACATTTAGAGAAGTTGAATTTATAGAAAACAAATCAGCATTTGATCACTTCATGGTGTAATGGCCGCGTACAAATTCAATAATACATATTCGTTAGGGCAGTTCACAGTTCCCTCATGTTGGACAGCATGATCTGACAAATGACTGTCGGTAACGCTTTGCGTTCACCTTGTACACCAGTTGTCAAACATATTCATAGAAAAATTTTGAAGCGTCAACATTACAATTTTTTAAATTCGCTGTGGTAAGATGATCGAAGGGCGTTGATTTATTTTATTGATATAAATTTACCACCGTAGACCGTTCAAAGTGCTTAAGACAAGTTTTTACTGAATGGCCTTTTTGATAAGCGCTTTAAGATTCTGATGCGAACAAACAATTACCCTACATAGTGCACAGTTTCAATGTGCATGTGTCCTTTTTATTATTGCAATAACAACGGCAACTAAATTTCTCAGAATTTAAGAAGTTAGCGCATCATTTGCAGCATATCATTCAGTGGAATATTCAAGCGCGTAACTTTGCTGAACAGGCAAATTAATGTCAAAGTTAGAGCGAATAGGAAACATAAGTTTACATAAATACTTGTATGCAAATAAAAAATTCTAAGCATATCTACTGTGACTCAATAAAGAAGTCGAGAGATTTTTAAAAAATTTTATTATAATTTATGACAAATTTTTTAAAATTAACCCTTTTTTTAATAAAATGCTTTTCATAATTTTTTTTTCAAAATTATATTTTTAACAATTACAAAAACGTTTAAAAAGTACCGTATTTTTTTAATCTAAACACGAAAAACCACACAATTATGCTTTTAGTAGTAGTTGTTGTAGAATTATAATTTTTGTTCCTGTTGTAGTTGTATCAATTGTTGCTGTAGTTTTCGTTGTTGTTATTGTTCATAAATTCAAAATTTTCAATTAAAATATTATTTATTTGCTTTTCGGTAAAAAAAGGGTTAGTAGGTACAAATAAATTTACAATTAGTACAAATGATACTTTATTTTAAAGGGAACAAATTTAGATTTCTTAATATGTAAATAAAACTATATGTCAAGTCAATAACGCATTTTTGGGAAAAAATAACGGTTTTTTAAAGAAATATCGGACAAAATTTCAGAGAAGTCTTAATACATATCTCGAATATTGTAGCTTATTAAATAAGATTTCATATGACACCCATATTTTGTAAATCAAACTTTGATTTTTAGAAAAAATATCTCCGACTGACGCTTTATAGGAGGGGAGCTCACGATGCTAAATGTGGATATACTCGAGCAAGGGGACATATTGGATTTTGAAAATTAGATGGTAGGAATAAAAAAATGTTATATTATGTTTACCCTTGCACCGGTGGGGGAAGTCACTATAGGCTTTCAAAAATGTAAAAAAACGTGCACTAGGACATACTCGAGCGCGTCAGATATTGATAGTGTATATGCCCCACGTGTCTCTGATGACGGAGGTATATTAATCTGCCGGTTTGGATGGTGGGGGTGGTTGTACGGACGAGTTAAAAATAAAAAAAAAACATTTACTCGAACACGTCAGATAGTCAAGGGGGATGTTAAGTGATCCCGAACGAAGACACCATTCATAAGACTGACAATTTGAATGTGAAGCAAGCTCGTGGCGACTTTTCGAAAATGCAAAAAAACGCTATTTGTAGATACTCGAGTGCATTAGACTTTTAAGATTCAGCTTGATATTCTGGTCGTGCTGATCCATGATCTAACGATTATTTGGAGGTATTTGCTTAATCTGACCGTTTGAAAAAATTTCTTTTGACCAAATCCATCTCAAACCATGCAGTCGGAGTAACTTCAAATTGCAGAATTGGTTGCCGATTAAATATATTCTTTTCAAAGTAATTAAGGGAATATATCGTCCCCCGATTTGATTGAAAATTATTTTTTACGAAGTTATATCCTTTTAAAGTTTTAGTGTCAGAGCTTGAAAAACCGCTAAAAATTGGTTCAAAATAGTCGCATTTTCAACCAAATCAAAATAATTAATTTTTGTCTTTTGATTCTAATAGAAGTTCTGATTCTATGTCAGAGTCTTGTTTAAAATTGGCGGAATTATTGCGCTTTTTATAAAAAAAAACAAGGCTGATTTTCTCAAAAACTCCAATGTTTCATACGCTTAAAATTTTATTGTGGATTTGTGTTAATATGAGAGAGAAATGACATGAGTTTTATGCTTGTTAAACTACATTTGAGGTCAGGAGATTTTTTTCCCCAAAATGAAAATGTCAATTTTTTTTCATCATTGCCAAGCCACTCTACGGTACTATTTTCTAAGCAAATAACAACAGCAGCATTCCAAATTACTTTCTACAAATCCTGCTTGCATTCTGCATACTTTTTTTCACCGTTATTTTCGTAATAACATTTTATTATGGGAAATATATAATCTTTCTGTTGAGATTGAAGTTTCGTAAGCTCAGCCTTAAGCTTCTGCCAAAATTAAACAAAACTTACCCAAAATTCCAATGCTTCGATCAGATTTTGAGCAACGATATAAAAATCGCTTTGGTAAAGCACCTGGCATTAATCTGCACCTCTTGCTGCCTAGAGCAAAGAGTATCTTTGGCCTAGAGGACCATTGATGAAGTCAACTTGGTCAAAGTGCTTCTGACAAATGCGGACAGAGTCTTTCAATTCAAAGCCACTGCTATCGATCCATCGCTGACGCCTTTCTTCATTCTTAGGAACACGAAAGAATGAAATGTTTTCCTTCGAAGCATCCGTGCGGCAAATTCCACAACAAGTCGGCATATTAAGAATTGGTATTAAAAAATGTTAAATTTAAAAGCTCACACGATTCACTGATTTTAGAACAGCTGAATTTGACAACTGCGATAGGTATAAACATAAAGAGAAAGGTATTGTTTGCATCACTGCAACAATGATTCAACTAACATGTTTGTCTCTTTATCTAGTTTCTTCGTCGTGAAATGTCAAATTCGTGCAACACAACACGCCATATTTTTGTTAAGAAAAATAATTATAACTGGCACGATGTTTATGCACGGTTTACAACAGAACTTTTTTGAAAAAAAAAGGAGTTTCGTTGATAGCTAGAAAGTCACTTTTGTATTAAGTAAAGATTAATTTATTCCTGGAAAAATATACAACCCAGGTCTAAACTTTGGAAGGTGAACTTGTTTGCAGTGTTATGGTGCACTCAAATACGTACATATAAGATCACATTTTTTTTTTTAAAAAACTGCAATTTACAAAAAAAGTTTTAAAATTTTTTATTTATTTGTTTTACTTCAAAATTCGATAAAACCAAACTGAAAACACGGATGACAAAAATGCGAGTTAATTACCTAATGAAACTCATTTTATTGCTCTAGCTCTGCTACTTAGGAAGCTACTTCTCTAAAGTTAAACAACCCGTATGTTACAACTTTTTGCTCACAATGATCCAAGGAGTTCAATTTTACAGGATGGCACATCGAATCCGTACCACCCTGTATAAAGAGGTAAGGTTTGTTTGTATGTAGGGTAATCTCTGGAACTACTGAACCAATTCAAAAAATTCTTTCACATTATTTAATTTTGATAAATATATGGGAAATATATGAAAAACACTATATCTTAGCATCTATACGAGCTACAATTGTGAAACTTGATAACATAATGTAAATTGTTTGTGCCAAGCTATTCCCAAAATGTGAACGGGGTTCGGTTTCTCCCATACAACAAAGATTTCAATTGCTATTCTTGAAGTTGAAAAATTTGGTACATGAACCCAGTTGCCTACTGTAACGTCTGCGTAAAATATAGTCGGGTCGTTAGAATGGGGAACTGCCCTGTAAGAGCTGCGGCTACGGATAGTAAATAATATAGCGTTAAAAGAATATATGTAATATGTATCTAAAAATAAATAACTAAAATATGTATGTATGTAGAGGAAATTGGATAAGCCTAACCTAATTCACTACTCCCATTATCTCTTGCGTTTGCGAAATATAAAAAGTTAAACAAAAAAAGACTTATTTTACATGTTGGAATTGCTTCAAAAGTAAACTTATTAAAACTTGAATTTTACCAAAAACTTCACTGCTATGACCATCAGATTTTGAGCAACGATTTGAAAATCGTTTTGGTAATGCAGATGGCATCAGTCTGCACTTTTTATTTCCAGGAGGATTGATGAAATCAACGTGGTCAAAATGTTTTTGGCAAATACGGGATGATTTTTTCAAATCCTTGCCGCAGCTTTCGATCCACCGTCGACGCTTTTCTTCATTCGTGGGGACAGTAAAATATGAAATATTTTCCTTTGTGGAAACCGCTCGACATAATTCACAAAAATTCGGCATAGTAATAGAGTTAAATTAAAACCTTCTAATAAAAGTTCACAAGCGAAACATAAAAATTCTTTTCCTCTTAACCAAACATCACGTTTTGTTTTGTTCGATTTTGACAACTGTGGTCGAAGAAAACAGAGAAAGAAGCAATAGTTGGCATCGCTGCAACCATGACTCCATTAATCAGGGCTGCATCTATGGTACAATCAACATGGCAGAACTATCTTATTAAACTCAAATTACCATAAGCACAAAATTACTGAATTTTCCGAAAAGTTACATTCTACACGGGTAGAGTTAGCCCACTTGCATAAACAATTTCTTAACCCGGGTAAAAGCGTTTAACTCGCGTAAACCAGCTGTCAAATGTATATAATTTGTAAAATAAGGGATTAAAAAAGTAAAAGAGCGAATATAGCCATACGACCAATTTCTCAGCTTCCAGTAATCGAAAAACCTGTAAATGAGAGTGTAAAGCTTTTATCTTTGTCCAAAGTTACAGGTATGATTTAATTAACTAAATTAAATAACAAATAATAAAATCATGGCTACAGGTTTAAATACCTAAACACAGTTGCTTTTTGCGGCCAGCCGCGTCAAAAGTGGTCACTTGGCAGCCCTGGTTTAAACCATGTACCAATTTTTAACTCTATGCAAATTTTTGCTGACATATCCATTTTATTTTGACTGGATTATTATAAAGCAACACATTGCAAGAAATATTGGTCTGCCAAATGAATATTATTTTCAGAATATAAGTCCTCAGCCACAAGGTTGAGATATTCAGATGCAACAGCATTTCATATAAACCATACTGTATAAGTAACAATTAGATTTTGAAAGATATTGTGCAAATAATTTAAATTTTTTTTAGAGGTAATCAACTGGGACGTGTTAAATGGGATGTTACAAATGATAATTCTTAACTGAATTTCTTACTTAAAAAATGTGACTTAATTACCTAAAATTATTTTATTGCTCTAGTTCTAAGGGGCTTGGCACCTTCCAAGCATAAACAATTAAAACGTTTCATCCTGCTACCGAGTTTTGATATTTGGTGCTAGGAAGTATGTACATTTATTGCCTATGCACCTCATTAAATGTGGACGGTATTAAACCTCACGAAATCTTGACAGGAATAGACAACGGAGCGTGGCTCCTTCCATCTATGGCAGCTACAGTCGTCAAACTTGCTACATAGATGTAAATTGTTTACCAAGATATTCCCAAAATGTGAACGGGATTCGGTTTCTCCCATACAAAATAAACACTTGAATTGCGATTCTTGGCACTTATACTAAGTTTTGAAATTTTGAGCATAGAACCAATTGTCTGTCTACAGTAAGGTCTGATTAAAATATAGTCGGAACATTACAATGGGGAACTGCGCGGTAAGAGCCGCGACTACGCCAAGTAAACAATATTGCAATAAAAGAATATTTGTAATATGTATCTAAAATAAATAACTAAAATATGTATGTAGGGGAAATTGGATAAGCCTAACCTGATTCACTACTCCCATTACATCTTGCGTTTGCGAAATCTAAAAAGTTAAAAAAAAAACTTATTACATGTTGGAGAAAATTGCTTCAAAAGTAAACTTATGTATTAAAATATGAATTTTACCAAAAACTTCACTGCTATGAGCAGCAGATTTTGAGCCACGATTTAAAAATCGTTTTGGTAATGCAGATGGCATCAGTCTGCACTTTTTATTTCCAGGAGGATTGATGAAATCAACTTGGTCAAAATGCTTTTGGCAAACACGGGATGATTTTTTCAAGTCCTTGCCGCAGCTTTCGATCCACCGTCGACGCCTTTCTTCATTCGTGGGGACAGAAAGAAATGAAAGATTTTCCTTCGTGGCAACCACTCGACATAATTCACAAAAATTCGGCATAGAATTACAATTAAATTACAACTTTTTAGGAAAAATTCACAAGCGTAACATAAAATCGCTTTCCTCTTAACTTAATAATCACATTTTGTTTTGTTTGATTTTGACAACCACGATAAAGAAAATAGAGAAAGAGGCAATATTTGCATCGCTGCATTCAATTAATCAGGGCTGCAATAGTATTGCTTCAAAAGTAAATGTAACCTTAAGTTTGCTTTAGCTGACATTCTCCAATTTTATATTTTTTTAGGGGTAAGGGGTTAAAAATAAATAAAAAATATGAAAAAAAAAGTATCGCTCGGATCTACATACTTTCGAAGAAATAGCCATCGGAAGTTCCGGATATAGATTTTGTAAAAGCGATTATAAGTTGGGAACCCCTCTATGGATATCAAAAATATGGGTGTCATAAGAAATATAATTTAATAGCCTGTAATAATGGCAACTAAAGCTTTGAAATTTTACCTATAATTTTGGATATGACGATTTTTCTAAAATTTTGACCGTCTTTCTTTAAAAAAACCTTTTTTTTCAAAAAATGTGTTTATGACCTATAAGTTTTTTAGCATGTTAAGAAAGCTTCATTTATTCTTTTAAAAATGGTATATAGTTAATTTTAATTTTTTTTCTTATTTACCCCCTTTTTTACCGGAAAACCAGAAAGTTTGTTCAATGAATTCTTATGACAAGTATGTATTTATGAACAAAAACAATAAAAACCAATAAATATGTACATACTTTTTCCCAATACAACCTTAAATTTCAACAAATTATGAATTTATTTTATTCATGAAAAATTTGGCCAACATCAGTATGTTAGCAAAGCTGGTATTGGACAGATGCATATATTCATGATTAGCATACTAAACTGTACAAAATACGAAAAATTCGAGATAATTGGGAAGGAGGTCGTTAAAGTAAATAATTACCATGTATTTTAATAACAAATTCACCAAAGTGATTTTACTAAAATGAAAACAAAAAACTATGCAAATGATACATCATATTAAAGCACAAGAATCAATCTTTCTTGACATGCTAAAAAAAAGTATAGGTTATTAACAAATTTTTTGGAATAAATAACGGTATGTATTGTGAAAAAAGTTTGGTCAAAATTTCTGAAAAATCGTCATAGTGATTTTACTTTTTTCGATAAAAATACATAAAATGAAAAAAAAACTATGCTTGCTTGACATGCTAAAAAAAAGTATAGAAAAGTATATGAAAAAAATTTGGTCAAAATTTCTGAAAAATCGTTACATCTCCAAAATTTTAGAATTAATTTCAAAACTTTGCTTACCGATATTGTGGGACATTAAATGTTATCCAATCATGGGTTCTCAACTTATAATAGTTTTTAGAAAAGCTATACATATCTGGAACTTCTGATGGCTGTAACTACCTCCGAAACTAGATCCGAGCGACACTTTTTTTTTCATATTTTTATTTACTTTTAATCCCCTTTTACCCAAAAATAAAAAATAATTAGATAATGTCAGCTGAAGTAAAAACCTATTCCCATTAAATTGACATGGAAAAAGTTTCTATTAATACATGGTTTAATGATATAATTAAACCATGCTATTAATATATGTAAAATGTCATTCATGTAAAATATACAATTAAGTTTCGTGAGTCGACTGCTATTGCTAAAATATTTTATGTCAAATCAGGTAGGTTGGTCTATTCGTACTAGTAAAAATCTCTTTAAGAAATTTATATGTACTTATAGCTTTATCCGGAACTTCAAATGGATAAACAATTTCTCGTCTATCATGCTCATTTTCGCACTGATGCGTTGAGCAGCATCCAACCGATGTACACAGAATCCAAGAATGCAGAACTAATGTAAGCCCCGACGTCAATCTTGGGGTTTTATTTTAGTGTTTAATCTTATGCTTTTTTAAAATAGGGTGTCAATTTAAATCAGGGGTCGGCGAAGAAATATTTCTTTCTCTCTTGCTGAATACCTATACAAGAAAATAATTCTAAAATAATTTTAAATGCTCTATAAAATCAACCAATATGTAAATATGAAAGAATATTGGAATAAAAATATAATGTAAATGATGACAAAATATCTATAATTTTCATTAGTTACAGCTTTAAATTTACATAACAGCACACCGACCATTGCTCGTCTTTTTGATATGGTCAAACAATTTAGATTGAAATCCATTGTTATACTGTTGTTTCAGTGAAATTTTTTTAGGTGGACAAATATCAGATTAGGTAGGATGTACTACGCTTATTAGCACAAATCGACTCATTTTTGCTTCACAGCAGGATAATATTAGAAATCTTCGCATTTCATTATGATTGCCCACTTATTTAATTCAATAACATACTAAGAGATTTTCACTTCTATCAGTGGCACCACGCTTATTTATACAATTCAACTCAGTTAAGTTTTGAGAAAGCTGTGGAAGCAACGAATATCCATGATCTGAGCTTCGTTTTATTTATTTTACTAAATATAACTTTTAAAATATTATTCTGTACGGGAGGTGCCACACTTACTGGAGCACTTCTGGTTACTTTTGATCCAGGAAAGCTTGCGAGCACATTTACTTCAGAGATACCACATTTCTTTTTTATACGAAAAGTGGCTCGCGCGTTTATGTAATATTGTTTAATTTAGTCCATTTCAAAGGATTATACATGGTGACATCACTGCACTAAATTTTATTGCAATAGCTTCTATTCTACAATTATTATAAAGTTTTAAGCTTGTATGGGAGATTTCTGACATGTTTTACAGCGAGTTAAAATTCTATACACTCCCCCCCATCGGTATTGTTTCACCCACTCGACTCCTCTTTTCGTCGGAGTGAGATAAGAAATCGCCTGCCCGACCATTACTTTTCAAAACTCGTGAAAGTTATATTTCAAAATAACTAACCAATATGCGATTCAATAAAAGTAAATAAAATTCTGCTAGAGCTTATGCTAAAATTTTATGTCTTACCAGTTCGACTGCATTGATTAAATTTCGGGCAGTGATTTATAGAACGCTTAGGTAATGCACTCGGCATCAGCCTGCTCCTTTTAGTGCTGCCGGGACCATTGATGAAATCTCTGTCGTCAAAATGTCTTTGACAAATGCGGGACGATGCGAACAATGCCAAGCCACAGCTTTCAATCCAACGTCGGCGCTTTCCTTCGTCCTTAGGAAGAGAAAAAAAGGAAATGCTTTCCTTCGACGAATCTGCGTAGCATATTTCACAAATTTGCGGCATGTATCCAAAAAAAAATTAATTTGTATTTTTAAAAAAAACACTTTTTGTTTTGGGCAATCAGCTCAATTGTTTTGACATATTTACGTTTGAAAGAACCAGCAACCTGTGTACATTATTAGGGCCGTACACACCATCCTTCATGCTTTTCATCATGCTTGACAAAACTCAATGTTTGATCATGTGAACTCTAGAAACAACAGCTTGACACTCATGTTGGATGGATTTCAAAATATTTTGATTTCTCTGCTGGCTTCAACAACAAAAACAAGATATTTTTAAATTTAAATAAGATTTCATGGAGTGGACATCGATGGGTTACGTGAATAATAAAAAGTTTTGGCAAGATTTAGGTTGTTTTAGGGACACATCCTCGTTGTAGGGAGTTGAAAACCATTTTTTTTCTTATTACACTTCCGAAAAATGAAAAGAAAAGAAGGGAATTGAGTAATGCGAGTGATGTGTACACCTCGAAATTTTCCTGCAAATGATATATGCATGTTTGATGATGTGAACGTAAAACGAAATTTACAGTTATTCGGTTTGTCGAGCCATGTTGGACAGCATGAAGGATGGTGTGAACTCCCCTATTCAATCATGGACATAACTATAACGCTATTTACACACACCGAGCTTACGCACCGGCGTATAACTTTGGAGTAGTTTTTTGTTGTGTGCGTGCTAAACAGAATGCGAACGGGGCGGTGCTTTAAAAAAAACCACTTTGAAGTGAACAGAATTCACATCCATTTCGTTTTCATTTCATTTCGATGAAAATAGAATAAAATCTAAATCGATGGGATTTTTCCTATACGTTTGGAGTGAGTACAAAATTGACACAAGCAAAATTTATCGCAGAGAAATAGAACAGATTCTATTTTTTGGTGCGATTTGACACATAAGATGAATCGCACATTCCAATTCTGTTTTTAGCTTTACTCTTTCAAATTTGATAGTCTTAGTTTTTTTGAAACAACACATTCAAGAAACACAACTCATGGTCAAAACAACAGCAGTAGCTAAAAAGTGGTTTTGTTGGTTGTGGTTTGTTTGGTGAAGTTGTTGTTTCTTATCAGTATTTTATTTCTGGGAGTGCATTTTTTTATCTTTAAATAAATAAGTGCAATTTATTTCGATAATTATTAAAAACCAAGCCTTCCCATTTTGCTATCAATTTCGTCAACCAATATTTTTGTTAATAAAACTACAAGTGACCAGACATGAAAAATGTGAAAAGTCAAAATCAAATCAATGCAAAACTAATTAACTAAGGGATTATTAAATTAAAAAAAAAAAATATCTACCTTCACACATAATGGAGTTTGCGGATTTTATTAAAACCCCCAAAATGGATGGCGTCTTCTTGCATGACCATCTGCATGCAACAGTTGAAGGGACCTTATGTATAACTGGGCACCACCTGCTGCTGAGTGCACGCCAGGAAAACAGTCAAGAGCTATGGGTGGGTATACACACTGATCACCCTTGCCCATCATGTATGCTAGAGTGTATCCATGTGTTCATAATTAGATTCTTCGCACCCTTTGCTAACTTTAACGAAACAACTTTGTTTTTTTATATTATTTAATTATTTCCATTTGATTTGCAGCTGCTGCACAAAAACATCGATACTGTAGAGAAGAAACCCTATCTGGTGAATAATGTCACTATGGGTGGCATCATCACGCTTAAATGCAAAGATTTACGCATAATTTCGTTGGAAATTAAATATGCTAAGGAATACTTTAATGTGTCAGCATCACTGGAGGCACTTAGCTCTATGCAAAATCCTGAACTCGAGTATCCGTTCTTTTATAGGCCTATGTATTCCATCCTGGAGGATGGTTTTACAATGTTCAGGTTAGTTATCAGTTACCTACATGATCAAAATTGTAAGGTATGGTTCCCGCGGTAGATAGGGAGAATGACAGTTAATTTAGTCGGCGATAAGTATCTCATACAAACATTTTTCTTAAGCGGGACATTAGCACATTTGTATGCAGTAACGCTAACAATTCTAGATTTTTAACAAGAGAATACCTGCTTTGTAGGCAATTTGACTTCATCTCTGCCATTCAAAAATAAAGATACGTAACTTTAGTTACAGCTTTTTATATTTTACTTGCGATTGGCCACGACTTCGTCAGGGTATGTTTTGGTCTGAAAGAAATTGTTCTCTGAGTCATTTTTTAATAAAGTTAGAATCAAGCATCTTTTAATTTTTATATGTTTATTTGTATTAATTTTCAATAAATAGCCTTCGTTACATATAGCCCGACTGTTAATGTGAGCCACTATACATAAATTGAAATTGTTTATTGCTCTACTGGCAAAACTATTATAAAAATATTTAGGTGAAAAAAAATGTTTTGTTATAGCATAAATAATTTTACTCAGATAATAACTTTTCACTTTTTTCAGGCCAGAATTGGAGTTTGCTAAGTTCATTTCAGGCCAAAGCAATTGTAACAACTCTGTTGCAGTTGAACAATTGGGTTGCGAGTGGCGGGTCTCAAATGTTAACAAAAATTTCACTGTTTGCCCTACATACGGGTCTACGCTTATTGTGCCCAAATCAATAACAGACGAACAGATAATTCAGTCTGCCACTTTTCGTGATGGCGGGCGTTTTCCGGTGCTAAGCTACAGACATGAAAATGGTGTAAGTTATTTCATAATATGAACTTAATTTTTATGAATCACTAAGGGTTTTACGGGAAAGTAATGCAAATAAAAACTTTAACTTATAGAAGTTTGAAAAGAAATGGAAGTGAATATTTCAGTAAAAATTTGTATTCCTTGCAAAACTTATATATTAAAGTTTTCCACGTCCCGTAGAATATCTAATTGAATCATCTGCATCTGCTGCACATTTTTTTATTTAATTTCAAACAATTAAAGAAATCAAAAATTTAAATTTTCATTCTTTAGACATCCAAAAATTCACAGTAGAATATCAGTTTGTATACAACGTTAACATTGGCTGTCAAAATTTTTTTTATTAAAATTATGTTATTGATCTTGATCGTGTGCGAAAGCAGGGTGAAAAGAAACATTATTCGTTAGTATGAGAATAAATCAGCGGCGCTAGAAATAACCCCTAATGAAATAAGCCCCAAAAAAGAAATGAAATAAAAAAATCCTAAATCTTTATATCCATATACTGCCCTCAGAAGCGAAAAGGGCGTATCTAAAAAAAACGCATTTCGAGATTATTGATGTTTTGTTTATGTCAATTTATTGAAATACATGTAAAATTGAGATAGAGGAAAATCTCTTAGGAGATTTTTTATAGGTTTGAACTAAGATACCGGCATTTGACGTAGTTCATTAGATGCGTAATTTCATTAAGCTATCCGATGCCATAAGAATTACGAATATGAATTTTTTGAGATACGCCCATACCGCTTCTGAGTTACAACATTTTTATTGGTGCTTATTTCATTCCATCGTATTGGGTGTTATTTCACAATGAAAACGCACATTGGGTTTATTCTGAGCAAGTGTATACATATAGCGCGCGCTCGGACCTCCTGCATATTTTTTTCGAGCTTGAAAATCGCATTCTTCACTAATAAAGCCGCAGGCCGCCCACTTACCCTAATTTTTATCTAAAATTACTGTGGTTAGCGAAGTCGGTATTGGATGTACTATAAAATGTTAATGCGATTTGTAAATGCATTCAGTTATATATCCAACATCGGCTTCGGTAGCAACAGTATTTCTCTAAAAGTTAGGGTAAGTTGGTGGTCTTTGGCCGCAGCTCAGGGTTTACATCTTCCAGTATCTTCAGCGTAAGCTTTACGGCGGCCGAGGTTCAGCCTATCAAACATCATACATAAAAGTTAGTGAAGAGTGCAATTTTCAAGCTCAAAAAAATACGAAGAAGGTTCGGTATGTATTACACAGATACACTTTCTCAGAATTATTCCAAAAGTAACATATTGGAAGGTCAAGGTCATCGGTGACGTGTACCAATTTCCGAATAATTTTCAAATATTTTTAGTAAGGAGAAATTACTAATGAAAATCAAATCATTTTGTTGAAAAGGACCTGATTTCTTTGTTGTTGGGGGTTATTTAATTGAGGGTTATTTCTTTATGAAATAAGATCCGAGCATTTGCTGTTATTTTATTTATTTATTTATTTTTATTTCCCAAAATATGGAATATGCATGTATATTCCATATTTTGGGAATTTTTTATTTTTTTTACCTTGGGGGTTATTTTATGATTTTGTACCGATTGGATGCACCAGCAAACACAGTTTCATGACGATTTTTCAAAGAAAATCATGTTCAGTGATAAGGACCATATTCATCTCAATGGATACGTTAATTATCGCATTAGGGTCAATGAAAAGCCATGGGGGATTATTGTTAATGTTCAGTGATGAGGATATTTTCATACGTTAATAAGCAAAATCATCGCATTTGGCCGATGAAAAGTTAAAGCAACTATTGTTGTTTATGAACAACAACACACAACAACAACTTCACGTGAAGTACCCGGCCGCATTATCACTCGAAGTAGGGATGTCAGTTGGCTATTGAACTCGTACGATTCGACACCCCTTGGAGTTCTTTTTTTTGTCCAAACAGTAAGTTCAATGCCAATAAGCAAGCAACAATTCATGGGCTAAAGGAAGAGATAATAGCGAACATTTGAGGTTAGAGGAGCAATTGCTCCAAGATGTCATTCAGAATTTGGAAAAACGGATTAAGAACGGATAAGTCCGGTGAACGTGGTGGCTAATTGAAGTCGCCACTGCGCTTAATAATTCAGTCGTCGAAGGAGTCCCCCAACAGAACTATTGTGTCCCTTAACGACACCGGCTTGTTTTTCGAAAAAATATGGGCCAATAATCTTTTTTTACGATATACCACATCGAACAGCAGCGAGTGTAATTGACGCTGATAAATTACTCTTTGATTCTCCGTAGTCCTGAAACGAACCCATTTAATGGGAAATGTGATTCATCGCTCATTATCAAATTGTGAATGAAATCCCCAAGTACAGTTTTAATGGTTAACAAAGTCATTTAATTCAAAACGGTGTTCTTGTTTACAAAATTCTGTATAAAAATTTAAACAATAAAATTAAACGACCTCAACCGAAAGGTAATTTTGCGTAACCCTGTATATTTAGTTCTTAAACAAATAAATTTTGAAATTGTGATTGAAGCAACACTCTCAAAAATTGCCTTCAATTACACTTTCGAATCTTTTGCCAAGAAACTAAAGCAACAGATAATGCCCTCTGTGCTAGAAAAAACGATACACAATGCAAACGCCATCTCCAAGTTGTTAGACGAACCGCATAGTGAAATTAATTGTAATAAGCCGAATTCGAACTATATTAGCCACCAAAACATACTTCTAAAAAGAGCGACAACAAATCCGAATACAGTGGATCCCGCTTAAGTGTCTCCCCGCTTAAGTGCATATCCCGCTTAAGTACCCACAGTACCCCACTATGCTTTCACACCAAATCTCATACAAATTTCCCCTTTTAAGTACCTCCCGCTTAAGGATCTCACTCGCTTAAGTTCCCCACCTTTTTATATCTCAATTATGATTTTACCCAAGTTTTTCCCCTTTTAAGTGCGTTTTATTAAAAAGGGGGAAAAAGTTTCAAAACATGGCAACGTACCGTAAACGATTATTTACACACATCAGCATGTATAGCCAGAGAGCCCGCTGTAGAAAAGTTGAGTTTATAAGTGTGGCATTTTCGGGCATCGAGACGGGCTTTGGTAAGACAATCCTGGTTCTTTAATTTCACAAAAGGATTACAGGATATGATATCTTTCTCGTATATCTTATCCTGTAATCCTTTTGGTTAAGGCCTTGCAATTCTGGTTCGTTAATTTCACCAATTTTCATCAGGCCTTTTCGAGTTCTATCATTTGGCATACATTTCGAGCTGTAATATTATATAATTTTGATTAAAACAACGAAATTGGGAAGAATCCGGTCATTTTCGAGCATCGAGACGGGCTTTGGTTAGTTTCACCAAAATGCATTTCTATCTTTCCCGTATATCTTATCCTGTAATCTTATACACTCGGCTTTTCTACAGACCAGAAGTTTCATATACTGAAACGATATTTTTCAATTGCCTTGAAGTACTTAAGCGAGACCCGCTTAAGTGCCTAACCCGATTAAGTACCTCAAAAAGTTGACATTTTGGTTGAGGTACTTAAGCGGGACTTACTGTATATTGATTATTTTTTAAATAATAAACTAAATTTAATTCTAATGCTTACATTATAAAATAAATAAATATGAATAAAGAAATATGGAAAAACTATTTGTTTCACTGCAAGCGTAATCCCTCAAGGACTTAGAGCCACTTAATCTGGCACATTTATTTCTATAAAAAATAACATAAGGTATTATCAGTCTTTATAAGGATTTCCAGATAAAAAGAAGAACTAGATTTTTTTAAATCCATTTTCATTCTTCCCCATACAAAACTACATATTACTTTAAAAAATCAATGCATTAAAATGTTTATTTGTATTAATTAGTTTTTGAAAATCAATTACTTTAAGGCAACTCTAATGCGTAGTGCTCAACCGATATCTACTCAGGGCATAAAGCGCTGCCGTGCTGATGAAGCAATTCTCAACGTAGTTCTAGGACGCAGTAAAAAGGGTTTTATTGTGGACACTTGGGGAAAAGGCAAATCAAATACAGAAACTGATCAACATTATTCTCAGTGGAAGAAAGTAAATCGTTCTATTGGAAATGTTTCGTCACCGTCATCAATATTGGATAGCTTTGCAAAACTTATTGATGGTTAGTAACATTAACCTCTATAATAAATAATTGATTTATGTTTTGTTTGAATAGCTTGCAATGATATAACATGCACTCCAGACAAATGGTTATCCCGCCTTGAAGCAAGCAATTGGTTAAGCTTAGTATTAAATTCTCTTAATGCAGCTTGCGTAGTTGCTCAATGCTTGGATCAGGAAGGAAGCCCAGTGCTGGTACATGGTGCTAAGGGACTTGATTCTACACTTGTTGTTACTTCTCTAGTACAAATAATACTTAATCCTGACTGCCGCACTGTGCGAGGGTAAATACAAAATAAATAATCCAACATTGAATTGGTTTAGTAAGCGTTCTACATAACTTATTTATTCAGCATACAAGCGCTTATTGAACGTGAATGGATTCAAGCTGGTCACCCGTTTGCCTCACGTCATCGCTATTCCTGTTATACTTCAACACAAACGCGTACAAAATCATCAGGTTCAACATTTGTGCTCTTACTTGATTGCATTCATCAACTGTACATGCAATTTCCATGCAGTTTTGAATTTAGTACACAATTGCTGATAACGTTGTTTGAGCACAGTTATTTTTCACAATACGGTACATTCCTCTGCGACTCGGAACGTGAGCGATATGAGCTCAATGTACAAACACGCACAACTAGCCTATGGTCTTATTTAAATCGGCCCGATATACTTAAAAATATGTTAAATCCATTATACGATCCAAACCCAAGTGTTATATGGCCATCAGTCGCACCTATTAGCTTAGAACTCTGGAGTGGTAAGTTGAGAATGAGTTTAAAATATATTTTTACTTCACAAATTGTGTCTTATTCTAGAACTATATTCACGTTGGACGATTGATCAACATTTAATTAAATACAGTTCACAAATACAGGAACTAGTTACACTGGAAAAAGAGCTTCGTTCTAAGGTAAACCCTATGAAATTTTATTAAAATATGGAAACCTATTCTATTACAGTAAATATATAAAATTTAACCGAAAAAACTGGTGGATTCAAAACACTTATTGGTGGATATATATTGTTTTCGCAGAAATTCCAAAATTTAGGAATATAGCACATTTGGTAGTAACTTTCCACAAAACTTCACGGTACAGAACTGTCCGATATACAGTCCCGGATTTACCATACAGGAAGAGTAGACACGTGCCTAGGGCGGCAAGAATTAAAGTGCGGCAAATTGAATTTCCCGCCTATTTGGTTGGCACGCGTACCAACATTATAAGTGAAAAATGCCATTATAACTGAACATTGGTGATCCATTATTAACATCATTGTTAATTTATTGTTTGTTTGTTTGTTGTTAACATTCAACGCTGCGTTTTGTCATGAGTGACAACCGTAAAAGATTCAGCGGGGCTTAGTACCGCAAACCGGCAATAGAAAAATGAAGATCCTAGCAAAAACTATAATTTTAACTACATTCTTCAAAAAAACAAATTCCGAATCAGTTGACGAAGAAACTTTGAGAGCTTATAATGATCTAGAAGGTATTGTTGTCAAAAATACCAAAAATGTTGTATTGTGCTCTAGAAACCTATGTATGCAATTTGTGCAACTGCCTAGGAGCGGCAAATTTCTAAATCCGCTCCTGGATATAGGTATGTCGAAAGCTCTAGGGAAGCACCGATTGGATACGTTTCATATGTCCAATTCACTCAATTTTCCCTTGACTGGGGTCAAAAAGTCTTGCAATTTCTTGTGAATATATGTAGGTGACTCGCCCAATAATGCTATCCCGTCGAATTTCATTTATGTAATTTCAAAGTTTATAGTAACCGACATCCTTATAGCAAATTGTATTAGGACACTAAAATTAACATTAAACGTTTTTTGTATGTATGGGAGGTACCACGCCCACATATACTATTGCACCCAATTTTAGTCAGACCATAAGAAGCGTCGAGTTTAGCTCCGAATTATCTGAATTTTCTTCTATTTCATTTCCCACACATTTTGCGAATTTTTGGGTTAAAACTTAGCGAATGTCACGACCTAAGCTCTGAATGCGCCATCTTTAAGAATGTTTTAAGTCTATTGAAGTCAAAAGCGCTTAAGAAGAGATTAAGGTGCCTACTGACCATCCGATCTTGAACCATTTTCCCTAAGAAAAACACAGGACTTATGCGAGCTCCTATATTGGTTGTTTGTAATAATTTTTCTAGTTTTTATTTCATTTTCACTTGTTAACAATAATTATGAAATAAAATTGAATTGAATTGAAAAAAAAATTCACTTGTTAACAATAAGTAAATCAAATAAAACTAACTAGGTATGCTGGCAACAATCGTTATTTACTTGTTTTTGTTGTTGTTTAGCTACCTATGTGTTTTTTAATTTTTATTTAACTTTTTTTATTAAATTGTATAATAGCTTGGTATTAAATTTTTGTACCACTTGGATATGTATCTAGAATATACAATTTATACTAATTTTTTCTAAAATGTCTATAGGTTTTGAAGCTGCGCAAACTGGCAGCTGATTTAAATCGTGAAATGTTGGATCTACAAAAGGCTGACAATTAATCATTGCAATCTCTCTCTCTAACTTTATCTCTCTTTTCGACGTGAGCTCTCATTTTATAGCTAGATTTATTTCAAGCCTGCAGTCTTTTACTGAATATTTTAAATCGTAAATTAAGATAAACTTTTAGTCGTTTTAAATTCGTGCAAATAAAGTCAATTTTTGACACATTTACAAAGTTATAATCTAAGCTAAGGACAAAAAAAAAAAAATATTTACAGTTATAACTAAAATTAAAGAAATTTATATATTGATGTACTAAAAAAATTAGAATTTGAACAAATTTATGCAAAAGTGTAACTTTTAAAGTGTTTTTAATATGACTATGATTATTCTTTAGATAGGGGCATCTTCTAATAATTAGTATATTAATGATGCTTAAATGAATTTAATGAATAATGATTGATCAAAAGAATACTTGATAATATTATATTAAACAGTCAATGAGGGAAAGAATAAACCGAAGAGATGGGACTTTTAGTTTTGGTTTTTACGCGAACTTCTTTTTTAAAACGCTAGAAAACAAATAATTATCTGCTAATCTTCATCCAAGTCTATCAATTTGCGCTTGAATTATAGAAGCATAAAAATTATCTAAAATACATATGTACATAGATGGAAATTTGAAAAATTAACGCTAAGAAAAGATCCGATTTCTCTCTAATTTATCGAAACATCATGCAATAAAGTAAAAATTTTGCGTTTGTGTATGGTGTTTTGTGTATTAAATCAGAAATATCTGTAGGACTTATTGGAAAAGAAAACTTTTTTTTGTTCTGCGTTTCAGAATATATAATAAACAGTTTTGATTTATATTCTTTATTTATTCGTTAATTTGTTGCAAAACAACAACTTTAAGTACAATAGCCAAAAAATGTTTTTCCCTAACGCTATGAATTGTAAAATTGAGGTCGACTTAGGATTTAGAAGGGTTAAAATGCATCCTGAAACAGGTCCGCGGATAGCGTAAATAACATTGTGAGCCATTTTGAAAAGTCGCATCCAAGTCGGTTCAATCTTTTCTTATTTCATTGATATTAACTAATTATTTTACATAAAAAAATGCCTTTTGTAACTAATGTATGTTTTATAAATTTAATGAAATTACAAAAGTTCTGTTGAAATAAAAATACATGTTCAACACAACTACAATAACAGATTATTTTATGTTCACACCTCTACATCTAGCGAATATTAGAAAGAAAGCCCTGATATGTCTACTCTGTTGCAGTGTAATGTGCGACAAAGTTTTGCTCGGAAGGTAAGCCATTATTTGCTGCTTATTCGTTCAGCTTTGTCTGTGCCAAATGACACAGTTCTGATATAATTTTCATTTCATATTTATTTTTTTTTTTTAATTTTCTTTTTGAAGAATATTTTTTTTTTGTCATCATTACTAACCCGTGCGTCGAATCTCCCCTAAGTGATATACTGACGAGGGCCAAAGTTGGGGCCACAGCTGAAATCGAAATTGACACCAGTTAAAGACTCTGGGTTGAAAGCGAAAGCTCATGGTACACCTGACTTTTGAAATAAGATTGAACACGGAATAATTATGAAACAGGGATGAATTTAAATATTTCTTTAACACAATTAAAGCTTTCAACAATTACGGATGGTATTATTAGTTTAATAAAAGTATCAAAAACCGAAAATTCACAACACAGATTTTTTTAGATAAAAATAATTAAATTGGTTTTTGTATAGACAATTTATTGTAACTACGTTGTTTTTAATTGATTTTACTATTGAAGAGTATACAAAAACTATTTTAAATCGACGATGCTTTCTTATGTAGTGTAAAAAAAAAACCAATAAAATATACAACAATATGTATTGAAAAATTTCAGTTTCGCAAAGAAAAATTTAATAGTTCAGTTGCTTTTTGCTTGCTGCATCATTAGTTTAAAAAAACTAGTTTTGAGCTTAATTATCATCTTCCAAAAAGAAAAACTGTCCAGATCGCTTTTGATCAGTATCCTAAAAAATCAGAATTAAAACTAAAATTTTTGTTTTTTACAAATAAATATTAGATAGCTATACCTTAACAGAATTGTTCTTGTTTATTCTGGGTCGGAAATTGTTTGGATCTCTACGGAAAGTGATGCCCAATAGTTCTAAGAAACGATTCATTCCATTCAGCAGTGATTGTGGTGAAAATGCAACGGTTTTCACAGAGGGTTCACCTTCGATCACAATAACACGGTCAGCCAAATAAGTTGCCATAATAAAATCGTGCTCCACAACAAAGCCGGTCTTTTTCGCATGCAAAATATATCTATTCACGAGATATCATTAGATATAACAGAAACAAAATCATCATTTTTTTTACACCGAACCTTTTTATTACTTTAGCTGCAACAAGACGCTGTTCTGAATCCAAATAAGCAGAAGGTTCATCAATCAAATATACGTCAGCTGGTTTACCTAGACACAACACCAATGCAACGCGTTGTAATTCACCACCAGATAGATTCTGCACTTCTTGATCCATAATTTCATCGATTTTCATTGGTTTCATGACATCAGCAATAAATTGTGGATGGACATATGCATCACGTATTTTGTCATGTAATAAATGACGCACATGATTTTGGTATTTGGGGGAAATTTTCTGTGGTTTGTATGAAATATTTAAAACAGGCAATTCAGTGCCAGCATCAGGTTCTAAGTTGCCTGCCAACATCCGAATGAAGGTAGTTTTTCCAGTACCATTTTCACCAAGCAACACGAGGATTTCTGAATCACTAAAGTGTCCCTCTTGCACAGCCATCGAAAATTTGCCAAGTGTTTTAGTCATTGAGGGATAAATATAATGATTCATTCGTTTAATTTCTTCCTCAGTTGCCGATTCAGATACCTTAAATTGAATATAATTATAAAAATGTTAATTCAAAATGTTAAATTTAGCAAAAACCTTGAAAGTCAAAGATTCAGTACGGAAACGCATATTTTCAGTGGGTACAAAACCATCCAGAAAAATGTTAATGCCTTCACGCACAGAGAAAGGCATAGTAACAACACCATAGCAACCGGGTACGCCATATAGACAGCAGATGAAATCAGATAAGTAATCCAAAACAGACAAATCGTGTTCGACAACAATAATGAATCTAAAGAAAATTAAAACGAAAAAAATGAGCGCTTTAAAATAATGTACACAAAGGGAGCTTTGCGTCGCTATTCGGTTCCACCAGTAGAGACGCAAACTAAATCTTGACGCAAAGCGAACAACTTAGGGGACGTCCATTAATTACGTGAGGTGTTTTTTTGAAAATTCCGACACCCCCCCCCCCCCCTCCTTGGTGAGATTTGGTGAGATCTGGCGGGACCCAATGAGATTTAAATTATAATTTTTAATGTAAATTCTATGCATTCAACAGTTGACGTGACCGCCTCCCCCCCCCATTTTAACTCACGTAATTAATGGATGTCCTCTTATATTACACTAAAAATTTAAAATTAATTTCGTTTATACACAACATTTAATAAAAATTTGAAAAAAAAGAAACATACAACTCAATCGCAGGTTAAGTTGTCATGGCGACGAGGAAAAAATTACAAAAAAGCGAGGATTTGGTTATTTTTCCGAACCGACGCAAGAGCGAATCGACGCATAAGAAAGAGATGGGCAAGAATCAGTCGCTAATTTTCCTTTATGATCTTCTTAATAGCACCTTTGACTGTAATGTTCTTTTAGAAAAATCAGAATAAATGTACCTGCAAGGTATTTACGAAGTTTTAGTTTCTTTTATGTAAAGGTACATAGAACCAATTATGGCCTGAATGAACCAATAAATAGAGCTTTAATTGAATTTAATAAAATTTGTACTAATAATGGGTTCAACTTTTGCTTAAATAAAGTTATTTTTTAAAAAAATGTAATGAATTGTTATCCTTTATAATTATTTTATATGTAATTATTTAACGTTTATATTACGTTTTTAAGTATTTTATGCTACTCTGTAAGGATCTTGTGTCCATAGACGTAAATATATAAACAATCGGTAGTTTTTAGAACTACAACACCAATTAAACAAAGAGATAAGATTTTACATGGTTTCGTATCAATTTTTAGTTTTAAAATTGAATTTAAAGCGTCTACGATGATCATAACAATTATAAGTAAATTGTTTTAGTCCTTATTCGGAGTATAAAATTAATTTTAATTAGAGTTTACATCCTTTATAATATTCGCCTAGCCATTATATTATCAAACACTTGATTGCACTTCTGGCTAGAAAGTTTAACACAAATCGCCCAATCGCTCCAAAAATTGACGACGCAGTTTTGTTTTTTTTTTACAACAAATATATTTGTTGTTCTAGTAATAATGAGGCACTAAATTCTGAAGGCAAACAAGTTAAGTTAGAGAGCCTGTGGCTTAATATGAACGATCTCTGCCACTGCGTTGTCACTGAATTATTAATGGAGACTAGAAACTGTAAAATAAGGTACCATAAACAATTTTATCGCGTCTGTCTTTTATATAATAAATGTATCTTCTACACAAAAGAAGATAAATGCGAGAGGCAGACGTTTTTGTTCCAGCGTTTAAGAGTAAATAAATTTATAATATATATAAACACTTAAGTAATTTTATCAACTGGCAAATTGCGATTATTATAAAAATGATGTCATAAGAAACAATAGAAGTCAACGTTTTTCGACTATCTCAACATTAAAAATGACTTGTAAATTTTTTTTTGTTGAATAAATTCGAAAAACGTTGAATAATTAGAAAAACGTTCAATAAGTCAAAAAATGTTCAAAAAGTCAACACTGTGTTAGGTGTTGTAACTTTCATACGAACAAAAAATTAGTGCAATTGGGAGGTGCCACGCTCACTGATCGATCCTGTTTGTTTTGGTGAGAGCTTATAGTCGTTAGATTCTAAATTCCGAATTTCAACATGTGTATATGTATAACGAACGATTATATGGGAAGCCCGTTACCCAAGTTGTACACCAGCGCAAGATTCGAAATGAGAGTCAAAAATATCAAATGTGATGGTATTTCGTAAAAAGGTTCAAACTTAATTTTACTAAAAACGGTTTCTGAGTTTCTAAACTAAGAGGAGCAAGGCTGCGAGGCTATTTTACGTGGACACTTTTAGTTGCATTTAAACTTTTTCCAATGCACACTGTGCTTAAAATATATCTTTGTTCCAGTTGCTTAATTCTGTCTTATCTTATAAGTGTAGAAATGATAACTTACTTAGTTGGATGTAATAAACTACGAACGGTCAAGGCAGCATTTAATCTCTGCTTTACATCCAAGTATGAAGATGGCTCATCAAACATAAAAATATCGCCGTCCTGTATACACACCATAGCAATGGCAAAACGTTGCAGCTCTCCACCAGACAGTTGAGAAATTTCACGATCACGAATGTGCGATAAGTCCAACATGTCACAAATTCTTTTTTGATTTTGGCGTTCATCTTTTTTATCGAGCAAATCGGCGACAGTGCCACGTACAGCTTTTGGAATCTGATCAACATATTGCGGTTTTACCAAAGCTTTTAAATTATCTTCAAGAATTTTAGTAAAATAGTTTTGAAGCTCTGAACCACGGAAATATGCTAGAATTTCAGTCCAGTCTGGTGGATCAACATAACGACCCAAATTAGGCTTTTGCTTACCAGCCAAAATTTTCAATGCCGTTGACTTGCCAATACCGTTTTGACCAACCAATCCAAGTACTTCTCCAGGACGTGGAATGGGTAAGCGATGCAATTTAAAAGAATTCTTGCCATAACGGTGAGTAGTATGCTTTTCTAAATTACTCGGAATATTAATAATGGTAATGGCATCGAAGGGACATTTCTAAAAATAAGAAAAAGTAAAAGCTCGTTTGAGTCCTAAACAAATGGTCACTTTCAGTTCAAACTAATTATCGTACCTTCACACATATACCACAACCAATACATAGCTCTTCCGACAACGAAGCGATTTTTGAGGTAGGACTGACTTCAATGCAGAGCTTACCCATGCGCACAACGGGGCATGATTTTTTACATTCCTGTCGACAGCGCTTTGGCTTGCACTTGTCATCGCTGACGATGGCAATACGTGTCTGCTTGTCAGTCTCTTCAATATCTTTCCTCCGTGACATGCTGTATAAGAAAATAAAAAAACAACAAATGAATTTTGAATGAAAATTTTCAGTGTCGCGTTGCGCTTGTTATATTTTGCACGTTTTCTACAGCAAAGCAAATCTCTGATATAAAGAAATGATACGATATGTTGGGAAACACCACGGTCAGACACACATTGCAACTGGAGTAATAACTTTAAATGACACAAGCGAAGCACCTTTTATAACCTCAACTTTCATCAAACAATTAATCTTTTTATGCACGAGGCAGCGTCATCAAACTTTTCTGCACTTCAACCATTTATTTAAATGTTATATTTTGCTTTTAGATATTTTTTTGTTATTTACCTTATATATTTTTAATTTTATTGAAATATTGCAGGCGAACGCTCTCTGCGTGTCAGCCTTGAATATTCGAAAGGGAATTACGAAATGTCAATTACGCTTTTGACAGTTTTTGATTGAGAAGCAGTAAGTCTTAAGGCGAAGACACAACATTGCAAGAATGCGTGCGGTCTAATCGCTTGTCAGCTAGACAAGAAATATTCATTGGAAATTTCTTTTGGAAATTTTTGCGCGTTAATATAGCTTATTTTGCCTTAAAATATAACGATAATTGTACTATATTGTGGTTCATTGCATATGATTTAGTAGAATGTTGAAACTTACATGTGTTGAATACACGCTCATGTAGCTTTAGCCTTCGACATGATTCAACATTTATAGATTATATATAAAGTCATCAAATTAATTAAATAATAAAACAAAAAATTACCGACCAAGTGCCATAGACCATGAATACCCTTAATAAACAAAAATTCTGACAAGTCGCGCTTTTATTTAGAGTGAATTACTTTATTAAAAAGATTTGGGCTATGTACATACTTATATGCACAAATAATCCAACTTTTCATCGGATTTTGTAACCTATCAGAACTGATAACTGGCTTGCCATCAGTTCCAATTTTCCAGCTTGGCATATTTCGATTTAAAAACTAACAACTTGACTTTTGTGGATATATCCAGAAAGACATGACATTAACTTTCCTGTTTATTAGCAAATGTCAAATACATTGATGACGTTTAACATTTGGTGCATTTGCTGTAAAATTTTATTTCCTTTGCCAACCAAACACAGAATTTTGCCAAAAAATGGTACATGGAACTAAAAATTCAGAAAATGTGGAAAAAACTGTTGAAAAAGTAGAAATTGAGCTGCCTGTAATCGTTCCAGAGCCAGCAAAAGTCTATACCGTAGAGAGTATCCTTTTAAAAACAAAAAAATTGGTTGACCAGCAGTCGCTGTTCAGCCTAACCTATAAAAAATAAATTTGTTTTAAATTTTGATTTGTTTTTACTTTCTCTTTCATTTGTATTGCTTTCCTTAATATAAATTTAACTAAAAAGTTTTGCACATGATCAAGAATGCTCAACAACAACATGGTTTGCGTCATGGTGACTATCAGCGGTACCGTGGATATTGCACTCGACGCATTCGACGTTTGCGAAAGGCACTAAAGTTTCCACAAGGTGACAAACGACACTTCAAGCGTCGTGATGTTACTATTGCTCAATTGACGTCTAAGCGCGCCGATGAGCGTTACATTCACATTCCCCTAATTAGCGCGGAACGGGCTTGGTCGTATGCCATGCAGGTTAGTGAAAAAATTTAATTTTGTTTTGCCAATTGATTATATTACATTATTTACTTTTTGATTTTTAACAGTTGAAACAAGAATCAAACACTGAACCCCGTAAACGTTTCCACTTGATCAATAAATTGAAAAAGGCGTGTTTCTATGCGATGCAGCTGCAGGAATTGTGCAATGTAAGTTTTCTTTGATAAAAAAAGGTTAGTGAAGGATAAAGGAGGTGCCACATCCTGTTGCAGAATTCTCTTGCATTTTGTTCGGCGCTTGTGTCATCATATATTTCCGTATCGCGCTTGATAGTTAGCTTAAATAATTTTTACTGTCAAAGCGGATCAAAGTTATTGCTTCTATGGGAAATGTTACTTCCACGAGTCCACCGCCGCTGATATTTTGGTCAGAACTTGCTTCTATTACCAAAAATTCTCACCCTAAGTTTGATTTCATTGTCTTTAGTTCTTTGCTCAGTATAGCGACATTAATTTTTCGCTGGTAATAAAGAGTAAGTGCTCGAGCATTTCTTCCATATCTGGTTCCATGCAGTTCCTGTATAAATCAGCTTCAACCAGTCTCATTTTAATTGCATGATGACCTATAAGGCAATGCCCATTTGTAATGTCCAAGTAAACGTTATTGGTTAAAAACTGATTTCGATTTTATAGTGTTGCTTTTAAGAGTTTTTAAAGTTCCGTCGATATCTGGATTGGGAAGGGTTAACTAGAAACACAAATTTATGATACAGCTTAGTAAAATATTAAAAAATGTTAATTTTTCGGAATTGCCAAGTAATACACTACAGACCCGTGCATATCGTCAATAAAAAGTATCAATTTTTGGAAAAACGTGTTGTGGAGTGACAAAATGAATAACAATAGCATGGGATCAGATGTTCAAACCATTTTTCATCGTCTTAGATGCCAAGAGTACAATTCTAGGTTCACTCAGAAGATGGTAGGACACTGGTGTGAAAACATGGTCTGTAGTACATTTTCTTGGCATGGCGTAGGCCCGCTTATAAAACTCAATGACAAAATTAACAAGTTTCAGTATTTAGACATATTGAAAATCCATATGGAACCATATGCACTCCATTCTATGCCAATTAAGTGGACATTTTTACTAGAAAATGACCCCAAACACTTCTCCAAAGTAATAAAGGATTGGTTTTGTGAGGAGAAGATCGAAGTTTTGGATTGGCCAGCCCAGAGCCCTGACTTAAATCCAATAGTCAAGGTTGAAATCGTAAAGAAAAATTAGAAATATGGACGATCTTTGGTCTGCCACACAGAAAGATTGGTGTGCCATATCTTAAACAAAATGCCAAAAAATCATTGAGAGTAAGGGTAAAGGTGTGAAGCTGTCATCAAAAAAAAAAGAGGCTACAGCACTAAATGTTAATGATTTAAATGTTAGTGCATACCAAAAAATCAGCAAATTAATTTTTAACACTATATTTTCATATTTTTCCAAATTGTGCACATTTCAATAGTGTCCAGCTCATTTCATCGCTTTTCATACATTTTGATGGTTTTGTTTATTAATGAATTAAAGCTGAAGTTTCTATTATTATTAAATATGATAAATAAACCTCTGCAAAAGACCAAACACTTGATGTTTGTTAATAGTATTTACGATAATATAGCATAGGAAAGAAAATTTAGCAAAATGTGGCATTTATATGTCCATAGCTGTACATACGAGTCTCAAGAAAATTAAAAATAAATATTTTGTAAATTTATAGTCTGATATTGCTGATGCACGCACCAAATTGGAATGTGAAGCGTATGTTTCATGGTTGCATGGAACACTACATTTTGAACTGCAACTGTGGAAAACCGCTGGCGAGCATCTTAAAAAAGCTGAAGTTGTTTATGAAAATCTAGCAAAGGCATTACCAGAAGATGAACAAGAGTTATATCGCTCTAAAGTCAACGAGTTTACCCCTAATTTGCGCTATTGTGCTTACAATATTGGTGGTGGAACCAATAATATGGATGACTTACTGGAGATGCGCGCTCAAGGTTTGCTTGAGAATCTGGACGTTTTAGTAAACCAGACCAAGACCGAAAGTAGTGAAGGACTACAGACTATTGAGTGGCGTGAACGTAAGGTAACTGTACGACCAGAGAAGGTACGTCTGTTCCTTTTGAGTGCTCAAGAACTAGATAAGAGTTTGGAGAAAACAACAAAATTGGATGCTAAAATTGAGTTGCTTGAGAGAATTTTAATGGACTGCAAGGATGCTATTCAATCAGTTAAAGATGAAATTAAACAAGATCCAAAGTTACGCTCTCTTACTACGGGACAAACTGTAACTGGAGTACAGTATTTGTTAGCTTATTTAACATATATACGTCATAGTCGCACTTTGCAGCGCAATTTATGCCTTGTTGATCAGGTGAGTAGTTAAAGTACAAAAAGTTTAACCTAAAGTCATTTATTTATTTTGCTCTTTAGGCTAAAGGTAATTTTATTGATCCAAATCAGAAAACACAGCTTATTGGTGACGGCAAACGCGTACGTTCCCAAGATTTGGCACGTTTATATGAAATAATTTTGCAAAATGTTACAGAAATGCAACAAATTTCTGGTATGGAAGATGATGCTGTTTATCAGGCTGAAGTAGATCATTTAGCTTCAACTTTTAAAGCTTTTCGTTGTTATTACATTGCTTTGACGCTCATTGACATGAAGAAATGGAAAGAAGCTGTAGCCCTATATGAGCGCTCTTCAAACTATGCTAACGAGGCACTTAAGAGCATGCCATCACAGCAATTCCCACAAATGAATGATGAGCTTAAAAAACTTGTTTCTACCATTGATGGATGCAAGTTCTCTGCACATGCGTATAGCGTTCTCGAGGTAGATAACTCTGAAGATTCTATCTTTACATCGAAATCACAGAAATCAACGAAACCACTTTACGAACGTTTATCACAATACAAGGAAGATCAGTCACTACATACAAGGACACCAAATGTCTTTAAAATGACACCTGAAATGCAAGCCATACCCTGTAAGCCACTTTTCTTCGATTTGGCTTTGAATTATGTAGAGTTGCCATCACTAGATGACAAGTTGCAATCTCCTGGTAAAAAAGGGCCTGCTTCAATATCTGGATTTGTTAAAGGTTTTCTTGGATGGGGTGGTAACAAGTAAAATAATGTTTATAATTTAATGGTTTGTAAACAGAAAAGTTTAAAGTTTCCAAGCATCTGTCCAAGTAAAATTGTGTAACACCTAGAAAAACACACAGATGCCGAACAAATTGCAAGTATGATCCCAGCAATACTTTTATTTAATAGTTAGAATTGTCCTTATATAGCATTCTACATTTGTTTATATTATGGTAATAATTTGGAAGGTTTTTTATTACGAAATTTTCACTGCAAACAACTTTATATCGATAACAAAAAATTATCCAATAAACTAGCGTTTATGCTTATTTGAAGTAGTATATTATTTTAACTGTTTAGGATATGCTGAAAACCTGAAGATAAAACTCAGAGAATTAAATTAATATGAGCCAAAGTTATGACGGATTGCACAATGTCCAGTTAAAAAAAATAAAATACAAAACCATGTCCTCAAACTGCCAGTTAAAGTTTCAGTTAATGTTTAACTGAAATAGAGTATGTTTGATCCAAAATTTATTAATCTATTGCTTAAAATTTCTGAACCGACATTAACTGAAATTGATAATACAGAGACGCATAACAATATCAGCATTGATTGATTGTTTTGATAATAAAAAAAAATTAAAAGTATTACTTACTTTATTACAGCCTCAATCAAAAAAGATTCAAAATCAAATCTAAGCGCTGTGAAATGATTTACAAATTCGTATTCATTTGTGCTTCGCAACATACAAAAAAAAATGCTACCTGCGTACAGTTTTTTTAGTTTTTGTGTAAGGTGAGTCTTACAGAATTCCCTTTATTAACTTATTCAGAATCAGCTTATATTATATAATTGTCTAAATTAGCTATGATTGTATTTTACTTATTCGTCATCCAAATATGAATTCAAGTAGCCGTTTTGGTAAAATTCCAATGCTAACTCTTTAACTCTAGAATGATATTCTTGCGTTAACTTCTGTGTGCATTTAATTTCTTTTGCATTGGGTGTTGTCTCACTGATTTGATCTAAATTTGGTATATTATTTGGATCAAATGTAACGGCTGGCAGTATCCACATTGATATTGCTAAGCCATAAAGCACATGCTCGAAATACTCCTGTGTGATATTGTGCAACGAAAATGTGTCTTTCACTCTTTCCAGCTGCTTAAAATTCTCCGTTTCTCTGGCTTTGTTAAACTGTATTTCCAAATTTGCCAATAACGTTACACAGTATGTTTGCAGTAATGGTTTTAAATAGGTCTCGCGCAGTTCGCGTTTGGTGCTTGTGTATATAAAATGCAGTATATCGATAACGGGTGAAGTGTAACGCATAGCCTGCAAATCAATAAATTTCACAGCAGAAGGGATCGTACAGTTTACTTGGGTGGATGGGGTGTTCACATCACTGGTTGTCACTGCTACATTTTTAAACATTATGTTGTTAACCCATAAATCACCATGGCACATTACATTCAAACTTTCCTTGGAGTTGATAACAAAATTTTGAATTTTTGAAAATAACTTGCTTTGTAGTTTCTCGATAAGACGTATTGGTTCCGACAGGCAACCATCAATATTTGAGATTCGTAAACTACCAAGCGATTCTTGTATTGATGTTTCTAGGATATTTCTATAAAACTCTGCCGCTTCTTTGCAGTAGACAATGTCTCGTATATGTTTACATTTTTTACGAAAGAGTTCGGTGTTCAGTTGTTTTGCTGCAATTGATGCAGCATGAAGTTTAGCAAGTTCCTGTAAAATAAAATGTATCAAATTAAGTATGTACAACATTAGGGTAGTTCTTATTTGGATTTTTTGCAAAAATCGAATGCGACGAAGTTTTAGGGATTTTTTGGAAAGTTTACTTAGCTGATTCTGGTTAGTAAATAATATCGATCCTATAATGTTTAATATCTATCATGCATACCTGTTTGTATGAGTTATTGTCCTATAATGAAATGTGTATAGACTCTCACCTTCATAACCAATTCACAGTAAGTCACATTTAATCCTGTCAGCCGATTTTGCATATGATAGCCTAAGCTTTTCAAGTCTTCCAACATTATTATTTCTCCCATTTCATCCTTGCCAGCAAAGAAGCATTTGGGAAACAACGGTTCGCTAATGTACTGTTCCAGCAATGGAACGACATTTGTGTAGGCATAAATTTCGTTACAAAAAGCTTCATCACATCTATATAGTTGTCGTCGGGAAAGGCTAGGTATTTGTCGCTTAATTATCAGTGATATAACATTTGTATCTAAGAAAAAATAAATAAAATGTGGTTTTTAAAAGAGTTTTTGACAAGGCTTTCATATATTTAGAGACGCCTGAGTAAAATGGCTTAAAAATAAGCCGCGGAGCACCCGGTTATTATTAAAGTTCAAAACGAAGCAATTTTACTTCAAATTCTTCGCTCACACCTCAGCAAAGACAACACATTTTAAGTGCTAGAATTCCTTAGCGCCAAAATCTAGGGAAATCTAAAGCAGTTTCGGCTACAGGGACAACCCAATCCAGCTAAACAGCTAGTGCTTACACCCAAGCCTCCGAAAGTTTTCAGCTGGTGGGAGTGAACGCAAAAAGAGGCATCGCTATTTATTGGAAATAAAACTGATCGCGTGTAGGTGAGTTTAATTTTTACTATAATTATTTCAGTACGTCTAACAAAAGCTAAAGCACATATTTAAATTGTTCTTGGTAAGAACTCATTGATGGCCCTGCTAATGTCGCGCTTACGTTGAGCGAGAGAGCTTTCAAGTGCAAAACTTCAGAAAAACACCAAAGAGAAAGAGTGTATCAACTAACTCTGTGAGGAACAGCTGTTTTTTGTTTACGTTTTTAGCACGAATACAAGAATCAAAGTTTGTGCGTTTGTTGGTTTATTTATTTATATATCTGTCTGGTCGTACGGCAAAAACAAATGTCAACAAATGCGCGTGAGTGAAAATTTTTATGAATGAAACGAAACGCATGCGAATGCAGTGGCTAGCTGCTGACCTTTAAATCGCTTTTAATATATTGTAATACAATGCATTGCAAAAGCTTGACGTGCAGTATAAACTGACGCTTTATCTAAGCAAGTACGTTTACACTCGAGTGTGTGTGCTTGTGTGAATGTGGATATGTAGTATAGACAAGGTCATTTGATGGTATACGGCGCCAGAGTGCAACAGAACCAACAAAATTGCACACTATCGATTTTTATTTGATATTGAAAATTAAGCAATTTTGTAGAAAATTTGATATGGTGATCAAAATTTTACCATTCTGTTCTGCTGCTGCTGCTTCGTTGTTTTCTATAATTTGTACTCGTTTCACCACTGACATGTAGTTGTCACCAGAGCTGCTACCCGCTGTGCATCGCACTTCCCGAACTCTAAAGGACACGATATTATGCAAATAAACTAATTTAAGCAAATTATCCACATTCTCCTCGTAATCATTTCCACATGCCATGGTTAGTTTCAAATTTTATGGATAAATAAAAACTTCGAAACACGGCGTAACCAATCTCTAAAATAATATATTTATTTATATTCCGAAATCAGTATTATCGCAGATATTCTGGTGAATCCTTGTAACTTTTTTTTTTTTTTTTGATTAATGTATGCAATATTCAAAATATTGCGTTGTTTTTCTCTCATCTCGTCCCCGAAATGTTGAGTTTAATTTAGTTTTTCACTTTTCAATTAATATTTAAATTTATTTAATAATAAAAAATTAAATTAATTCACTTTTTTGTTTGATTATCATCGTTTGTATGTAATTTTTGCGAGAACATTTTGTTGACACAACAAAAGCTGAGCGGCTACTAAAATTTGCAAGTTGCATGCGATTGTTAGCGACTCATGTCGTTAGACAAACGCAACGCTTTTAGTGCTTTATCCGTTTTGTTTCATTACATTTTAAAATGTTTATTTTGTTTATTTGTTTGCTGGTTTGATTTGAAAAAAAAAAAAAAAAAAATAGAAATAGATTTCAAAATGTATCTCAATAGTTGCCGGTAGTTTATTTGTGTTATTGTAGCGCTGAACATGACGTATGAGTTACCTGCAATTTATTCAAGTGCATTTAGAAAATCTGAATGTGAATAATTTAAATATATGTACAATAATGCCAACATAAGCACAAAATCGATATCTCAGTGGAAGTGAGTTTATAGAAAATTGATGTTTTGTTAATGCCGAATTTTTAAAATACCTGTAAAATTGAGATAAAAGAAATTCTCTTAAGAGATTGTTTGTAAGTTTCAACTAAGATACCGCCATTTGGCGTAGTTCATTAAACGCGTAATTTCTTAAGCGATACCGCAATATTCAAGGATATGCATACCACTTTTGCGCTTCTGAAGGCTGAATAGTCGGCATAAATAAAATAAATAAATTTGGACATGCAACAAAAACTCAGATTTTTGTGCCGATATACAATTCAGTTTGCAAATAAAATAATAATAATAAAAGATATACATTTTTACTAAGGTGGCAAAAGTTGTTTGACATTTTTTATGGCATAAGTTTACTTTAGGAGCGACACTAATTTTTTTTTATAAACCCCTATTTTTCTTTCGAGGCTTTCAATACCGACAGCGAATATGAAATCAAAAAATGTGGGACGCATCTAGTTTCGAAGCTATAGAAATCAAAAGTCGATGATATAGCTTTTAATGAAATCTTTGTTATAAGTTGGTAACCCCTGGATCGATTTTCAAAATATAGATGTTGTATATATAGCCATGGCATAAGGCTTTTCAAATGAGTAATATATTTATGATTACAAAAATTAGGATTACATTTGCTGATAAAATTGATAACCAGACAATGTTCTTGAACCATTTTAAAGCTTCACTGGCTTTTAGCCTAGTACATACGCCAAAATTTCATACCAGTGACAATCAAATATGCAACGCCACTGTTGCCAGCAGTCTAACACCAGCATGCCGACAAAAGTTTTGGCGCATTCAACGTCTCGCATAAGAATCATGCACTTGAAATTGCTAGCTCTATCCTTGAAATTTTCAAACGCACACACATCGGCAATAAAGTGCACAGTTATTGCACTTGGCTTACTTTGAATCAACTTGAAGCGCAATCAGCAAATGTTTTATTCATTTATCCACACGCCAACAGCTACAAAACACGAATACATTTCATATGCACCAGTTAGTTGGACAGATACATAAATGTCTGTTTTATTTGTAGTTTAATAAACGTAACACGCAGTCATGGCCGATGAAATGATTTCGTCAAAATGAATATTTCAGTAGTTAGGAGTATTTTTGCAAGCTTTTGATGGTGACGCAAGAGAGCTTTTTTTACGGACTTTACCGCTTATTCAACACAATTCAAATTTTTTTATTTTCTTATAGCTCAGGAATATTATTCGAAAATTCGCCTTACCATATTATTAAGGGTAAGAAAAACTTTGAGCATAATGTAGAATGATCTAAGTACTACGAGTACCCTATGTTGGCAGTCCTATAAGTCAAACATCTGCCAATAAACATGGGCTTCACGGGAAATGGATTGCTTTACCAAATTGTTCTACAGAAACAACGATCCTACATTTTCGAAGAAAATCTTCTGTGATGAATCAAATCTTCACTTCTCTGTGTATCTTAATAAGCAAAATTATAACATTGGAGATTAAGAAAGATTCTAATAGGATCAAAAAGTATAAAGGTCGAGGTGTAACGTTTGTATGAAATCGAAGATATTGATGTGAAACGCATATCGTGTCATTAGGATGGCATAACTTGGAACACATCGTATACAATTTTGATCGTTTTGGGTAAAAAATTCTCCACGTCGTACTATTTTACATTTTGATGACATCAATTGGTCGCCAAGATTTAGCGATTTAACGGAGTTTTAATTTTTTGAGGGACTAAGCTATGAACAAATCCGTTTCGTTGAAGCACTTCAAAGCCAGCATCCAGTAAGTTATGACCTTCTGACCGAGGTACCGTCCGAAATATGTGAAAAATTTCATCAAATAACACCTCGGAGTTGGATCACTCTAGATATTCTGAGGCTCCATTAGCAGAGTAGGGTCTGAACAGAGCCGTAGTTACAGTAACTACATTGCCTTCAGGCTCGTTGCTCTATGCTTTGCCAGTTTGCCTGATTTTTGATACACATATCGCTCATTTACTTCAAGACTGACATAAGTCAAAAAACATAAAGTGGTAGAAAAACGCATTTAAAGCTTACAATAAGTTACTTTTTATATGAAAATGAAGAAAAGTAAGTCTACATAAACTCCTCTCACAAGGCAAGTTTATAAAATACCTTTCTGATTTTACGCAATATAAAACATAAAATGGCGGATATTTCTGCATCAATAACTCAAAAAATGAGATTATTGAAGTAAGTGAGCGATATGCACACATAATCATCGTGGGATTTTTTATTAAAACCTTTTACTTTTTTTGTGAAAAATATCACCGTAAAAAAATATGTCATTGTTGTAGTTGAGTCTGTTGTTATTGTTGTTGTTGTTATTGTCGACAAATTCCAAAATTTCAAGAATATTTTTGAGTTCGTTGAATTGTTTTCTTAAAGAAATTGGGTTGGCAAAGGAAAAATAACATTGAGTAGAACATCGTTTGAAAATACATAAAAACTGCTTTCTAAGGTATTAATTAAAATGTATGTTTATACATAATATATTTTTTTGCAAAAAATAACGGCTTTTAAAAAAACATGATCGGAAATTTAGAAAAATTGTCGAAACTCATATTTCAAATACATAGTTTATTAAGTTCCCCGATTACGCAGGCATACAAAAAAAAAGTTTTGATGTTGGAATATGAGGTATCATTTATAGCTCCAGTAAATAAGTATGTACATGCATATATTAAATAGTTCATCAATTCGAAAAGATCATAACTACCTTAAGGCTGCTGATTCGAGGTTTTAAGACTCAAAACGCAATATTTACTTATTGTGAAAGTAATAGGCTATAATTGTAGTCGAAAAATAAAATAAACTATAATTAAAAAAGATTAGATTAATAGCACACCTAATGTATTCAGCAAAAATAGTCCACATTTTAAATAGAGTATAATAGTGATATTAACTAAACAATACGATTCTATGAAATAAAAAAAAATTATTAATGAAAAAATTTTAATTGATATGCGACCCTATGAAATAAAAAAAATTTATTAATGAAAAAATTTTAATTGATATTTTGATATGTTGCTGCATATGCACTTCACATGTAAGCTTGTGAACTTTTTAATATCCAAGGTAGGTCAAATAAAGTAACTGATACAACAAAAACCTTTAAGTGCCAGAAAAAACCGTTTAAAGGTGTGGCTATACCAAAAGAGTTCAATAGAAATCATTGTCAAGGTTATAATCGCCTAAAAGCTATAGTTAACTGCTTTGGGTCAATACGCGCTCTACACATATAAATACAATAAAACAAATACAATAACAATATTGGGTAATATGTACGTGTAATTTGCAAAACAAAAAAATGAGGTTCATGATTTTAACCGAAATGTTGAAAAAACATTTTAATGTATGTGAACAAAAAAAACTTTCTACATACTTTTTGTTATTTTATTTAATGTTATGCAAAATGAAACTTTAAGCGAGTTTATAAGCGACAGCTTGTTGCTCATATTCCTATCGCATAGAAAAATACTTGAATATTGATTTTCTTGATAAAGGATATCACAAGGACTTTTTGCTGAATTAAATACATTTCTTATAAGAAAATAATTTTTATTTCATTGTAAAGTATGAAACAAAATCTCAGAAAAATGATCCCCACTGCTTTGCTGGCAAACTCTCACTCTAAAACTCTACATTTTTTCTCCCTAGAAATGTTCTATATTTACTTATCGCAACATACTACGAGAAATTTGTATTCGTCGCTCTTAATAGGACTCTTTTATCTTAACTTCAGATTCCTTGTTATGAGAATATACACTTTTACTAAAAAAAGTCTTGAGCCAACTATGTACCAACTAAAAAGATCTGATTAAAATAACCGATAACAGCATCCTACAGAACGGTAGCAATAATATAAATATATGTATGTATGTATATAAACATATACATACATATATCAAAATATTCATTTATAGCCTGAAGGCAAAATAGAACTACGGTGACGATGTTACGACCTTTTAGAAAAATTGTGTCACCTTGTTCTATTTCATAATCGCACCTTTTAATTGGAGTCATTAATATCATATAATACAAGCGATGTAAGCGAATAACCTTTGCTAAAACTGAAATATATTTCTGTATCACATTCAATATACACATGCTTTTCCTAATTTGTATCTATGTCACTACATATGTAAGTTGATGTTTGTAAACTATATATTCTTTACAAAAACTAGTACGTATGCCATACGCTAACGACATAGATACCTATCAGTATATGCGAGTAGGTACATTATCTTTAATTGTTTTATTCAAAGACTTAAAATTAGTTTCCTAATGCTAACCAGATAATCAAGATCATAGTGTGACCAGCTGAAGTTCATGCATAAAATATTGCAAGTGACTGTTAACAGACATTTCTACAGCTACAAAACCAACAACACTCGTAGTAATAAACCTGATCAAAAGAACGCGATCAAATGAGTGCGCGCGCCACTATTTGTTTTACCCTCACTTTTTCTGATTTTTGTCAGTTGATCAGTCCGTCCGTCTTACTGTCTCGTTGTTGTCTCCGCAAAACATTCAAACATTATTGGTTTCAATAGAGAGCCATTTGATCTTGATCACATTGAACTGAACGAATTGGTGCACGAAAAATACAAGTACTCCCTGCACCCATGTAACAATGGCTTACTCTCATCTAGTATCATATGGTAACAGCAGACTCAAATAGCACATTTTTTGTACAAAATTTATTGAATTCTACATAAAAGATCGATACGAACCAATTCTAAATTCAGTTGCAACATTAACGTCGGTTCGTGCTTCAGTTTGAAGAAAAAATTACAAAAACAACCTAAATATTGAGAGATTTTGCATTTAACTGAAATTTTAAAGAAAAATCTTAAATTTTATTAAAGTAAGTGATGTTGTAAAATTTTTGAAAAAAAAAAAACATTTTGAAAATGCTGAAATTTAAGTGGACAGTTCAAAGAAATTGGAGTGATAATCTTATTTAAAGTGCAACAAAAACTGTCTTCCATCAAGTTTTCTTTATCCAAAATATGAATATTGCATTCACTTTAAGATTTTAACATATCATCTGCATAAAATAAAAATTGGAAATTCGAAAAATAATTAATGGTATCTCGAAATGAAAAATAAAAGGCTAAGGATGTTATCTTGTGGTATTCCAAAAAAAGTAGTGAAATCCATAGATTTGAAGTTGCTAATTTTAGCAACAAAAAAACCAGAATGGAATTAAATTTAAGAGAGTTTAGTAAATAAAATCAAACAGAGGGTAGTGTACTAAATTTTATTTTTCAGCAAAACAAAGTGGTAGTGCTATATTTTAGTAATATCACTAAACTTATTTAGTAGTGGAGGAAAATTTTCAATATCACAAGGCAGTGAACATTTTAAACTCCACTATACTTAAAGAAATTTCTTATATTATCACTTTTTTTCACAGCCTAAATATTTTGATGGTGCATTTATTCATTATCACAAAGTTTTAATTAAAATGTCTACTAAGCCAAAATAGACATAGATCACCTAACTTGCACATATTGAGAATAAAAAAAAATAATAGGAGATCAAAATGGAATGAGCGACAAAAAAGGTGTGGCTGTGAGCCCAGCCTATTAGGTTGCATTTCAACTTGCGTTTTAAGTTTATCATTAAAAATATAAACGTTTATATACAAGCCGGTTTACGACGTTATTATTGTTGTATAGTCGATTTCCCTATGTACAAATAATTAATATATTCTATTTTGGTCAAATGTTTTTAGCTTTTACTCTACCTTCCGCAATTTTTTTTGCAACTTCTGATTTTCCGGTGGTCACTTCCGGTTAGTAAATGACATAATTCCATAAGCCCATAGATAGTTTCTAAACTTCTTGTTTTGTGACTGGTATAATATAGAATATGATAATTATTTTTAGAAACGGAAAATATGAAAAATTTACTTTACTGTGAATTTATTATGGCTTCTCTGGGAAAATAATTTCCGCTAAAAAATTGCGCATAAATAGCTCAAAAATCATTGTTTGGGATCAGATGTATTTATTTCGCTAAGTTGTCTTATCAATTTTTTGAAAAATAAGAATATTTTGGGATAGCTTATAAATACAGTTAGAAAGCTCATAAAAAGCTGAAAAGTCCCGTGTAAGCCGTTTCACGTTAACACATTTAAAGACCTGTTGAACAATAAAGTTAATGTTTCAAGAAGTTAAATGACAATGCTTTAAAATCAAGATACGATTCAATACCCATATAAGATAAAGAGATAAAGCAGAGGCATCATTACCCCAAATCGACATAAAAAACTGGCGAAAAAATTTTGGGTTATTTTTATATTTATTCATTCATTCAACCTTGGAGCTGTGCCACTTGCGATGCCATGTTTGAAAAAATGGTGAAATAATTAATTTTTTTGCAAACATTTCATTGCCGGTGTAAATCAAGCAGGGTTACCAGGTTGAAATCGAAGAACTAACGGCCTATCCAAAAAAAATTATTTTAATTATCCTGAAAAGTATGACCCTTTTTTTACATTTACGTGTACACATTTACGACAACCTACATTCCAAAGATCTGGTTCCTTTTTTTTAGCTCGATAAAAATAATATTATAATTATCTTATATTAACGGCCATTAACGCTTTCGCCTCCAATTAACGGCTTAACGGCCTCCTCCGCGGCCAACGGCTTTACCATTCAATTAACGGCCTGGCCACGTCATTACCGGCCACCTGGCAACCCTGAAATCAAGATTAGTTTGTATTATAATATAGAATACAAAACTTATTCTCAGAAGAATAGTTTCTGAAACAAAAGAGGCTAAAGTCACGTCCATAAATTTGCCTTCTTTCGTTTTATAAAATTTAATTATTTTCGCTATGAGCTACTAAGTAGTTAGCAAAGTTTACAACCCCCAGACTTTCGTCCTGCTGCATACAAAGTACAGAGCCATCTAATTTCTATTCATTATTTAAACGAAAAGTCACTTGTTACGAGATATAAAATGAACTCTCAAAAAACTATTTGCATGTACCACTTATTTCAATCGATACGATATGCGATGCACAATTATTTTCTAAAACAATTGGAGAAGTACCTTGAAATGCATGATTCATACTTCATATGTACGAATGCATTACATTTCGAGATACCAACCGTGAATACAGGCTGTCTACAATTGCCTACAATTACCTCCGATGTTATGTTTTTCTTAAAGGCGAAACAAACGATTTTAAATAGAAAAGCGTGCACTAAATATATTTTTTATTTTTTCAATAATAATGTTAAATGTTGATGCATATTTAATGCCAATTTATTGTTCAATATAATAGCGCGTCATATTAAATAAATTGAGCAATTTTACAATTTATTTTAATAGCTCAAGTTTTTTATTTGATTTTCAATGAGCAGTGCTCTTTTTTTATTAAGTATTTGCGAATGATATGTAGAATTTTTTTGGTAAATTTAAACGTTTAATGGTATCACAAGCCACTATAAAATATTCTATTTTTGTTGATATCAATTAACAATCAATATTATCTTATTTTTATTAACAGAAACTTTATTTATTTCCTGTGATACAATCTGCTATATGACATACAGTAGACTCTGATTAATAAACCCTCGTTTATTTGAATTCCTCGCATAATGAGCAAAAAATGTTTAGCGAAAATATCCTCATTGAAATAGACACGCTTTTATCCAGTTTGTTGCAACCTGCCAGGCTGAGATCCTGCTTCATTAATAAGTAAAAATTTCGTTAATGTGAAAAATTAATAAAGATTACCCCTGATAAGTTAAAAGTTGTAAATACTCGTAGTTAATAGAGAAATGTTGAATTAATATTAGCTCCTCAAGCCAAGCCCGAAATTTCATATCAAAGCTGGGGGCCCGGTTGGAATTGAAAATTTCGGAAAAAGCCTTTAGTTGGATGAAATGGGGGGGGGGGTGAGGTAAAGGGTTGCTCTATAGTTATCGCAATAGTACTTAACTCTTCAAGAAATCCTTATATGTACATATATAAGCTGTTAACTAAAGCACAAATATTTGCTGGGATGCATATGACATTAAAGTATTTTTTTTTATTTTTACAGATAAATCACAATGAAAACTTTTATTGCATTATTGTCATTAACTGTCACACTAAGTAGCGCACAATTTTTCTATAACCAACCAGCTGCCTTCCCATTAGCGTATCGACATCAATCAGCACAACCCGTTGCTGCAAGATATCCACGTGGCGAATACGCGCATCCATCAGTCATCGAAAACGCCTTGCGTGAATCACAATTGCCACCAGAACTGTCGAAAAGTGATCGTTTTTATAGCAACCCACATATTGCAGCTGCCCTCGCCAAAGAATCATGGTTTACAGACAAAGAAATGCCAGTGATTGATCGAGAGGCTGAAAAAATTCCACGCGAAATGGTTTACAAAATATTTAAAAATGCCGGTTGGATTAAGAGGAGATAAAGCTGCATTTCACGTGACGAAACTATGCTGTACGTGACACATTTGAATAGATGGAATTTTTGTGCAAATTACTTAAGTATTTTCAATTAATTTATAGTTTGTTTTTTATTTATAAATTTTTTTTTTTTGTTTGCTGTAAAACATTTTCGTTCAATTTAATCGTTTGCTTAAGCGAAGGAAAAAGTTACCTGATTTTATAAAATTTAAATAAATGCAATATGTTTTTATAAGAAATATTGGTACCTATTTGAAAAGTTAATTCAGTGGTGGAATTTTTTACGAAGAGTGTATTGATACTACGGATTTCATTCCCGATGATTTTTGACAACACCTAGAGTTTCAGGATGAATAAGTCCCAGATTTTTTCAAACTTAAGAAAAATACCATCTCGGATTTATTAGTTTAGACTCAATATCTGCATCCTCTATTACAATAGTATCAACTGCATGTAGGTCTAAAGGTATGGACTTGCTGATTAAATTGGCTTAAACAAGTGCAGCGAATGAAAGGAAAATGTTAAGCTGAGATGCCAAGTTTGTAAATAAACCGACTTCATTTCAAAAGTCAGATCATCGCCGACCAGCAAATTGAAAAGCCTAACAGTAGATCGATATTATTGGCATAAGCCAGTTCTTTCAAATGTCCTCAAAAGTCCCATTGAATCCAATTATTCTCATTATTATTTGTTCTAGAATAGTATGGATGATCCTTACATGAACGATATTTACAGAACCCAGATTGCTGTCAACGCAATGATTTCTCGAGTTTGATTAGTGAGCAACTTTTATTGGTAATGTAGAGGGCGATCTCAATATAGTGATGCTTCTACAATATTTACAAAGGGTTAGGCCACTCTATTGTGAAATTTTTATAATAGTCTATATTAAGGATTCAGCATGCTGTTGAATGTTAATACCATCCAGCTATTTTATCATTGTGTGGATTCCGATGTAAGCAGTGTAATGTTCTTTATTTTGTTTAGTATTATAATTTTCCTGAAAGCTTTCAAGTTGTGGTTACGAGTCGCTTCCTTTGCCTACCTACCACAGACTACAAGCCATGTTTGGCATCTTTACGAAGTTCTTTAAAGCATTTCACTTGGGTAGGTTTACCATACGATCTCGAAGTTGATAAAGTGTTTTTGGATGTTATCGCGCTCACGAAATCGAAATCCTATTAAGATTTTAATAAAGTAAGACCTATTTTGATTATCAATTTAGGACAGAAAACTGGTTAAATTGAAGGCGGTTCCAGGCTCTCCAAATTATATGTTGTTCACTATTCGTTGTAAGAATTTTCATTATTTGAAGTGTAATTGATTATATTATAATTTGGAAATAAAATATTTCAAACTAAATAAAACCCAATTCTGTTTTAAACACATTTTAGTGTAATTCATCAAAACTTAAAACTATTTAACAAAATATTAATACAATCAGCGAAATGCTAAGCTCGTTAGTAAAATAAAAAATAATTCGTAATAAGTACATTTATATCATGTCTCATAATAAAAACAAAAATACTTAAATAAATGGCAACAAATAACATTCTTATTCATATACCGAAGTATATGGAGTATACCGGCTCGATGCAAAAAAAAAAAACCTTATTCAATTTCAGTAGTGATCATTATAGTTCACGGCCACACCATGTACAGGTATGGCGGACGGACCAGCATACTGCAAGTTACCATGCGTCGATGCTGAGTGATGGTACACCGGTACACCAACTGTGTGAACTTGTCTGAGAGCACCATGAGTTTGAGTATATGGCAAACGGTATAACGCTGGTGATGCGGGTTCATTCACTTGAACTTGATGGTAATTAGTTATGGGTTCATGTTCAACTACTTCGCGAACTGTTTGGAATGGATGATTGACGACGATACGACGCTTATGGAAGCTTTCACTGCCAGCGGAAGCATCTGTTGGTGCTGGAGTGGCGGCAATAACACGTGACCCAGGTGTAGCTACATGACCGGCGGAACTCCTCGAGCTGACATCAATGTTATTCGCTTGCACTTTAGTAACTGGTACCGGAGCTGGTGTGTCTTTCATCTCGTTAATGTTAGTAGATTCAACAATACGTGAGAAGTGCTGATCGCCATGAGGGCTATATACTTGTTGTTGTTGGTGCTGCTGCTGATGGTTATGGTTTACATTAGCTGGTGCCATTTCATAACGTGCACTATGTTTCATTGGTTGATCACAATCTGGCTTAGCAAGTTCAAGATTGGCAGTTCGACGATCGTCGTAATAAGGTCGTGCCAGTTCATGTTGCTCTTTGGGTGGTTGCTCATAATCATTTGATGAGCTTAGGGGTGCGCGGTATTTTCCTGTGCGTTCTAAATTAACTGGTGGACTAATGGTAGAGCTAACGAAAATTGGTTTGCCAGCTTCTTGCGGAAGATGCGGGATTTGAATTTGTATGTGCGTCTTATGCCCGTCTTCATGGAGTGGCTTATCATTAGTTCCTGTAGAGATGTTTTCTTCTAATTTAAGATTTTCTTTCTTTGGATTTGAGCTCATTAAATTGTCTTTATTTTCATTAGCATAAAAATTGCCGTAGGTAAGTCGTGCAGACTGCTCAGGATGGTAGCGCATACTGGAATAAGGTGCACTATACTGAACCCTGTTAGCTCCCTCGTTTCCGTTGCGTAACTGACCTCTTTGCTGATCGAGTTGTGCACGATGTCGATTTGGCTCGGCAAATCGCTGTGCTTCGGCATCACTATATCTTCCAGATGGTCTTACTTTGGTCGAAGCATACACCATAATAGGGCCATTATGTCTTTGCAAGTATGGCTTGATTTCTGCAATGTGAGCTGGTGTTTCTTCGAAGTGTGCACTTTTTTGCTGATGCTGATTCGGAACAGAATTTTGCTCTTGGTGCCCCAAGAAGATGTTATGTTGTGCCGGAGGCAGATGGATATTGTGTTCATGTTTGATTATGTGAGTGTGGGTGCCTAAAGGTTCTTGTGCAGGTAATTCACGTAGACGTGCTGGTTTCAGGTCTTGTGGTTTGTTATAAAAGTCATCACTGAGATATTCACCTTTGTATTGATCTTCATTGCCGTCATCAGAATTTAACTGACCATTAGTATTTTGTTGACTTTTGATATTTGCGTCTCCTCCTGAATAGGGCGAAAACGAAGTTCCTTGTTGATGTTCAGTATTGGGATAGAAGAACTGCCTATCGTCATTATTAGCCTGTTGATTGAAAGAAGAGGAAGCCGCCGGAGCGCCATTGTTTTTAACTTCTACTTGAGCAGGATAGTAAAAGTCGGATCCATCTGGCTTGAACATTTTAGGACTAATGTGTTTGCTTTGAAGTTTACGTTGATTGCCATGTGAGTCAGTAGCAATGTAAAACCGATCTTGTTCCAAAGTTTTTCCTTGCTTATTTTCATCAAAACTACTTTCAGTTGTTGTCACCAATTGTGCTTCACTACTATATTGTCGATTTAAATTGGCCTCCACAGTCACATCTTTGGTATGTTGATCATTCGTTGGAGTTGCGGTAATAGTCGAGCCAAGCGTGGTTGTACTGCTATCACGCTGTGGCTTCGTATTGTATACTGGACTAGGACTATATTGTTGGTTATTATAGCCAGAGTTATCGTTTTCGTCATAACCACCATCATATGATCCCGAACTAGAAATTTGATGCTGTATGACACTTCCATCATTTTTACCATAAGCGCTAGCAACTGCGGGATGTGGATGGCCTAATGGTAGTATTGTTTCCCCCCTAGGAATTTTTGCGACTGGATGATCCAGTTCAACAACGACTGTGCCGGCAGGTCTAATGAAAACTCTCTCTTCAATGTCATAGAACTCTTTCTGTATGGCTGGATGACGAATTTCGAACTTTTTTGCTTTAAGCGCTGGTTGTGCGATCTGTATTGTCTTAGTGACAACTGGACGTTGGTAGGTGGGTTGTTGTGGATAAAAATCGTTGTGTGATGATCCATAAAAGCCTGACTGATCACCTCCTTGGCCATAAAAGTCATTATAGCCACCTTGGGGCTCATCTACGGATGGAGGTAGATATTGATTGCGAAAATCTGTACCATGTCCTTGATCATATCCGTAATTGGATTGATCGAAATTTATTTTATCGTAACTATTCGATGTATCGAAATTTGTTTGATCATAGTTATTGTTATTGGTAACTTTTTTCGGATCATATGATGGCGCAGTGTTTGCAATGAGTGGAGTTTTGTTTTCTTCACTTTCTTTTGTCGCTTCTGTAATTGGTGTTGACTGTGAGTTGACAACGGTATGTGTTTGACGTTCTGCGTCAGCTGCAGGTAGTACATCTTTTGTGGCTTCTGCTGGTAATGCAACTTGTCTTTCAAATGTCTGAATACGTGCAGGTCGTGAACTTGCCGATGATGATGATGATGACGATGATGATGAGAATGATGACGGTGATTGCTGATAACGTTGAGGAGCGGGACTGGAAGTTTCAAAAACCTGAAGGAAATATTTATTAATATCTGTGTAGTTTTTTTTTGTTCTCTTAAAAATAGTTCTAAAAAATGTTTTCAAACTGAATCAAAATTGATTTCTTGTACATACATACATATGTAGCCGTAGTAGCTAAGCTCTATTAATGTGCTATTGCAAATAATAACTTTTAATGTACAAACATGTACTCATAAATTGACTTACAGTTTCAACAGTGGGTCCACCATGATAACTTTGTATGTAACGTTCGAACTCTTGATTTTGTTTTTCTTGAGCACTATGTGGTCTAAGTTGACGTTGTCGTTGGCTCATTCGTCCGTATCCATGGCCATGACCTTTCATTGAAGATTTTGCATTATAGAACTGCATGTTACCGCCACCATCTTGCATATGATTTTTATTTCCAGCCATTTCTACTCTCGCTGAGCGCCCATCGTTACTAAAACCATTTCTCATACCATCGTTGCTCATTTTATGCATTTCATAATTATGGTTTGCATTGCTGTTGGCAACTCTTAACTGAGCGAAGCGCCCTTCGTTGTTATCATTCGCATATTTGAGATCTGCATTCTTCTCCGTAGGTCCTGCTTTTAGTTCAGCCGAAGCTTTGCCATCAATGTAGGTAACATCAGCAGGATTGGTAACAGGTTGCTGAGCAATGGAGATATTAACATGTGTTGCACCATATGCTGTTGCTAATGAAAGCAACAACACAATTGTAGTTTTCATGCTAGAGACGAAGCAAAATAAGATTTTGGTTGAATAGCAAATGGAAAATTTCATGGTAAACTTTAAGTGAAATTTAAAAAACAAAATGGAACAGCTTTCCTTTTTCATAAACTATACTCAAAACTTCCGGTGCTATGGAGCTAAAACTCATTTTGTTAAAGGAATGTGCATAGGCATAATACTGGGATCGGTCAAAACCTGAGGATTTTAAGACAGAGTTTGGAGATAAGATTTCAAATGGAGAATGCCTTAAAAGTCAAATTTGAGGTAAATATATTTATCCTAACAGAATATCAGTCAGGCAGAGAGTGATTTAAAGTTATGCCGCCTTTTTTGAAGAATAACTAATTTTTTCCGAACTATTGAGAAAAAGGTTGCTTACTTAGTTTTTAAACGTGGAAAGTACAACACCCATGTACTGAGATGTGAACCAAAATATCTAATAAACGAAAGTGGTGGTCGCCTAACCAAAATGTGATCACAGCGTGCTCTAATTAAACCTGAAGCCTTCTGCTATCTACATATTTTATGATCACAATTCATACTTAATCTGGAAATGAGAGGGACGAAAATTTGACTTTTGATTGGGACTAACAGTAAGCATGTTGAAAGTGGAAAAATTTTGAAAACGTCGAAATATGTTGCAAAGGTATGTTAAAAACTTCGAAAATCAATATATGTTGCAGAGCATTAAAAAATTCGATAAAAATCTTAAATGTACCAACCGTCAGCTAATTTTTTCACCAGTTTAGCTCTGTATAAAATTTGCTCTCACACATGAAAAAATTTCTGTGGCCACAAGGAATAACAGCTAAACTCGATATTTAATCACAAGGCGAAACAACATAAGCTATGTGTATATTCATATGACTTATACTGTTTCTTCTTGTGATCAAATATCGAGTTTAGCTGTTACCAGCTGTGGACCAGCTTCTTAGTCCGCTTTATAGCTTTGATTTAATCATACTTATTAAATTTAATTTTCACTACACGGTTATATATTATCCTTTTTGAATCACTACAATTTTTGAGTTTTAATTGTAACACACATTTTATCCATTTTGATGCCTACCTTTGCTTTGTTCTGTTGAGTCTTCTATTTAATTTTTACACAAAAACAGCAAAAAAAGTAATTGAATATTCCAAAGGCACTGTAAAATCGATTTAATATTGAAATACAAAAATCACTGCACGATGTTTAGCAGATGAGTGAACATTTGAGGTGTTGATTGATTCGTTTTTATACACAACAATTCCAATTGTAAGTTTGCAAAATTTCCAAATAAAAAAAGTTTAAACATAAAAGTCGTTAAATGTCGGTCAACATAAAATGTTTTGGAATTTAATTTAAGTCAATATATAGGCAACAACCGTCAAACGACAAGCGCAAACGCTGCATATAGCGACGCTACATCAGGTGAATCGTTGCGAACCGGCCGGTTCTACATATCCAAGTAGTGCCATACGAGAGCAAGTACGATGTAAAGGGCCTGTCAAATACAAGTTTGAGACTAAAACTAACACAAATAAAATTACGTTGACTGTAAAAATTTCGCTGTAAATTACATAGTTGGAATTTTATTTATTTCTATTGATTTGGAAAAAAATACTTGCACTCTACTTTCGGTAGATATCGATCAATTGAAACTGTTTTGAATTTGAAGAATTGTGGCAATTTAATTTTCTTAACTTCTTTCTCGAACAAATGAGATTAACCTTATCAGCCTTTGTTTCAAGCGCTCCCAATGGATTTTCTGCTACTTAAAACATATACTTAAAAAAAGGTAACTTTTCAAAAAATTCCATTTTAAGTCAAAATAATCGGTAGCTTGGTAACCCTGCTTGTGTGGGCGGTGCCTAAAATTGACCACTTTTGGTTTAGTGCTGGTCGCAGCAATTTCTAGTATTTGTGTGAACTTTAGGTGCACTATCTTAAATAACTCTCTCAGCATAGCGTTCTGTTCTTTTTGCTTGTATGGGACATCTCTTGTCAAAATCTGCGGATTTTTTGTCTAGAGCTTGTCCGAACTTTCAGTATTTTTTGAAATTTATTTGCTCTATTAGGTGAAAGGAGTAACTGCGCGATGCGAATGGCGTTGCCCTTGTGGAGTAAATCGAATATTTGAGATAGCAGGGGTTTATTATTTACCCACGCTTGTATGTCTCAGGTCTCTTTTAGTATTTGATCAGCACAACACTACAATGAATCAAGATATGATTCCGGAGGTCCTCACATACATCGATTCGTTCGGCATGGATATTCCCACTCGGAATGTATCGTTTTGTAAGCCTATCAGAATCTTTAATTTCCATTTCAGAAAGCTTTCTGCAATGTGCCTATCTCCGCCTTTTGGCTCTGCTTGAAACATTTCTGAAACGTTGCAGAAGCCTTGTCAGATTAAGGGAAATACACATTTTATTACGTGACCGGACGGACTCTGAAACTTTTTGGTTTTTTTTTATCCGCGTCACTGCGATGTTATATATTTTGTGCGTCATCGAACTCTGAATTGTAACGGGCTCATTCCATTTGAAAACGATAACACAAAACTATACTTAACATAGTATCAATCAGGGAACCAGCCTTGCAACATTCACTCAGTTCTTTATTCCTAACCATATATCTACATACACCACTTTTTTTTCGAAAGTCAAAAATGAGAGATTTTTTTTATTTTTTTTTTCGTAATTTACCACAAAACTTATTTTAGCATCTTTTAGCGTTGAATATATCAAACTATACTTATGTTTCTACGTTATTTCTCAACTAATCCAATAAATTAAGATAAATAAGACTATAGTATAGTACAAGTGGATCTATAATCTTTTTACTGCCGAATATAAATATATATTGTTGATAGTTTCAAGCGCTATTAATAAAATACGAAATGATGTTCCATATAAAACACATTAAAGCTTCACATGCGTAAATCTTAAAAATTCATTGATATCATACGCGTCTACAAAATTCTATCTGCCAATTTCGGCATGCGCATCTATAGATTCAATGCGATCAAACTGGATGCGAAAAAAATCACGCTGACATGCTGCTAAGCTAAACTTTTTTCAAAATTTCAAAAATAGACAATCAACATTTTTATTTAATTGTCGGAAGGTCAATATTCCATTTAGTATTCTGGTGAAGCGTATTAAACTTGAAAATTCAAAATTGGATATTCGGTTGCTACTGTTTTTCAAATGATACATTGAACTTTATATGTAATCGATCAACATCTTCTTAGTTTGATTGTAAAACAAGTAAAGAGAAAAGTAGCTACCGAGTTGTTACCTAAATACTTTAACGTCACCTCTATAATTCTACTTTAACGAAATTAGATCAATGATCTAACTACATATAAACTTCAATTAAATAATTAATTGGCGTGTGCTGTGGCACAAGCAATAAATTAAAACTTTTTTCTTTTAAATAAAACTCCTTCGTTGCAAATTCTTTATTGAAATAAAACCAAATTCATGTGATGTTTTTAAAACTTTTATTTCAAGTATAAAAGAATATAAAAAAGGTTTCATTTTTGCTTTCATTGACCTAAAAAAGTAAGGAATCAAAAATATTTTTTATTTATACTGGGAATTTTAATTTTGTTCAATTCTTTTTATATTATGAGCCATATGTTATTGTTCTCTTTTGAATAATTTAACGCAAGTTTAATGCAACAATAAAATGTAAGCACCTAAAGTAAGCGATGTTAATATTAATATGATTTGTGCAAGCATACATTTTTTTCGTTACTTTCATATATCTATACTTTTTATTCAAATAAGTCACATACATTTTCAATTTTGAAAAGATTTAAAATTAAGAACTTAACAAATGCTTTAATTAAGCGAAATAAAGTCTTAACTTAATATCACTTACATATGTGAGTGTCCTTAAAAATAACACATATGTATGTTGGCTCACAGTCATGGTAAAAACTTTTTATTTTTGGCTTTTGGAATAACACTTTAGAGGAGACTCCCCTGTGAAAAAATATACTCTAAAGCTTCTACATATTATTTCAAAAGTTTATAAAATAGTTCATACCACAAGAACGTTTGAAATATATCGAGCCTTAGCCGACAATTAATTAATTAACATATATATATATGTGTAGGTAACTTATATATCATGTAAATATATATAACAAATAAACACATTCCCGAAATGTGGACTCTTTTTCGTAACCCTGCCATATCATTTAATGCTATAAAAATTAAAGCAACTTTTCAATATCTTTGGCAATATCCATTGGATCAGTAGTAGGTGAGTAACGCTTAACTGGTTTACCATCTTTATCTACTAAGAATTTAGTAAAGTTCCATTTGATTCCACTGCCAAGTGTGCCACTCTGTTTTCCTTTCAAAAATTGATATACTGGGGCAGCATTTTCACCGTTAACATCGATCTGTAAATAAAAAATATAAATTAAGACTTTCCTTTAAGAATTATTATCAGTTTTTACCTTTTGAAATACATCTCCTATATCAGCTTTGGCATCACGTAAATGGCAAACCATTGGCTCACCATCTGACTCTGGCATTTCTGAAGCAAATTGATTGCAAGGAAAATTTAAGATCTTTAACCCCTTATCTCCAAATTTCTTCTTAAGTTCGGTGAGTTTTTTGTAATTATTTTTGGTTAAACCACATTTGGAGGCAATGTTAACAACAAGTACTACATTATCCTTGTATTTTTCCAAGGAAACTTCATTGCCATGAGTGTCCTTGACCGTAAATTCATGAAGGGAATTCGCATTTTTATATTCGTCGTTCGCTGACATGTTATCGAACTGGAATAAGAACAAAAAACTTATAATGTAAAAATTTAAACTTTAAACCAGAGAAACGAAAAAATAATAGTTCTAGGTGGCACAATAGAAATACATAACTAGTTAATGCAAAATTTTCTAAGGAAACTGAAACGATGCAAACACACAATTGTACTCACATCACTTTCAGTTGAACTTGATTGTTTTGCAAATGAAGATGTCGAAGCACATCTAAAACCACAAGGCGACAACAGCAAAAGATCAGAACGATATTTTAAGGATTGTAAAGTGCAAACTGATGTTTTAGCTGTTGATTTCGAGATTGGGCCCAGAAGCCCTACACTTTGAAACGTTTTACATTGACTGTTCAGGTTACGCTTTATTGCAACGCTAAAAGCTAAGTAACCAACTCTTTGCAAATTGCTGGGAAGCATTGCAGCTACAGTGGCAGGAAAGTTTTCTATAAGAGTTGAGGAGAAAACAAGTGAAAGTACATGTTTGCCGGAATACGCAATATAATTTTTCTTAAATTGTCGCAAGTGCAATGCACTTTCAAGACAATTAACAAACATTTATAAAAAAAACATTTATTTAAAAAAAAACATAAAAATAGTTTGGACCAAATATGGCGTCATAGAAAAAAAAAATTGTAACGATAAAAAAAAACAATTCTGAATAATTTAGTTAATTTTACGAAAATTTTACTCAGTACGATTTTTACTAAAAATCATACAAGCTATGCATTCAAACCATAAGAATTATATTCTAACTCTTTTCACATTTTTTCTTCAATATTCTACCTAAAATAACTAAAAAAATTGTTTTGGCTTTTAATTAAAAATAAAAATTCATTTAAAAAATTCGGAATTCAACGATTTATTTTATGTTCTCAAAAGTTTGTAGGAAATCGATAGAAGCCCAAACTTGACTCTCTTCAGCCACCCTGGTGTGTGAATTTGTTAGATTATCAATATCATAAAATTAAGCATTTCACAAAAACAACAAATTTTTACAACTACTCGACTATTGACAAAGAAAAATTATTTTACTTATTTATTTATCTAATTTAATAAATTTTTTTTAGCATAGAAACAAATAATTGATAAATTTGCTTTGTCACTAGTTGCATTAAGCTACGTGATAGTAATATCTATATATATGACAGGTTATCTCTAAGGGGAAATTTAGCTATCGAAACTCTGGTTAGCTGTACATTGTGCGATAATCAATAATAAAACATTTGGCATTGTACGTAATGCGATTAGATATTTAATACAAAACAACAAGTTAGAAAAATGGAAGAATTTCTAATGGTCAATAACTTGAACAAAGTAAAAGTAATACAATCCCAGCGCAGTCACGAGTCAGTCAGTCAAATCAAGAATTGCAACAGGGTTGATGCCAAAGGTCGATGAATGAAACCAACGAAGCCGGAAAATCAGTTTTTTGTCCAGTCAAGATTTCTTTTTTTTCAATGATGTAGTGTTTATAGAATTATGTATGTTTTTACTAATTCACGATAATTTTGAAATTTTCTTTATTATTCTTATCAACTTTTCTCTTGGGATCAAAGTGCAAAAATTTGCATTTCTGTCGCATGAATCACGCAATGAAATTAATAAATATTAAAAATTTGTACATATAAGCAAAACGATTAAATTTCTGGTACAGGTTTACTTTAGCTACTTTTACCGAATTTATTTTTTTATTTGGGCAATATTTTTTTATTCAAGCAAACAATAAAGAAACACTATGTGTCGTTCGGATCAAGTTTCGGAGGTATAGCCATCAAAGATCGCAGTTGGCTGCCGCGGATTGATATCAAAAATATGGATGTCGTAGGAAAGATAATTTAATCAATAATTTTGGAGATATGACGAAATTTGATACATGGGATACATCATTTTAAAGAAAAAGAAATAGCTTTTTTGGCATGTTAAAAAAATCATAGCTTATAACAAATAAAATTTTTAGAAAAAAATAACTGTTTTTAAGAAAAAAATCGGTCAAAACTCGAAACCTACAGGTTACAAATGTCAATATGGTAGCTAATTAAATTATCTCTCTCATCACACCCATATTTTTGACATTAAATCAGAGGTTCCCAACTTAAAATGATTATTACAAAAGCTATGATCGCAAATTCCGATAACTATAACTCCGAAACTAGATCCGGCCGACACTTTTTGATTTCAGATTTATTGTTAGAACTTAAGGGCACATAAGAGTTTGGTTTAATAAAAATATGCGAGTGGAAGGTAAAGCAAACTGAAGCCGAATTCTTAACTTGTACAGATGTGCAATGATTTGCAAAAATATTAAACTTTACTTTTTCCTGCTGCAATATAACTATTTAACCGGCCGGTCCACAAATACTTTGACAATAAATTATTAATCTTCGGTTTATGCACTCTGGTAGTGTTTCATTTTCCACGGCATTCTATAACATAATCAAAAATTAAATTGCCCAATGATGGGTAGAATCATGAATGTCATGTTTTTATGGTCATATTCACATTTTTTGTGGTTAATTATAAGGGCCTGCGCGTACATACGACTGAATAATTGCGCGACTGACTGCCACCTGTTAATAAAAGTATTTATGCGCGTTCTGTGGAGAGCTCACAAAGTTTTTGCAAGCTCATTTCTTAAAATTAAACATCTTTAAACAAATTTATGAAAATACATATTGCTTCTTGCACGATCGATCAACTCATTTTGACATTGTATGGATGAAAACTTTCCAATCGCATCAACCTTTATAATTGAGTGCAACCTTTATAATTGAGCGAAACCCCACCACCTGGATCGATATATACAGGGGGATCCAGTTTTCAGCAGCTATATCTAAGATTTTTTTCAGGGAATGTATCTTTAACACTCTCTGAGTACAGGGTGTTTAACAAAGTTCTTTTACAGTAGTACAAACAAAGATTATCATAACTTTCTTTTTTTAAATTGTAGTTTTTTACAAAAATACTGTAACAAAATAAGGAATTCTTACACCATAATATTATCTATAAGTTCACTATACAAAGTTTTTCCTGGGTGATATACTTTTACAGACACAAATATACCTTAATTAATACTCAAGTGACTTTTCAGCTACCTACATACTCCACTCGATGAATTATTTGGATTGTAATAAACCATATTTTTGAGTAATCCTTTCTATGTCAACTTCTTTGCAACTTGGCAACCCTGATCATAGAATCGGATTTGAATTGTAAGCTCATCAATGAAAAGGTAGTAAAATTTTTATTTATAATCAAATAGTTTAATAGTAAAGAGTAAGTAACATAATTTTAAAGCATAATATAACAGGTGCTCAATATGTCCTCCATCAGAATAAATACAAGCTGATGGTCGTTGCTGAATTGCTGTGCCGGATGAATATACCAATTCTTTCATCGTTCTCCATACGTAGAAGTTCAAAACTGTTAGGTCTGATGATTTTGCAGGCAAGTGTATTTCTTCCAATCCATCTATTTTGAAAATTTTCAGGTTTAATTACTCTTAAACGTAGCTCCAAAAAAGTCTGCATCTTGAATTTATCTGTTTTTGAGTTTATACACAGACGCGATGAAATTTCTTCTAACAGTTTTAAAGGGCTCTCAAGTAATAACACAGAGGCAACTTAATGATTTTCAAGCTCCACTCCGCTAGCACCCCATCTGGTAAAGTTTGATAAAAAAAGTGCATCTAATAGGTTACAAATTAGTCATAATTGGTCAGTTAGTCCGAATAATTATTGGTCAGCAAAAGTAAATTTTTTAAAGTGTTTTGAAAAATTTCAAGGTCATGTGCATATTTTGGCACCTCATCTGGCGAAGGTAATTATGTACTTTTTGATCCTATTGTCGCAGGGGGTGGGGGTTGCGGGGGTAGTTCACAAGGAGTACTTTGAACATAATTCCTTTGAAATTAACCGTCGGTAACCCCTTGAAAAATTTTTACGTTCCGTTGGATTTAGCCGTCGGTCACCCATTTAAACTTGTTTTTAACAAAAAATCAGAAGAAACAACCTTAAAATAACAAAATTATAATATAATTTTTTTGTTACTCCGTAAAATAAAGAAGTTCCGTCAGAAACTTTTTATTGAATTAAAAACGAATTCATGTGGTATCTTTTTTAAAAGTTTTATTTTAAATATAAAAGAATATACCAAATATTATATTCCTGTATTTATTAGTCTAAAAATGTAACAAAACAAAGATATTTTTTTTTTTAAATACACATTGGCAACTTTCTTTTATATCATATATTTTTTCTATGAGCCAAATGATTTTGTTCGTTTTTGAATTTTAATAAATTCTAAATCAAGCCTAAAGCAACAATAAAATATTAGCACCTAAAGTGAACGATGTGAATATTAATATGATTTGCACAAGCATATATTTTTTTTCTTTGTTTTTACAAGAACTTTTTTACCTTGCAATTTTTAATATTTTTATATTTTTTTATCAAATTGAAGTTGCATATATTTTCGATTTTGAAGAAATCTTAAATTAAGAACTTAACAAATGCTTTATTCAAAATAAAGTTTTAACTTGATATCACTTGTGACAGTGTCTATAAAAAGAGCCGTTTTTATATAAATTAAGGATAAATTTTCGGCTTTTGGAATAGCATTCTAGAGGAGACTTCCCTGTAACAAAATATACTCTAATAGTTTCTAAATATTATTTTAAATGTACCTATGTAAATATATAAAACAGTTCATACCATAGAAACATATGAAACATATCGAGCCCTAACCGATAAATTAATTAATATACATAAATATATATTTACATATGTACATATATAACATATGCATTATACATATATAACATATATATTATATAGACATAACGTATGTATTACATAGATGTACTTGCTTATACATACATAAGGGTGATGATTCAATTTTGGTGCAAAAAACCTCATAATATTAATATTTATTGGTACCTAATATGCTCTTTCCAATGGGTTTGGTTTAGTTTGTGTAAGATTTTTCTTTCACGCAATAAAGACGAAACTGTCTAGTAAAGCATAATTTCAGAATTTTTCTTTCATGTACCTGCAACTATTAAACTTGTTTAAAAAGAAAAGAAATGTTATTCACCCTAATATATACATTCATAAATACATGTTATATACACATAAATATGTAAATATATTTAACAAATGTACATCCTAACTCCCTTCCTGATATGTGGACTCTTTTGCAAGACCCTGTCATATTATTTAAAGCTATAAAAAATTAAAGCAACTTTTCAATATCCTTAGCAATATCCATTGGATCAGAAGTCGGTGCGTAGCGATTAACTGGATTACCATCCTTATCTACTAAGAATTTAGTAAAGTTCCATTTGATCCCACTACCAAGTGTGCCCGTCTGTTTTGCTTTCAAAAATTTATATACTGGGTCAGCATTTTCACCGTTGACTTCGATCTTTAAAAAATATATCTATCAAGACATTTTCTATAAGCATTGTTATCAGTTTCTACCTTTTGAAATACGTCTCCTATATCAGCTTTGGCATCACGTAAATGGCAAACCATTGGCTCACCATCTGCTTCTGGCATTTGAGAACCAAATTGGTTGCTGGGGAAATTTAAGATCTTTAAGCCCTTGTCTCCAAATTTCTCCTTAAGTTCGGTGAGTTTTTTGTAATTATTTTTGGCCAAACCACATTGGGAGGCAATGTTCACAACAAGCACAACACTACCCTTGTATTTTTCCAAGGGAACTTCATTGCCATGAGTGTCCTTGACTGTAAATTCATGAAGGGAATTTGCCTTTTTATAATCGTCCTTCGCTGACATGTTATTTAACTGAAATAGTAGTTATAATATAGTATATATATATAATAGTTATAATGTAACAATTTAAACATTAAACCAGAATATCGAAAAAATATTAGTACTAGTTAGAGAGATAGCGCTATTTCAAAAATTAAATTACTCAGCATCACAAAATTTTAGATTTAGTAAGCAGTCAAAATATGAAAGAAATACAAGATTAGTTAATGCAAAATTATCTAAGGAAACTGAAACAATGCAAACACATAATTGTACTCACATCACTTTCAGTTGAACTTGATTGTTTTGCAAATGAAGAAGCTGAAGCACATCTAAAACCACAAAGCGACAACAGCAGAAGATTTGAACGATTTTGTGAGGATTGCAAAGTGCCAAATGTTGTTTTAGCTGTTGATTTTGAGATTGGGCGTAGAAGCCCTATACTTTGAAGCGCTTTGAATTGACTGTTTAAGTTACCCTTTATTGTAACACTAAACGCTATATAACCAACTCTTTGCAAATTGCTGGGAAACATTGTAGCTACAATTGCAGAAAAGTTTTCTAAAAAAGTTAAGGAGAAGTACATGTTTGTCAGAATACGCAATTTAATTTTTACTTAGAATGTCGTGCAGTGCAATTAGTATCGATTTTCCGGAATGACCACACAAAGGTATACAATACATGTTTAGCACATAAATTATTAATTATAATTACCATTCCACTCTATAAAATTGTCCCATTTGAAGAAATAAGTGAAAACCACAAAATAATGAGGATTGAAAAATCATCAAGTATTTCACTTTTTTGAGGAAAAATATTTTATCTTGGGAAGGCCGGGAATACCTTCATTTCAACTTGGCAACTATAAACAAAAGGTTATTGCTCTTGAGCAAATTCACCGATCTGAATGAAACTTTGGCATATTAAAAGGGATGCATTGGACTTTAGGTAATCGTTTGGAAATTTTAAAAAATAATGTTTTTTTGTAATTTTTTAAGTAATTGTTGTTTATAAATAATTCATTTTTTTCGTGTTCTGCACCTTTTAAATATAAATACATCAAAGCCTTCAGGAATCCGATTTTACACCAGAACCATTAATTTTCCTCGAATCAATCAAAAAATATGAACAAAAAAAACCGCCCAAAAATTAAATTGCTTACAAATTTTTAAAGAAAAAATTGGTAAAATTTCCAAATTCATTTAAAGAGCTAAACATGACTCAGTTGACTTTTTAGTTCCTCCTTTTTTGGGAAGAGGTCAAACATTTTTGGTTTTGTTTAAGTTCAGGCTTTGCGTGGAGTGCTTTGATAGTCAAATCATGACCATTTTTTCTATTGTTTACAATATCCATTTTGTTTAAACAGCTTATTTCGTTTGAAACACATGTCCTTATCATTTAAAAAAACGTAGTTTCGGAATGTCGGTACAGTTTTTCTTCTTTAAAATGTTATCAATTCTCATAACAAATGAGATTCCATATCAATGTAATAGGAAACAAACTGATTGAGCCGTCCACAGGTTTCATGTAGGAAGCTGAAATTTTGGGAGAATTTTCCTCAAACTCGATTCTATAATGTAGAGCCATGTAGGATGTATTTGTCCGCATTTTCAGCCACACGAAATAAGTGGGCGTGGTTTGACAACAGTGGGTGGCACCTCCCATACAATTAAAATACCTAAAACGCTATATCTTGGCACCTAAGGTAGACTTTTTCTACGTTTTAGTGAGTTTTTTCGTAAAATTTCAACGAAATCGGACACAAACTCTGTCCGCCTCGCTTACAAATTTGAGCTAGGAAGCTCAAATGTTGAGACAATTATTTTAAGCCCCATAATGAAACATAAGCAAAAAAATAAAAAACATCTACAAATTATTTTTAAAATAAATACCATAATATATGTAACTATTTTTAAAGAGTATAACTTTATTTTAAAAAATATATGAAATCTTTAAATAAAAAGTTAAATCTAATTTAAAATAAAAAACTATTTTAAAATAAATCTAATATTGAAAACCAAATCATAAACATTTTTTCTCAAAAGATTGTAGGAAATTGATATAATCCAAACTTGAATCTCTTCAGTCACCCCGATGAGTGAATTTGCTAGATTATTAATGTCGATAACTTAAGGTTTTCACAAAAACAACAAATGTTTACAATTACTCAATTATTGGCAAAGTTAAACTTAATTACTGTACTAAACAGATATAGACTTTTTACACCATAGAAACACATAATTGATAAATTTGCCTTGTCACAAGTTGCATTGAGCTCCGTGTTAGTAAATTCTATATACATATTTGAATTGGTTTATCTCAAAAAAAAAATTTAGTTATCGAAATGCTGGCTAGCTGCCCATTGTGCGATAATCAATAAATAATTTGGCATTGTACGTAATGTGATTAGATATTTAATACAAGACAGGTTAATAAAATGGATTTAATTTCTTGTACATAGTAATACGTTCTCAGTCACCAGTGCTGCAATAAAGATGTGCAACAGAGTACATGCTATCGTAAGGGTCGATGAATGAAACCAATGAAACTGGAAAATCAGTTTTTTGTCAAGTCAAGATTTCTTTTTTTCAATGATGTAGTGTTTATAGAATTATGTATATTTTTGTCAATTCACGATAATTCTGAAATTTTCTTATTTATTCTTATCACTTTCCTCTTGCAATCAAAGTTTAAAAAATTGTATTTCTGTCCCATGAATCACGCAATGGAATATTTAAAATGTGTATGAAGAACAAAACGATTAGTTTTTTGGCACAGATTTAGCTCCCATTCGTTAATTATCTTTAAATTGATAATTGAAAAATTTTCATTTGCACTACACTACTTTTGTGAAAAAGGAAATAATAATAATGCATTACATATCAAAATTCAGTTTGCGTCTATACTGGTGTTAGCGACGCAAAGCGGGGCCCTGGTGTATTTTTGTAATTGAATATTTCTCCCTTTTGTCCAAGCACTCGTTTACCCATTTTCCTATTTTGTGTTTTTTTATTATTTTTTAATTTTTCATCTTCCATAATTACATTTATAACAGAAATTGCGAGTTGTTGACGCTACAATGTGTCCACCTGTTCAAAAAACTCAAAATTTATTTATATTCGAGTATATAATTTAAAAAAATAGGGTTGCTACCAAAGCTGCAACATTTTCATGTTTCGGAATTCGGATTAAAAAAATTTAGAAAGTTTTATTTTTTTTTTTAATGAATATGAATAAATTTTCGAATTTTAAGCGTTTCCAAAGAATTCTAGAATATGAGTTTTTTTAAACACAAAATGAAGTTGTACAGTTGGTAGAATGCAATTTGCAGTACAATCACGTTGTACAACAAATTGTATAATGTAAGGACAGGGTTAGCAATAAAAAGCACTTAAAAGTTTGGTCTACTAAAAATTGGCGAGTGGTTGCTAAGGCAAACTTAAGTCAAATAAATAATTTATAATTTGTACAGATGTGCAATAATTTGCAAATATATTAAATTTTTCTTACACTTTAGTATTTCCTGCTGCAAAAAATATAAATCTGACCGGCCGGACCACAAATACTTTAACAATAAATTATTTTCTTTGGTGTTATGCACTCCGGTAGTGTTTCATTTTCCACGGCATTCTATAATAAAATCAAAAGTGAAACTGCCCAATGGGGGGTAGAATCATGAATGTCATGTTTTGGGGTAATATTCATATGCCATTTTTTTTGTGATTCAATTATGAGTGCCTGCGCGTACATACATATGCGACTAAATAGTTACGCGACTGCCATCTGGTAACTTCCAATGTTTGCTTCGAATGTTTGCTACTTGATCGAAAATTTAAATAGTAAACTGGTATATAATTTTTATGTGAACTGGGACTGAAATTTAAATCTATTACATACTACAAAATTATTTATTGGTACCATATTAATTTACATACAGCCAGTCTACGGTATTAAATTTAAACATTTTTTTTTTGTGTAGACATGAAAAAAGAATAACGTAAACAAAGGGTTCCGCCATAATTAAAATATTTAAACTCGTATTACACGAACAATATACCGACTGCATAAGAAAATCAAGAGCAAAACAAAATGGAACAATTCCAAAATCAATAGGGGACGTCCATTAATTACGTGAGCTAAAATAGAGGGGAGGGGGTCTGGCAAAATCTCACCAAGGGGGGAGGGGGTCAAGGAAAACCTCATGTCAACTTTTTAATGCTTGGAATTTACATTAAAAATTATAATTTAAATCTCACGAGAGGGAGGGGGGGGGGTCCCACCAGATCTCACCAAGGGAAAGGGGGGCGTCCGAATTTTCAAAAAAACACCTCACGTAATTAATGGACGTCCCCTAAGCAGTCTATGTGCAATACCCATTTGAGCCCTTTATAAGGACTAGGACTTTTCTTTTGTTTTGCAGATTTGAAGTTTAGACATTATTTTGAATTAAAAAAGAAATTAAAAGAAATGGCAAGACTAAATAATTTAAAAACATTGACCCAAGAAGTTTCGTAAAAATATGATGATAGGAAGAATGTCATGGCTAGCCAATAGGAATTTTCGAGAATATAGGTTGAAAATTCCAATAGGAAGAAAGCCTAGGTAAATTATTCTGAGCACATTGACCCTAAAAAGCCTGGTAAGACCTAAAAATTATTCAGTAAGTCTGTGAGTTCCGATTATTAAATGTGAAAAAAAGAAAATTAAAAATATTGGGGTAGAATTTTTTTTTGTTAAAAATTTACTCTTTGATCAAAAATATGCACTTTAAAGAAGAAAAAAAAAGAAATAATTAATTTATGTTTTTTTTGTAAGATGATTAATAAAAAATCTTTCTATTTTATTTTGTGTCGGAAAAGTGTTTTGCGGACTTGAATTTCAAATTTTGAAATTGGAAAATTATTATTATTATCATGTTTTGGTAAATTGTCAAATATGAGCCGGCTTTATGGGATCTTAAGGGGAATGATGATGCCAGAAAAAAATTAGTTTTTGCGGAAGGAAGAAGGTAATAACCAAATGGTTGCGCAAGCAATCTCGTGGTTTCATACTTTTATTTTTATTACCAAAAATCAGAAGAAACAAACTTAAAAACAAAAAATGATCATAGATTTTGTTTTTGTTCCGTTAAATAAAATTCCTTCATCACCAATTTTTAGTTGAAATAAAAACAAATCTACATAATTGATATGTTTTTGAAACGTTTTATTTTATGTATAAAAGAGTACAACAAATGTTTTACTTTTGAATTCATTAACCTTAAATAGTAACCAATAAAATAATTTTTTTTTTTACAATACATATTTGTAATTTTTATTTTATTTAATTTTTTATTCCTTGCGCCAGATATTATTGCTCCCTTTTGAATTTAAATAAACGCAAATGACGCAAGTCTAATGCAAAACCAAAGCAACAATGAAATGTGAACAACTAAAGTGAACGAATCCCATGTGAATATCAATGTGATTTGTGCTAGCATAAATCATTTGCTTTTTTTTTTTGTTTCTGCAAGAATTTTTTTATTTTTTTTTAGTCAATTTAAGTTGCATACATTTTCAATTTAAAAAAAAATTAAATGAAGAACTTAAATGCTTTAAGTATTTATGGCAGTGTCCAAGAAAAGAGCCCATATATCGGCACACAGTTTTCGAGATATTTGAGGATTTATAAAAAAATTTTTATTTTAGGATTAATTTTAGACTATCCTCAAACACAATATACCCTATTAGTTTCTAAATATTATTTTAATTTTTTTATATCCTTTGCGTTAACTATTAAACAAATATGTACTATAAAAATTACATTCTTGGAAATAACATAAAAATGTTATCAGATAAAATTTTTTCTTTTTTTCGGTAATTTTGTAGGTTTTTAAGATTTTGAAAGTAACTGGTTAGTAAATTTATCGATTGACATAAAAAAGATCAGTTCCGAATAATTGAAAAAGCTTTTGTTTTAATTTCTTCAAAATATTAAATATCAATTTCTGAGCAACTTTACCAGTAATACTGTGGGGCGCATTTGTCTGACGAATCAAAAACTAAAAACGTCACTTTTAGTGGAATACCCATTATAACTTTAAACTTTCGACAAAAATTGAATTTTCTATAAATCCTTGATTTTGCTTAATATTATATATATGTACATAACATTATATTGTATATATGTGTTATATATAATACACCATTCACGATATGTGGACCCTTTTTCATAACCCTGCCATATTATTGAAAGCTATAAAAAATTAAAGCAACTTTTCAATATCTTTAGCAATATCCATTGGATCGGTAGTTGGTGCGTAGCGATTTACTGGTTTACCATCCTTATCTACTAAGAATTTAGTAAAGTTCCATTTGATCCCACTGCCAAGTGTGCCAGTCTGTTTTGCTTTCAAAAATTGATATACTGGGGCAGCATTCGCACCGTTGACATCGATCTTTTAATAAAAAAATGTAAATCAAGTCTTTTTCTAGAAGCATTGTTATCAGTTTCTTACCTTTTGGAATACTTCTCCAATATCAGCTTTGGCATCACGTAAATGGCAAACCATTGGCTCACCATCTGCTTCTGGCATTTGTGAACCAAATTGGTTGCTGGGAAAATTTAAGATTTTTAAGCCCTTATCTCCAAATTTCTCCTTAAGTTCGGTGAGTTTTTTGTAATTATTTTTGGTCAAACCACATTTGGAGGCAATGTTCACAACAAGCACTACATTACCCTTGTATTTTTCCAAGGAAACATCATTGCCATGAGTGTCCTTGACTGTAAATTCATGAAGGGAATTTGCCTTTTTATAATCGTCCTTCGCTGACATGTTATCTAACTGAAATAAGAACAAAAAACTTATAATGCAACAATTTAAACCAGAATAATGAAAAAATTAGTTTTAGCTGGCACAATTGCTTAGAGAGATAGCGTTTTATCAAAAAATTTAAATTACTCAGCATCACAAAATTTTAGTTTTAGTAAGCAGTTGAAATATGAACCGAATAAATTAGTTAATGCAAAATATCTAAGGAACCGAAACAATGCAAACACGCAATTGTACTCACATCACTTTCAGTTGAACTTGACTGTTTAGCAAATGAAGATGCCGAAGCTGAAGCACACCTAAGACCACAAGGCGACAACAGCAAAAGATCTGAACGATATTGTGAGGATTGCAAAATGCCAGCTGTTGATTTTAAAATTGGCCGTAAAAGTTCTACACTTTGAAGTGATTTAAATTTAGTGTTCAGGTTACGCTTTATTGTAACACTAACTGCTAAGAAACCAACTCTTTGCAAATTGCTGGGAAACATTATAGCTGCAATGGCAGAAAAACTTTCTAAAAAGGTTAAGGAGAAAATATGTAAAAGTACATGTTTGCCAGAATACGAAATTTAATTATTACTTAGAATTCCGCAAGTGCAATTGCTATCGATTTTGTGCAAAGACCTGGGTCATACATGCTTCGCACATACATTATTAATTATAATTATCATTCGCCTCTATTAGTCCGGAAGGTGATGTTGTATTTTTCATAGTCGTTTCCTCCCGCTTCATTTTTGTTGCAATTGATAGCTTAATCGAAATAAGTGTCAGTCGCCAGAATCGTGGTGGGCCTTGTTGCGAAAGGCGAAAAATGTGGTTTTCAGTTTTGAACGAGTAATTTTAATTTTAAACTTTGAATAAAAACCGTATTTTTTTCGAAAATAGAGAGTAATTTCAAAACTATGAAAAGTAGATCATATCTTTCGGGCATGAAATCGATGTGTTTTCATTTCCTCTACAACATTGGTCTTAATAAATTTCTCTACTTATGGCTTACTTTCAGAGTTATTGAGCGAATTTTTTTGTCGACCTCTCGCAACCAGGCCCGGCCGATCACGATTCTAGCGACTGACGCTTACTTCGATTATCAGCCATACTTAAACTATCAATTACAAAAAAAAACTAGGTGGGAGGAAATGAATTTGGAAAATGCAGCGCTACCTCTCGGTCTATATGAAATAGTCTCATTTCGAAATTGGAAAAAAATAGTGAAAACAATAAAATAATAGAATTGTTGTTTTATCCGTACAAGAAATAAATCACTGATATATAATTTGATGGATATGCATGAAGATACGAGTATTTCAGCAAATCATTGATGTTTATTATTTCTGCAGCTGAGATTTAGTTTTATATTTTTTTAACAGTATGTCGACACAAAAACGCAGAGCTTGTTTTGGGTAGCGCGAGGCGTCGCACAACCAGTAGGTGCGCGGGAGGACATAATAAAGATCGCTGCTTTGCATTCATTTTTCTATTTTAATATAACAAAAAGTTTTGTTATTCAACTGCTATCGCCAAATTTTTTTTATGCACGGAAAACGAAAAAAAAAACTCTAGAGTGTTATCCGCTAAAATGATAGCACACACAGGCCGCCAAAAATATAAAAACTCCAAAACCAGAGACCAGACCTATCATACCCGAAGAACTTTGATGCGCTGAATCCTAATCCGAGCTCAGAATTTCTGCTATACGTCAGGTTTTCGAGATATTATAACCTAAAAGTGTAAAAAACACGGTTTTAGGCTATATTTGAGCTTATTTTATTATATTACATCGCGAATAAAATTCTTTTTCCAAAACTGGTTGCGGCATCTGAAAATATTACTCTTACCGTTTAAAACCCATGTTAAATTTTGTCGATATCTCTTTTAATCACCGAAATATCATAAATTTAAATTTTCTATGCATCCTGCCATACTAGAATTAATGTAGATCTGTATGTAGGCCTATGCAATTAATTTCAAGTTACGATATTTCGGAGACAAAAAAAGTTATCAATATAATCTGAAAAAGGTTTTGAAGGGTAAGAGTAATACTTTCAGATGCCGTAACCAGATTTGGAAAAAAATTTATTCGCGATGTAAAATAACCTCAAATATAGCCAAAAACCGTGTTTTTTGCAATTTTAGGTTAGAATATCTCGAAAACCTGACGTATAGGAGAAATTCTGAGCTCGGATTCGGATTCAGCGCATCAAAGTTCTTCGGGTATGATAGGTCTGGTCTCTGGCTTATAAATTTATCGGCCTGTGTAGTTGACTGTGGCGTTTTTGATTGTAATTTTTGATAATCAACTATATTTTGAACGTTACGTTTGTTTTGTCTGTTTTGAGAAATGACCCAAAATGTCTAGCCTAAAATAGACGCGACGAGACGTAACGAGTAAAATCGAGTTATTGATAACGTTAATGAAAGTACGTAACTGATCAAAAGTAAATGGAACATTTCGATGAGATGTGCTGTTCCGTAAGAAATGAACTTCAAAAGCCTAAACCAAAATAAATGTGACGAGACGATGGCAACTGTACGAATGATTGCATTCGTTGCGTCAGTTTTGACATTGAACCTGAAATGTTACGCAATGAATCGAAGCAAAAGGCTTAATACAAATTCACTCTGGTTAGCGAAGCCGGTGTTGGATATTATAGGATGTAAACCCTGAAATAAACAATTTACGAATTTATGTTCGGTAATCAAACTTTTTATTTAAGCATAATTTGGCGGGTAAACCGGTATTGTTAAACTGGGACGCCTTTTGTTTATATTGTATATTAATGACTTAACTGTAGTAATGAAATAAATAACCAATGTTTGCAGACGACACGTTGACTTATCTACAAATGTGATACTAATGAACATTTTATGATCAGCGATATACATAATACAGAAATAGCCTCAAGTAGTGAATGGTTGAAAATGAAATGTTAATGAAGTATGAATTCACTTTCATTTATAGACGGGACAAAAAACTATTGCCAGGGCATTTGGATTGCTTGGTAAAAAAATAAAGATAGCCATAAATATAAAATAAGAGCACATAAATTTTATAAGGAACAAGTAATGAGAAGTAAAGTTCTAAAATTACAATTCAAAATTCAAATTGCCACATGAAATAAGGAAAGCAATGTTAGTAGGACAATTTAGACAAAAAATAGGCGTTTGATGGTGGAAATTTAATAAATATGAAACTGAACATACATAAATTGAAACAGAAAAGTTGTATGAATGTGATACATATATGTATATTAAAATTTGTTACATATATAGTTTGATAAAGGTTTAAAATATTTATCAACTTTGTGTTATTTAATAATGTATGTAAATGAATTTGTAATGTATTGTAATTAAATAAATAATTCAGTATGTTGGCCATGAAAAAATAAACTATTGTTAAAGGGTACAACTTTGTACTCTAAAAATTATAGTAAATCTTTAAATAAAAAGTTTAATCTAATCAAAAAAAAAAAAAAATTTATAACAAATCTAACATAGAAAACCAATTCGGCGAATTCATATATATCTTATGATCCGTAGGAAATCGATAGAAGTGCAAACTTGAATGTCTTCAGCCACCTCTGTGAGTAAATTTGTTAGGTTATCAATGTCGAAAACTCAAGTTTTTCACAAAAACAACAAACGTTTACAACTACTCGACTATATGATATACCTAGGTAAATATCTAATTTTATACAATTATTTTACAGCATAGAAACACATAATTGGTAAATTTGCTTTGCCACTTAGTTGCATTAAGCTTCGTGTTAGTAAATTCTATTTATAATGAAATAGTTTATCTCTAAAGGGAAATGTAGCTATCGAAACTCTGGTTAACTTCCCATTGTGAGACAATCTATTAAAATTTTGATATTGTGCACAATATGATTAAGTATTTAATACAAACAAGTTAATAATTGAAGAATTTTAAATGGTCAATTACTTGCACATAGTAATAGTAATACGTTCCCAGCCCAGTCAGGAGTGCTCCAACCAAGAAGTGCAACAGAGTTGATGCCATCGTAAAGGACAATAAATGAAATCAACGAAGCCGGAAAGAAGCTGTTTGCCAAGTAAATTTTTATTTTCAACAATGATGTAGTGTTTATAGAATTGTGTACAGATGTTTTTGCCAATTCACGATGATTTTGAAGTTTACTTATTTATTCTTATCAACTTTCTTCTTGCGATCAAAGTTCAAAAAATTGTATTTCTGTCGCATGAATCACGCAATAAAAATAATAAATATTTAAAATTTGTACTAACAAGAAAACGATTCAATTTTTAATTTATAGATATGTGCAATAACTTGCAAAAATATGAAATTTTTCTTACACTTTAGTTTCCTGCTGCAAAAAATAAAAATTTGACCGGTCGCACCACAAACAATTTGACACTGAATTATTTTCTCCGGTATGCACTTTGTTGGTGTTTCATTTTCCACGACATTCTATTAAATAATTAAAAATGAAACTGCCCAATGGGGCGGTTAAGTAAAGTGATGTTTTATGGTATTCACATTTTATTTTTTGTGGTGTAATTCAATTATAAGGCCCTGTGTTTACATGCGACTATATAGTTGCACGACTGACTATCACCTGGTAAGTTCCAATGTAAGATATTAAAAATGATTGTGCAAGCTGTCAAGCTCATACCAAAAAATGAAATATTTACAAACAAAATTATTACTTTATGTTTCGCTTCCATAACACATAGCGGACAAATTATATTTAGACATGAAAGTACCAGATGACAAAGATACTGTCAAAATAATCCTAATGGCAGTAGGCCTTTACATTTCCTTTGGATCTGTTTTAGAATAGACTGAAAACTTGCTGAAAAAATTTCACTTCTGTCAATTTTTTGTTCACTGCAGTGATTGGAATGGCAAACAAATTGATAGGCCAAAATGTATGTCATTTGTGGTTTGTAATTTTTATGGCAAAAATTTGGTATTTCATTGAAATTTTGATAACATGCTATCATCATATCCATGTCATCAAATTCATTCAAATATCTTCATCGCAGGGCTTGCGAGTATGAGCCTATAAAAATTAAAATTTAGGGCGACGACACAGCTCACACCGTCTTAAAATTTTTATTTTGTTCACATGTGCACCAAATCACAATGTTTTAATAAAATCCTTGGCCACATATATATTATTATATACTTACACACAAACAGTTTTAGCTCGTTTAAGAATATAAGCAGAAATTAAACTCCATGACCCATATAAATACCGTGTTTCGCGATTAAGGAGACTTGGTAAATAATGGACAGTCTAATATCCATACATTATTCCCATCTCTGATTTTGATTCCGTCGTTCCGTCAAGAATGCGCTGTCAAAATTTCGTCAAAAGAAAATTAAAAATTTTATGTGACGAGGAACAAAATTATCACTAAATAAAGGAAAAGTTTTTGTGTTTGTGGATTTAAATATTTTAAAATATAACTATTAATACAAGTGCTTAAAATAAACAATATTGTTTTCAAATCAAAAATAGTTTTCTTATAATATAATGGCCACATTGTGGCCTTAAATGGTGGGATTATAGCCGTTGCTCTCGGAGCACCCTCTCATTTGAATAACGAGCACTTTTACACAAAGCATGCGAACAAACTCAGACGAGATGCTATCCTCCATTAATAATTCATTCGAGCAAGATACCCACGATGTAGATGGAAACTGTGATGGGCCTGATTTGGATTTTGTATACAATGATGTAGACACGTATCAAAATGAAATCGCGGAACTCTATAGTTACACTGAATATAATGAGTTCCAGCAGAACGTAAAGGCATTCGAAGATCAAATGGAAATGTACAATTTACCACCGAATTGGCAAAAGCTAGATGTGGCCAGTCAGCGTAGCATCATTATGAAGCTTATTGATCAGCTGGAAGTGTCTAATCGTGCATTTCGTATGCAAGCGGCACGCTGTATTCTGTACCTAGCGCAGGGCTGTTGGGCTGAGGTGCAGTCTGATGAGGAGCAGCATCAGATAACACGTGACAATGTAATTGTACTTTATGAACTAGGCGTTTTCTCATCGTTCATAGATTTGCTGAATATGGAAATTGAAATTGCTTGCTCACCAGACATTGTTGCGGTAAAAATCACAAATATAACCCTGGTAGATTCCACAGACTTGCGTGTGATTTTATCAGTGCTCTATATTATTACGGAAACAATACGCGATGAGAAGGAGAAAGGCTCGGAAGATTATAAACAGATTGCAGAAGGGTTTGTTTCCGAAATCAATAGTCCCTTACCTGATGGGGAGTTGCTGGCCGTTAAATTGTTAGGCATGATAACACGATTTTGTAGTGGTGCTGCTCCACATTTTCCCATGAAGAAAGTACTTTTACTGCTGTGGAAAACTTCACTACTAGGACTTGGTGGCATGGAGGTACTCAAGAATTTAAAAAATGAATATCGCATTAAGGCAGGTCTGGAACCTAACACAGAAGATACGATGGAAATAACCAAATGTATGCGTGCAAGCTCACCCCCCGCAACAGCAACCGACATTTTGGACAATCAGAACCCGAAGCGAAATGCTTTTAGGTAAATATACGCATGATATTTTAGAAAATCATAAGTTATTTAAATTTCATGTCTAATCAAATCCTCAAATTTTGGTTCGAGAAATAATCAAACTTCCTAGGTTCAGTTGCTACTAACATTTTTATTTGACAAAGCTGGTTTTTTTTTTCTTATCAAGTGCGATCAGACCTATTTTTTTCAATGGTCGTCTTGCAATCTACTTACTTACAGCTTATGTAATAGCATTTCCAGCTTTTTCTAGTATTCCGACATTTTTAGAACGCATTAATTTTTCCATGAAACGCGCGTTGCCATTGGAAATCATTCTTAGCCGTCCTTCTGACTTCCTTGATTAACTGAAGTTTCTGCTGATTCTAATTAAATTTATCGTAGTTTTGCATATGCTAAATTTTTCTGCTATTTCACGGCTTGAAAGTCATTTTTCAATTAGATTTATGACTTTTTTTTTAGTATCAACCGGACCTTCTCTCAGAAGGCTCACCAAAGTTTAAAATTTTGAGCCCAACCAATTTATCAAAGCATATGAAAGAAAAAATCAGGTAGCCAAAAATATTGAAATTAAAAATGGTACTAAGTCTCGCTCAAGTCATATGAAAGCAAAACTGTCCGCATGGACTATGAATTATATTTTGAGTTTTTTTTTTCTCACTAAATTTTATGATTTGTTTACACATTCAGCAAGTGTGATTTATTCGAAAGGCAAAAACATAAAACAGTGTTTACATATAACCAATAAAACTTATAAATGTACTCTGTTATAGGAAGAAATTTTATTATTTCAGGCGATCACTTATGAAACAAAGATTTCTTGATGAACAAGAACAAATGGATATGGAGCTTACCGCAGGCAACGAGAGTTCAAGCGGTGGAGGCGAAGAGGAACTGTCACAATATTACAGGCCCTTTGAAGATCCATCATCTTCATCACAGGGACCAAACCAACAAAGTTTTAGCCAACCGACAACAGCGCAACCAGTGCAAATATCAACGCGACTACCATGGCAGCCTAAAGTACGCCAGAAAGACATCGATCAGTTTTTAGATATTTCGCGCAACAAGTTTATAGGTTACTCACTTATAGACGATCACGAAAGTTTGGCTGGATTGCCACAGCCCATACACGAAGGTGTTAAAACATTGCGTAGACACATGTACATTAGTCTCGCTGATATTCAAATTAAAAAAGAAGAAGAAATCGCACGTAATCCCATTTCTACACATGAGGATGAGATACAAATGACACCAGCAGAAATACTTTATCAGGCAATATTGCCAAATCTTCCACAATACATGATTGCTCTGTTGAAAGTATTGTTGGCTGCATCACCCACATCTAAATCCAAAACTGAAAGCATTAACATAATGGCAGATGTTTTGCCTAAGAAAATGCCCATTACCGCTACGCAATCTACAAAATTGACCGTTGATATGGGAAGGCACAAAGAGATTATTGTCAAGGCTGTATCTGCTATTATTTTGCTCTATTTAAAGCATTTCAAAATAAATCATGTTTATCAGTTCGAATTTATGTCCCAGCATTTGGTCTTCGCCAATTGCATTCCTTTAGTGTTAAAATTCTTCAACCAAACTATAACCGAATATGTTGGTTTGAAAAATTCAATTCCTCTGCTGGACTTTCCGTCATGTGTTATTGGTGAGCAACCTGACTTATCAGGTGAAAGCTTTGTTTACGGTGGTGATGTGTCTGACAAACCGTATTCTTGGCGTAATGTATTCTCTTGCATTAATTTACTACGCATTCTCAATAAACTAATAAAATGGAAACACTCTCGAGTGATGATGCTAGTTGTATTTAAATCAGCACCAATATTAAAGAAGACCCTTAAGGTGCGTCATGCTATGATGCAGTTGTACGTTTTAAAGTTGCTCAAAATGCAAACAAAATATTTGGGTCGACAGTGGCGCAAATCCAACATGAAAACAATGAGTGCCATTTATGCTAAAGTGCGGCATCGTCTCAATGATGACTGGGCATTTGGAAACGATTTAGAATCACGCCCCTGGGATTTTCAGGCGGAGGAATGCACTTTACGTGCCTGTGTAGACCGTTTTAATTTGAGGCGTTATCCTGAGGCTTCCCAAAAGTGCGGCACTGGAGGTAATAATGGCAATGCTGGAAATTCAAATGAAAACTCTGCCAATATGGGTAATAACATGGGAGGTGATTCAAATGGTTTTGGCGGAAGTGGTGCTGTTAATGGTGGAAACGGACAGTCGCAAATAAATGATGGCGGTGTTGAATGTGGTTTTCCAAGTGATGAAATTTTAACACACTCCGATTTCGCTTTCTTTGGTCACTCTGGTTGGTGGGATAGAAAAGTTGAGTTAACCGACTATTTCAAAGCTAACTATGCAGTGTGGCTAGAGGAAGAAGTTTATAACACCCAGATAGATTGGGATGCATTATAAATATACAATTTTCTTTATTTTTGTGTGTTAGTAAGCTCATAAATAAGTTATAAAAAAAATCAAGCAAAACCTAAATCTTTTTCAATACATTTCGAGGAGCTAACTGAACAAAAGAAAAACATTAATAGTGGACTCATTAAAAATTTCGGACATGAAAGTTATTTATCCAGGTCTTGTACGCATAAACTAGAGAAGAACTCATAAAAAAATTAACATATATACTATACATTGCACCATTATATTGTAGATTAAACTGTAGCGTGTTGTAATTCGAGAAGAAAATATGGCAATAAATTGCATGAAATGTATTCACAGCTAATATATCTAATTTTAACCCTTTTTTTTTAACCGGCTTTTAATGTTATCATTTATTTTCAAGTACGTATATGGATTATTATACTATATTTAATTAAAAAATAAACATACTTATACACAAAATTCTCTGAACATTTTTTAACCAAGACAGTGCAGAATTTAAAAAACGGTAGCTTTACTATTCCAAGAAATTATAACTTTTTTGTAGTGAATAGAACGAGAGCCATAATACAACTTTTGTTTTGAGGCAACCCTTTTCTGGTCCAATCATCTCGTAAAATTACAACTAAAGAAAGGACCGCACGACACATGCGCGCAACTTTTTTATATTAAAGGTAAAGTTAACATCAAACTTGCAACCTGCAAGAGCTTTAAACTGAAAGCTGAGCTGAAAAGTTGAACAAAACTAGCTTAATTTTGTTATGTATTTGTATCTGAGCGATAGAGGCGGTCAATTAAAACAAACTTAGAGTTACATTTGCGCCGCAAGATCCTTCCGTAGTTCTAAATTCTAACTAAAAATTATTTACGCAATTTCTTGTATTTATTAATAGATTTAAATGAAAGTTAGAACGTTACAATGTACTGAGAATCACTTTCGCACAATTCATATGAATCATGTTTCTAAAAACTTTGCAAACATTTCATCAGTGAATCACGCAATTTGAGACGCAATGACTGTTTTCCACCGCAAATAATATGTGTGGAGTTCTCTTCGAATTTTATAATTGTATCTTCATTAACTAAATTTAAGGTTATTGCATTTCCTGAGCGCTCCATTTTAACATTGGTTATACCATCTTGAACAAATCGCTTCATAAGCATATCCACATCTAGGGTGCCATATTCATATTTGACATTTTTAAGTACTTCTTCTCTCGTTGGTGCTTCTTTTTTACCGCTACTACTGCTGGGTTTATCATTCGCACTATCAGCGCAAGGTTGAATATTGTGTACTTTGTCTTTTACTTGCAGCACACCAGTTATTGTTGATAGTGTGACACCATTTGCAACCTCTCGTGGCACAATCTTCTGTGCCAACTCTGAAGATATAAACACACGATCAAGTTTGCGTTTAAGTGGAAGCCGTATTATTTCACCACATTTAAAGGTTATAATTTTTTTATCCTTAAAATAAAGAATATGTTATTTATTAGGTTACTTTTGCTGAGGAACAATTTTAACTTACAGGTTGTTCAATGAATAGTTGTGGCGCCGCGGGATGGGGCTTTGTATAGGCTTCTGGAATAACTAATAAACTTGGTTTTAACTCTTTTATTAACTTGTTAGCTTGCTGATAATTCAGTGAAGTATCAATGGGACAGTAAAAAGCCTTCATGGCGAGTGGCTGAAAAGGTGCTAATACTTGAAGGTATGGAAAGTCAGGTTCTAGAGAGAAAGACAAGTAAATATAGAATCCATTGATATTAAAGAATTTTTAATTGAATACCTGTAAATATAATTGAGTTGTTAGGATTACTTCCCCACATTTCAATAAAATGTACAGCATCGCCAAAACGAAGGCTCGGATGACCACAAAAGACAACACAAGGCTTAAAAATGCAATACTTGAGTCCTGAAATATATTCATGATGTATGTATTTAAATCATACCTGTCGGAAATCTTTGCTGAAACCATCCGCAAAGACATGTTTGTAATGTTTTAGCTTTGCATTTCTTAAATAAAAAGCATGTGGAAAAGGATCGTCAGGTAAATAAACTTTGTTTTGTTTGGCTGAGCTTAACCATTCGGCAAGAATGTTTGAATACGCCAACGAACTATCAGCTACAGGTGAAATGAAAAACATTGGTACGTTATTAAGACCCGCATTTTCCAGATTCTGCGTCAGACACTCGAAAAGATCATAGACTACACCAGACGGATAGCAAGGTATCAGTGCGGAGCCATTGTTTCTTATGGTAAGAGCTGCAATTAAAGAAGTTTTTTTCAAAATATTGATAAGATTTTTCAAGTCATTTCAAATAACTTTTTTAAATATTTTAAATTTTCAAACATTCAACATTCAAACGTTAAAAAAAAATTTCAACCAAACTTTTATGTTAAATCTATTTTATGTTGCAAGGAAATTGGTATTTTAACGAAGGGTTCGTTTTTAAATTGTCTGAACGTTATTCATTAAATTTCTCCATTTGACCACCGTAAATGTATTTAGTGCAAGGTAGAAAGTATATAAGTATAAACAATTTTTGTTTTGACCGAATGTGAACCAACATTTTTTATAATTTATTCGAAATCTATAAAGACCTTGTTCTGAATTTACGTTTGAGAACAATTTTTCTTTTGACTGAATGTGAATCAAAATTTTTTTTTATAGTTTATTCGAAATATATGAAGGTCCTTTTTATACTAAGTAATAGCTTTATGCCAAAAGATATATGTATATAATAAAATAAGTTAAACATACCAACATTCATGCAAAGTTCTCCGAGTTTCGTGTCTGGATTTACAGTTGGAGCTTGCGTAAGTCCTGTCATTATTAAGACATCAGCATGTTTTAGAGCCGACTGATTTATTGGACGTGGATGTGTAGTCAATGTGGAGGAGCCACTTACGTAGCAAATTTTCTCATGAGCAGTACTTAAAACCCAATTACTAGATCCCAAACAATAACCTGAGCTTACAGGTGTCGCTATGAATGCACCAAGTATATCCTATAAGTAAACAATTTAAAGTTTATGTAAATTTATAAACCAAGCGCCATACCAGTTTTTCATCATATCCCATTATGGTGACTCTACTCAGACAACTGTGAACATCTTTGAGACTAAAAATTGTTTTCCATTTTTTAGGACGAAACGCTTCACTCAAAGGACTGGGCAATAGTTGCAGCATGTCTTTCCATAGAAGAGCAGTACTTGCTTTTGGTGCCACTTCAATATACTCAACCAACTCTTCGAGAAAAAAGCGTCCAATTTGTAATGTGGGTTCGGTGGCATAAACTTTTCCCTTGAAACCTGTATGTTCTGTTATAAATGGTAGTGCCAACATATTTAAATAGTTTGATATAAGTATAACATCGATTTCACTGAAATCAACTAGCTTATCCATCGGTAAGGTGAATTCTGGGGCAGAATCAATGAAGACCCGACCGCAACATTCTTTTAGTTCGCCGTCCATTTGAGGATCATGGTCACGTGTTGGAATCCAATTTGGTAAATTGGATAGTTTCATGCTCTGCACAAAAGGAAGTGGTAGAAAATTCAGCACAGTCTGTTCTGTTAGACCGCAGTCCAGCATGATGCGCAACCCTTTAAATGTAACCACATAGCAGGGTTTGGCCAGGTCGTTGCTTAAGCAATACTGCAGAAAAGTAAATAATTTTGCTTACACAGAATCATAGTAAATCATAGTTTAAACTTACGAGACGCATTTTCAAGTTATTTTCATAAAGTTTTTTGCGTTTTTAATGAAATAGTTTGCTGAACGACGTAAATAAATATTATTCAAACAAAAAGACAGCTGATTTTGACACTCGGCGTTCGGATGCGTTCGAAAATGTCTGTAATTAAATAACGTTTTTATTTTTTTTAGTGAAATTGTTGGTTAAATTCTTAAGCACACCCCAGACCATAGGTGGGCAATGTTTTTGGAAGCAGGAGCTATTTACAACAAAAGCAACAAAAAAAAAACAATTAAAAAAACTTCAGCAATAAACCAAAAGTCAATTCAAAGAATCAAACAAGAACAACATCAGTGTATCCATAAAAGTACATTGATCAAACGAAACGAGAGAAGCTGTCCTATGCGCATTGCTTTTTTCCGAATAATGCAACAATAACCATAATACAAGTCCCGTGCATGGTGCGTATTAAAACACCACAACGATAAAATTGTGCGTGGGAGTGGGGAGTGCATGTGTTTTTTTTGGTTATTTTTCTTAAGAAAAACGACATGTTTGTGATAAAGAACTGACCTAGATGATCAATCTTTTCGACATTCAGACTGAGAAAAAAGGTTTTATCACGCTTTTACTTGCTTCAATGTGCTTCAGTTTTTATGTTGATAAATGCTTCAATCATGATATATTCTATCAATCTCTTTCAATGATTGGCTCAATCTTAAAAAATGTCTCTTTATCAATGATTTCCTGTCTCTATCTGAACCATCTGACTATCAGAGCCATCTGACTCTGTTTGATTGCCAAAAATATTTATAATCTATACTCTAAATCAGTGATGGCACGTGGATTTTGTGGAAATGTACTGCATCGAGAATTAGAATGTACTTTTTATAAGGCGAATGTACTTCTTTTTCTTTTGAACACTAAAATTTTCTAAAATTTACTTAAAAAAATGATCATTCAACGTTTACTTAAAAAAAAAAAATAAAAATAGAAAAGTTCAATCTGATGCATATTTTTCACAACGCTAATTTGCTGAAAAAAGTATAAATGTACCGAAAATGCCTCTAGAGTAGGGTTCACCATTGGCCTCGCGCGGTCGCCAGCAACGAAACTTGCAATCATTCGTTCCACCGTGCAGTTGTTGATCGTTTGTCAAATTAATATACAAGAGACCCAGTCGGAATCAAATGTGCAAAAACAAAGCAAATGTGTGCAAATGAATTGCACAATGCCAGTTGAGACTTGTATTGACTTGTAGAAAAAATGAGCGACTAAAAAAACTGCTCTTGTTTAGTTTGTGAAGCCATGCCGATGTTTTCGCATTTTTTTTATGTAAACATTTATATTTATTTATTTACACCAGTGATGCACGAATTTATACTGGGTAATATTTTGTTTTCCCTTGAATTTCTACACACCTTTATATGTACACATAAAAGCTCGAAATTAATGTTATAGAAGTCAACTCGCTGTCGACTTTTGGGCAACGAAGTTGAATATCTCTACTCTAGAGGGTGCTTAGTGAAATTATTTGCGATTATTAATGAAATTGCGCTCTGAATTTGGTTTCGATTGGGAGTAGGAAATAGAATTTAAGTCTCATAAAACTCTAATTCCTTTTTCCGTCGAGGTTCCATAATTAATGTTATCTCTTGGAAGACAACAAATGCGAACTTTAATGCGAGTGTTTATATTTTTGTAAACATATTCATGCGTGATAAATAAATAATTGACAAACTACACTCAAACACAAATTTATTGTTAATTGGTGTAGTACTCGTATATAAAATCACTTTTTATGAAGTAAAAGCTTATAAACTTACGCATAATTTATCAGTTTATTAGCATGAAATTTATTTATTTTAATTTAATACTCATGATTATTAAATAAAACTGCAGGTATGTATTTGGCATACATTTCGAAATTCAATGTCATATTATTTATTGAAAATAATAACAACTTCTATTTCAAACAATAACCAAATTTTTGGTAATTTATTTCTGCTTTCATTTCCGACTTCCGGTCATTTGCGTTGCGTTATTAGCGTAAATTACATTTGGTTTTACCAGTGGGCGGGGAAGTTGAACTTCGCTGCAGTTGAATTTGGAAGCAGTCTCAAAAAGTTATTAGTTCTACAGCTGTCCAAAAGGGATCAGGGATTAGTCAAACTTGACATAACTTCATATCCATGTTTTGTCCGGGAAGATTAAATCAATATATTTGTGGAGATTGAAAGTGAAACGTACAAGTGTTTCAACAAGTGCATGAAAATAGCACATGTTTTTGATGCCTTACGCTGTTCCATGCACATGCCAAAATTCGCCCCATGTTTATACCTATCCAGGCCCGGATTAAGGCCAGTCAGAATCGCCGCTCCTTTTCACTAGTAAATATAGAAAAAAAATGTTGTAATATCAAAAGTGAGGACCTTTTTGTTTTTTTTGTTGCTTGTTACCATTTTTATGTAATACACAATCCCAGTATTTGCACGTTTTTCCCCCTGTGTAAATAAATTTAATATATTACAAAAAAAAAATTTCAAAGTTCCCAATATTTGCCGCCGCTAAAATCGTGCCGCCCTAGGCACTGGCCTAGTGTGCCTCAAAGGTTAATCCGGGCCTGTACCTATCCCTCTTTGCGGCGGAACTAGTACTATGTAGTTCTTTTTGGTATTAGCTTAGGACTATTCTTGCGTTGGTTCGATTAGCGCGCGCAGAGCTTGTCTACCAGTACTTTTTCCACACACTTTAATGCGTCATTATGGGTCGTAAATTCGCTGTGGCTTGTTGTTTTATGCACAACATGAACCGTCTGCATTCCTCAACTCCTCCAAATCGAAAGCGACAGACTTTGGCATTTTTGCCTTAAAATGCGATTACGAGTTGAATTATGGTCATTTATTTTAGACAACAACTACACACATTCCTACTTAGCATATACGCACGCACACTTTGCGTCGTTTGTGTGTCACGGCGGCGTTGAACCGACTTACCACAAAAAGTCTGTCTACTTGCGACATTTTTGAAAAAGAAAATCTATGGAGCTAGAAAAAACACAGAATATTTTTTTTTCCCCAAAAAAATTGTTCCAACTCCAATTTCGCGAATTTTGTATCAAAATTTTCATAAGGTCAATGACGTTATTTTGTTTTTTATTTGCAATTTTCCGCCCCCTACCTACAACTTTGCCTTAAAAAGTTTCATTTACCTAAAAAAAAATTCCCTAGCAAAATAAGATGTTTTTTACACATTACATTCACATAGATTTTGTGTCGAACTTTGAAACTCACTTATTAAATTCATTCTTTTAGAAAATGACCTGGAATGTCGCATGGCCAATGGCCAATGAAAATCCAAGAGAGATTGTTGAGAAATCGATGTAACTGTTTGGTGTATTGAGCCCTCTTTTGTTTCTGAAAATTGTGACAGTGATTGGTGAACGCCATCGTAGATACTAACTTATTATTATGGCCCAAATTGGACGATAAGTGGTTCCAATATGACGTTTTCATATTGCATGAGAGATTCCCGGGACAAATTATCTCGCGATGTCAATTTTCCACAGATCACGTGGATCTTTCGATGAAAACAAAAAAATTTGTAATATATTCTGATATAAAAGAGACATAATGAATTCAAACCAAAAAAGTTATTTTGCTTCACCCTGAATGTATATACACATATGTGAATGATTGGGTACGTTTTAGTAATTAAATTCAATAAAATATTATCTATTCATCAACATTTATTTTGTTGTCTTTAAAGTAGACCCCATCGCTTGCTAGACAATTACGCCAGCGCTTTATGCAGAAATAGCCATCAGTTTCTTCAGTGATTTTGATTTTATGGACTCAACCGACTCAAAGTGCCTTCCTCTCGATTTAGTAATTTTAGCTTTGGGAATAGAAAACAGTCAGACGGGGCCATATCAGTAAAGTACGGTCGATAACATTTGTTGAACTTTGACTAAAAACTTTATAATTGTAAGTAAAACTTTTCTTAATAAGTTGGTTTAGTGACGCCGTACGAGTCAGATTTTAACTTGTTCTGTTTATGTATGTATATGTTAGCGTTTTGTAGGAGCATTTGTAATTGTAGTTGTGTTGAGCAGCGTGACAAATCTGTAGGATTTCATTTTGAAACGCCATATTGTGTTAATTTCATTTGTAATTTGACATTTTTGTCATTTTTTTTTTCAATCACGATTTTTTTTTGTGTGGATTAAATGGCTACTGCACTTGCATTGTTGAGGAAAAAAAAAATTTTTTTTAAACAATTTTTTTTTTTTTAAAATCTGTATTGTGCTGATAGCACGCTTTTTCGTGCCATTTTATTAATTTTGTTCATAAATGTTTAATAGTACCATTAGGAGATTGTATTTACATTTTTAAAATGAAGGTATTCTGAATTTTAAAAATTTTATGTTGCAGGATATGAAAAATAATAACGGCAGAGCCAATTGAAATGATGTGGTGCTTTAAAAAAAAAATTCCTTACTATTGTACCGAAGTTTCATGCAACTATTCCAACATGGTATGTTTCCAAGCCAGTGTGGGTCAGCTTGGAGATTGTGGGCTATTTTTTATAGCCACGTTGGAATTGGCGCCTAGAATTCAATCGCAACACAGTCTCATAGGAATGACTTAAAATAAACTTTTAAAACTCAATCGGTTGCAAAACCTGATATATTTTTTCCTTTTTTCTATACAATTTTTCAATGAGGGTAGAAAATCTACTATCTTCATATTTAAAACCCAAATATCTCTGTTTGTAAAATTGTTAAAACTCAGGGTTTTTGGGGACAAGAAAGTAAAATATTTGCAATTTAATAAAAAAAAAATAAGATTATATTTTGTTATTTGCAGAAAATTTATTGGCCAATTTTCTTCAAAGGATATATGCATAAGTACATACAATAGAAGGTCTTAGAACTGAGCGAGTTCTATGTTATTTTCTGACAGTAGCACTTTGCTCCTTTTTACTTATAGCCTTCTTCCGGGCTAACATTGAAAGTTCTCCTTTTTTTTGGTACATAAGCTAAGCTAAGTAAGACTAATAAATCAAGCTGTAACATCTAAATCATATTTACAAAAAAAAAGAAAAAACGAAAATTTCACATAAACATTCATTTTATTAATTGTATGGTACAGCCTTAATTTCTATTCTTTGCATAGGACCATGGTTTCTAATTTAAATGTTGAATACATTTTGAAAAGTTTGACATGTGAGTGGCCATGGTACGTGCGCATATTATATGCATATTTTTGCCCTAAGCTTTATTTTCATATTGATTCATATTTTTCTTATTGTGTTTCATCCAATTCTTAGAATACTTCATTGTTACTCCTTTCCAGAAATACATCATCGACTATCTTGATGAATGCCGTATTTTTTCGGCTCTATACGTAAGACAGTGTTTTTTTTAAAATTATCATTATCGTTATTCATCATTATTTTTTGACTGTTTTGCTGATTGATTCATCCTAACACAGATGTCTTTAGCACATTTTTTTTTTAGAGATTTCATCAATTAATTGAAGCCCAAGTATCTGCATTCCTGGTCAGCCAAATTTTTTTTTGATCACCAATTTCCTGATTCATATAACTGATATGTATGTACGTGCTATAAATCGAATAGCCCTATCAACCCCATTTGTAACCATTTCCTTCTATTTGGCGCCATGAATTGAGGGAGAGAGCCACTTTGACATCACTGCCACAGGCTGTGTGCTAAAAAGCTGAATTTTTGTCTTAAAATGATCCAAGGTAAATAAGTTAATCTTAAATGGGTTATAAAATTACTTTCAACAAAGCACTCAACCAAACTGAACTGTAGGCACTTATTCTAATCCTTAAGGCAGAAACAATATTGGGCTTTGTTTTTTTTTTGACACATGATGACGTGTGATTTATATTTTCCGTTTATAGTTTTACTGTCGATTTTGTTGAGAGAATTCCTAAGTAGGTACAGTGGCGCAGTAGCGCCTTTATCCTTAAATGAAAAAGTGAGAACTGTATTATACATACATATATGATATTTCTTGCACACGAAATCAACTGAGAATTATTATTTGCTTTACTCATCAAACTAAACAACAAATGTGAAAACGTGACAAAGCAACAATGTAAATACACACAAAAAGACATATTTTAAAGGGGCCTCTGTTAAGCCGGGGCCCGGGACGATACGCTCCCCCTTGCTACGCTAGCGATTTTGGTATGCTGAAAGAATGTGCTACAATATGTTTCAATTCAGGCATGTGTAGTGGCCGGAACTCCAATATAAACATTGTGTTGTATCGAATCATCAATGTTCTCATGCCAACAGCGGTGTATAAGAATATTTGTATCTTTTATAAAGTTGTTTGAGTTTTATTTGCATTCAGTGAATGTTTCATCTCTTGAATCTTGCTGCATGTCACGTTTTCGTATTTCATTGTCCTTTTTTTTATTACTTGTTACTTGTTTTCATTTCCTGTGGATAACCTTATCTTTTATCTTCACTTTGCATGTGTGTATCGTATTTTAAGTTTATTTTACGTGTGCGTCGAGTTAAAATTTTTGGCAAAATTGAATTTCATGTATTTTTGCATTAAATCATATCGACGGGGATACTGCCAAAGTGCTTTAAAAATATGCAAATGCGCGTAGGAGAGTACTTTTACAGTGTTTAACTGCTACGTAGTATAAAAAATTATTAGCTCTATAAGGATATTATCGAAAAATGGTTTATATTTGCTTTTTTTTTTAAATGAAAAAATATCTCAAAGATATTGTGAAATTTTTTGCTTTAGTTTGTTATTGTTTTATTGAAAGCACAAATAGCTCTGAGACTTATAATATCTACTACACTCAAGGAAAAATATTCTAAAAACGATCAATAATGTTCCTTTTGATTTTATATTTTAGAAAATAATACTAAAATTTCATTGAGACAGCAGTTGTCATGCAAAATTAATACGACTTTTACTATTGTGCAGCCACTACGTTTATTATAAAGTGAATCAGATCAACTATTGATTGCATGTGAATTATTTTTATGGTATTGCACTATTGATTTCATTATCCAGCCTATTATTATTTCTGTTTTCAAGAATTTCCAGATTTCATTTTGATTGTTCAATTTCGTTTAATGAAACATTAACATTCTGTAGCCGAGCTAGCTAAGGAACGGGATCGCTTTCAAACCAATTTAGAAACGAAGCAGGTTCAAATTTTAGCCGAATCAAGTTGTTTTATTCAAATCAATTTATTAATAAAAATTGTAAGCAAAATTAAATTAAAAAGAATTATCAGTTCCAGGATTTGAACCCATGAGTGCTGTGTCCCAGGCAAGCGTTCTAATAACCGACATACATAAATGCACATTTTTTTCATTATCATCGAAAATAAATCTATATAAATTCTTAATTTTTATTTCAATGTGATCATACTAAATATGTTAGCAATTTTAAAAAATAAAAAAATAAACAATAGGATAACCCTATTGAAATTAATAGACTTAATCATATTGACTAAAATACTATTAATTCAATAAAAATTCTAATTGATTTCATGGTATTTTTCTTTGAGTGCATTTATAAAAAGTTTATTTCATTATGTAGCGAGTAGATGTGCTTTTTCTAAGCCCTTAAATTTAACACGTACTAAAAGTGCATTAAATTTGTTATACCTATATATACAAAAAGTCACAGCTCTCGGCAATTTAATTTTTGAATTATTAATTCGCACGTTTTTATATGATGTCGCTCCTGGTTTTTCAAAGTTAGTGGTAGTGCTGTTAGGCTATTGTTTAACTACTTATGCGACAGACAGCAGAGGATTCAATTTGATTATTTTTCTTCATTTCGTAAGGCACTAAGCTTAGAGGTCACTCAGGATTCTATTCTGGATTCTTTGATATTTTAAATCTTCATGAGTAATATTTTTGTAATTGTTTGTGTGATCTTTGCATAGCTTCAATAGTGTACCATGAACATTTGCAGTAGTGCTTTACCAAAAAAAAAAAAAAAAAAATTCTGCCTTTTTTCCTTTAAGATAAAAATTTCCAAAATTACTTTGGAAAATATGAACTTTTTATGAATTACATATACAATTTAAGCACGTTAATAATTAATATCACTCATACGACCTGTTGTACGTAATTATTTGTACAGTAAAAAATTCGTATTTTCCAAAGCAATGGCGGAAATTTTGATCTGAAACCCGATACATTCTTAGAATCGATTGAAGAATAATATATAAAAAAAAAAAAAAAAAAAAGATGGTAATCGAATAAATAATTTTGTTTCGTTTTATTTAACAATTCCTGAATTGTTAGTATAAGGCTTCAATTTCTTACGATTGACTTTTTAAAACGCAATATTTGTTAAAAGCTGTAAGTTTATTAAGTGGAAGTGGGCTTAATATATTATGTTCCAATTATAAGAGTTAATCTCTAGCATGTGTTAATATACATAAGTTTAATTATCTGTATAACACATCTCTTCAAAAACTTGCATCTCAAATTAATTGGCAATTACCATAGCATAATTTTTATATTAACAATCTTGATCTACTTCTAAATTGAAATGCACTCGAAATTTAATGTTAAATTAATTATTGACAGTTACTAATGTCACAATATTAAGATGTAATTCGGTAGCCACTATGGCATGGACCTTCATTTTGACATTCCACTCAATCAGCTCTAAAGGCAATACCTAACAAATTATGAGCACTTATGGCAACAACGACAGCAGTCAGCATCTGTTTTGGTCGTAAGGTCAACAAAATTCCACATTTATGTAAAGATAATCTGTATAAAAAGAAAAAAAAAAATAAATATAATTTATCCTGAAACTCTGAAATAAAATGGATAAAAATATTCATTCATTTTGTGCCATCCTGTACACACATATTTTATCAGCAAAGTCATGAAAAATAGCTAGAATCTTAAAAACGCATCAAAAGTATTTCCAACCAGACATTATTTTATAAGATAGGTACGAGTACTATAACTTTGTTGCGTCGCATGCATTATTGAATTACATTGACCTTACTTTGTGCAAGTTCGATGTGTAAAATTGATGTTCGCAGACAACGAAAATGTCCTTTGGTTCCTTTAGCTCTACAGTTGCTATGTATGTATATACGCAAATTGTAAGTTTATTGAATGGCTAAGAATTGTATTCATGGTACTTCTTTCAGATTGCGTTCATTGTGTTGGCCAAGATGTCATTTGAGGTACTTGCTGTGCAGTTGAGAGCAAAAATTTCTCGCTTAAAATGATTTACACAAGAGAGTGCACTTAAGTTTGAAGTGATTATATTTTTATTAAATTTGTTTTTAAAATAATTCTTTAGCAATGTAACGAATAAAATTCCATAGAATATAAATGGAGTTATAAATATGTAGTTAGAGCACATTCGCGGGATATAACTTTGAAAGCCTGAAATTGTTAAAAAAAGCATAAAATTATTTCAAAAAATGTAAGTTGTTGGGTTTGTTGATGGAGCATGCTATTTATGTATATAGGATTAAATTTCCTTACTGAATAACAAAACACTCAATTGCGATAATTTTTTTTTTCAAGTGAAATTTGCCTTTTTTCTATATAAGTACAATAATCTCTTTCCAGAAATATTTGATTATAATAATTGCAGGTGTGTATGAAAATTTATCAATGATTAAGCCATTATTATGTTGTTTTGTTGTCTAATCAGCCAAATAATTCAATTTAGTTACATTTGAAGTATTAAATTGCATGTGGCTATTGATTGACAGTATCTACTTAATATCTATATTGCTTTTGCTAAGAGCATAAAACCATTTGATTAATGGATTTATTTTTAATCTATAATCTCAGCTTTCTGACGGGCATGCCCGAATTATAAAGCGAAATAAAAAAAAATAAATTAAAAGATATCGGCGCATGAAACCTTTCGCCGTTGCAACCAGAAAAAACCATTTTTTTTTTTTTAAATTTTAATAAACATAAAATTAATGGTTTATTTTAGCTCATCACAAATTTTTAGATATTGTCATTTTGCATTTATTCTTGAAGCCATTTCAATTGAAGTAAACCTTTTTCAAAAAGCATACCATTAAGTAGCAACATTTTTTTCAATTTCTTAAGGGGGCAGGTGCAGTCATGGCCGTGAAAATTCGAGCATTTTCAATAATTTTTTTTTTTGGTATTAATTTAATTTATTTAATAAAAATGATAATGTAGAATTATTATATTATGTTTCCACGGAAGTTTAAAAAAAAATATTAAAAATAAAAAAAGTTATAGCAGGTTGTGTTCTCTCTGTCCCATACAGAGTGCCTTGCACTGTGACCATCACAAATCCTTGGAAAATCATCTAAAATCAATCGGATAGGAAAAATTAGTTTGTTAAATAAATAATCTAGTTGAAGGTTTTTTTTCTTTTTTTTTTTAAAAATCAACAAAATGACAAATTCAGGAACATTTACCTACAGATTTTCGGTAAAAAACCAACAGTTAATTGTTCATAAAAATCGATTTTTTAAAAAAACAAACAAATCCTTCGATCAAGCATTAGATTTTTATGTTTTTCAAAAACTGTGTAAATTTCATTGAAATCTATAGAGCGGTTTTCGAGTTACAGTGGTCACCGGTTCCGAAAACATAGTTTTGAGAAAAATGCATTTAAAGTTTTACGCTCGGTACTCTTACCACCGAGAGCTCTTTCGTTATTGCCAAATAACTCCAAAAGTAATTGTCGGATTGACTTCAAATTTTCAGGATATATTTTTAAGATAGTATGCTTTAAGAAAATGCAAAATTTCGATTTCTCAAAAATCATGACTAGATTTGCCCCCTTAAGTGCCTGCACAACACTACTTTTTATCTCTATATGAGATATTTCCACCAGATATAAAATCATATGGATTAATTTCATTACGACTGAAACAAAGAATGAGAAAAATTTCAAAATATTTCTGGCATATCTAGTAGAGCCCTACTAGATATGGGATTATGATACACATACATACATACATAATATATACATACTACACATGTAGATGACCAATGTTGGATTTAAAGAAAATTCTTCCAAAATTTCAGCTTTCTAGTATATTTCGCAACTTTCCGACTTCCATAGACTTTGCCGATATATTTCGCTTATAGTAAACTTTTTCGTTGTTTTCCGACTGTTTTGTATACTCTCCGAGTATTCTCGATATTTTCCAGTTTTTTAATATTTTTCGATACTTTTTGACTTTTATAATTTATCGATGTTTCCCAATATGTTTATATAATATTCGACCTATATCAAGCTCTCGACACTCTTTGACTTTTCGATACTATCCGATTGTTATAGATTTTTCGTGTTTTTTTTATGAATGTATATCGATACTTTTCTAATTGTATCAAATTTTCTATCCGCTTTTGATAGATATCGATACTTTCCGTCTTTTGATTTTTCGGGTATTCTTTGACTTGAATAAACTATTCGATGTTTTTTAATGCCGATTTAATAACGATTCACCGATAGACAATTTTAATTCACAGTGTGGGTTACCTCCGATTTATTTAAATGATGATTTGGGTGCCATAAACACTTATAATATAATTAATAACACATAATACCAAAACGATAAAAGTTGAAAAGTAGCAAAAAACGAAAGCAAGGCGGAGAGTATTGAACAATAACGAAAAAGTCAATTATATTATGAAATTTTCGTTTAATATCAATGGAATTTTAAATTTAACGAAATAATTTATAGCACCTTAAGCGTATCGAAAGACATAGAAAAAATATCGAATAGCATTAAAAAGTCGAAAAGAGTCGGAAAATGTCGAAAAACAATGAAAAACATTGAAAATTATTGAAAATATCGATAAGCATCGAAAAATATAGAAAATATTGCGAAAGTATCGCTGAACATCTAAGCAAATATCGTTATTCATAAAAAACAAAAAAACAAAAACAAAAAAACTATAAGAGTCGTACCTACAGGATAATTTCTCAGGGCGAATGAGAACGTATTTCAAAATGTCATATTTATTTCCATGTCTGCTTCACATGATTTGCCCATTATGTTAATTAAAAATTAGATAATTTCATACATATATTTCTAACAAGGCTTAATTTATATTAATTAATATTTAATTATTTATTTATTTTTATCTTATTCGAGCAATTTATGGTAAGTGCTGAAACATATGCATTTATGCATACTGTAAGTCTTTAAATATGTAATTACTTTGGTGTAGACTGATACAATATTGAAATTAATGTTTGCTTATCTGGGCATAAAATTGATGAACCACTTGAAGCATGAGAGCTCGCATTAATTAGCATATTACTCTTCGTGTTCACTAATTCGAATGGGTACGAAACTTGGAATGGTTGGTGCAAATAATGCGATATGTTTACACTTTCTATCTAATTGTGTTTGGTTTGCGGTGGCGTATCATATCAACGTGTGACCTTCAAAATTCGATGCAGCTATGGTTATAAATAAAAACCTCATTAATTACCGAAATAAGCAACCACTAATGGTAACGCTAATGACTACATATTGCTCGCAGGACCGTGATTTACAATTTAATTTTATAATGGATACTCAAAAAAAAAGGTGATACAAGTTAGGTAAGCGCCCTTAAGTTAACTACCAAATGGAAATGGTATGAGAAAATTAAATTCGCCCACTGATTAGAAAATCAAAGCTATAAAGATTTCTTCAGATAAAGTAAATCCAACAAAATTTTAAAAGGATACATGACAATCATCATTGGCTTTAAAAGTGGACGGACAATACTTTTCATCTTTAACGTATTGTGAAAACTTCTTCAAAGACAAATTGCTTGTCAACGAATTCACTTGTGGATTTTCCTTGTAAAAAAATTTTATTGACTGTAACGTCAAAGTTCACACTCCAGACACTTACGAAAAAGTTTCTGCAAAAACGTTTTTGTATCGTGTGGTACATAAAGGTAGTAGAGAAAAAAAATCAACAGTAATGTATAGCAGGTATGGCACAAGTGATGATGGTTGCGACTGACCGAGAATGTACCTTATTGGAGGCAAAATGATGGAAATTGTGTTTTTATAACATAAAAAAAAAAAAAAATTGGGTATATTTTATTTTAATCTTGCCATATAGCTGAATTTTTTTTAGCGTTATAGTACTCTTAATTGAAATAAAACACATTTTTATAGCTAGGTATATCGGATGGCCATTTCAATGATAATTTTCAAAATTTACTTATATAGCTGAAATAGTAGCAGATTTATCTGCATAAGTAAGGTAGTTGTTTCTCGTTATGTAAACGTAAATATTTCAAACACGATGTTCAACTCTGAAGATAATGCTGTCATAGAACTGCGCTGCTACAGTAGACTGATTGTTTCGTGCTCAGTATGGCAAGTGGCACTCTTATGCCGGAACCACATATCTAGATCAATGCCTTGTCATCAACCACAATTGGGTAAATCTGAGAAATTTCGAGAATTATTAAGACTCTTCCTGCCATTACTGTTAGTAGAAATGAATGGTGGTTCATATCGAATGTGTATGGACTGTTATGATGAAAAGTGCTCATTATTTTACAATACGATATATGTACATAGCTTCAGGTTTTCACCAAATATCCATCCGTCTGATTCTTATGAGTCTACAGCTTACTGGGGGCTGTAGGTTTGAGAATATCTTTTGAATAATGTCTTCTATATAAAGAAAGAACGCGTCACAGTTTTCGATGATCAATACCAATCAAAATTACGAGCGAGTCTGACAAATTCTTCTAGTGGTACATTTCTAACATTTCTAGGTCGTCGAACTTTCTCTTATCAATTAGGTTCATTGTCCCGTTGTGAAATCTATGCTTCTTTCCGAGCAAATTTGTCTCCTTCCCGTTCTGCAGTTTTCAATGCTATGTGCACGAATGAGGTGAGGAGTTTCCCTACGGTTTATAACGTACTTCCGATTTATTACAATTGGAATTTAGGTTTTGACTACCGCCAGACGGCTCCACTCGCTAGCATCTCATTTGGCGAATTTCGATAGAAAAAAGTGCTTCTAATAGGTCACAAATCGGTCATAATTGTTCAGTTAGTCCGAATAATTACGAATTCGTGACCTATTAGATGGATATGTTTTTATTTCAAAATGCGCCAGATGAGGTGTCAAAATATGCAGATGACCTCTAAATTTTTCAAAACGCTTTAAAAAATGTGCTCTTGCTGACCAATTATTCGGACTAACAAACCAATTAAGGCCAATTTTTGACCTATTAGATGCACTTTTTTTTTATCAAAATTCGCCAGATAATGTGCTAGCGGAGTGGAGCCCAGCCAAAGTCGCCATGTAAGAAACTGAATAACTAATAAAAATGCCATTAATCCGTCATCATATTTTATTTTAAGCAGCATAAACATAACTTGTTACAGTGCATGCGAGATGTTACGTCCACTTGTTAAGACCATCCAACTCTATGACCGAAGTGTTTTTATATCACCACTTGTCCACATATAGAAGTCTATATCATGTCAGGGGATAACATGTCCACTTGCTTGCTATATTAAAAACTGTTCAAATTCTAACTAAAAGTTTCATAAAAATTAAAAAAAAAAATATAACACAATGCTTTATTTAGCATATTTTGAATTCAATATAAAAGAATACAGAATTTAACTTCCAGTAAAATGAACATAAAGACTTTTGCTTGGCGCCATAGAGTAACGACTCAACTTGAAGAAATATCAGCTTTGCATAGAAAATTCTTAATTAAAATCCTCTGTATTGTTGTTGGTTAAGCTATGAACTTTAGAAATATTGTTCAACTATTTTGAAATAAGTGCATTTTTTTTATCTGATGATATTCATAAGCATTCCTACGCTCGTACACAAAATGTAAAGTATTTTATGGTTTTAGATTACATTTTAGTTATAACTTTATATGAAAAGATTCGGGGTATCAGGAGCGTATAAAAACTCATCATCAGTTCTTCTTCATATGAAAAATTTCCATCTTGGGGAGAGTTGTGATCTGAATTGAAAATTTTTCGTTTTTGAGAAAACACAAATTTATATAAAGTTTAAGTTCTATAATAAATTTGCAGTTTATGAATGAAAATTGATAATGGGACGTTGCCACCGAACTTCTATTAAAACGTCACGTAAATCATCGTCACGGAAAATTTCCATTTGTAAAATGTTAACTTTGACCGAGCAATATTGTTTAACTTTTTTAATTCATAGATCGTCAGACAACTTTGTTAAGGCAACTTTGCAATATGGATGGTAACTTTCCAAATATTGTTCCCTTTGCATTTCACTTGTAACTGTAATTAACTATGTATGTATGTATGAGTAATGAACAAAACCATAATCTTTAATTTAGCAATACAAATTAGTTAAATTATCTCTAATGAATATTTGCATTTTGTTTTGCAAGTATTTCATTTATCTTGTTAAATACATTTTGAGTGTGCTTTGCTGTCACACTTCCCATTTATTTTCGTGTAACATGGACAACTTCATCGTTGACAAGGAATTGTACGTAATTAATATTCAGCATTAATTTGTAACTTTCCAAGAAATTAAATGAGTGCGGTATTAAAGTAAATTATATTGCATAAATTAACATTTATGATTATTCCGCTATCCGATGAAAGAAAATTTCAAATTAAAAAAAGAATATTTTAAAGATGGACAGAAAAAACTTTTAGCTAGAGCTGGAACATAAAATTTAAACAAATTAAATACAAAGTTATGTTTGTAATAGCCCAGGAAATTTAGGTTTAAATTGATAATTTTAGAAATTATAAATTTAATATTTGAAAATCTTTATTTTGGAATTTGTATCAACTAAGAAATTCAACGTCTAAAATTTTAAATGGTATTTTCCAATATCAAATAAGTACCCTTCACATCATCGTGGAGCAGATAAGTGAGTGGCAGCCTTCGTTACATTTAACTCTGACTAGACGAGGGACAGCGCCTCATCAATGCTCAACACAAAGGCGAGTCTCACATAACGTCAAAGCTTTTTAATCATTTGAGTTCGTATTGGGTATGCTCAACGGTTGTCTGATATCACCAAACATGTTTCTGAAATGAATGGGCGATGTCTTCAGCAACGCTCTCGAATAGGTATGCTCAACTGTGGTGCCCAATAGTCGACAGCGCGCTGACGTTTACAACAAAAATTTCACACCTGTATGTGTATAAATGTGTGTAGGAATTCAAAGGAAAGCAAAACCCAGTAGAAATTCGTGCATCACTGATGTAAATAAATATATATAAATGTTTGCATAAAAAAATGCGAAAGCATCGTATGGCTACACAAACAAATATTTAAGCTCAAAATTCATCAATAAAAACGAACAAAACAACAAAAAGTACTTTTCCGAGAATTAGAACTATTGTTCCATGAATATGAGATTTTTTTGCAACAATGATGCACACAAGAGCAGTATTTTTAGTCTCTCATTTTTTTTTACAAGTCAATAATTCATGCAAAAAAATTGAATTTCGCAGAAATAATGTCTTTACCCTGAATTTTTCTCAACTGGTCATTGCGCACATTTTTTTTTTGTTTTTGCACGTTTGATTCTGACAGGGTCTCTTGCATATTTATTTGGCAAACGAACCAGCGCATAGAGATCATCAACTGCACAGCGGGATGAATGATGCACGTTTCATTGCTCGCACCCGTGGGAGGCCAAATGGTCAACCATTCTCTAGAATATTCTATTTGTGGCATTTAATGAATTTTCAGAGAGCATCTATATGATCTCGCTTATACTGATAATACTTGAATACCTCTTCGCCATTAAGCAATCCGACATATACTAAAAACTCACTGCCGTCAGATCTATAGTATGTATTTCGGAAGAGGTAGGTGCAAAAATCAACAGAGTTAACAACCTTAACACTTTGCATGCGAATATATGGTTATCCAAATATGGTACAGAAATAGTTGGTGAAACGAACTTCTACTGAAAATGTAGTGTAGGGTATTTATTTATGGTTTAACCAAATGTAACACCATAATAATTTGTTTTGATTAAAATTTTATTTGGGCGTAAGGCTGCGGTTACAGTGGTTAAGAATTCGTACGAAAATAATTTCGCAACGTAAATAAGTATTCGTAGTTTTTCGCAACGAAAATATTTTCGTACGAATACTGACCAAAATAAAATATTTGGTTTGCAGCAGAACATCCGTTAAACTTCGTGAGAATTCGTCCGAAATATCCATAACCACTGTAACCACTTTGTTGCTGTGCATGTACATAGTGCTTGTATGCGGTTGCAGTGGCTACGCATATTTCGGACGTATCCTCACGATGTTTTACAGTTGTTCTGATGCAAACAAAATATTTTGTTTTGGTCAGAATTCGTACGAATTCTTATCCACTGTAACCGCAGCCTCATCCTTCAACCCACAGAGTCCGTTACTTCACACACTTACACCTTAGATGAAATTTATGTATGTATGTATGTGTTTGTATGAATAGTGTGCCGAATCCCAACGCATTTGTTGACTCAAGGAATGAATTTGGGCAAATTAAACACTTGAAGTACGTTGAGAACTTTAGCAATTGTCACTTGTTGGTCTTCGTGTTGTGAAATTTATTTCTTAGTAATTGAAATATTAAAAATATAAATTTTATTAAAAAAATAAAGTTTATTAAACATGAATTGTTGTGCCTCAACAGATGTTAAGAACCTGCTCTTTAAATTTTTGTTTTATTTTGATTGCTTTGTAAACGTATTCATTGAGTCGACTATTTTCGTCATTTTCGGCATTGTCAGTTGTATAATTTGATGCACTTTGGTAGTTGGTATTGATATACAATAATAATTTTTGGGACACCACATATTACCGCACTAATTATTTCGACTTATAGAGGGGTCAGATTTCCATTAATGCAGGTTTTGGGGCTTGAAGGGAAGGGAAAACAAAATTTTTTCGATTTTGGGAGGTTTTCGACTTATCGAGGTTCGACTTAAAGAGGTTCCACTGTATGTACCTTACATACATAAATGCTCAAAAAGGCCTGACTTCGAAAAAACAGCGCTGGAATCGTCTGCCTTCTCTATATTTATGTTTCTTTTATAACTAAAAATGCAGATATGATGAAATAATATAGAGCTCAATTTTTTATTAAATATTTCTAATATTGTCATTTTTAAATGCAGTAATAACTAAGTGGCAGATGTTGTTTTTCTCGTTCGTTATGATATAATCTTTATAATAATCGCAATCTGCCTGTCGATAAAATCATTTAAGTTTGTATAAGTAAATCATATAATTTTGAAAAACATTTAATTATTCTTAAACGCAGCAACAGAAACGTCTGCCTCTTGAATTTGTCTGTTTTTGGGTATGCAGACATTTTTTAATATAAAAGGCAGACGCGATAAAAATATTAATGGTACCATTTTTTTTTTACAATTTCAAAAAGCTCTCAATAACTTAAGTAGAGGAAATGCAATGTTAGAGATTGTTCGTATTATTTATATAACCTAGAACTCAACCTCTGCCGTACGATAAAATCATATAGAAATTTCGGCCACTGGCTCCCTAACTATAACACCTTTAAAATAAAGTTTTTCCCTATTAGAGATGTGTTCCAACTACACATTTGGGTTTTATTTGAAAATTAATGTTTAATTTTTGCATATTGAGTTTCGAGAAGGCTTCACTTTAAATACCAATTATCTAATTTGTAAACAGAGATATTGAATTTACAAATTTATCTTAACATTAAGAAATTTGATAAAATATTTGCATTTCTCTCCAAAATGTCGAACAGAAATAAAAAATGTTAAATGCTGTCACCGCCACAGATTTAACAAAATATGTACATACCCACTTTTGAATTGAAAACAATTTTAATACACAGCAGCTGCAGAAGAAGAAAGGAAACTCTTTTGGAATTCTTTTCTAGAAAATTCTCATATGCGATGGATTGAAATGAATTTAATTGAGCAACCATTGCTGGTAGATCACACATGACTGATGATTTGTATGCACCAAATGAGCAAACAAATAACTCTGGTTACAAATGGGGACGTTATGGCATGAGCGGGACGCACCACATGGCTTTGTTTGCATGAAAACCACAGTAACACACTCACATACACTCACACACATGCAATACATATAGCACCAGTTTTCTTTACCACAACATTTTGTCAATGAATTCAATTCTGCTGTCATTGGAGATTTGAAGTCATTCGGTCGGTCTGTCGTTGACTGGAGGATGGAGGTGTTGGTTTTCAAATTTGTTATGTGATGTTTTCTAGCGTGTAAACAACATGTAACAGCGTTAAATTGAATTAATTTTTCATTTAGCAAAACGAGAGAATCAAGAAAATTGCTGATATTAAGTTATTTGCCATCAATGAGCACATTTCCTCTTCCGATATCGCTCTGAACGGACCCAATGTCATCTTCTTCGGAAATGGGAACGCGTGCGTTATATACACGTGTGTGCTAGTGCTGGTGGTGGGGATAGAAGAAATCGGCTACATGCGTTGACAATTCTTATTTTATTTTTTATTTATTTATTTAAATTTCCTTCATTTCATTCATTCCAGATTTCAATGCATTGCTTGCTTTTATCGTGAGCGAGATTGTATTATTTTCCGAAATGACGATGAAGCTCTTCTCAAAACTATTGTTATCATTTAAAAAAAATCACAATTACTAAAAGCTTTGAAAAATACTTTTTAGAAATAATTGAAATTTGAAGTAAGGGATGGGAATATGAAGATAATTTACTAGCATTATTTCTATGAAAAGCACTTATGTCTCTGTCTCCAAATTAACTATATTTTGAATTGGAAGTCAATCTTTGTGTTTATTTTATTGAATTAGTTTATGAAATAGCTTTTACAGTTAAAAAAATCCCAATACAAACATAAATAAAATAAAAACTTGCATTTTGAAAATAAATTAACTGACCATTTTAAATTTATTTCCTGGTGTGGAAATAGATATTATTAAATTCAATATGAGTTTGGAGCACTTAAAGAACAATTTGTTCTCCACTTGCATATGGTCACCTTAACATTTGAAAATCGAAAAAGAAAAAGTGTAGTAATTTATTTAAAAAAGTTTATTTTAAGCTCAAAATAGGTTTGGCTGAATAAGGTATAAGAATCAACAAGGAACTTCAAATTTGATAAAATCAAGCAAATACGAACAATCGATAAGACTCGCAATAGCAATGTGAATAAACATTAAAGAGCCAATTACACAGGCCAACAAAAAATTTTCCTTAACACCAGACTCAAAAACGAGACTATACTTTTCTGAATCTGATTTTGCAAACCTTTTGGCTCACTCATAAATAAATTTCCACTAGTGATATCACAAAGAGTAAAATATATTTTGAGACGAACAAATGGGTTTTGAAGACAATGAGTGAAACTTTCAGATGTCCCATCGAGTCATGTCGAAAACTTTCATCCTACACTAAAATATGACAAGAAAACAGCATTTTTTTTACTTTCAGGTTAGTAGCTTTCAAAAACCAGACCTGATGGATCAAATCGAATGTCAAATTCGGATACAGCGCGTCAAAGACCTGCGTAAAGGTATTGTCTCTTTTCTGGGACTGAAACTTTGTCACGCTGTGTTATTCTCAAGATCCAAGTGATTTGAGATGAATTTTGAAGACAACATGAACTAGAAGATGGAAAAGGTTCCTATATTTTAAGCAACAATAACATTTTAAGCTTTGAAATAGTAGGCAGTTTGGAAATAGATCAAGCAGTTTTCAACCAACGAAAAAATAATCTAGGGATATGAATAAATTTGAAAAGTGGCATAATAGCACAGATATTGTCTTGGAACAATTTTCAAAAGAAATTAAAGAGAGGCCATTAACATCAGTTTTTATAGTTTGTTAAACTGCGAGTGCCATTAACAACAACATCTACGTTTTAATTATTGAGTACCAAATTCAATTAAGGAATCAATTTGCTCCAATGCTTTAGCATTATTTCACACAACTTCACATCAAGTAATCTGTTGTAGTTAGTCTGCAAAAATAGGTAAACAGATTCATTCACGAAATTGATTGATTGGCATATTCGTTGGAATTGAAGAAAACATTTTTTTGAACTAATAAATCTCTAAAACGATTTAGGGTTACTGCTCGTACAGAAGTTTGTTTAGAAAATTGAATTCCTTTATGTATTGAAGATATTTTGCTACATTGGGTATAATCATTCGTTGCCCTAGTAAAGGTTGTTAAAATTATTTCTAAGGCTCTTGTGCTTCTTTTGACCTTTTACCATACCAACGAAGCATTTCTTAAGCAAATCGATAAAAGGTTTGACATGAAATATTGATAGCACAATTTAAAATATTATTGTAAATTCTGTCCGCAATAAATATTTTTTTCTCAATCATTTCTTAATACAAACATAGCCCAGTAAATAGTCTAAAGTGTTCTTTCTTAAAAGCTATAGCCTTTTGTTTAGCGAATTTCTCGAAAAGCAACAGGTTCTTATTGTTTCTACTAAATGCTAATACTTAATTTACAGGAAAAATATCAGATTTCACAAAAAATATTTATCGTGAGCTCATTGGTCATATTTGTAATGATTTTTTGAATAACACTTTATTGTTATACGATTCTTTAATGATGATTCTAGGTATGGTACCTAAGAAATAACACTGAGGAGTACAAAATTTAGTGGAAAATTCATTTTGCCATTTTTGCCTACGAAATTCATATATTAATACTTTTCTGATGATTTTTAGATTATTCTTTTATTCAATAACAACTTCTGTTGAAAAGTTAAATGCAGAATAACAACAACAACTTTGTTACTTTTGGGATTACACACACATGGAAAGATGAAGCTGTAACATCTTGTACATACATACATATCATTCAACAGCTTGGGTGTGACACGAAAGTTGAAGGATACCATGTTTTAACAAGTGCAATACATCGTTGAGAAGGTATCACTGAAGTTCATTATCACTTAAGTATATTGTCAACGAGGGTTCAGACAATGATGTGCGGCGAAGACATTCGTTTGAATGCCTCCGTAGATATTTTCTTTGAGTTTAACTTCAAAGTGTCTAGCTGAAGCTTTGCTTCAATGCAAATTGATTGATGCATCTTTTATTTTAGCATTTAATTTAATGGAAAACCACATAGACGCATAAACTTGAAATACGTACTTATATGTATTGCTAAAATTTCCTAACACTTTATAGGAGTTAACTGTCAAAATAGATTGCCAAAGGGTTCTGTTCGCATTTGTCAACCGTCTAGAGTTCAACATTTTTCCAGTGTTTCGTACTATATAAATGTTGATCAAAGTACTTCACATAGATATGTCTATTATTTCTCCGAATAACATTTTCTACGTTTTAACATCCTCTCTAAAATGTCATATGATTTTTTTCGTTTTTTCTTGATGCAACTAATTTTTCATAGTAATTATAAATTTAACAACTGCGTAACTTGGTCAAATCTCAAATGTCATAAGGGTGTGATATATATTTTATATACAGGGTGCATTTAATGTTCCAGGTTGATGTTTTTTTTAGTAATTTTTAAATGAAATACAAATTTGTAATTTATATTTTATTGATTCATGTTATGTGATTATTTGATATTATCTACAATACCAACATCGATCAGATCGGAATATCAGATCGGGATCATTTTGCATTCATTCGGATTGTCAAAGGTTAGGTTTAAAGGGACGCTCATTGTGATACCCTACGTATGTAATATATATAGCTCACTCCTTTCTTCTGAAATTATCAAATTGAATGAGTGCGAACCATCCAGAAGCCTTTAGTGAAGTTGAGTACGCTAGTGAGCTGCAATTCGGTTAGTTCCTCAAGGCCAACAAAGAATGCAGAGCTATAGTATTTGGTTCGTTTCCTCATTAGCCCCAAGCATTCGCAGAGTAGATGTTTAAACGTCTCATTCTCTTCTTCGTCTATAAAATTCCTGCAGAAATCCCTGAAGGGGGCATCATATTCGGCGGCCATAGGGCCAATAAACAGTGCCCCGTTGGCACTCCTGCAACAGTTCTTAAATCTTCTCTGTTAAATCTTAAGAGAGTTTGTATCCTTCTTATTTTCAGTTAAAACTACATGTTTCGAGATGTTCTGCATCCGGCGGTGAGGTTCTACCTTCTGTTCGTTTGACTCTTGGTATTGCGCTCTATCTCATAATGTAGTTCCACCAACGGTATCCTAAGATCAATCGCATATTGATTCTAATGATTGTTCAATATGGAGACCAGTCTTACAAGACTCAGCGACCAGGCAGCAATTGTTGGCTACGTTCAAGTTAAAATGATGAAGCTCTCATACAAAGCAAGGCATTCCTGGTGGGTTAGTTTCACCAAAGTACATTACTTTCTGTCCTGTACATCCCATCCTGTAATCTTATACACTCGACTTTTCTGCAGCCTGCTCTTTTTCTAATAGTTATTCATAAAAAAGCTTCTAATTATACACACCTAATTTCAAATCGCCCCCTTCTTCATCTTATTGGTACGTCACTGCACTGTGTGTACCACCAGAAATTTTTTCAACGACCAAAAATTATTACTAAATACATTTTTCTTTCAACAAACAATTATGTATATATCTATCATTTTAAAGAACATTTTGTTTTTATGCGTTGTGAAAACAGCAAAATTAAATAAAATTAATATACGAAATAAAACTATCACAATTTAAAAGCTTTCTCCAAGGAATTCATGATTCTTTCTAAAACAAATTAAAGATCACAATAAACTGTTTTTAAATAAAGTAACACGTGTTTGAAATTAATCAATGTGCGAATGACATGAACGGGTATATAAAATTTTTCTTAACGTCAGCACAATAGCAATAAAATACAGAGCTACTAAAAATAACATAATAAATTAGTAAATAATTAAGGAAAAGTTTTCAAATAACGAAATGTTAAAAAAAAGTAAATCACAATATGAAATTGAAAATAAAATGAATATGTTGCAAGCAATCGCATGCGCGTTAAAAATGTATGCAACGATTGTACCAGCAACATGACGCTAAAGCGATTTATGAATGAATTTCCCAAACAGCTGATTTCAATTCAAGTTCAATATTGAAAGCGCGCATAATAAACAAAACAAATGCTTAATTCAAATGATGTTGCTGTAGTAAACGTGACGTCACAGCACAGTAATGAATGTTGCGAAACACATGCGCAGCATGTGGCAAAGCAAACGCGCGCAAATCGACAAAGCGTGCAAAGGAAAACTGTGGGAAAATTTTGGCGACAACAAACAGTTGGCAAACGACGTTCTTACGGCGCGTAAGTGAAAAACTTTAGTTGGGCGTGTCTTAAATTATAAATAAAATATTAAGAAATTTTATGGGAATTGTTCGTAAACGAAATAAAAGTAAGAAAAAAAAATACTTTGAAATACTTGGTGTACCGCTGAATTGCTTTAGGGGCTTTTATTCTGAATTGTTGCACAGATGCTGCTCATCCAAAAGTGTCGGTTAAAGTACGAACGTATCTAAATATCTACGTAACGCGCTGAAAGTGAAAATTAAAGGCAAATTCCTGACAAAAGAAATTGCGGCATAATTAAAGTTGAAAAGTTTTATTGATACCAGTGTATATCCGTTTCCGCTTTAAAGTGCTTTTCCTTTGTGATTGAGAAATAAAAAAATTTTTTCTTTGAAAATAAAAGTGTTAGCCTAACCATAACATATATGATATCATATTGTTTCAAAAGGTAACAAAATAGTTGAATTTATTGAAGGCGGATGCAAGTGCTGTTTTCAATTTCAATGAAAATATATATATTTTTCTGTTGAAATAAATTTATACATATGTAAACAAATAATAAATTTCATAAAAAAAAAAATTATAAATAGTAAAAGACGCAAAATTTTAGATACAAGCAATTTTAAAAAAAATTTAATCAAATTATTCAAAATATAAAAAAGCTAATTGTCAACTAATAAAAAATAAAATAGTTTTTGTGTCCAAAATCCATAAAATATAAAAAATAAATTATGTAAAAAATATTTTCACAAAAAAGAAAAAGAAAAAAACAAATAAAAAAAATTTAATAAAATCTATGAGCCAAATCCCCAAAAGTTTAAAAAGGTGAACACCGCAACAAAAAAATATGAAAAATATTATTGAATTTATTGTTGTTTGTTAAGCTCGCGCCATTTCTGAAACAAAGGAAAAAAAAAAAACACAAAACAACGTCAATTTTGTTGAGATATTTTTAAAATTTTACATCTGTGTATCATTCAGCGGGAATTGTCGTCTTTGCGCTATGAATCGCTTAAAAGAAAAAAATTCGTATTAAAATTAAAAAAATTAAAAATTTGATATAAAATTCTAAGGTGCTTTCGTGGTTTATACAAAATCAACATCTTTTTTGTTTTTTTTTTTTTAAATTGGCGACTCATCACCGCCAGAGTTCTCTATTGCCATTGGCCATTGTTAATGAGTTGTCTGTTGCGGTATTTGCCATTTTCTTTTGACCATAAACATGTTCGTACTCGAGCTCACAGCAACAACCAAGCAAATAAATAAATATTTGCTATGCCAATCTGTTTAAAATTAAAAAAAAAAAAAAAATAAAATTATGAAATTTTTAAAAAAGTAAACTGCAATTAGGCACGCGAAAATAAAAATCTAAAGAAAAAACTATGGTGAATTTTTAATTTATTGTTAAAAAAGTTCGATTTCTCTAATGGAATTAAGCTGCAAAACAGATTGAACAACTTATTTGGAATTATTAAAAAGCGGCATTTTTCAAAAGGTAAACATAAAATGATCTTCTTAAATTTTAATTGTGTTGAGTTTGTCAAAAATCTACCAGATTTAGCTGTACATTATTAACACATATGCATAGTAATTCTTTTAAATCAGATTTCAATTTAGTAACAGCTTTTGGGCTTATACTAGACACAGCCAAAAGCTGTTACCAACTTTAAACCCGTGTCTAAAAATTATGTTTCTTTGGTTTTTGGTAAACTTCGAATGATGGGAGGTTTTTTTTTTAATTTTTAAAATGTATCTTGGAATATACAATTAAAATAAAAATTTGGTTAATGTAACCAAAATTTTAACAAATCTTAGGCCCTGATGAGTTTTGTTATTTTAACACCGTTTTTACAGCCAGTACTTAAATCACAGTTTTTATTTATTTCAGACACCGAATAAGATTCCACAGTACATGTCTTAAAACATTGATTAAACTGCCAACATAGCTGTCTAAGCTAACAGTTGTTTGTTGGCCGCTGACAGTTAAAAATCATTTCAAAATTTTTTTTTCAAAGCAAAAAAGTAATCACCGTCTTAAGAAACAGTCATTACTTAAAATAAACATTGATTTTAGTAATGACTGTGAAATCGGGACTGTCTAACCCAGGCCGATTTTGACATGGCATAGCCCGGAATTTCATGTCAAAGTCCGGTAGGAATTGAAAAATTTCTGAAATAATCTGGAATCGGATGCTTTTTGTTACGTGTAGGGGAAGGTGGGGCAAAGCGGTACACGGGACAAAGCAGTACAAAGGGTATATATGTATATCCTTGCTTCACAACAAATTTGTGTTTGAGTAGTGCTCTTGTAACTGCCAGGTTATAGCGACATTTCGTCCGTTTTCGAGAACCACGAGGTTCATCAAAATGAATGCCATCGATGTAGAAACCAAGGATTCATTTCATATGAATCATTTAAAAAACGTCGTAATATAAATTAGTGACATTCATTTTTATTGATTGACAACGATTTGTTTATGTTGATAAATTTTTGTTTCGCGAGTCTGTATGTTTACATAGGTCATGGCGGCAGAGTGGTATTGCACCACGGGTAGGGTAAAGCGGTAGAAACGTATTTTTTTTTTGCATCGTAATATTAAACATCTTCTGTTGAAAAAATAATGAGCCTAATTACCTTAATAGATTCAATATATTATGGATCGAACTAATAACTTGCATGTTTAATTGTGCGCATGTTTTTTTTGTGAAAACTTCGTTTTCCCTTTAGGCATACCACTTTGTCCCACCTTTCCCTACTTACATTTTTTTCTTATGAGCAAAGAAAAAAAGAATATGAAGTTTTTCCCACACAAAAAAAAAAGTTTTTCTCAAACAAAAATATTATTTTTTAATATTGAAGAACATCAACCTTTTTTCCAAAAAGTTTTTACTTTTCCCGACTAAAAAATTTTGTTCTGAGAAGCGCAAGTTAACCAACTGAGCTACACTTTTTCTGTAAAAATTAAAATTTAAGTTTTTGTTTTATACTTTACATAGTTTCCACTTGATAAATCAAATAATGTATTTTAAGCCAGTCAAAAAATAAAAAGATTGATGTCATTTAATAGCGCGAGTAACAACACTGAATGCCCCGGTTCAAACCCTAGTGGAATTCTCAGATTCAATTTTTTTTAATAAAACAGAATTCCATAAAATAATTAATCAGCGTATTTTTCAAATTTAGTTGTGCTTTAAGATCCCTACCCTGGTTTGTTATATCCAACTTCGTAGAGCGAGCGTCATGTACCTGATCACTGAAACTTAAGTTCGGTCTAATTTTTACTCGCAAACCAAATAGTTGTAAATTGAAGATTCTAGTAGCTGGAAATTATCTTCCATAATGCTGTATTTTTAAACCTCACTCGCACTCTTATGTCCTCCTTTTTGAAACTAATGCAACACGTGGCTTATAGTCTGAAGTGTTGCCATTAATTTTTAATAAAAATTTACAAAATGACTTTTGAGGAAAAATCAATGCATTAGGGATTTATATAAAGGATGTATTATATTATAGGCAAAGCTTATTATTTCACATCAGCGCTTATCAATCCTACACATACAATATACAAACATAAATATGTCATAACGAGTCAGTAAATAAAAATTTTTAATTTCCGTTTATAAATAAAAACTATAGTATTGCAAAAAATATGTATGATATGTAGGTCGAGTTAATTAAAGCGACATTTATTGATATGGTAAATTATTTTATAAATTTTTAAAACTCATGTTAATATTTGCACACAAGAGCATATGTCAACAACTACAAAAGTGTTTAATCAATTGACATAATTTATTTAAGTTAAATTAGCCAATATATGTACATATGTATGTAGTATATATCTGTTAAAACGTGATTACAATAATTACTTCCTGCGAAAAGTTCATAACTATTTTCCCTTTTTTTTTTTGCTTATTACTGTCGTCAGGTTTAACATTAAAATACAGAATAAGCAAAGAGATAGCCGCCATTCATAAAATACGCAATTTATGTTGACAAATCCTTGTGAAGACTTTAATTATTTAATTTATACGCAGTTACTAGCAGCCTTGCCACATGCGGAAAAATCATTTCTTTATTTCCTATGAAAGAGATAATAATTAAATATATTTTTTTATTGCATCTCCAAATTAGCAAAAAAGTAAAGAAAAGAGAAATACAATCAGAAAATCAGATAAAAAGCGTAATCAAATTGCAATTAACCTAGATGTGCTGAAGATGACAAAAATGACCGCTTAAAAGTGAATTAAAGAACAAATAAAAAGTACTGGGTCACTTCTTTTTAATAGAAAAAGAGATTTGAATATTTTACTCAATAAGATTACATTTTTTAAATTTACATCAACAGAATCAAAAGTCAGACTTAAAAATGAGAAATAGGTTAAGGGAACATGTTTCTTGAATCGACAGCTATCGGAAAAATACTTGCAAGGTGGTTGTTTCACAACTTAATCGTGTGATATGCACCGTTGCAACAGGGAATGGATATGGGCTTTAGACGGTCGAATGCTGCAAGAAAGTACTCGAACTGAATAGATGGATCCCCATATTTTTTTAGAACACATTTCATTATAATATCTATAGAGAAGGTTTATGCACCCAACGTTGCGGTTTTGTTCATCAGGGCGAGCTTTCGCATGGCAACCCTAGTAAGCTAGTTTCACCAAAACTTATTACTATCTTTTCTGTGCATTCGATCCATGATTGATTCTATCCTGTAATTTCTTATATACTCGACTTTTCTACAGCGGGCTCTTGGGCTATTACTGTGTATGTACATAGAACCATAGAGTTTCAATTCCATCAAAAAATAAGTTGACGTTGCACCTAAGAAATCTGTTGTGTTACGTTTTGCAAAGCCGGTTGATGTTCATAATTGTGTTGTGAGCAAAAAATCTTATCAACATTTTGTATTTCAATTTAGTAGACATCTTCGTTGCCGAAAATAATATTTTATATAACTACTTCAATTTCAACAGTCCGTAATGATTTTGTTCTAAGTCGTTCAACTGTAATAAATTTACTTCAATTTGCGACAGCTGTTATTAATGAATTTGTCACAGGAAAACTAACTGATGAATCTTTTGATAATGTCAACCATTCTACTTTACTATACAAATGAATTTGATGAGTCTTTCAAGTAATTTCCTATGCTGAACATGCTCATATTAAATAGGAGAAAAAATTAACTATACACATTTCTGTTACTTCCGGTATACCACAATCTGAATACTTAGGCCCTATTCTCATCTTTCAATTAATAAATGATTTACCTTCAGCTATCAGCAACAGTAAAATTTTAATGTGTGAAGATGTGATGCTAAAATGGTTTGCTAACATTTTCCTCAACATCTGCTACAATCAATTGTAACTATGAACTTTAAGTACACGTAAGAAGATGATATTTTTTAAATTGCTTTGAGCACAACCTACGTAATTATTGGTCCAACTTATGAATCTATGTACAGATTTAATACATACACGTTACACTTAACAAAAAATTTAATTTAAACTCACATAAATCTGACAAGAATGTCGATGTTCGCCAAAGAATTTAAATAATAGTTTTATGAGGAAAAAAAAAATAAACGAAAACTCATAATTTTTAAGTCCCTAGCCATGCAATCCCATATATTATTCAGTCTTTAGTTTAAAAGCAAAAAAAAAATAAGCCACACTTCTTAATTTAGTTGGATAAAGAAATTTACTTAACCCGAAAGGTCTTGACTACGCCACCATTCAGACCTATACTATAATGTACTTGACAAGACAATGTATAATAAATATAGCGATCAGCTTCAGTCCGTTCAAAAGTTGTGGATTGCAGTACGTGGACCGAACGTAAAGCTGCCTAAATACGATAGTCACCTAAAACTAATTGACTGGAACCTCCCATACAAGCAAAAAAAGAGTTTACTATGAGACTGACCCTGTTGAAATTCGGTGTGAAGATGTCGGTTACTATAAACTTTGAAATTAAATGGAATTCAACGGGATTGTATCGGTGGGCGTGGCACCTCCTTTACAAGAAAAAATGCTTAAGGTTATATTTAACTTAATATCAAAGCAATCCTAATAAAATTTGGTATTGAGATATCGGTTACTATAAACTTTGATAATAAATCGAAATTGACGAGATTGCAACAGTGGGCGTGACATTTTTAAAATTTTTTTAAATATTTTTTGGCTATTTCAACTTTTTCTTTTCGACTTCTTCAACCTCTTTCAACTTAATTGCATTTCACAAGACTTTTCAACACGACATTTTCAACCAGTTTGAAATTTTTTTGAGATTATCACCATCTTTCAACTTTTGTCAACATTTTCTATATTTTGTCGGCGTTATCAACTGTTTCAACTTCTTTCAACATTTTTCAACCTCTTTCAATTTTTTTTGACTCTTCCACTGTATTCAACTGTATTCATCAATTTCCATATTTTAACGACTTTTTAGCCTTGTTCAACATTTTTCAGCTTTTCAACAATTTTCAATATATTTCTGACTTTTTTAATAGTTTCCATATTTTTTTGACTTATTTATCAATCTTTTCAACTTTCTTCATTAGTTTCATATTTTTGCGAATTTTTTCAGCGATTTTAAATTATGTATTTCAACTTTATTCAACATTTTCCATATTTTACTGACTTTTTCAGCCAGTTGAATTCAACCTCGTGCTACTTTTTTCCACATGTTCACTATTTTTTCGACTTTTTCAACAACCTTAATTTAAATTTTTTCGACTTATTCAACCTCATTCAAGTTTTTTCGAGCATTTTAAGCCGCTTGCAACTTTTTCAACCTTTTTTCGGATCTTTCAACTTTTCCCATGTTTTTTGACTCTTTCACCTGCTTCAAAAATGTTTCAACCATTTTCGAGATTTTCAAATTTTTACGAGTGTTTAAACCACATTCAACTTTTTTCGACTTTTCAACCTCTTTCGACTTTTTTCAACATTTTCCATATTTTTTCGCCTTATTTAACCTATCTCAATTTATTTCGACGTTTTCAACCTCATTCAACTTTTTTCGAGCATTTGTTTTAACATTTTTCAACCTCTTTCAACTTTTTTCAACATTTTCCATGTTTTTTCGAAACAGGCACTTCAACCTTTTATCAAATTCTTTCAACGTTTTGTAATCTGTTCAATTTTTTTCCGTTTTTTCCAACATTTTTCTGCTTTTTCAACAAATTTTAACATTTTCCATACTTTTTTTTTTTAACCATTTTTAACTTTTTAAATATTTTCCATTTTTTTTCGACACATATAACCTCAATCAACTTTTTTCAACATATTTTTTTTAATTTTTCAATTTCAAAACCGAAAAACCATCTCCTGGTACTTACTTTAAAAGGGACATATTAAAAGAAAATACACATACTTAATTGACTGATTTTTGACACTCACTTCTAATAAAATTTTTGACGAAAATTAGAAAAAAAAACTCCAATGAAAAATATGTGTAAAATCCCTTTGGAGTATGTTGATTTTTTCATGGTATTTTAGCTTTACGAATTTGTAATGGCGTGAAGTGTGAACAAATTCATATTCTAATAAAAACAAGACAAGGCAACTTTAATAATACGAAATTATACATCATTAATTATATATTATATCTACATAGTAAATATATTAAGTAAATAAAAAACAGAAACAGCAAATTATTTACTGACTACAAAAGTATCTAAAAACGAAAACGAAATGAAAGCATGATTTGTGTTGAGAAGAAAAAAATAGAAACAACTTAAGAGAAAAGGAAAATTTAAAAGAATGTAAATTTATCACATAAAGATTTTATAAGAAAGCATAATAAAAACAACAACACCAACAACAACACAAAAGCTGCCAACAACATACATTTTATTTTTAGTTGACAGTTTCAAGGTTGTCGGCAGATTTTCGTGTGCAGCGTATCTCGAAGATACGCACAAAACAATTTCTCAAAAACTAATTTGTTTCTGTTCCTTAGTTTCTAAAATTTATTTATTTATTTATTCATTTTTATTCGTGCTTATACGTTCGTGCGCTGATATACAGCAGCAGCAGCAGCAGCAAGCACAAACTAAAAAAAAAGTGCCAAACCAACACGTTGTGGCCTCATCCGCACAACAGTTTTTTTTGATTCCGACTGCTGCCATGAGATTTTATTCCCACAGTGCAATTCTTAAGTGAGTGTTAGAATCTGATGGATCCCGCTGTTTGTGTGCTTCAGTTTTCGGTTGTTTGTTTAGTGCACTTGGCCAACTCGTATGTACACAACAAAAATGCTCAATTTTTTGTTGCCACTTTTCTTGTGTGGGGCACACCATCTCACCGCCACCACCCGTATTTTCGCAATAATTAAAGCAAAAATAATGACATTTTGCGCTGCTGTCAATTTTCTTTTTTTTTTTCTTTTCACATTCGTCACGAAAACCATGTGATAATTATTTTTTCTTAATGAATTCAACATAAATTTCGCGCTTCGGAGAGATTGTTTTTCAAAGGATTTGTAATTAATTTCTGCCGCAACTATGATCACAGTTAAATCTTAAATTAACTTTTTTCTATTTGACGTCAAAAAGTAAAGGTTGGACCTATTTCGATATTTGGAGCCCCACGTAAATGATTGATGAGCTTTATTTTCTGAACAAAAATTGTGGTATACAAAAATAAATTTGGAGCTTAAAGAAATCGCATTATGTAAAATTTAATGGTTTCTCTAAAAGTAACCTTTATCGAAAAAAGTTGGAAAGTAATGAGCGTTAAGTTTATTTTAAAAAATATTTTGGCCATTGAATTAGATCCTCTAATCAAAAATTATCTGATACAAATGTTGTGCAGAAAATGAATGAAATAGAAGAAGCAGCTAAGCGTAATCTTAAGATTGTTGTTAAACATTTTTTAGGCAATCATTAAGATAGGGACTACAAAAAAATAGTAGCAAAGCAAAGCTGTAAATTTCAAAACCAGGGTTGTCCGAAGAACTCAGAACTTTTTTTCATTTTATTCTTTATTTTATATAATATATATATATATGTATATTAAAATGGTCTTTAATATGATATAGTGAGAAACAATCTGTTGTCTACATGACAAGTGACGAAAGTACATAAAACTTTTGAATGCAATTTAAAATACTATTGATGGGGAATATGATAAGTATTATATTTAAAATATTAAAAAAAAAAAAAATAGTAAAATGCAATAAAATGATGAAATATGATATTTAAATAAGAAATGAGCTTTAAAAAAGAAGTACATAAACCATAAACCAACACTCAGTTCATACTATTGAAGACCCACTGCTTCATAGAATTCAAGAAAAACTATTCTTCACCCACTTGCAGCACTTAAGGCAATGCATTTAACAGTATTATTTACACGCTCTTATCGGTTATTTTCCTTTTCCAGAAAATCATGAGACTGTAGGAGAATGCGCTCATCAAGATATGAAAAAAATTGAAAGGAGGTCAGATGTGACGTACATGCAGTCCGGTTCACTTGTTTAGAGGCAATCTTTTGTTAAAAAAGAAATTGTTATTTCAATCATTTTATTTGAGTTAGCAACAATTGTTATTTTAAGAATTGAAAAGCGAAATCTTTTAATATAAAAACATAAAACAGTTTTTTCTCCTTCTTCACAAACCCAATTTTTGTACTACCCCTTTTTTGGATTTGTATTTAAAGGATGACTCATTTATAAATAATTTTTCCAAAATTAAAAAAAATCAATTTTATCGAGTAATTTATATTATAGTACAAATAAGGGGCCGTCCATTAATTACGTGATTCGAAATAGGTGGGGAAGCGAATGTAGTTTTACTTTGGAATTGTGTACGTTTTTCGTTCAGTGTAGCAGATAACAGATTGTATCATATCAATTATTTAAAAATTATAATTTAAATCTCACGGGAAGGAGGGGAACGATCCCACCAGATCTCACCAAAGGACGGGGGGTCAGAGTTTTCAAAAAAACACCTCGCGTATATAATGGGCAGCCCCTAACTATTCTTTACATTTATTTTTAAAGATAATTTTTTTCAAATGTTGCCCGTAACATGGTCCATTCTTAAGTTTCGATTTTCGATGACGCGTTTGAGCATTCGAGTGGTATTTGACGAATGACGCGCGAAATGTGGGCTTCCAATTTCTCAATCGTAGCCGGCATGTAGACTTGGGATTTTACGTATGTAACCTGAAAGGCTTGAGGTGTGATATCTGTTATAAAAACCTTATTGAAAAATGTACTTCTAAGTGAATTACCCGTTCCATACTTGTAAAGGTTCTGCAGATAATCCAGCGAAGTTTTTAACCAAGCAATTGAAATGAACATCTTTTGTCTCGAACTGTTACCGATTCTTATAAATTTTACGGGTTATCCATTCCCACACATTTTCATTTTTACACATGGTTCGGAGCTACGGCTACCAAGGTAAATTTGGGAGAAAGTTCAAGCTTTGGCCACTCCAGCATTAAGAATTAATGGAGTATCTTGTTGGAAATATTATCTAAATCTTGGGTAAGAAGTTTTTGCAGCGTTTTGTAGCTATTTCCCGCTAGTTTGGAGTTCACAATTTTCAATTCTTATTCCCCTTAGTACGAAATTGCATCTCAAACCATAAACCACCTTCACGTTTGTGATATCAACTGTTCTCCTTTCTCAAGTACTGTCGATATTAAACGTTTTTTCGTTCTGCTCGCCTGGATCTTTTTTTTTTTACTAAGACTCAAACCATATGGTTTGTTGCAAAAAAGAGACAGCATTGCTTGAGAGAGATGTCTTTTTTTATAATTTTTTGCATTGAAGGTGCTTCTAACATAAAGTAACATAAAGTAATTTATATATTTTCTTTGTTCCTGACCACAGTCCAGTTTTTACAGTTTTAGTCATCTTTTTTATACAGAGTGATCCGGTTACGTTTGGCTATCCGGGAAAAATTAGATTTCTTGGTTCGTTTTGTGTGAAAATTGTATTGAATGTATAGGGAAACCGCTCTTCAACAACTTTACCAAACTTGTCGCCATTTAACTGAATTCATGTATTTTCCTGCTAAGTGATTTCCATTCGAAGAGACACTTGACCTTCAACTAATATAATGAACCTACTTTCCACACACATTTTAAAAATTCAAGGTCTTAACAAAATGTATTTTATTCCAAGTCATCAAGTGTGAAAATTGTTTATTTGAATAAATTCAAGAAGCACAATTACACGCCACATTGATGCTTGTACATCGTTAAAATTAATAAATTTTTAAACGCAAAGTATCTACTCGCATGTCGGAGTAAACAAATATCGGCATTGAATATTTTCAAATATAAATTTGATTTAGGAGGTAATAATATTTTTACCTTTGCCAACAGCAATTCAAGTGAGAAGAATTTTACAATTTTTCATAACTTTCGCGTAGAGGGAGGGAAATTTTTGCTTTGTTATAAAGTTCTTTTATCCACCTTTTCAACATTTGTGCTGAGAAGAAAATTTCATGAACTTGGTGCTAACTTTTATATTACACACATACTTTGCGTATTATTTTGCAAAGACTTAGTTTCGGTTAGTAAATAATTCCAATAAATTAAAATGAGGTAAAACTTTACTTGAGCGAAAATGAGCAGAAGTTTTCATTTTATTTACTTTTTAAAGAAGTTTTTTTCCTTGAAGAAAACAAGTCACAAACCATGCAAATTTAACAAAAGAAACTTCAAGCATATGATATGCAAAAAATCATCATGACGGTAACAATGAAAGGGAATGATTAAATGCCATATCTGGTAATAACTACATTTAATTCATGTGTTTTTTCTAAGAAAATTTCAGCATAATATTGTTTCAAAACAAAATTAAAACATTTGATAAAACAACATTGAATGGCTGTTTGACTTTATCGTGTTAAAATCCAATTAACTGATATTCCAGAACCAAGTTACTAAAGCTTTTAAGAACTTATCCTTAATACGCTAAAATTAATTTGTTTATTCAGTTCTATTAACTTTTCTAGGTATTAGCCAAAATGGCAGAGTCATTAAATTGTTGCCTCCCAAAATTGTGTCAATGTATGGGCCAATTAAACGAAAGCACCTTTAATGAGTTCATATTTAGCGAATTCAGTTCCTAAGAACAACCAGGTATGGGAACTTAACACGTGCATACTATACCCAGTGAGAATGTACATCTTTCTGATTGTAAACTTCATGAGGTGGGACTTATTTAAAACGATCAAATTTTAATCAGACGTTCATAATCTGCAAATTCGGCACAGCCAGGGTTGTCAAGTAACCGGAATTGATCCGGCCAAGCCCGGAATTTCATGTCCGAAAATCGAACGATGAACTTTTGTGCTATGAGTCGTGTGTGGGAAGCTATTGGCTTTAAATTAAGTTAACAAGACTCTTACTGGAACCACTGCTCAACAACTTCATGAAAATATATAAAATATTAAGAAACATGGAACTTAGATATATTAAAATACGTTTCAATTTAAATGGAATGGAAGTATTTTCTCATAAGGTACTAGAATACAGCGCATCTATCTACATGCGAATGTAAGTTTCAAGTAGCATACTTATGAAAGCTGACAGTCGGAGTCATCTGATGTGTCAAGAAAACATTGAATGACACTTAAAGCGCCACCATCAATGTTAAGCAAACCGCTCAAGCAGCACCACAAGAACAAAAATTATAAACCGATATTGGGTGAGATTTTCATATCCATATATATGTACTGACAAATTAGACATTTCCACTGAAAAAGTATCATTTATAGTTGGCTACTCATTGAAGAGGGTACCCCAAATACGATTTAGCACCGAATGTTTGTTAAGCGTATATTGAATTCTATAGCACACACCGGCATGTTGCTGACACGACACGCTTTTCAATTCATATACCTTAGAAATATTAAGTTTTACTAAAAACTCAATTTCATTTAATTTCACTGTATGCGAGACAAAAGAAAAGAAAAGAAAAGAACAACAACCTGAGGTAAATATGACGACGACATGCCGTAAAAAGATTGACATTTCTTAAGGAATCTTTTGAGAGTTGGTAGTGAAAGTGTCGAAAGACGAACATGGAGCACACGGTATCTGAATTTTTATTATTGACAAAAGGCAATTGAGAGCTTTGTAGTAGCTTAAGGTAACACAGCAAGATGCTTGTACAGGTGGATTTTATTGATTTTGAGGTGTGACAAGTAAAATGAATTTTAATGAATGTACATACATGCGTAGGAGTATGTTGTACTTTACGATGCTTCAATTAAATGCTTAAGCTGCGCAAAGTATTCTTTATAGTGCTCTGTAAATCTTTAATGAATGAAATGATTTTAAAGTTGCATATTTTGGCTTCGCTTTAGATAAAGTACGCGATACGGTATATAAAAAGCAAAAACAAAAATATTAAGAAAGTGGCTTTATGTAAAAGTTTATAAACTTAATACTTTAATGGAGTACTTTAACGCTCTTAGTACCTTAAGTGAAGACAACAGCGTCTCCCTTTTCTGGGTACCTGGGTTCTAGGATATACAAGGAAATCAAAGGGCAGATAAACCAAGTAAACAATGAGCACTGCCTGAAAATTAATGCCTGCAATTCCTAGCACCCCTTCAGTATTATAACTTTTTAAAAGACAAAAAAAAAAAAAGAATTCTCAAATACAAATAGTCTATGGGTGTAATCGTAAAAATAAAACACAAAAAATTCTAAATGTATAGTTTCCTTTAACCGAAGAGAGTGCAATTTACTGATCAGAGTTATTTCTAGATACTGTCCTATAGGTTATTATGCCTTAAAGAAGAGCTAACAATTTGTGCATAAACTATCACAAGTCCAACGAAGAAGAATCAACAGCACATCTTTTCTGTTCCGCCCCGTTTATGCTAGAACCACTTTGATAAGTAAATTTTCACACCCCTGAAGAATTTTTTTTAATCGAACATCTAAGTGATATCAAAAGAAATGTTGAAGGAACAGACCCTTTCTACATAGATGAAATGAATCTAATCTTCTTTGAGTCGAGAGATTTTATGGTATCACCATAGACCACTGTGGCCGCTACCCTAACCGGCCAACCTAACTCATTCAGAATTATAGAAAGACACCAAACGTAAAATAAAAACTGTGAAACAGCCTTTGAGTCTTCTGCAGTAGAACTACTGTTATAAGGACTAAATATCTAGAAAATCCAGCAACATCCCGACCAACTGGCAACCCTTAATAAGGATGTAAGCACATTTTAAATATATTTTCGGTTAAATTGTTTCTGTTTTAATGCTACAGTGCAAACTGCATATCGTAATAAAGAAAGACTGCTCCTTAGAGTAATTGCGCAGTAAATTTCCATGACCAAACTCAATGTCACCATAAATTTCAAGCACAATAAAATTGAAGTGACGACAAAAAGCTGGCATTTATTAAAATATCTCTAAAGCTTGACGCCACATTTGACACCTTCTCTATGTTACAGACCTGAACCTCTCTCCTGATCATTGTATTGTGTAAACGCGCCCAAATTATTTTAGTGATTTTACTCACATAGAAATGAAAAATCTCCCACAAATGAAAAAGGAAAAAAATCACCAAAAAATTTATAGAACAAGCAATATCATTAATGGAACGTTATTTCGTTACAAAAGTTTTATATTTTATTTTATTTATAAAAAAAAAATGTTATCTAAAGCGTTAAGGTATGTTAAGGCGAATAAATGACTATAAAATTCGGCACGTATGCAAACATTGCACATATGTATGGTAAATATCTGTCAGCCAAAAAAGCCGGTAAAGTATAGATATTTCACCTGTTCGAAATGACAGTATCATTGGCGTCACCAATGACACTGTCACCAATGATTGCGCACGTAAATGACGAATAGTTTTTGTCCACTTTTGCCTGAATTGAGAATTACGAGCAGACGTTGCATTTGAATATGACAAATTATTGATTAATTGAATTATTGATTATTGCAATGATATAAGAAATATTTTTTATATATATATTAATAACCATTATATTTTTCTTGAGAAAATGTTTGCATTAAGGTATTTTTATTGTCCTATATTTTTTTTTAATAATGTTATAAAGTGCATCACATTTTTTTTGTCAGAAAATCTTTCACTCATTACAAATGTTCTCTTACGTTCAAATTCCACATCACATTTTATTTCAGTAGTTCTCTTCATATTGTCAAAACCGAAAAAAATTTCTTTCATCTTCACTACATATCTTTATTTATGAACAAAAACGTCAACAACAACACTTCGATTGTTGGCAAGCAATTTCAAAATATGGGGCAAAAAAATAGAAAGAATTTAAGTAAGCTATCATAACGGTACATATTGATAATACGTAAACAGAAAGAATGTCAATCAAAATGGAATGACAATAGCAACAGCAACAAAATAAAAAAAAACAACGCATCATTAATCAAGTGCTTGAGGAAAGATAAAAGAAAAAACAAGCGCAACCATCAAGGACGATAACCGGGAATTGCGGAAGAGTAGAAATTACGTGCACGCGGTCTCTTCTCATATTCGAATGAGAAGAGTAAAAATGAATGATGCAGCATTTAAAACTTTAACGTCGCAATAACAGCACCAGATGATGAATGATAGTGCATTTATTTATGCACGTACATATGTATATGCACATTTGTGTAAATGTATTTGCTCATACAAACACACACAAACAAATGTATAAGTATGCGTTCTTTTGTGTGCCAAATTACATAATCGGAGACACCGAGATGTGGCAACTGCAAATTGGAGCGCCGCCTGCATGTACTCAGAAACAAATTTTAAATAATTCTGTAACAAATACAACTGCGTAAGCAGGAGGCAATGGGTATGCTGGAATCAACGGTTTGAGCCCACTAAAGTTAATGGAAGAAGTTAAATTATCATTCATTTTCTCGAAAATGATTTAATATTGTATTCTTAGAGAAAATAATCTTTTGAGCACGGAGATTTTTTATAGCTCAATTCGTTGTAAAGTTATGATGTTTAGAATTTTCATGATATTCTTATTATTTCTCGACCATTTACCATGTTTATATAAATTTTAAACTAGCTCTCGACAAGATATCAAAAACTAGATTATTATGTCCGAAATATGTACACTAAATTGCCTAAGCTAAGTAATTGTAACGCAATCGATCCATTCTTGATTTTTAGGTCTACTGAGTAATTTTGTCCCTATTTTCTAAGTCCCAAGAAAAAAACTCATTTGCCTATAGTTCCCAACCGTACTACTAAAAGAGTTCAGATACTCTTGTTCAAGTGTTCTCATACTTGTTTCTACTTTTTTCCCTCTGCTTTGATTTTACTTCACTTCTTTAATTTGGGTATTCTCTATTCTGTCCAGGTAGTCTTCGTAAAATAATTAGATGTTCAATCATTATCACATCCTACAAAATATGTATGTAAATGAAATATACAGTCAAGCAGCTCGCACCACGAAATGTTCGTTTACATTTCGCATTCCCTAGAATGTCAAGTGGACATGACACTTTAATGCACGCGCCTTATAATATAAAATCACTGGTACCACTACCGTACTACCAAATTTGAAAAATTTTTAATTTAATCAAGAACATTTGAATTTAAAGATGTTGAGTGTTACGAGTATTTTAATATCGTTCTACAACATGAAGACATGATGATGATGATATTTCAAATAAAAAACATTTAAGATTTTTAATTTATTGATGAAATGAATGAATTTGTTTTATTAAAAAATAAATATATATTTTGCTCGGGAGATTGTTAACATTTGAAACTTCAACGCATTGCATTGATTAATTCTCAATTTTCACTGATTACCTTCCATACTATCAGGAAGTGTATGATCTTAAAAGTTTTTCGAGTAGGTGGAAAAAATTGTTTTGGATGGCTGAGAGAATTTCCTTCATTTGAAATGATCCGTACCACCAGAAAAACAAATTTTTATAATAAGAGCTTCGAGATTCTGTGATGATATTGTATGTTCCTATATTGTGGTAGTTACTATGGCGAAGGTATTCTTCCTTTCTTCTTTTCCATTTCCCATACGACCTTCAAGCACCTAGATATCCATTATTATCATAATTTGTAAATTTGGTTTACTGGGACTACATAAACGTACGTAAATATGTAGTATGTTCAATGCAAGCTGAATGAGGTTTAATATTGTGGAAAAGAAAACAACAGCGGAAAATGATAGTTGCTCGCTTCTTCAGATAATTTTTAATTAATGTCATTAGCAAAACATACGTATGTAGTCATATCATTTTCACATACATACATATGTATGATTAATTAATACATATTTCATTTACGCGACTGAACAATTCTTTTGAGCTTTATACTTAATAATCTTTTAACATGATGAAAAATGTTTTCAAAAGGATAGTTATTTTTGAAAAAAAAAAAAACGATACAAACGCATTAGTTAAGTATTTTATAGATAATTTTATGACATTCAATATTTCAATATGATTTTTTATATATGATATATGTAGGCTCGGATTTACCATACAGACAGAGTAGGCACGTGTGCCTAGGGCGGCAAATATTGGCGGAAACTTTGAAAATTTTTTTATTCGTTTAGATTGGCGTCTTATCAAAATGATCATAAATTTATAATAAAAAATATATATTGCATTGAAATATATGTAAATCTAGCTCTTACACAGAAATCATTAAAAAAATCTCAAAAATACTAAAAATATTGAGTTGTGCTCTAGAAACATAAGTAGAAAATCAATAAAAGGTGCATTTTATTGATTAAAAAACTTTTCGTACAAAATTATTTCACAATTGAAAAAGTTTTGACGGGGGGGGGGGGGGGGGGCGGGGTCGGAAATTTTTCAACTGCCTAGGGGCGGAAAATTTCTAAATCCGGGCCTGGATATATGAGCGACATAGCTGAACAATATTCAGAGTAGTCTGTAGGTTAAATTTTCTCAGCCTTTTATCTGAAATAACACGATTGTATTGGCAATTTTCGGCGCGTTATCTGTTGCTGGATTATAATTATCAGTTCAAGCCAGAGACTTTACATATTGCAATAGCAAATAATCAAGAGATATCACCGAAACTTGACATCAAAATTGATTTCACAATTACAACAAGTCATGTGAATTTTAAATTTGCCATGTTACTTGCAATTTTTTATGAATATAGCTAATAGCCTAAGAGCTGGCAGCCACTTTGAGCAACCTACTAGATACAAAGCTAAAATTTTGTCTGTGCTTGATTTAGTACTAGTTAAACATGAAAATCAAAATCTGGCAGCCTTGGCGCGGTCGCGAAGGTACACCCTAAAATTTTCGAAGGTACACCCTAAAATTTTCAAAATTTTGTGAACAAATATTATAGCTTGTTAAATTATCGTTCATATGAAATCTATGTTTTGGAAATCCCTTCAGCCGTTCTCCAATTATAATGATTTTTTCAAAAATATTTTGCATTTCGAAACGTTTAGGGTGTACCTTTGCGATCGCGCCAATTTTGCCAGATATTGATTTTCCTATCTTACTAGTACTAAATTACATATACACAAAATTTTAGTTGTGAGTGTATGTTTTTTTATGAATAGTTTGCATTTTGAAAATTTTAGGGTGTACCTTCGCGACCGCGCCAAGGCTGCCAGATTTTGATTTTCTTATTGTACTATTACTAAATCAAGCACAGACAAAATTTTAGCTTTGTATCTAGTAGGTTGCTCAAAGTGGCTGCCAGCTCTCCTACTATAACGTTGAACATATTGCCTAGAAAAATGCTGAAATATTTCTCCATAATTTTAGCTGTTAACTTTTATTTTTTGCAACATTCACAGATCACAAATGCATTGAAATTTTAATACAGTTCAACTCTATTTTTAAAATTAGCAAATGTCATTATGACGTTAAAACTAAACTTTTTGTGTTGCATTTATAAAAAAGGACACAAAGGATGAGTCTGTATTAGGCGAAATACGGTGTCAACGTTAACTATGTTGTTGTTGTTCTTCTGTTGTCATGCTTGTTAAATAAATATTATTAAATCGATTTTTAAATTTACATGAATATCAGTCGTTGCTAACTGGCTGTATAATCATTGTTATCATTTCGTTTCTCACTAAAATTGGTTTTGAACGTCCATGCTTATCCAAAACGTAGAATAGCGTGCTCTTGTTCAATAACAACAACAACAAGCGCTTGCAGCCTCATGGTCGTTTGCTCAAAAATTGTTGTTGGAAAAACATGCGCCATTCTACCTATTACAGCATCAGCGTTTATAAAAGAGAATTTTTAATAAAAAAATTTGAACGAAAAACAAATTTTCATATTACCATTTTTCTCGGCAATAAGGTAAATTATGAATATTCATCTTCTAGCTATCATAAATTTTTAAATTGTTCATGATAATAGACGCTTTCCATGAAATATGTGAAATATTTCATTCATATTCTGGGAAAATTAAATTTGCTGATGTTATAATTAAATTCAACACAATTCTGTAAGGTCAAAAAATACTTTCACTGGTAGAATATGGTTTTCAAAACTAGCCAATAGATGACTCATTCCATATATTAAGTAGATTACATAAATTTTAATTAATCGTGTTAGCAATTTTTTCTCTACAAATATTATGCAAAATTGGCAAAATAAATATAAATGAAATATGGTATTTAATCACGATATAAGAGTAATGTTTTCTCTCAACAATGCCATTATGTAGATTTCATGCTTAGGAATAAAACAAACACGTGCTATCAAATAATTGAATTCAGTAAATTAGTGCCAAGGATTTAACATAAGTAACCACCAGTTACGTAGCTAATTTAGAGATGCTTTGAGGGCTATTCAATCAAATCAAAACCAACACAATATGGGTAATAAGGTAATAAATCAATTTAACAGCGCGAAAATCACTATCTCTGTTTATCTATCAGGTAATGCTAAGCGAAAATATCAACCCACACACTGGGTATATTATAATTTTTTCTTCCGCTTAAAGGACATAGGCGGGCGAGATTTAGAAACATACTTATTAATTTTCAGCATCCCATTTCGAGTTTATATAGCCAAGTCCGTCTGACTATTTGTTATATCCATAACCATTTGTATAGAAATATTGAACAAAAATTAGGAATATTGAAACACATGATGCTTAGAACGTCAACGATTGATGGTGTTAGCCAATGATTTTTAATAGGAAGAAACTTCCCATAAGAAACTACCTACATACGTATCGTTTAATTTCATATACACTATCAAATTAAATTTAAATATATAAATAAAATGTCGAAATTCCTAAATGTCGTTCTATTACAAATTTCAATTAAAATCTTATTTAAGCCGTAAAAGCTTAGTGGCTCCCATGGCCCACTGGTCGGGACCACAATACGGTTTGCCTTGTATGACAAGTTTGTGGACTACAATTTAACACACAAATCGCTGCCATTAGCAAATTTATTATTATTATTATTATTGTTATTGCTTTACTGCTATGGGATTCCTAAATACTCGTAGCTACGATACCCCTACAGTCAACAAAAATTACAACGTTTTTTCATCTGATTGTCGTCCTATTGATTTAGCGAGCATATAATGGGACATTATTTTATGAATTATTTCCTGCATAGATTCGTATTTTAATGCCATTTTTAATGTTAGAATGTAAATATATTGTAGTAGTAACATTAAGCCAATATTTATGTACATATATATATACTGTATATGGAGCATTCCACACCAAATCAGACACTTTTTTGCTAAGCTTAAGAGAGGACATCAGTTCTTAAGTTCAGCTCTTATGCCTTTTCTAGCGAATTCAGTAGCAATTAAGTTATTCTCGAAGCATTGTAGTTCGATAAATATATTTCTACATTTTAACACTAACTTTCAAGTGACCAGGGTTGCCAAGTCACGGCTTTTGACGCGGCCATGCCGTTAATTGCATACCAAAGCCGTATACCACGTGGAAGGGCATTAATTTGGGTGGTAAAAGCCGTTAATTTGAATTAAAATTTTATGAAAAAAAAAGTTAACTGAATATTTGCATTTTACGATTTTTTTTTTGGAAGGCCTTCACCATTTTCAACTTGGCAACCCTGCATTTGACGTATGTACAAAGTTTGAAGGAATTAAATTGATAACTGCCTGGCTTAACTTCAATGTTGATTATGGGTTATAACCCATAATGATATACCTAGTTTGAATATCAAAACTATTCCCTGCATCTACTTTTGCGTGATAAGAGTTAGTAGGAAGGTATCACAAGCTGCACCACAGCCCATAAGCGGGTATCGTGAATTCTAAGAAAAAAGTTTCTTTGAAGCAATCTAATGTATATTCCTATATACATACACATATTTATATACATTCAAATATACATATGTATATAAAATATTGTTCGTGTGATAAATTGCAAACTTTCTTCATTCTCTTTTATATCATTTGAGCTTTGAAAACCAATTGTTATGACTTATCTCCTTTATGACATAACATAATATTGGATACTGTGTTGAAGTAACAATACAGAATTTATCAGTAATGGCATTAGCGATAATTAAATAAAGTAGAACAGGTTTGTACGATATAGCATACGTAGAACATTAGGGTGTCCATAAGATGCATGGGAAAACTTTTTTTCTTCGAATTTTTTCAACTCCATCTCCCAGCTTGGTTCTAATATAAACATTTTTTCCGCAAAAGTGATTCGGGTTGGCAAACCCAACTGAATATTAACAAGAGCCAGTAATTAATCACAATTTCCCAATTGACATACTTCGGAACACTGCAATTTCTTTTTGAAATTCATATATTTTTTAAGTTCTTAGCGAAAAATTTTCCAGATCACAAGTCTATTTCAGTTTTAGCCATACAAAAATTAAAAAATAATTTTTATAAATTTAAATTCTGCGGATGCTTAAAAATGAGTGAAAGCTTATTTCATAAATATTCAAAAAAATTTAGCAAATCTACTCAATCGTGAGTTTTCGGCATTGCTAACGAGGATGCCGATGTTAGAATTTGATTTTAGCGAACTCAAAATTTTGTATTTAACATATTTTTTAAGGAATTGTTTTTGACTCAGTTGTCGTTAAATACCACAGTTAAGAACATCCGCTGATTTATGTAAGTTTTTATAAAAATTAAATTTTTTTGAAGTGTTATCTTGTAGTATGGCTACGAGTATAACTGAAGTTATTACTGAACTGAAAAAATATCGTATTTGCATGTATTTTTTCCCGCTGAGACCGAATTCGGGATTTGAGTTGTTCTAGCAAGTCAGGTTTTTGAAATGCTCTAACTAAAAGTGCAAAAAACACTGTTTTTTTGAGGTTATGAAGCACGGCGATTTTTTTTTTCTCAAGAGACTATGTATGACTATGTGATCTTAAAGTACAAGTCTAGAGCAATACTGATCCCCGGATGCGATTTCAGCTGGAAAAAATATATGGAAATATCATATTGGCATCCATATACAGAACAAAAGAGTTTTTTTTTTTTTTGGCCTATGTAGTGAAATTCGAAAAAAAAAAACTTTACAGACACCCTAATGTACATACATATCGAATATCTTGTGTAAGTATTACATACGTACGATGCAAAAAGAGGATTAAATGTATGTTTATCAGTTTAATGTTTATCTAACTTTAAAATCGTTAATATTACCGCAAATATCTGCGTATTTTCTATACGAGTACATAAGTATGTATGTATATTCAGTCTTTTTAAGCCTTATTTGGACAATAATGTACAAAATTTGTACAAAAATGTTTGGGATGAAATAAAAGTTAAATAACAATGGTTATGAAAATAAAAAAAAACATCGTTTATTTATTTTTTTTTTTCACAAAAGTGATGTTTTTTTTGGATACAGGGAAACCAATTCACGCAAAAATATCGTATCGGGCCAACATTTGATTTGATACGATATTTGAAGCAAAAAATATTGTTTATTTTTTATGACATAAATAATTGAAAATAATAAATTAAAATTTGAGTTACATTTTTTTGCTTATTTACAATCTCATAATCAAGTAAATACAAACATGCAATAAATATTCGATTTTGTACATAGGTAAAGATATTCTTGCTCAACATCCATTTTTTATTAATTTCTATTTCCCCATGTAAAGCAATCTTTAACATCGCAATATTTCAAGATTATGGTATTATTTTCAAGTGCGCGTGCAGAAATTTATATGGTTTTATTTACCAGTTCATGCTTTTGCTGCAAGCTTCCATAGTTATTGATTGATTCTATGAAGCATTCAACAATGTAAGCGCTACGGATTCGCAATTTGTGAAATCATGTTAAGCAGAAAAATAAAATACTTGGGAGCTCAACCGTAAAAATTTAAGGGGTAGCAAAGTTGATTATTTTTTAAAAGTTTATTACGAGTACGGTATTAATGTGATGAGTGATTTTCGTTACAAGGTCGGAAAAAAGTGTTTTAATTTTGGCGATGCAAAAGAAAGTACATATAAAAAAAGGGAAAAAGAATATGAGCCTGGCAACCCTACAATGTGTAGCTTTTTTCATGTATTTCGTTCAAATTTATAGACGAAAATAAAAATATATTGAAAAGATACGATTGAGCTAGCATGTACATATGTATGTATGTTCATTTGAATAATGGTTTATAAAATGTGAGTTACTATGAAAACGTTAAAACATACACACTAGCTTCAATCAAAGCAACATAACTCTGTGTTGATTAGATTTAATCATACGGAAGTCTGCCTTGGATTAAATATCATTTATACACCGAAAAAAAAACTTACTACCTTTAAGGAAAAATGCCTAAATTAAAGGAAAAAATGTCCTTCAATACGAGCTAAAGCCATGGGTTCCTCAAAATAAGTAAGTTGGATTCCTTAGTACAAGTAAATGTTGCTGCTTTGAAATAAAGAAAAGTTTACTCAATGTGAGGACAAAGTTATAAAACTGAGGAAAATTTTACTTTTTCTAAGGATAAAGGTATCCTTAAATGAAAGAAATTTACTTAAAATAAATTCGTTGATTTCAAAAAAAATTGTTAATTTTCTATTTCCTTATTTGTTGGTTACTTATTGTCAGTCATTGTTATTTTAATTGTAATACGTTTTTAAAACTTCAAAGAAAAACTTAAATTTTTTTTTACCTGTCACCCGATCAGAGAATTGAACCTGTGGTTATGCGCCATGCCACTGTTCAAAGATGCTCATCTTACCCAACTCAGCCACCGACAGCATTTCTGAGACATACTAAAATGATGTTGTTAAACTGCGCATGTAACAACCATTGTCTGATCAGGGAAGCTTCGGTTCAAATCCCGGCGACGACATATTTTTTTTTTTTTAATTTTTTTATTTTTTTATTTAAAAAACAAGTAGAGAACTATAAATATATAGGCAAAAACAGAATACTTACGAGAAGAATAGATATTAATTTCAGCGAGTAAAGCAGCGAGTGTTGCCACTCATTTATTAAGGAAAATTTTCCTACGTTATAGTTAATTTTTTGAAGAAACTAACTAAAACTGAGTACGATTTTCCTTAAACAAAACATTCCATTAGATTGAAGAAATTTTTACTCAAATGAGAAACAAGTTGTCCTCAAAAATTCTTCCCAAAGAAAAATTTACTATTTCAAAGGAAAATTTTAATAAAACCACAAACTCTATATTTGAGGAAGAGCTTTGACTTGTTTTAATGAAACATGAACTCATTTCAAACGACTCAATTACTAAATGAAACGATATTTTCATCAATACGAGGAAAAATAACTTAGATTAAGGAAAATTTTTGCGGAAGGCAGTTCTTCAAATTTAGTACGGTCTTCTTTTTCGGTGTAGCTTTAACGATAACTTGAAATTTCCACACCATCCCGATGTTCATTTAATTTTTCAGTATTAAGTTTTAATTAAATAATTACACATATAAACGATAGAAAAGAAGAATTTACAAGATGTAATAAAGAAATTTCTTGCCATTTCAAGGAAAAAATTTCTTAAGCTTCTTATACAAGTTTTAATTTCAATTAAAAAACTGCATCAAAATATACCAATTTGCTATAAGGTCATAACAGCTTATCAAATAATAAGTTAAATAATTGACCCTCGACAACAAATCCAAAATTTAAGCGAAAGTTTTGAAAGAGATTGAATTTCGAAACCATTCTACCGTTACATAAATTGATTAATGTGAGTGAAAGAAAATTAAAGTAGATAATGGAAATAATAAAGGTTGTATTGATTTTTCAAAAACCCAGCAAGAAATATTTAGTAATGATAATGCCAAAAAAATTCACATCGGGTAATCGGTAATCGGGTCGTAAATTTGCCAGCTGACCTAGAGACAACTAGATGGGGTGCAGACAAAATTTCAAACTTTTATACCCGATTGACTGTAAAGTTCTCTAATCTGTTTTCTTTTAACAACGTTTTCGAAATTGTTGAGTAAAGAAAAGATTTTCACTTTTCAATATCTAAATCGAGGACACTTAAGTGGTTTTCGTGACTGATAAGGCATCCCAGGGCACATCATCGAATTTGAAAGCGTATGATAATGTTTTGTAACTCAGCAAAACTATAGATGAGAGTATAGTGAATATTTACCCAACTGTTTAAAAGTAGAGAAACAACATTTTTTCACCATTTGCAAAGCAGTAAATATTTGCTGCCAATGACGCCATTTCTACACCAAAGGATTACGATACTCCTAATTATGTAAACGTTATTATACACAAAATGGCTTTCGGCACAATAGTCCTTACTTCGTACAGGAAAACTTTCATCAAGTAAGACATCCATCTAGTTATAAATAGAAAAATCAAGATCACGTCGCAGCCATCAGCCTTTTCAGTTTTCTTGAGGCCATATGTGTGCGTGCAAAAGTTTTCCCATACTAATCAAGTTAAATTAAATAGCGCCAGTTATCTGCATAATGAAATCTTTGAGGGATTTCTTTGTAGTTTTAAAGATTAAATCAAGAAAAATAAAATTTTTTTTTTATTTACTTTTCTTCTCAACAGCAGCGACGAAGCGCTAAAAAAAGTTTCAAACTTTTGTTTGCATTTCCTTTTAAGGACTTTCATATTTTTTGTTTTTTTGGTGTTGTTGTTGTTGTCTGTGTTCTCCTCTGCCCTGGCTATGGATGACATCATTAAGCCCAAACAGTTGGTTCTCTTGTTGTTGTTTTCTTAAATCGCATTGCTTCCAGCAGAAACAAAAACAAAAAAAAAGATGTTTTTCTTTGGCTAAAGTTGAATTTTCGCATTTTCGTTTTTCTTTTTGCCAACAAAATTGGGCTGAGCGTCAGTTGTGCGTTGGGTTTGCATAATATTTGATAGTGTCTTTTATTTTTTAGCCTTAAGATGCTTACGTACGTCATTATAGCGTGGTCTAATGTCAAACTTTCTTATAAGTATTAACAATAGTGGCTTATCGTATTCCAGGAAATGCATGAAAATAACATTCACAAGTTGTCTTGTCTGTATAAAATTGAATTCAAATACAATAAATCTCCTTAGGTTGTAACATAAAAAAGTTTTCAGACTTCTCAGAACGTAATAGAATAATTTATTTTAATTAAAATTACTTTTTGATGTAATGCGGATATAGTTTGTTATGTTGTGATACTGCAAAGAATTCATTAATTTGGAAGTTTTACTTAACACTTACTGTCAGTTGGAAGCGAAAAAGGCATATCTCAAAAAAATTCATATTCGTGATTCTTATGGCATCGGATAGCTTAAGATATTACGCATCTAATGAACTATCCCAAATGCCGGTTTCTAAGTTCAAGCCTATAAAAAATCTCCTTAAGAAAATTTCCTTAATCTCAATTTACATGTATTTGAACAAAATGACATAAACAAAACACCAATTATCACGAAACGCATTTTTTTAAGACAAGCCCTTTCCGCTTCTGAGGGCAGTATAGTAACCTAAGAGCTTCAACCCATGCTGTGCGCCATTTCCGTTTCGTAAAAGTGTACACGGTCAGTAGTTTTTTGTCCATATGTTTACATAAAGTGCGGCCAATTCACAACACTACCGGCAAAAGTTAGCCAACTTTCAACTTTTGTTGTGCGTTGATTACTTTGATAACAATTACTTGATTTTTTGTATCATTTTGTTTGTGTTGTTGACATATTCATTGAGCCGACTTCTTCCGTCAGCTGTAACGACGCAATGAAGATGACGGATTCCATGGGTTGAGGCATTAAGGCAACTTGGATCAGAGATAGTGCGAGAGGCAGCGTTGCTTTTTTGAAGGTCATTTCCTTCCGCTTAATTTGTTTTGCAATTGTTACATAGTTTAAGTATAGCTGATAATGGAAATAAGCGTCTGTCACCAGAATCGTGGTGGGTCTGGTTGTGAGCGGCTGACGAAAATAGTTTCGCTCAATAGCTCGGAAAGTAAGCCACAAGTAAAAAATTATGTTAAAACCAGTGTTGTAGAGCAGATGTTCGTAAAATCTCGATTTGACCAGATTTGGCTCACTTTTCACAGTTTTAAAATTTTTAACGACCATCTTTATTTTCGAAAAAATTAGGTTTTTATTGAAAGTTTTAAATTAAATTAAATCTGAAAATCATATTTTTCGCTCAAAATAGATTGAACCCTAAGATAGGATAAGAAAAACTCTTTAGTCTTTAAGTGAGCAAAACACCACCCTTAAGAGGAAAACACGCTGTCACGGTTGTGCCGCTACATCGATTTTGATAAAATTTGATATGAAGATATGTAAATAGATTGAATCCTGAGGGAAAAAATTTTTTTTTGTGCTACGCCCTATACTAGAAAAAATGTTTTCACTGCTAAACTAATTGATCGATTTTGATTAAATTTGATATATAGGCATATGGAATTCTGAGAAAAGATATGTGTTTCAATAGGCTGTGCCACGCCCTTAACCAGAAAAAAAAAGCTTTTATAGCTCAACTTATGGACCGATTTTAATGAATATATTTAACAAATTTAAGGTTTGTAAAAAGAAATCTGAGATGGTTTTATTGTTGTATTTTTGTCATATACATATACTTACAAAGAAATTATAAAAATGGAAAATGTACAACAAGCTTAAAAATTTGACTGCTTGAAGGTAATGAAGTTAAAAAACTTTAAAGGAATGAAGTATGATACATAATTTCATTGGCATTAAACATAACACAAAAAGAAGTCAAATGGTGTTAAATCGCATGATATTGATGGTGACCAGCTGAAGTCAGCAAAATGTGACATAGTGTTATCTTGAAACTTTTCGTGAAAACTTTTCAACGCTACTTCCCCCATCGCCTTGCGCTTCCTAGCTATGCTACAGCATGTGACGCCTAGCTTTCATATTAAGACAGTCACTCCTTGGGTATGTTATACCTTCTCCTAAATCACAAGAGTCTGTTTCTCACCTCATAAACGGCAATATTGCTCCAGAGAGGTGGAAATGTAGCTCATCATCCTGCTGCTGTAACAATTGAACAATTTGCATAACCATTACATTAAAAAAATAATTTGCAAAAGGATAGTTGTAGAGAGCTCTTAACACATATTGCCTTCCTACCCAAAAGACTTTCATACCGCCAGTTTGTAATTTTTAATAACGTTATTTTATTAACAACCACAATTCACAAACAAAATAGTAATTGAAACAAAAAAAAAAAAAAAATGCAAACATTATAGGCAGTGCTTTGTTTTTGTGCATGTAAAACGTCTAAATATTTGACACATTTCAGAATGCCAAAAACCAAGGCTGTCAATCAGCATTCAATTTAAATAATTAAATATTAACGAAACCTGTCATTCAGCAGATATTGAACAGCTACGGAAATATTAGCATTTGTGCACAACATCACATCACGTGCAGCCTTTATTTTTTTATTTTACCAAAAATGGGCCTTAACATTTTCGAACTAAACATTGACATCTCAATGCCATATTCAAATGAAATTCTTGATTTTTGTCATTAAAATTAGCTAAAAAATTTTAAAGTTCATTTGAGTAATTTTAAATTTGCATTAGCAGATATGCAATTCAATTCTATTCTGAATGAATTTATGGTTTGATTATTTGATTTTAATTCAATAATGTGTAAAGCCTCTCATATGAATACTTTAAAGTTATGGATTTCATAGCACAAATTTACATAAAAGGTTATAAAATTCACTATTAAAAAAAGGCTTAAGCCCTTCAGGTGCTAAGACTTACAAACATAAAAAAACCTTTATGTTTGTGTAAAGAGTGCTTTCGCTTAAGTAATGTCATAAAATTTAGTTATGAAAACTGTTAAGGTTTTTATATGGATGCTACAATATTTTCCTTTTTATTTCAGCACTTTCACTGTATATTTTTCTCGTTTTTGGTTTCCCTTTTAAGTTAACTTTTTATGACTTTATTATCTCTCTGTTATCTGTGCCCATTTTCTTCCTGTGCTTTCAGTCAAGTGGGAACTTTTTTACACTTAAAATTTTAATTTTGTAGTCAGCGCACGTCCGCTTATGTCTAGAGATTTTTATGTATTTGTTCAGGAATAAAAAAAGAACTTTTTTTTTGAAACCTAACTTTTGTCACACTTGACAGCGGCGAGATTTAATTAAATAAAATTTCTTCATTTGCAGTAATAACATTAATCAGAAATATATCAACTATTTATATACTATGTATGCTATGACATCATTTTTGTAATTGAATTTGAGAGGCAAAAACTTTTAGGTTTTACTGTAAGAAGTTAAAATTGATGGAAAGAAACCGTAGTTGATGGCACGCTGTCATATATCGCGATTTGAAATCAAACTAGCAAAAGAGAAAGAACGTACTATGAAATTCTCTTTGGCTCTTCGCTTAACACTTCTGCTGTATTTGGGTCAATTTGAGCCAATATTACTGCATCGTTAGACAGGGCAAATTTATTTATTTACTTTATTTTGGATATCTTTTTGCTTCGGTTCTCAACAAATCTATACAAAAAGGAAAACATATCTGGTTTAGAATTTCTCATTCATCGGTTACTGATGATTCCATGTAGTAATGGGTGAAACTAGTGCGACTGGCCTTAGCATTTTTTTTGTGCTTTTGTTTTTGTAATGCATTCATACGCGAGTTTATTTACAAGTGGAAACGCTTTTAACTAGGGATGCAACCGATACCGATATGATTATCGATATATCTGTATATTCCGATAAATAGATACTGGCGATATTTATTTGCCGATACACCGATATCGGCGACTACTAGAGCAACGAGTTGCAGTACAAGCTGGTTTGCCACGCATAAAATGCAAAGTAGAACCTTGAACTGACGAAATATTTTGAAGGGATTACAAAATCAATAAGCAAAGCCACTGCTGTATTATCTGACGCTATGCCGTTAGTTAACAGTCTTTGAAAAGTACTGGAGGACATCAAAGGCAAAGAAAACCAGTCGGTACTCCAGCAAATAGCTGCTGATCTGTTATTGGCTCTTGAAAAAAGATTCAATTTGGAAAGTGATGAATCTTATTCGCTTGATATAAACCACGAACATTCCAATTGCAGTCTGCAGAAATAGTATTTCTACTGCAAAAAAGTGATTTGCAAATTTAATTTATTTGCCACTATATTCAGAAACCTCTTCAGAAATAGTTACGTTCGTACCTAGTACGAGTTCTGAGCCAATTACAAGACGGGGATATGGAGTGTTTGTGAAAATATTATTAAGGAATCTCAAGAAGAAGAACCATTGTCCTCTTTGTGCTCCGATATTTTTAAAGAAAAAATCGAGAGATATTTTCGATTTCCCTGCAATGCAACAGATGTAGATCTTCTCTCGATCTTTTTGTCGTAATGAAGTTCTGCACCCAAACTTTAAAAAATTGGCACAAATTTATTTGTGTTTTGAAATGAATCCTGTCGCATCCGAGCGACTGTTTTTAACGGCAGGTCCAATCCAAACAAAGTTGTGGAATCGCATTTCGCCGCATAACTTGAGGATGTTGTACTTCCTAAATAAAAACCTAGTGAGTGTTAATTTTAATTACTAACTTTTATACTTAAGAAATAAATAAATTTAAAATAGAAATAAAAAATTAAATTCTTCTATTACTTATGGCTGTTGATTTATTTATAATGGTTTTACAACTGTGCGTCATATGCAATCCTTCTTTCTAATGTAACATCCGTGTCAGTCTCTACGACAATTTTGTATAAATATCGGTGATCTCATAGAAAATACTTCCTTCGGTTATATTCCAACTCATTTGTCTAAGATCGAAATACAAAATCTTTGAAAAAATTAAAGTAGCAAACAAGTTTCTTATTAAATCGTTTTACTTTCTTAATACAAATTCACACATTGATTAACAACTTTATCTTGGGTATAAAAGTGCGTTTAAACTACCATTTAATCGTAATAAAAGGTCCAACAATAAATCGACTTCAACCAACAATTTGCAGTTGGCAAAACTTGTAGTGAAGGCAATAAATTGTCTATAATCCCACAATTGAACAAACTTTTTTTTATCACACCGCATTTTATTCAAGGTGTTACCACAATAATGAAGAAAAGCAAAATATTTATGACTGGGATAAAGTTTTGCACGAAATGTTTTCTTTTATTTTCATCATATACAAAAGGTCGTTTCGGCCAACAAAGGAAGCACGCTGTCAAAACAAACCACAGACAGAGAACGATGACGACGTCTAGTGGTGGCAGTACAATGAATAAATGTTGCAACGCCCCATTTAGTGAATGAACGAACAATTTTGGCCTGGGCTGCCGAAAGGCAGTTGGTATTGCTTAACCTTTAGGACAAGAGATTTTTTCCATTAAAAAAAACCAAAAAATGAAGAAAAAAATTGCAAAGCCAATCATTGAAAGATCCATAAAGTCATGTATTTCTGGTAGCAGACCACAATGTGTGCAATATCGATACAATTTGCTGTCTCATGTTACATTTGCCATGTTATTAGAAAAGTTACAACCGCAGTTCTTTCATAGAAACTTGTCGCAAATGTTGCCAATATTGTGGGGTGACTGAAGTAGTGAACCGACATAATTTAGTAAATTTAACTGAGGTAATACGAAGTTAACCTTAGAAAAGAAAGGTGCTATTTAGCACACATATCTACCTATTTTTTCGCGGAAGCACATATGCTCAAGCAAAGCATACGCAATTTAAGCACACACTTACATTTAATTTCTCAGAAAAATTTTTTAAAATTGGTGCCATACTGAGAGGCTAGCTGTTAACCAATAGAAAATCCACTTGACATTTTGGCTCCAACTGATGTGCTATTACGAGTAAATTGCGGTAATAAAAATAAGCCAATATAAGTTGATCATGGATTATAAACAGCTTTGGCTGTCATAATCGAAAACCAGGTAAATAAAGTCATTCCCAGCGTAATTTTTGAAACAAAAAATATCAGTTCGGCTGAATGAAATAAATATAAATTACTAACAGTAATTTTGGGAAATATTGAAATATTCCTCAAAAATCAAAACAGCATTTTTTCACTTCAAAGTTGCAAAACCTCTAGTCTGCTCATCGAAACTTTTCAGACTCCGTATTTTGCATACGTGAGCTTTTAGGCTAGATTTCAATATCAGTGCTGATGTCGATTTTGTAGTTTTCTCGCTTCAACGTAATCGTCCAAAACAAATATATATTTTAAGCACATACGAATCGGTTTGCTTTTTTTTTTTGGAATATAGAAGGTCAAAGCATCGAATAAAACCCATTTAAATTAATCGTAAATTCAATTTTTGAGATATCGTATTTCTAAAACTGAGTTCTTCTCTATAATTCATATATCATTTTCATTAATCTTTTTATCTCTGCAAATATCAACTCTTTGAAAAATTTTTACTTTTATATTTCTTTAATCTTATAAAAGAAAACATAAAAATAGAATTATTTTCCACCAAAATATTTCATTGATCAACTGAAAACAATTGAAACAAAACAGACACAATCAAAATACATAAATAATTCAGTGACAGTGACAAGTTAATTTTCATAACTCAACACAACTCCCAAAGATGATGATTGATGATAATGTTTCGAAAAAAGTTGAATAACGTTTAATAAGTCGTGGAAAGATGATTAAAATTTGGATAAGTCCAAAAAACATTGAAAAAGTCACAAAAAAGTTGAATAATATTGAAGAAAGTTGAAGAAGACGAAAGAAAAGTGTGAGAAAAGTGGAAAAAATTACCACAAAAAAGTTGAAAAAGAGGAAAAACGTTAAAAAAAAGTCCTAAAGTTATCTGCCTCGAATATATGCTGCAGCGGCTATCATTGCAGCTCCCAACATTTCAGTTAGGTTTTACTTCAGTTTTAAACATCTTCCCATTTTCAACCAATTTTAGTTCGGTTGAATTCAAATAAATAAACAAAAATCCCTTGCTACTTTGTTATTTGAATTTGCTGTCAATTTGAAAAAGCTGCCTTCTAGCTAGCCCTTCTTCAACCTAAACCTTCTTTTACTATTAAGTTAATCAAACTTTTCTACATAATTTTTAATCGTATGTTCTTGGTACATTTTCATATTCACCAGATTTCAATAAAGTTTCGCCTTCCAGAGTTTGACTTTTGATCGTCAAAAACTACCAGATTTGCATTGGTGATGAGATCCTTTAACCAGCAAAACTATTTATAAGGGCATCTTGATATATGTACTTTGTACTGTTGTAGGCGTTAGTCCTCTAAAATTTTCAGTAGGCGGCCCTTGTGTTAGAGAGCTGTATTTTACATATTGAGAAGTTGCTTCCAATAAAAATTAGTATTTTCGGACCAAAATTTACTAGTACTCGTAGCTATCTTGATTATGAAAAGATTTATAAAAATCATAAGAATTAAATTTTTTTTTGTTTTCTTTAGAGCGTCTTACCATGTAGTACCACAATTTCACCCTCGCCCACCCACTCATATATGGTGAAATCCTTAAATATTTGACGGATAAATTACTATCCTATAGGAAAACTTATAGGATTAGATTAACGTGACTATGCGATCTGCGTTTCGCGGAGCTACACGTTTTGGATTTTCTGCTCCGCGTGGTTCGCGTTTACATTGGATATAAGAAATCTCATTTTGCTAGGGTTTTCGGTGAAAGTGAGAACCTTTTTTTTAGAACATAAAATTTCTCGCAGTTAAACAAAAAAAGTTTAAACTTTTTACTGGTCCACATTCTTGTGAATAATATCTGGTCACGTTAGATTAGATATAGCCGTGAAATCAAAATATCATATATTAAACATATCATACATATGTAATATGTTTGTATTATAATAATTTTTTTTTATTTTTATTTTCAGGAATTCATCTAAAGGCACATGTAAGTTTTAATTAAAAATTTTAAAAGGCAAAAGTGTGGTATGAGGGGGCGGCAAATGTCACAAATTCGCAAATTTGGTGAAACATTTCCAAAAAATTTTTTTTTTTTTTCAAATTCAAATTTCTGTTCCATTGATAAATTAAACTCAAATTTCTTTCCTTTAAAGTTAACATGTAACTGAAGTGCTTTTTCTTGTTCACAACATTCTCACACTGTATGTCATCACATTTAAAAAAATATTTTTATTTTTTTAAAATATCAAAATTTTAAAACTATACAAAACTGTGCGTCTCTTGTTTCAGAATGCAGGCATAGAAAGAATAATTGTAAATTTTTTGGAGATATATGATATAATTGATTCTCGATTCTCACCTTTTCATCTTTTTCTATGTACACTCAAAGCTCAAAGCTCTTTGTCATATATTCATTCTCATTACCCCTGGAATTAAACCCCATAAACTGTGAGTTCTGTTTTGCAAAGAGCGATGATAGCTGTTCTCTGATGAGCCTTTCTTTATCTTTTCGTTGATAAAAGTACAGTCCTGTGTTAATATTGACCCCCAATAGATTGAAAAGATGACTATAGGGAAATGCGATATATGGGCTTTTGGGTCCATATTGCTTGATTTTCACACTGAAAAGCTCTAATTAACCCATCAATATCCCGAAAAATGCTACTATGGTGTGTTTGATGAAGATTGTAGAACGCAGCCTAAGGAGATATGGATCTGACGATGTTTTTCAATAGAACGCGTCAAAATGTTAATTGAAAATAACCAATATCTTGCTTGGTTTTCGTTATATGATATTTCAAAATGATAAACTAAAATGACAGTGTACGTAAATTGTGACTCATTGGCTAATAACTAAAAAATTCTGAATAGGATTTTCTCCTGTTCGTTAAGAATTTTGTGCTGGATGCCAAAAAATAGCTGTCTACAAAAAATGGGAGCATTTAATACCCATACAAACAGTGCAGGGTTCTTTGTATGCCTCAAAATTATTTACACGCAGAACAAATATTTCTTGAAAATTGGAAGTGCTCTTAAGACTTAACTTCCATCAGAGAACTTGATTGTAAGCAGTTTACAGGGTAGACATCATGGTGTTTCTAATATTCCTTATAATTACTTATTTATATTCGAATTTTCGCCTTTACTTGCAACTATCATCCTATTAGCTCAAATCCTTTGGGGTGATATTTCAGTGGTGGTAACCTGTTGGCCTCTGCCACTTTAGTATTTAAATATAAATCTTCTCACATAAGCTTACAAATACATGGTACGTGCTTGTTTCACAGGAATTGTGTCAAATTATGTGACCATTAGTTAACATCTGTGGCGAAAACAATGTGACAATTAATGGTAATTGCCCGACAAGGGTTTTACGGCTTTATGTTGAGTGTGTGTTATATGTAAGATATACATAAGTTGGCTGGCAAGTATTTAAGTACAAGCTTGGCATAGCTTTCAATTAAGTAGGCATAACATTTATAAAGGGCGTTATTAAAATTTTTGGCATTGGTCAAGTAGTTTTATTGATTTTTAATGGTTGTGATTGTACTCTACGCTCTTATTATTTTCAATTAAAATGTTAAGAAAGGCTGTGAAAATATATTATTTGTCATGTCTGCCTAATGACTTGCAAAAACTTATCTACCTCAATTAAGAAAACCATACAAACCAAGAAAACGTCTAAGCTGAAAATAACTCTAACAAGAAAACTGAATTAACGCTAAGCCAGTGCTCATGTTAAACAACACCTTACCAAAATGGTAGTTCCAATAAACAGCAGATTATTTTCTGCAGGCGACAGGACATTGAATTTATTGTTTTTCAATCGATTAACTTAGGTGAATCCCAAATAATTTCATGCAACACAACACGTGCAATACTTAAGGGATTTCTACGGCTTTCAAGTAGCTTTCGATATGCAGGCAAACGTTTAAAGGCCTCAAAGTTTTGCTGGCCTTTCATTGCTTACGCATGTTAGTTCATTCGAAGTCTTAAATCTGCAAGAATTTTGTTAAAGTGGAGATTTTGTTTGAATTGAAACTGCTATGCTTGAAATGTAATTAACAAAGTCGCTAGCTTATTAGAATGAGGAGGATCTTAGGAAATTGAGAAATTGTCGTTTTCAACAAAAGTTGGAATGAAAAGTAAAAATCAATATAACAGCAGGAAACCTCATGTCAATGGGATGTTGTTTGACGTCGCCAACTTGGATGGAATGGACAACTTAAATGTTGTTGATTAACTAAGTTGACTTAATTGGAAAAGTTTTTGAATTCTTGCATTACATATTTTTTAATTTAAAGTTTCTGTTGGCGTAAAACAAGCGAATGTTCGTTCTTATGGTGTAAATATGGTGAGAAGTAATTTAATATTATAATTGTTAAGGCCATTTGGAAGAAAGTGTACAAAGTGGTGACGCGGTTAAGATTGTAAAATTTAATGATGAGTTTGAAATAGCGTGATTCATACCTAAGCCACAAAAATCTATTGTAGTAATTTTATTGTGATACTGATGACTGGTTGAGAATTATACAACAATGCTTTTCTAGAACATTTGAGAGGTTGTGATAAAGATAAAAAGCATATTGCTACCAAATCAAAAGATTATTCACCCAAAAGGAATTTACGTTTTATATCATTTTTGAATCATGAAAAAAAAAAAAAAAACATAGAAAACGCTACTGCGTCGTCATGTCTGATCTGAGTGTAGAAAAGTCTCTCATTTTATTGATTTGCTCAGTTGCACGATTATTTCAGCAGAGTTGGTTGTGTTCTCCCCTCTAACATAAATGTTGTTGCGGTTGTAGAGGAAAGATGATTTACTAGGAGCGGAAATATCGCAGCACCTTATCCCAATACATTTTGTCGAGTTAGATGAAACTTGAAGAATAGAGGAGGAGTGACTGTTGAGAAAATCTCCGACATCTTAGTTAAACTGTGGTCTTTTGATATTGGCTTGGTCCTTTACTTCAAAGCCTTTGTGATTTCTATTCGTTTGTAGTTAACATTTCCTTGCTTATACTGTTTATATCCTTTTCATAGCGTTATTTTCGTAATAACATTTTATTATGAGAAATATATAAAAATATTGTACGCAAATATAACTATTTCACTGACAGTACTTATGTCGGTTTTGAATGTTTTGTTTGCTTGACTTTGTCAGCGAAAAAGCTATACGTGCGTACAATATTTTTATATATTTCCTATGATAAAATATTATTACAAATGTAACGGTAAAAAAAGTATGCAGAAAGCAAGCAGGATTTGCAGAAAATAATTTGGAATGTTGCTGTTGTTATTTGCTTTGAAAATAGTACCGTAGAGTGGCTTGGCAATGATGAAAAAAAAATTGACATTTTCATTTTGGGGAAAAAAATCTCCTGATCTCAAATGTTGTTTAACAGGCATTAAACTCATGTCATTTCTCTCTCATATTAATACAAATCCACAGTAAAATTGTAAGCGTAATAAACCTTGGGGTTTTTGAGAAAATCAGCCTTGTTTTTTTCATAAAAAGCGCTATAATTCCGAACTTAATTTGTCTGATTCAAAGCATCGCTTCAATTTCAATCGAAATGTGATTTTCACATAGTATGTTTGGTATACATCACGTCCAAATTAGTTTTTCCCATAAATACAACACATTATGATTATCTCTCATATATCTGCAACGTTACTGTTTAGTTTAATGTGAAAAGACTTAAAAACGTGGCACAAATAAAAAATAAAAATGTACAAAACAAATCCTATCTCAGGTATTGTCGATTTACAATCGACTACACAAAAGTTAACGTAGCACAAATGCCGTTGCGTTGTAATGCTGAATATTTTAGATTAAAACTTTCAGTTACTTTCTACGATTCTTAGTCGTCTGGAAAATTAAATTGCTGACCTATTACCTGAAAACTTCAAGCCTACGACATATTCTAACAAAATACACCCTAGAGAATTTAACTGTAAATTTACTACCTAAATCACTGTTTGACACTTTTAAATTCCCCCCCCACCTTCTTGTCAAACAGTTCAGGTGATTTTCCCACACACACAAACAATTCAGTATAATCGAATTTATTGGACATATTCGGAACAAACAAAAACAAAGTAAGTTGAGCAACGAAGCCAAATGGCATTCTTACGCACAATTTGACCGAAGGTAAGAGGTATATTGAGTTTCCAAGGATTTCGTTTGTTTGTTTGCTGTTGTTGTTGGGGGTGCTGCTTTCAATGTGAAAATATTTACTGGACATTTATTTGTTGGCATCACTGACACTTTGAAATTTAAATTTGTACGCACCGGAATGAAAGGTTAAAAGTCTAATCGAAAAAATTCACAATCAAATAAAGGAAATGTTATTTTTTATGTAAATTTCATTTGCTGCTAATTTATTAGAAATACGAGTTACAACTGGAATCTTTTTGATTAAAATGATATTGAAAGTTTTAACAGAACAACCCAATAGAAATGACATATGAATGGAGGGAGCGCAGAATGTTTTTGATTTAAGGTTTCCTCAGTTTAGTTTGCTTCATTGACTGATCAAAAGTGGCTCATTGAAAACAACTGTGATATCAGTTTTATACAAAGTGGCGGGATGTAGCATTTAACCTTTAGGGTTAGCGTCACAAGAAACCGTTCTTTCCAAGCCTATATCGAGGGTTTTTATACAAAAGTTTTTTTCAAAATACAGCCACTTTATTTTTCAACCATAAGCTATAATTCATACAATATTATTTTGAACATTTTTTGAAACGGAATATCTCAAAAAGTATAAAGATAGAACAACAAAAAACTTTAATTTTATAAAAAAAAATGTAAATGGATAATTTGAATTTTTTATGAAGGTTAGCTGGACCAATTTGTGATCTGTCTTACTGTGATTTGTCTGTCTATGACCAGTGATCTATGATCTGTGATCTATGATTCATTATCTGTGATCTGTTTGTCGACAGAGATATATGATTAGTTTTTCTGTGCCTGTGATCCACAGATCTGAAATCTGTATTCTATAGTCTGTGATCTATGATCTATTTGTCGATCTGACATGTCGAACTGTGGTCTGTGGTATATGATCTGTCACTCTGTGACTTGTTTGTCAAAGATCCATAAATCTGTGATCTGTATTCTATGATCAGTGATTCGCGGTCTGTCTGTCGATCTGTTGGTCTGTGATCTGTGATCGGTTCTTCGATCTATGATGTGTCTGTCTGTCTACGATGACATTTATGATGTGACAGTCGATCTGTGATCTGTCTGTCTGCCTGTTATCTGTCTGTCGTATGGTTTCTGATCTATAATCTGTGATCCATGATCTGTCAGTCTGTGATCTTTTTGTCTGTGATCTAAGTAAGAATAAAAAATGTGATAGAGACGATAATTTTGGCTCTAAACAATTCTTAGTCGATATTTATATTTAATCGTAATTATTACGCGTGGTTGACAAAACATAGTTTTTTTGAAAATTTTTGGTGTGATGAATCTAACAACTGTATTACTTTATCATGTCAGGATTATGCGAAATTTTACCCATGTGTCCCGAAATTTATTCCAATGTTTTGTAAATTATATAGCTCAGCTTTCCCAACGAAACTTCAACCTCTTTGGGGCACTTTGATATATCAACCTCAAATTTTAGATGAAATTTTTTTAAGTTTTTTACAAGGTTTCTTTGGGTGCTTGCTTGGTTTTAAAATGAAGAAGCTTTTTATAAGAACCATCCTTACGTACATTTACTGTTTATATTATTTTCTTTAACCACCACATGTATTCAATTTATTTGCTAAGCAACTTTCAATAAATTTCGATAAAAAGAAAAATAAAACAAACTGAACTTGAACGAACCACTCAAAAAATGTTTCAAATGATTTAGAATTTGCAACTGCTTGTGTTTATGGAAATAACGTACATATCCAGTGAACTTTTAAAGTGCCATTTTGTGTTTATCGTGCTATGCTGGTCACTGGTTAAAGTCATGCAAGTCCATAAATAAGATAACCACTTACATGCATAGGTGTTGCCACCACACTCCGTAGCTGTTGTTTATCCTGTCGTCTATGCTCGTGCATTCAAATTGTTGTTAGATTTATGTGGCACTTGCAATGGTAAACAGTTAAATTAAATTGCGGCTTTAGCTCGGTTTTTATTCTACATCTTCAACAGCTTTGCAAACGAACATTTGTTGTTATTTGTTTTTGCTTAACACACTGAAAAAAAAAGATAAAAAATTATTGGATTTTTTAAAAGACTCAAAAAGGTTGAAAAAGTTGTAGTTGAGGTTGGGAAACTCCAAAAAAAAATTGACGGAGTTAAAAAAGATTTTAAAAGTCGAAATATATTGAATATGTCGAAAAAGTGGGGAAAGTCCAAAAAATTTTGAAAAGTTCGAGTTATACACTGGTAATACATTGTCTCTAATTCACTGCAGTACATACATATATACTATGTATATATACATTTGGCTTGCATACCTCTTAGTCAAAATGTTCATACATTCAAAACCTGTTTCAGACTGAGATAATGAAGATTAATTTCACAATTATTATTTTTATTCGTTCTTTCTTGACACCATATAAAAGATTTGGCAACTGTGTCAGTGTTTGTCCTTAAAATTGGAATTTTTTAGATTATTTTATTTATGTATTTAAATTTCAAAAACTCACAAATATTTTAATGCTTAAGGGATGTGGTTTTGCGGATAATCCCTCTTACCAAAGAAATTTTATTTTGATAATGATGTTTCGTTTCCAACAACAAATTCATAGCGTTTAACTTCATTTACAAACGTTTTTTCTGTTCAGCAACATTAACTCAGTTTAATGTCATTAGCTCGTCAGAGTCCATAAGCCATTAATAAAGCTTTGCTTTCTGAGAGGTTTTTATTTTAGGCCTTTTTTAATTCTATTTTAGGCCATGACACTTAAGCTTTTGAGAACTTCTTATTTCCTTCTTTGCCAATTTTGCGGTTAAAATTGAAAGACATGGAATCGTAAGATTTAAAAGAGTAAAAGCTGAATTTTCTCTCAGTAAGTCGAATCACCTTAAAATCGTAAGAAACTGAGAAAATTAGTAAAGAATTAAAAATCTAAAAACAGCTGTTTGGCACATCAGCAATGCCAGGTTCAGAAGGCAAAACATTGCGTGAGTGCTGCACATCCGTTTGGTTAATTCATTTAAAGCTTAATTATCGCGAAAATTCCACTTCTCTTTCGTATAAATTTTGTACAGAATCTATTAATTTGACGTTTTATTTAACAATAACTTAGAAAATGGTTCATCAAAGTTTTTTTTTGAAATAAAGTTATTTTCAAAGGAATTTTACAAAAAAAAAATTTGAATAAGTTTTGTCGAACCAGCAATTATTTATATTCTTTTCACACAAAATATATAATCGACGATTATCATTCGGATCTGGTTTTGAGGTATTACAATCGGAAGTCACGGACATAACTTTTCTAAAAATTGTTATAATCCGTGAACTTTTAGTGCAACTATCAAATAGTTTAGTCATGGGCATAGCCAGGATTTGCTTCAGGATAACACAAAATAATATCGCATTACTTATTTGAACATTTAAAAACATTAAAACTACGCAATTGCAATTATATTCCAGTAAACCTTAAGGACATTTCAACATTAGTCTACGAGGGTGCTGGCGAAACCTTGCCAAAATTTCTGTTTCAAGTTTATTTTTCGCTTCCCGAACCCTTTTCTCATGAACACTCAGAAGCCGACAAGCCGATTTTCTGTCATTGTTGACCTCGACCAAGTTTTTACCCTGCACAAGGTGCTGAAGGATCTTATAATAGTGCATTTTGTACAGGGCCGTGAAAAAAAGTAAGATGTGTAGCGCCTGTTTTATGATTGGGTAGAGCAATTGCGTTTCTTTAACACGCCTTTAGATTTTTTTTTTTGTTTCCACTGGACATACCAAAGTTCAGCTTCACCGAGGAAAGTATTTAAATTGTAGAAACTACAAAAACTTTAATTTTTTTTTTTAAATCTTCATACATAATATCGAGCATTACGTGAGGGTGCAACGTAAGCAATAAGTATACGGGTAAATTATCTTTATCTTGCTAATTGGCTGCGCTGAAGGATTGACACAATATTTTTGCCGATTTGTGATTTGCGGCATTTTTAAATCTGCTTCTAAATTCTATGATTCGGTGATTACTTCGGCCTCGACTCTAAAATTTTTGGCTATCAACATCGATATTTTCACGATGCTTTTTCAATGTGTGAGTGAATTTTTTTATAAGATTTGAACATTAAATCAAATCAATATTTTTTTAATATAGAGCATTTTCTACTGGTTGCAGATATGCCGAATATTTAGATGTGAGACACTAATAAATAATACGGAATTCATGGCAACACAATGCAGTTGAAAGGCTTTTTTGAATATTTTACAACACTACGTGAGTTCATTTGACTACACTACATGAGAACATAAGCCAGCCAGGGTGGTGCAAGTGCCCCAGATTGCTCCACCGTCGCTACGCCCATGAGCTTAGTCAGTATGCATTGCTTGCTGATTAAATAATTGGCGACAAATTAAATTTTAAATGGCTAAATAAGATATAGCGCACCGTCTGAACGTAGCTTATGCGCTAAAGTATGTTTTAACTCGACTATGCTTGACTTATAGCTTACTTTACTTTATTTTGACTATGATTATTCGCCATTGTCTTTAATACAGTAGGTTAAATATATTTGTAAAAAAAACATCTTTGTTCTGTAACAACAAATCGTTGTATTCGGAGATAATATCGAAGATTAAAATATAGAAAATCAAATTTATGGAAATCTGAATAATCAAACAAACAAATGACCTGCATTAAAAAAGCAGTAACTGGATTATGTTGTAAAAAAACTGTTATATTGATTTTTCAGAATAATTTGCCAGTTTTAAAAAATTTTCAAAAACTGTAATATAAATTCTTAAAATACTACGAAAAACTAAGCCTAAACGTTTTATATGGGCTTACAATTTTTTGAAGTGTAGGTTCTTTTGAAAATATGTTACCACAACAACATTCATTATATTCCTTTTCAAACTCTCAAGATAAAAGCAAACAATAAAAACATTAAGAACAACAATTCGTATCACAAGTAATAAATAAATAATAAAAAAAAAATAATATAATCGCAAATAATAATCCAGTCAGTAAAGAGAAAACAATGGTATTGCTTTGAAAAAGGTGGCAGAAATTTCAATTTTCGCCATCAATTCTAAGTAATGAATACTTGAGACTTCTTACTTTCGACTAAAGTTTTTGCATTCCAAAAAGAGTCGTCTATGTTAGAAGTCTTATGAAGTTTCAAAGCTCTATAATGTCTGTGTTTCGTCAACCAAATTTTTTCGATAAGTGATCCACGCATTTTTTGAAACGAATTAGAGCAGGTAGAGGTAAAAATTCCTTGAAAACATTTTTAATAAGGTTTTTGTCAAATTAATTAAGATGACATTTTTTCAGTGTTTAAAAAAATTTTTCAACTCTACTGTAATTCGTTACACATCAAACATACAAAATAAGTGTCAGAACAAAAAATATGGGAATTTTCATCTTCTGTAAGTTTGATGTAGGTGATTATATATACCATACCTACATACATAGCTTAGGATCATCAGTTTAAAAACTTGGAACGCAAAGAATCGAGATGGCCAAAAATGCTGACACCTTGCAAAAGGTCAATATCATAGATTTTTGATAAGGGTTACAACCTTCTATTTTTTTTTACCTTTTGCAAAATAGAAGTCTCTGCTGACTGGTTTATATTTACACTGTCGAAAATATAAAATGTTTTTTATTTAAAGTTGTATTTTCGAACTGATTACATCTACATATATGTATGTATGTTTTAATAAGTCTTCATGTTGTGAAATGCTTTTGAAATACTCGTGACATTTAACATTTTTGAAATTAAAATGTTCTTGATTGAATTGAATTGAAAATTTGTCGAATTCGGCAGTGCGGTTGTGGTGCCATTGATATGACACTATGAGGCGCATGTATTAAAGTGACATGTGGGCTAGACATTTCAGGGAACGCAAAATGTACAAGAAAGGTACGTGATACGATTTCATTGCTTTTGATTGTTTATACATATATAATTTACTTCATTTGGATTTTGTTATGAATAAATATTTTGCTGTTTTTCAAAGAGTATCAGAGAAAAATAAAGTGTACTCAAGTAAAAAAATTAAACAAAAAAAAAAAGCATGTAAAAGTTAGGAGCACAATTGAAAAATAGTACTTGTACTCTTTAAAGTGTACTGTACCGTACCCTAATTTAATAGAGTTACGTAATTCTTCTAATGAAATATGCGAAATTATTAATTTTTATTTAACATTTACAACATATTCATATGCTTTATTTTGAAAATCTTAAATAAATATTTTGTTTTTTAAAGCTATATAAATGAAAATTATATGAATTTTAATTTTTATATTTTTCACAAACAAATTTTTAATTTGAATTTAATATTACACTCTGTGTTCGCACGTGACAGTGCAAGTAGTATTGCCAGCAAAATGGAAAGTTCATTATAGTTGATAATTCATATAATATACTTTAATGCCAGCCAAAAAATAGCAAAATCGTTAAACTGCGCATGTTAGAATACGAATTCACCAGGTTCAAACCCCAGTGGTTGCGAAAAAAAAGGTTTATTTCTTAAAATGAATTAGAATTTTGAATTATATCCTTTCGAAAAAGCACATCCGACCTGCTCTCCTTGGAAGCAGTCACCAGATTTGCCATTGGATAGTTTGATTTTACTGCTACATTGCGTGTTTACACCCTCTGTTCTCTACTAAGTTCCTCGTTTGTTAGGAGCCTCTTAGCAAGAAGCTACGCTTTACAAAATTCGTCCATTTCTTGTCCAATGTCTTCTGTTAATTTGTTTCTAACTTGATTTTTGGAGAAAACCTTTTCAGAGCGACATTCATATAACTTACCGCCCTCAGAGTATGGCGCATGCCTGCTTGCGGCGGCCCTGGTTGAAACGGACACATTGACTGTGTTTATAATTTTGTGCTACAAACGCCATTAGACGTAAAAGTATATACCTTTATTTTTTCTTATTACTGCACTTGGGAACAGCTGTCGCCAGCATTACCTTTGTTTTTACTAAAAGCTCAAAAGAGAAAATCAACAACACTTGCGTGCACTATTATTTCCATTGTATTAATGCGGGTAAATTCGTTTTTTCATAAAAAGTATTTCATGCGAATATCTGCGTATATACAATATACTTTGCAATTTTTTCAATTATTATTCTGCTTCCGGCTGCAAAATGTTACCAACATCGCATAATGGAATTGAAGTTAAAAAAAATATTCAAATGGAATTGTGTTCATAGTTTGGTTTGTTGGGATTTACATAAGTCAAAAAATATGCTGCTACTGTGCTCTAGCCAAAATGGCCAAATTTTAGTGAAAAATCAAAAAAAAAATATATTTTTAAATTCATTTCACTGACCAGGAACCATGACGAAAAGGTATCTGTTACTTATTTCTCTTCTAGAGACCCTTACAAAAACAATACATTCAATATGCTTTGCCTATGACGTCCAGTCCAACGAGCTAAAAGTTTTAAAAGTCTTCACAGTTTGCATGAGTAACTTTAAATTGTGAAGAGCCAGGACATTGATGTTATATCTTTGATGACCTTTTTTAATTACGTACTTTCCTACATATGCTACATTGGCTGCTGGTATGTCAAAGGCCATCATTATCCTTTGGGTTCCTTTCTTTTTCTTGGTATACAACTACAATCATGAGTTATCATTTCATCAGTAAATGCCATGTTTCGCATTGTTGCTGTTTATGAGTGGCATTTTTTTTTCTTTTTTGCTTTAAATGACAAAACTGCTTCAATTTCGAAAGTGGCTCATGCGAGCTATTCCAATTTTTTCTTCGTTTGTATATAAAAGCAATTATATCAAAGCATTCTGCAGAAGATGGACTTACAAGGACTATTTGTGTATTGTTGATGGAACTATCAATTGCTGCTGACAGCATTTTTTTTTTTTGTGTTGCAGAATATTTTCTTAAAAAATGTACGTTAGAGTGCTTTTCAATGACACTTTTTAGTATTTATTGCAAACAATCTCTTTTCAAAAAAGGTATAGTTACATATTATTGGCACGGTTACAAAATAAAACTCAATGAATTGTTTTGTTATAATGGCATGAATACACAAATAAATAGATGAGAAAATTTTAGCATATGAGCCAATATGGGTTTCTCCATGGTAATGTTAAATTAAAAAAATATTACATTAAAAGAATTTTGATTTCTTTGTTGAAGAATGCATATTGATCGAAAATAATGTTTGAAAGATAATAGTCAAATATTCACCAAGGTTTCGTCGTCATGCATTAATCCGATTGTCCAAATTTAGGAAGATATACTGGCATAATTCTTGTTATATTGGAACCATATATCGTCCAATTTGAGCCATGAAAAGTTAGTTTCGACGGCGTACCCGCTGGTAGTTTTTGGCAATTTCGGGGGATGGGGTCAAGTCGAAAATAATTTTAAGCACCGCCATCGTGTTTAGCACCTTCGAAAAACGGGGATAACAAATATTTTTCCGAATATTCGCTTCCTCCATTTTGGTGGCGGTTTTTGACCATTTTGGGGGGTGGTGCTCTAGTGTCTCTTCCAATGTGAATCGAAATTGTATAAGCAGTCCACCAATAAGTTTAGACTTTTTTCTTAAAAAAAATGTAAAAGTATTTCTTCCACGGCAAACGGTGAGAGGACATTTGATAATTTAGGCATAAGAGCAATAAATTTCTAAGCTTCAATCAAAACTCTGTGTGATTTCAAACGTCCAGGAAAAAACCCAACAAAACTGCTTGTGCAACTTAACTTAGAGCTCTTATACGTCAGTTTTGTCTAAAGAAGTGCATGTTATCTTATGAAAGTTCTACTCTTTTCCAATATCTGTCTGCTCCAACTGCTATAATAGAAAAATATTTTTGGAAGAACTTCTAAAACATTTTAATTTATACGATGAAATACACGCAATCATTTTTAGACAAGCTAATCACTGTGCTGTCATATCATAATTTTTATACATTTTATATGGATGGGTCTTCTTTATAATATTAGTTTCCTTCTTTTTGAGCAAAAAAAAAAGCTAAGTTTTTGCTACAACACCCTATCCGCCACTGCTTTGATGGCTTACAAAACAAGATACTTGACATATTTACAACATATTTTTTTTAACAATTTATCAATATTAAAAAAATTTTGATGTTATCTATGGATATTTATTCTGTCACTTAATAAATGCGCCCAAAACAACTATCAACGCTGCCATCTCTTATCATCAAAACGTTGTGCTATTTATCAAGAGCTCATCAATCATCAGCACCAATTGTTGAAATCGATATTCACCAAACGACAGCTGTTGAATTAATATTGCATTATGTTATTGATTTCACTTTTCCGACGATGTTGTAAATATGTATAAATCATAAAGATTTTAGTGGTATGTAGCCATTACCTACAACTTTGCTGCTGCCTTAATAAAAAGTGTAATACTTTTTCAAGAGTAGATATCCTATAATTTACGTGGGCTTTCAATTTTCAAAAAAAAAAAAGAAACAACATAAAATAAATTTTCTTTACAGCCACAGAATTGCCAATAAACAAACGTCATAAATCATAAAAAAGCTGCATTACTTAATACTTCACGCCAACACGGAGCGTGAGGATGCCTAAAACCGGAAATAAATTTTTCAAGTTACCGCAAGTGACTTGCTTTTTACACCCTATAGAAGGGGTATATTGAATTTGATATTCCATTTGTAATGCATAGTAGACGTCATGACATATATAGAAAAATGTATATATATTCTTGATCAGCATTAATTTTTAAGTTAATAAAGCCAACTGTCTGTCCGTCGAAAAAAATAATTTGATGTAATTTAGCAACACTGGTTACTTTTTAAATGTAACTAAATTATATTAAGAATGGTTCCGATAAGCATTAGATAAGTCTTAGCAATAGCGCATGGTACCTGCCTTACAGCAAAAACTTCAAAACGCTATACTGAGAGAGTTATTGAAGAAAATATAGCCAAATTTCAATCCACTAGAATCGCTTGGATTACCACTGGAGAGGGTAGCGCAAGAAAAAATTTCCAAACACTATAGTGAGAGATTTATTTAAAATTTTTTAACCAAACTTCATACAAATACTTGAAATGGCTCAGATAATCATTTAACAAAAAGTGGGTAAATTTAAAATATATATATGAAAAGGTCACTCCCACACATTTTTTCCATTCAGAGAAGCAAACAAGCGTTTGGAGGCTTAAAGATATAATACAGCACAACAGACAACTTTCTCAGAAAATCGTGAAAAATATTATTGTTGCGAAAAAGTCTTACTTTTAAAACACTGTAGGGTATAATATTTTTGGCAATGCCAAAGATAACACCCTTTACAATTTTTATTATGTGAGTTAACCACATTGCTGCTTGTCATCGCAACCAACCACCCCTAATAAAATGTTACCAACTTGTCGGTCAGTCGTTTAGTCATCGGGTTTGTCGGTGCTCTTGTGGCAACAATTGAAAGAGGCTGCCAATTTGACATCCTCTGGTGCGTTGGGTTCCTTTGCTGCTGCTGCTGCTGCTGACTTATGAACGCAGCCAATAAACTGGTGGTGTCATTAATTTTACAGTTACATAAAGGAGTACAGCACATTGAAGAGGAGCGGTAAGTTAGTGGCTGTGGCTGTGGCTGTGACTGAATGAATTTTCCTATAAAGCACTCAGTTAGACGCAATATGAGCACGTGCTTGTTGTGTATGACTGTGTGTGTAAGTCTTTGAACCTGCACGGAATTTATAATCTTAGAAAATTGAAAGCTTTGTTAAACATTTTCCATGTTGAACTTTAACTGCTTGTGTGCTAAAGTAACATTGTTATATAGGCGTTGTCGTATTGAGCTTCTGTCAACTGAATTCCTCCGCCATTATTCCTATTGGCATTAATTATGTTCTATTGTCGTACACGTGCAACCCCTTTCGTTAGTGTTGAGCCAATTATTGCTATTTGATTAAATTGATTAAGTCAGCTTAAGGCTTAGACGGAAGATATGAAAAATAAAAAGTTTTATATCATACTGTTTTTATCTTTACTTTCTGATAGAAAAGTTTTCTTATTTTTCGCTCAGTTGAACGGTTGTTTATTCTTTCCTAATTTCATAAGCACTATAAACGCGCTTAATTAATCCCAAACGCGTGTCTGCTAATGTGTGTCAGCTGTATATTTCAAATGAATAGTGTATTTGAGTTAAGCAAATTAACCATGTTTTCCTTTAATTTATTTTATGCTTTAAGTATAGACGTAATTTTAGTATCTCAAGTTAAATGAAGTGAAATCAATAAATGTGATATATGGCTTCTAAAAAGATGCTAACGACTCTTATCTAATAAGTTAAAGATCTAAAAAGAAAACACTTGTTATGACAAAAAATTTGAAAGTTTCTTCTAAGTGGCTAATCGAAATATGTTTATCCTACTTTTTGCCAAAGTCAAATGCTACGTACCAGAGTCTATTCTTTGTCAGGTTTATTACAATTTTCACACCAGTCGATTGATTATTATCCGAAAAGGCATGATGCTCAACCGAACTAGTTAAATATCTGAATTTTATTTTATTAAGAGATATTAAATATTTCGAAACTATTAGTTAGCAACAGTTTTAGCTGTTTACAGGGTGGGGGAAATTCTTAAAAATCAATTTAAACAATTTAATTGTACATAACAATATTAATTTGTTAATAAATTTTTTTAAAAAAAAATATTTTTTTTTAAAGATAATTTACAATACAATAAAATCAATTTTCTAGCTTTAACAGATCCGGAGTTATGAATTTTTGAAAGAGAGCTTCCATGCCAAAAATCACGAAATTCTCAAAATTTGAATTCGCTCTGTTTTGAAAGAAAAAAATTTTTTTTTTTTTTAAACCTCTTCTTTTTCGATAAGAAACCCATAAAAAAAATTTTAGCCATATCAAAAATGTGTCGGTCAGTTTTTGTCAAAATTCGTTCGGCTTGTAAAAGACTGTCCCTTATATACAATTGAAGAAATGCTGGGGACTCTTTCGAAGTGAAAATAACAGAGCTGCTTACTTTGCCAGTGGATATTTTATTTTATTTCCAACTATTTCTCAGCACAAATGGGCGGCAAAATGGCCTTAGGTTTTTATTGTATTGAATTAATTGTGCGTATCTTATTTTTTTTTTAGTAAATGAAAGTAACAAGTAGGCAGGAACCATTTGAGGTCTAAGGTGAAATATATATAATTTTGGTAGGGTTTTTGGAATGTGAACCTGAAGACTTTTTTTTAGTAAAGAAAAATTTTCCATGGTGAAAATTTTTTAGGTATTGGCGGCATATTGCCTCTTCGCCCTGGGCGCCGAATGTGCACGGTGCATCACTGCTGATATGTCAGGGTTGCTAAGTAAGAGTTTTTTTTTAAAATATTAAAACGCAAAGGAGTCTGTGTGCAAGAGAGTAGGAAATTAAATATCAGTCAATACAGGTGCTATCATCTCCCTCCACAAAAATCTATATGGTAATCTCCTTAGGTTACAGAGATAAAAGAAAGTGCTATCAATGTCCGATATTTGAGAACGTTATATATTTTGGGGCTCTGCACCGAACAGTGATTTCAAAAATTGTACCCAAGGAGACTTATCGAGGAAGATTAGGAGAACATATGTACATATATCTTACATAAATTTATACCACCATTACTCTGTTATAACCATGCGAAATGGAGGTTGGAGCTTATAGGTCCTTTAGTACGAGCGTGGCACCATCATGTCTATTAAATTTACATTTTTTATATCTCGAGAGCCAGGCATTCTTATAAACAATAGTTCTTAATGGTATAATTCAAAGAATACATTGATTTTATATTTGTTCACATAAATTTTAATTATCTTCAGCTTAGTTTTTTTTACTCAATTCAGTTACAAAATTAGCTGCAAAGTATCAGAGCTGTCAAAAAAAAAAACACTGAACTCTTACGTGCAATTCAAGATGCATAACATGATCTAACTTTCTCGAAGGAAGGTCGTTCATTTCGTCTTGGGTTTTTAAACTATTTTCAGAAGCAGCAAACCATTATACATTTCATTATTTACCCTAAGGAATATGTACATTAGGGTGTTTCCCTTTTTTTCAAAGGTTCTCCAAATTTAAACCTTAAACCGAAATTCGATTTATTATAAAAAAAAGTAATTCATGAATTTTTTCAGATTTTTTTGAGGTCATTTACCACTCGCCAATCGCCATTTTAATAAAAAAACTCGCTTAATACATTTTTCCTTTATAATTTTTATTCATGACTTCTAAACTAAATTTTTTCTTGTCTAAATATTAATGAATAATAATATCTTTGGGTTAGGTATCGAAAAAAAGGTTTTTACCTATCTTCTGAAAAAATTCATGAATTACTTTTTTTTGATAATAAATCGAATTTCGGTTTAAGGTTTGAATTTGAAGAACCTTTAAAAAAAAATGAAACACCCTAATGTACATACATATATCCAGAATAGAAACACACTATCTTATTACCATCACTGAACTATTTACCTAAAACCACTATGCCAATACCACCAAACGAAGCCATATACGACTTATCCAGTCTTGGAAACACACATACATATGTATGTATGCATGGAATAGGTAGTATAATCTGAAACAGTGGGATCAGGCACAAATTAAAGCTTCCCTGGATTTATATGAATGTTTGATGTTAGTTGCAATTGGAGAAGCTAACGCCAATTCTTCATATTCACTCAACATTTATTACTGTCTATTCAATATTCTCAAATCGTTTATCAATTTTATACGAAAACATAAAATGTTAACATCTTCTTTAAATGGTTTTGGGTTTTTTGCTCTAGCTGCCTACGGTGATAAAGAAAAGGATTGTGACAATTTGGTTACTTTATTATCAAAGTACAATATAATTCTGCAAACAATTTCAAATATTTTATTTCCCAGCGAACATTTTTGTGTTTTCACTGCTATTTCGAAATGATTATTTGTAAGCATGAACTGCTTTAAAGGGTGAATTGTTTCTGAATTATATACATTTCATACATCATGTCCGCCATTATGTAATCTTATCGATATATTTTTATAATTCGTATTTGAAGTACCACTCTATTAGAAATCGATTTATTTTTAACATGTAGACGAAGTAAATCGATTCCACGCCCATGTGTACCAATTTTTTAGCTTTTGCTTATTTGCTCGAATCAAGAAAAACATTGAAAGAAGTATGTACTGTATGTTCTGTTGAAGATTTCGATTTGACCAAGCTATCGCGCTATGAAGTTGGTTTGTTTTGACTAATTTTATGTTATATCGAGTTTTCGATTTACTTCATAATATTTTAAAATGATATTTTTTAACCAGTGGCGGTAGGGCTGGGGAGGGCATTAGCCATCCATTAGGATCTGATACTAGGTATTATTCATTACAACAATTCAATAAAACCATCTAATAGTGGTGGAATTATAATTATTGCGCCCCCCCCAAGGGGGGCTGATCATAGCATACAGAAACTGGTTCCGAAATCGATGTGTTTTTATTTCTTTTATCAAAAAAAAAAGATAAAAGAACGGTAGATCTCTGTCTAAGCTTTGACATGGAAATTTTGGACAATTAATCCATTTATTTTTACCTTCTCTGCAACTTCTTTTCTCCCAATGGGAAATCATGTAAGATCAAACCCACTGATTCGATTTATAGTTATGGCGGTTCCGACAGCTATTAGTGAAACTTTTATATATATTTTTTACCCTAGATACCAAAAATAATTTCAAATTTTATTCAGCAAAAGTGTCAGGACAAGTAAACACTTACGCGACGATATCTTGATTACTTTAATATATGGATTAATAATAATGATGTTGTAATTTAAGATGTTCTTTTATTTCAAAATATTCTTATAAACGACATTATAATGTATACAATTTTTTCCTGCGCTATGTAAGTACTTCAATGATAATGCAGATAAATCTGATTTTATATGCTGTCAACTTTTCTGTGCAGCACGAACGAGCGAGTGAATTTTTCACAAGCAAATTCACACATAATAAAATTTTCGAAAAATGGGATTAGGCGTTCTTCTTTTTTTTTCTAAAATTGAATTAAATTTCTTCATCAAATCCACTTCAAAAATATGAAAAATGATATAAAGTAGAAGGTTTGACGTTGCTTTTATTCCGTGCGGCATTCTCACTGCATCTTTCAGGCGGTAAATGCTGTAAGCATTTCAAAACCGCATTTTTATTATTTTCTACACATAATCTACACACAACAGCAAGGACACATTAATTTTTTATATATTTGCCACATTTACTTTACAATACAGACAAAAATGTATGAAACACTCCCTTGCTGAAGTGAAGATAACCTTTCACAATTTTTCCAGTAGAAGCATTTATTTTATTTAACTTGAAATGCTGTATAACATGCAACAAGGACAGTAAGCACAGTTTCAGAGGAAATGTAATGCACTGGTAGTTGTGTAGGCAAGGAACAAGCAACACCAGTTCAAATAACATGAAAATATGAGAAATTTGAAAATTTATTCTTCCACGGAGGAATTTTCAAAAATTTTTGTTTTTATGTCGTTGGCTAGCAACACAAATGTTGTAAATGCATGTCTAGTATACTTGAGAAAACTGAGTTCTTAAGATCTCTTTATTTTTATGAGCACATGCTGAAAATCGTATCAAAAAATCATTTTCAATATTCATTCAGAGAATTTTTGAAAAGTTCCAATTTGGATTTTGAATCTTATTATTCCTTAATCTGCACATTGTTTCTATACCAAAGAGAGAAAATAAATTAAAATCATATAGGTTTCACATTTTGATAAGTTTCGAAAGTTAAGTTTTTGTTATTCCTTTGCTAATACGAGAACTTTCTCCTAGTTAGTTGAATTAAAATTTTCCACAGAGCATTCCTTCAAAAAATTTCTTTTATTTTTGTTGGCTCATAGCAGATGTAAGTAATTGGTATGCAGATTAAACATCACACAGCCACATGCGAGCACTTAACTTATACTATGAGGAAAAATTTCAATTTTTCATGTTGAAATTTTAACTTTCATTTTTATTTTTTTTAAATGCAAACAAAAGAACTGAAAATTTCTCCAACTATTACAAAGTAGGAAATGAAAACATTAGCTAACGTCTGTTACTTTTGTTTTTTGCATAAAAAATAAAAAATTTTGCTTAGAGCAAAAATTCAGAAGAATTAATTTTCTCAGGCACAAGTGTAGTGTATTTTTTTTTCTCAAATGGGATTAAAGATAAAAGCTGATGCAATTCCGCTGTCAAGTTACTCTTCTAAGCATCCATGTATATTATATATATTCTTGTAAATTTCAAATTAAAGGTGCATACACTAAGTGCAGAAATGAAAGTGTTAGTCAACTACACCGAAAAAAAAACTTATTCCGTTAAAGGAAAAATGCCTAAATGTAAGGAAAAAATGTCCTTCAATAAGAGCTAAAGCCATGGGTTCCTCAAAATAAGTAAGTTGGATTCCTTAGTACAAGTAAATGTTGCTGTTTTGAAATAAGGAAAAATTTACTCAATGTGAGGACAAGGTTATAAAACTGAGGAAAATTTTACTTTTTCTAAAGATGAAGGTATCCTTAAATGAAAGAAATTTACTTAAAATAAATTCGTTGACTTCAAAAAAAAAATTGTTAATTTTCTTATTTGGTGGTTACTTATTGTCAGTCATTGTTATTTTAATTGTAATACGTTTTTAAAATTTGAAAGGAGAGAGAACTTAAATTTTTTTTAACCTGTCGTCACCCGATCAGAGAATTGAACCTGTGTTCTCAGCGCCATGCCACTGTTCAAAGATGCTCATCTTACCCAACTCAGCCACCAACAGCATTTTTAAGATATACTAAAATGATGTTGTTAAACTGCGCATGTAACAACCATTGTCTGATCAGGGAAGTTTCGGTTCAAATCCCGGCGACGGCATAATTTTTTTTTTTTAATTTTTTTATTTTTTTATTTAAAAAACAAGTAGAGAACTATAAATATATAGACAAAAAGAGAATACTTACGAGAAGAATAGATATTAATTTCAGCGAGTAAAGCAGCGAGTGTTGCCACTCATTTATTAAGGAAAATTTTCCTACGTTATAGTAAATTTTTTGAAGAAACTAACTAAAACTGAGTACGATTTTCCATAAACAAAATATTCCATTAGATTGAGGAAGTTTTTACTCAAATGAGGAACAAGTTGTCCTCAAAAATTCTTCCCAAAGAAAAATTTACTATTTTAAAGGAAAATTTTACTAAAACCACAAACTCTATATTTGAGGAAGAGCGTTGACTTGCTTTAATGAAACATGAACTCATTTCAAAGGACTCAATTACTAAATCAAACGATATTTTCATCAATATGAGGAAAAATAACTTAGATTAAGGAACATTTTTATACTAAATCGGAGGAAGGCAGTTCTTCAAATTTAGTACGGTCTTTTTTTTCGGTGTACAGCGTTCAAAGTTAATAAGCAATATCTACTTTATGTACATACCAAGAAGAGCTCTTAAACTTGTAAGTGATGAGTTTGCTGGGGGAAAACGATATATAAAATATGTACTCATTACTGAAAAATGAAGATATTAAAGTGTAGTTTAATTTTTTGTTATAAGAAGCGTAATTACTTAATGAGTTCGTTTTAAAATCAATTAAAAATTGTTTTCTATTTGAAGATAAAACAAATATGGTGAGCTTTATGCACACTCTCTATTGGCATAACTTTATGAACTATGATCCTGAATAAATATCGCTTAATTATTTATGAGAAAATCTTGCAAGAACTCTTATATTCCAATTGAAAGAAATTAATTTTTTAATTTCAAGCAAGATGTGAGCTCATCCCTATCTATGCATTCTTATGTTTAAATATCGCAAATATACCGAGTGTCCCATTTTAACTTACACAGCTGAATAAGTCAAAAAATTGCAAGTTATTCAAAAAATATTGCACATAAAAATTGGTGGGTAACAAAGAGCTGATCCAGCCATGACCTTGACCTACATTTTCAAGGTTATTTGAAGGTCAACTCTAGTTTTTCAAATGGATATCCCTATTTTTGACCTCGAATTCCGAAAGAGCACAAAATTCTACGTTCAGATAAGTATTCATGTTAGAGGTCAAAGTGAATCCTGAAGGTCATTTCAAGGTCGAATTCCCGCCTGGTGCAGAAAAGCTGCAGCCAGTTAAGGCAAGATTGTACAGCGGTCCAGCCAATGATTACTAGCTTTTCTGCACCAAGTGGGAATTCGAACTTGAAACGATCTTCAGGCGTCACTTTGACCTCTAACTTGACTTTTGACTTATTCAGCTGTGTAAGTTAAAATAAGACACCCTGTATAGTTTAAATGCGAAAAAATACTTTTTTTTGAAGTGAGCTTCATTAGGCTCTAGCATGAAATGTATTGGTTATACATACATACAATGATAGAAAAGTAGGTTCGTTTGAAGCTCTCAGTATTATAAGTAATAAAAATTCCCAAAAATAATTAATTTTTATGGACATAAAAATAGAATATATTATAGAATTTGCACACTCCCTGAATCAAAATTCCAATTAACACACAAACCTAATATTTAAAGAACACATTTTTTCAAGTACTTTTACGAGTGAACGGCTCAATGTTTTAATTAATGAGAAAGATAAGTATGATAATAATAATTTTTACTGTCATTAAATGACACGACACCAAAAAGCCATCCATGTGAATGAAATGAAACTCAAATTTATTGGCCCAACTCACTCCTTTCAAACGACATACATATGTACGTATTCCATGGTATATGTTACTCCAAAACCAATTTTAACAAATTACTGCTGCTGCTTTTTACTCAATCGTTGTTGTCGACGGTATGGTTTGCTATTTCATGATTTTATATCCAATTTACGCGTTACAATGAGTCATCGTCATGGAAAAAGTTAGCAACAAAACAAAAAGCTGAAATTACCGTTGAAAATCGATGACAGGCGAGTGGACACAATGGAATTCATTATCTATCTATGATTTGTCATATTTGACATAGTTTTTTTTATTGCAGCTTAAATGCTGGGGACGCCAGGACACAGGTGCAATACGAATGCTTAAATGTCGGTGGGTAGCAAGCACTTGTGTAAAATCCCATAAGTAATGGGGCTTACGTTTGAATGTTTGTTAATTCATATGTTTATGTATGTATGTGCAAATGATTACTTAGGGTATATTTGAACAAATGTGGTTTCTATGTATAAGAGCTAAAGCATGAAGCTTGTATAACATATCGTTACCTTAGCATATCTCATAGATAAAGATATTTTGACTACCACTTAATAAAGTTGATTTATAATACTAAAAAGTTTAAGGACCGCCAACAGTAATAGAAAGCTTATATGGAGCAAATGAAAGATATATCATCCTCATCCTCACTGCCCCTAAGATTGGTTGAATCTTTTTGTCTGAGTTAAGACACAATATCACTTGCTCTGACAAACTGAAAAGACCTCACATATTGTTGCAAGCTGCATTAATAAAATAATATTAGCTAGCAAGCCATATAACCTAACTTTCCACTATATATTTTTACATTTATTTATGAATACAAGAACAAAATTATATGCTTCAGTTCTAACCAAATGATTGACGATGTTATCTATAACATTTACTCGAGGGATATTTCCAACTATGTAACTTTTATTATATTTTTTTTATATTTTTCCAACAAAAGTGTTTTGTTAAAGCGGACGTTATGATTTGTACAAATACACTGATAAGCTGATTTTGTTGACGTCTTTTGTTGAATAAATTTAGGTAGGTACTGAAAAGTGATAATGATAATATCAAAGCGTCGCTTTCGTCGTTAAAATGTGTGAGTTGTTTTTACTTTAATGTCATCATGTCCTTTGACGCAAAATATATTCTAAATTAATGAGATTTTTTGTTTTGTTTTCATCTTTATATACATATTCATATGTTTATTTCTTTATTAAATGAAAGGCAAAATCAACATGAAAAATAGTTTTTAAATATCACTCATAACATTTATACAAAATAATGGATGAAAAAGGAATATGTATTAACAAAAAATAGGGGCGAAATAATGTTATAGCAAGCAAATTATATCTCATTTGGACATTTGTTATATAAATAGTTATAAATCTATGTCTGTCCAAAAAAAAAAAAAAAAAGGACGAAGAAAAAACTTGCTAAGACACATATTGGTATCTTCTTAAGGCATTGTGGCCTTTTTGTTTATTGTTCTTCATCTGTTAGAGTAGAATATTTAACCATTCCAATATATGACGTTGGCTACAAACGGAATGAAAAAATATGCGTAGTAAGCTAAAAATTAATCACAAATAATTTATTAAAATGCGCAAGTAAAAGCTTAAAGTATTAGGGAAAAAAAAGCTTTGAGAGGCGTTGGATTTCTTATCGCCAAATACAAAACAAAATTTCAGCTTTCACAGTAGATGTTAATGTAGAAAAGCTAAAAAGCAAAAATAACTAGCATCGCAACTGCAGAAGGAACATGCATATTACTTATTCGAAGTCAAAGCGATATTTGGGCAAAAATGTATGTATCCTTCCTACTAAGAATTTTTTTTCGAATTATTTTTGCACATCGAACAAGTTGTATATTTGATCTCAATTAATCATTCTATGTTTACAAACATTTTTGTGAAAAATAAATAAATTTTTCAACTTTGGAAAAGCTTTATGTTTATTTAAGAGAAAGAATAGAAAAATTGTTCTGCCACTTAAATTTAATTTGTACTAAGAATATCGAGCAAGTTCGTTTTGAAAACATATCTCAAAGTATAAAATCGCATGACTTTGGTAAATATCACACAGATGGATAAAATTTGACCTCATACGCCATTTTAATAATTTTCCAATTGGCTCTAATAGTTGGGCAACTATTTAATCGCATGTATGCGTGGGCCCTCTTTATATTAGCTTTAGAAACAACACACACTTCAACAGTTTTGTAAGATAAAAATTTAGAATTTAATTCGACGCTCACAAATGAAGTTTATGCCACACCAACGATGACTGCAGCATGAGCACTCAGTAATTTATGCATTTTGCGCACACATACACACAGTTGACATTACACCAACACCAATGCATACCAACATTGTTTGCTATGCTACAAATAACTAAATCATCAACAAGAACAACAACAATTGCAGCAGCTGAAAAAACAGAAATATAGAACAAAAACAACAAACATGGCTAGTGGTAGCGAAAAGTTGCACAAGCAATAGCTTTAACGTAATAAATTTTACAAAAACTTTCGCTTTGTGTGCGTGTGTAAAATAACACGTTATTTTGTTAGATCACGTGTTTATGAGGGAGGTTCTAAAAATTGAAATTAATCGGTGGGGCCTGAAAATCACTCTTTAAATTTCATACGTTCTGCTTGAAATTATCATAACTTAGGATGGCAAATTTAAGGATTCAATATTTTTTGTAGTGCTTGATGACTAATAATTTTTTCTTTTAGAATATAGAAAGTAGTAAGTTTGGGAAAGCTGATTCTAGAGACTTAATATCAACCTAATTTTCTAAATAAACGTTTATGTCCCTTTTGGGGCCGTCCATTAATTACGTGAGGAGCTCGTTGAGATTTGGTGAGATATGGCGGAATCCTTCACCCCCCCCCCCCTCCCGTGAGATTTAAAGTATAATTTTTAAATAATTGATATGATACAATCTTTTATCTGTTATAATAATCTCACTGCATTAAAAAGTTTACGTGAGGTTTTCCTTAACCCACTCCTCCCCCTTAGTGAGATTTGGTGAGATTTTGCAGGACTCCCACGTAATTAATGGACGGCCCCTTTTCAGCCAGGATTCTACCTCTGCTCAAGCTAGCTCCGCCTAAGAAACGTTGCAGTAGTCTGGTGACCTCGCAGCAATTTTTAGCTTCTGTTTCTTAGAGTAAATATTCTAACCGACTTTGCTATTTAGCTGGGAGTCACCCGTATAGAAATTAATATAAGCCTCTTCTTCCAGAGAGTTCTCCCTTCCAGTCATCTCTAGATGGAATGTAAGTTAGGCAATCCCTCATGAATAAGATTACTGGAACAGTATAGCCAAAGTTAGAGAGAACAGACCTATTTTTTTAGTCAAAAAGAAAGAATAAGTTCCGAAAGGGTTAAAATAGGGGAGGAGGGAGTCAAGAAAAACCTCACGTCAACTTTTTAATGCAGAAAATTTATATTATTATAGCAATAATTATAAGGTAAATCTCACGGGAGGAAGGCAGCGGGTCCCGCCAGATCTCACAAAATCTCACCAAGGGGAGGGGGGAGGGTTGAGATTCTTCGAAAAACACCGCATGTGATTAATGGACGGCCCCATATACTATGGAGGATAGTAGAGTGCCGTGTTTTTCCCTCGGATCCATAAAAAGTTTTATTAAGTGTAATGCGCTTATTATCTAATACATAGATCAGGAGGAATGAGGTGAAAGTGGAACGCTGCAAAGCATAGTTCGGACCTTTCTTAAGCGCACTATTTCACAATATATTTTATTTCAAGTTAAATATTTAAACGAATAGGGCTTCTTCCAGACAAGGTTCGTATGACTTTGTGACCTTGACCCTAGTTCTATAACACTGTTTTGGCAAAATTTCGTTGATGTAATCAGTTTAGCCGGACTTTTTTTTTTATAAAGAATGGAATAAAAAAATGGAAAAAATCCAAAAATTCATAATGTTTCAATTTATTTTTTATTTTTTGTGCTCATCAATATATTTAAATATTTTGATAACCTTTTTTTTTAAAAAAATACGCCCCTGTTCATAGCTAACCATTGATCTCAATTTATAAGATCTTTAATTTTTTTATGTTTCTTTCATTGCAGCACAGATTATCCAGCAGCATGCAGTTTGTAATTTGCAATCAGAAACAGCGTGTAAGCAAACAATCTAATGGTTTAGTAGCAGATTTATTGATGCAGTACTAAATTGTAGCAATACCTATAGCAATACCATCACCAACAACAACTAATCCAAAGATAACAATAGAAGCCAGTGGAAGAAGAACAACAACAAAAAACTATTACAGCGCCAAGAAATATTATTGCGACACGTACATTAAGCTGACGCCAACACAGATTTACATAATACATGGTATGTTGTATCCTGCGAGCAACATCACTGGCAGCAAAAGTTCTACTAAACAAAATTCTATCGCAACTACCTACAACCTACAACTGCTAAGGATACGCTTAATGCGCATTACTTCATTTTGAGTGCACAAGAAGCTTCATATGAAAGTTAAGTTTTCTATCAAATTACTGCAAGGGGTTAGTTACCTTGGTGCAATTAAGCATTTAACTTGGAATTACGTTTGGGAATTAAAATGAAATCGTATGTTGAATGCAGACGGATTCATAAAAGCAATTAGCGTTGATTATACCCAAGTGATGTTTTAATAGTTTGTTGTTAATTTTATATGTTTCACGAAAATACAAAAAAAGGAAACAATTTTAATTAGCACTGCTGAGTTTATTATTAATTCAACAGCAACGCAAAAAAAACTTTGCAACATCGTGTGTGTGAAGCATTATCCCAAGAATTCGAAGGACTCACAGGATTAAAGTTAGAAAATATAAAATGCAAATATGCAAAATGAAAGCTGGTAGTAATAGCAGAAAACGACAACAGCAGCAACATCATAATTGTCAGCAGCTGCGGCAGCAAGGATATCACAGCAAGCAACACATTCACAGCAGTGACAGTAAAAGCGCTTTTAGTACAACAAAAAGGGTAACAACACAACTGACGGTGACATAAGTGAAGTGCGAACATTTAAAAAAAATTATACCATAAATATAATAAAAACAATTTAAGGTTGACAACAATGTCAAGAATTACACAATTGATAAAAATCAAAAAAAGTTCAGTAAGAACTAAAAAAATCTCCGAATCCGAATCCGTAGAGCAGTAAGTTTGTGATACTTGAAGAAATTTCATAAGTGTATTAGTCAGTAATTTAGCAAAATAATTGTTAGTTAAGCTACAGGGGACTGATAGTTTGTATATGTTAAAGAATTGAATTTAAGAATTCCGTTAAAAATTTGTTAATTTTTTTGATAAAGATTAGAGCACAAGTTGTTTTGTCTTAAACTTTAACTAAATTTATTAAAAAAGTAAGAGTTTATATTCTTGAAAATTTGATAAATATCTAGTATAGCTACAACATCCTATAACTATAAGATTGAGTACTCGAAAAGCTTCATAAAACTTTACAGAAAATATTTCTGAGGAAGTGCTGATTTAGTTACTCAGAAGTAGATTTGTTTTAAAGGCATTATCTCTACCCGCATAACTTACAGAAATACAACTCCAGAAAGTTTGAGCTAAACTAATTGGAATCGACCATGAGAAAACCACGTTTTTGAGCTAATTATCACTTAAATTAATATCCATTTCATTTTCGTTTTTCAAATATATTTCAATTAACTAACTCAAAACTAACTCCCAACTTGCTTCTCTACGAAATATTTAACAAAAATCTATAAAGCCACACCCTCGCTCGGTGCGCGCAATCAAAATCGATGATTGACCTAAATATAACGCAACATATATTGCCAACACTGATACAACAACAACAGCAACAGTTGGAACAACAACAACATTCTGTCGAACCCATTAGCATAGAAGATTTCCTTGATACCATTGTCGGCAGTAGCAGCAGCAGCAGCAGCATCAGCAGTAGCAGTAGCAGTAGCAATGAGAGAAATAATCTTCTATTACAATATGCTACCGAGACTGCGGCAAAAACAGTCATCTCCAGCACTTTCCCAACAACTTTTGCCTCCAGCTCTGAGCGTCTATTTAATTTTACATTCTATGGCTTCTATGATAATGACACGCTGCCAACATTTCAATATCCCTACGAGGATGGTGCCGATAATTGGACAAAGACCTGTACAGATGTCTATGAGCCATATAATCCTGAGTCACGTCTTGAATTCTGGGTATGTGGCATAGTGCTGAACATTGTTGGCATACTCGGCATTATTGGTAACATCATTTCGATGATCATTTTATCACGCCCACAAATGCGTTCTAGCATTAATTATCTGCTCATTGGTTTGGCACGCTGTGATACCGTACTCATTATTACGTCCATGCTACTATTTGGTATCCCTTCAGTATATCCTCATACGGGCTATTTCTTCTTCTATTACAACTATATATATCCATATATATCGCCGTGGGTTTTTCCCATAGCAATGGGTTCGCAAACGGCCAGCATATATATGACATTTACGGTGACGCTGGAACGTTATGTCGCCGTTTGTCATCCGTTGCGTGCACGTGCGCTCTGCACCTACGGCCGAGCAAAGATTTACTTTATAGTCTGCGTGATTTTTGCTTTACTTTACAATTTTCCACGTTTCTGGGAAGTGGTAACGATCAGTTATCAACCTCCCGATAGTGCTGTGATGCTGCATTGTGTACGCCCTACGCCGCTGCGTCGAAATGTCACCTATATCAATATTTACATACATTGGTGCTACCTCATTATCAATTATATTATACCTTTTCTCACCTTGGCCATACTCAATTGTCTCATCTATCGTCAGGTGAAGCTCGCCAATCGTGAACGTCAGCGATTGTCGCGTTCCGAGAAACGTGAAATCGGTCTGGCCACTATGTTGTTGTGTGTTGTTGTGGTGTTTTTTCTTTTCAACTTTCTTGCGCTGGTTTTGAATATTTCCGAAGCTTTCTATAACTTCATAGATCATTCGCTTACCAAAATCTCCAATCTTCTGGTAACTATCAATAGCAGCGCGAACTTTTTAATTTATGTCATCTTTGGGGAGAAGTTCAAACGCATCTTTTTGTTGATTTTTTTCAAGCGCCGCCTCAGTCGTGATCAACCGGATCTCATACACTACGAGAGTTCCATATCGAACAACGGTGATGGCACGATTAATCATCGCTCTTCGGGACGTTTCTCACGTCATGGGACTCAGCGTAGTACGACGACCTATTTGACCACGACCTCGGGCAATAATACGCTGAACAGTGTGCGCTTGACGCAGACACACACCTCACCGGGCGTTGTGAAGATTAAACGCAATCGTGCACCATCACCCGGGCCGTGTGTCTACTATCCGGCGCGTGATCTACAGCGCGCTTCGGCGAATCCAATGCTGACGTCGAATAATAATACAGCGCTCGGCTGTGACTGGGCAGATATGAAGAATGTTCAGATGACATCGGGTTTCTGAAATTGCGCTACACTTAGGTTATTATGGTGGGTAGTTATAGCCGTGTATATACGAGTGCGTGTAAAGTAAAGTAAAGTAACTTTAAGGTTAGTGGTAGCTAGTTTTGAAGATATATTACGAAATACATGTTGAGATTATTAGCTTAAGACTTTACTTTCAAATATGTACAATATATAAAGAGTATATTTAGGATGTAAATAAGACAGATATGCAGATGTTGAAATTGCTTTAAGTGATATATATTATTTGAGCAAAGGCTTGATATCTGACACACCAATTTACAAATAACTTCAGTTGGAAAGTAATTTAAGATCTTGTTTCTATAATCGAAAAAGTCTTCGTCTACATTTTTATTTCAAATGAAATAATGAGGTCTGCATTTTTAAGCTCATGGTAGCTCTACTTTTCGAATAAGAACATTTTAAGGATCAGTCTAATGTATATGTACAAACGAGTAATGTCATAGCAGTGATTCAAAGTTCTATGCTGTTTTCAATAAAGAATGAGAGAAAAAGCCCTATTAATTGGTACCATTGTACTCATTTCAACTGCGCGTGAAATGAAATTAATTTAATTTTTTGTGCAAAATTGAATTTTAATATTTCACGGAAATATTATTTATTTTGTAAATACATAAATTAAATATTGAATTTACTAAATGCGGCAAATGGAAGCCATTAAAGATAAAAAAAAGAATAAAAAACACAAGGGAGAGAGAGAGAGGTATTTTTGTTTTGTATGCCGATTTGCCAGCGTTTAATTTAATTTTGCTTTTTATGTAAAACTTTTTTGAAATTCACAACGCTTATCCCCACCACTACAATTGAATGCAGCAAAATTATTTTTAATTTGCCATTTCATTTTGAACTTTTGATACCATAGCATGCTACAGCCATACAAACTTTCATTGAAATTCGCTTCCGTTTATTTTACCAGGACAAAACAGCACATAATCCTCCCAGCAGGTGGCATCGCTACTATGGCGTCTAACATTTCAAAGCGCATCTCTAGCAAGGAATTGAGTGCAAAAGAAAGAAGTTGCGCTGGTGTCATGGAAAGCGTCAAATTGGTTTCATTTTAAATTTCCGCACGAAAACGTTTGGTAGTTTGGTACGCAAACTTCATATCAAACGAAAGCCAATGGCCAATTGATGCAGAAAATCGTTTGCGCTCATTTGTGAAACCTTGCAACTGGGTCACGCTGCTCAAACGTTGCCGTTGTTGGTGAAAACGAATATTAGTTTTTTATTGTCGCTTTTAACTTCAACAGTTCATGCGCTCATCAATAATTATTTCCTAAAAATTTTTTTTAAAAATTTGTAATAGAACTTTGCTTTCAATGTTATTTTGTTTTCTGTTGAGATTTTCAGTATTAAATGAAAATATATCCATACTATAATTATCAGGATAATTGATATTATAACAGTTTAGATTCAATGGCATACTCTATAACAGCGATGGGCAAAACATGAAAAATGTGCCACTTGTGGCACTTTACAACAAACACGTAATTTTCTTATGAGCAAAACAATGCTCCGTAACAACTATGGGAAAAGTTATCGAAGCAAGATTCACTTAAAATAAAACCAACAAAACATAAATTATAACAACAGAAAAAAACCATGCCACAAACTCGATCTCGATAGCAAAAAAAAAACAAATGAAAACATTAAAAATGTTCGTAGCAGAGGTGGGTGCATGTGTTTGTTGGTTTAGTTATTTTTGTTAAGAAAAACAACGTTTTTGTTGTAAAGAGCCACAAATGACTCATTTTTCGTATTTTGCCCATCGCTGCTGTATAACATGTAGATGGGCAAAATTTTGGAGGCAAGAGCGCCTTACAACAAAACTTTATGTTTTGAAACGTACTTTTCGTAAAGAATATCGAAAATTGTTTAAAAACGATATTACTATGAGATACCTCGAATGTGTTCAATAGTACTATTATGCAGCGATCGATTTTGTCTTCGTCCTGAAAGAGAATGGATTGCTTTTATAGAGCTGAAAAAAAAAAACGAATCACGTGCTGTATTATTAAAATTCTGTGTAGGCTGGATAAATCATAAAAGCATAATCCGCAGAAAAAAATCAAAACTAAATTAAAATAATTAATTCCTTTATATTTAATTTAATTTTGATTTCATAAGCATTAAAATATGCGCAAATCTTTGCCATAATATCTCAAAAAATGAAAAGTTTCTAAATATAATTCCCACAACAGTCTTCAGGCAAAACTTACTCATACTGTGTCATTGCTCAGTAAAGAGTCTTTGAACTGAAATCTGCAAAGGAAAACGCAATGACACATTAAGGCCAGTCAAACATTTTTGTTTCCTTTTTTATGATTTGGTAATGACGTTGCTTCTGCGGTAAGTTTCCTTTTTTTTTTACCGATTTAACCTTCATTATCAATGAAAAAGTTAAACAAAAAAAACAAAAATTTTCACTTAAGATAAACCGATAAAAATCGAATTTCGTAAATTGACATTAAATTGTGTTGCGTTGTGTGCTGCCATTTTGCTTTCATCTTGAACTTTTTTTTTTGCGCCACAAACGACGCCATGATTGCAAATTCTTTTTGTGGCATATCCTGCTGGTCGAGTTTCGTGCAATATTTATGATTTGCCATTTTTGCTATATTTTGGCAAAGTGTCTGTAACGATTTGTTTGTTTGTGTGGTGTGCTGACTGTGTAGGTGGATTCCATAGACGTTGCATAAAACATTTAAATCGCCTGTGGAAACGTTAAGCCTTCAAGTTCATAGCGGCGTATGCAAATACCACAGTTATTTAGAATGGGCGTAAAAAAGCGGTTTAAGGACATTTGCTAATATAATATTTATGAAAGAAATTATTTGATTTGTTATTCTTTGTAAAAACGATTTCAATTTTAAACCTCTACATTTAAATATTTAATGCCTTATTGCTTCCATTTAATTTCAGGACACATGCCATTGGTTTTTCATAATTTATTCAGATAGTTAAGATGTTATATCTTTTTGCTTAAAGTGAATTTTAATTTAAGAATACTTTGTTGATTTTGAATCCATTATATAATTGGTATCATTTTTCTTTGAAAATTGATCTTCTATTTAAAGTTTTATCATATATTTGTTTATTTCATGAGCCTTTTGTTTCGTTTGTTTAATTTTTGGGAAATTTTTGAATAATAAAATAATACGATATAATAGAAAATAAAATAGTTTGGTAGCTATGGTTTCTGCATACTTCAATCTTTATAGCATACTATACCAAGAATTATCTAATTTAGTTTTTAACAAAAAGTTCAAGGCACATTACTTTGCAAATCTTTAATCTTTGTGTCCCTTACCTTCTAACTAAATAAATCCACACATCTCCTCAACCGATTCAATTCGCCTTCCTCGAAATTGTAACTTTTGCTTTGGAAAAATAGGCGGTCATTCAGGCGAAATCGATGGCATTCGTTGAATTTTTAACTAAAAACTATTGCAAAGTGATAGCGTTATCATGGAGCCAAATTCATGAGTTCTCCTTTCACAAATCTGACCGTTTTTGGCGCACGTTCGCACGCAAGCACATCATGACGCCTACAAAACATTCTTTATTTACCGTTTGCCCCTCTAAAAGAAATTCAGAGTACACCACATTTTCGACTTTGATGTGGTTTCTTTGGGTTACGGATCATTCCGAAAACTTGTGGCTGGTTTGCATGTTGTATTCATAAGTCAGTTACTATGAGTTGCATATAGGTAAAGTCCGCCAAAGTTCGACAAATCATGTCTGCGGTAACCTGCTTCCAATGCTTTTTTGATATAAAACTGAGCTCTTTTGGCACAATTCGTGCGCGATGCGTTTCATGCCTAAAGTATCAATTATATTGCATGAAGCAAACTTTAATTAAATGTTAGCACTCATTCTGAAACACCATACTGATTTTTTCGATGTTTTCGTCGCTCATAGCGATTTAGGTTTATCCAAAAGCAAGCAAATCAACAACCACTTTTCGGCCTTATTTGCTATTCATATGCCCGTGTTTCTGACAACATTATGTGTTGATTCGGCTTAAGGCAAACTCTTTGTTCAACTGATTTTTCAATTGTAAAAGCTCGGAGCACTTAACAATATAATGACAAAAACAGCTGCAATAAATAAAAAACTCTATCCATTTCTCTAACGCGTTCTGTCTTAATTAAGAAACTCCCGATAATTTTCACAAGTATACCTCCATTTAAGTGCAGATATATTTCAGAGATCATATAAATTTTGATCGACCTTTTGGGCCTGCTTTTTATGTAGTTTTTGTTTTATTCTCTGCTGTAATTAGAAACCATTGGAAGCGTAGGGCATGAATGAAATCTATATCACTATTTCGACCCATGGTCGTTGTTCCAATGCAGTGCCAAATGGTACAGATAATTGACATATAAATTTCTATCACTCTGCTCCAATATGTTTTGAATATTTCTGTTCAACTGTCTCATTATGGGTTTCATCAAAGCGCTGATCGAGATGTGACCCTTGCATCTTTTCTGATCGTGGGCCCGATCTATTACCTTTGTCTTTTCATAACTTTAGTTAACATGGAATCATGGGTGAACTCTCAAGCCCTTTACTTTTGAACAATTGACGTCTCTATTAGCACTCTCATTACGCGTTTTACAATTGAAATATGCGAAAGGAATTAAAAAGCAGTCTCTGTCACTCTATATTAACCTCCTAAAGGCAAACATTTTGTTAAGTACACCCAGTTACTTCGTCGACAAATGGTATCCATTATATATATTTCTTTTTTTGGTCAAGTTTAAAAGTACATTAGCGTTGGCTATTTACAATACTGACAACTTTCAAATGGTTTTTAACTTTTGCCATTTCACTTTGTTAAGTTGCCACAATTAAGCTGACTTTATCAGTCCCGTTAAGTGTACTTCAGCTAACACAAATAAATTGTTTAACTTTTTTCTTAGCGGTTTTGGTTTTAATGGTCAATTTTAGTCTTCTGCCTTGCGGTCATTAATGACTCAAAAGCTAGAAAAAATAAACAGTTTTTCGAATGAAAAAAGCAATGAGAAAAAAGGATTAGTGGAATTAGAGAAAGTCAAAAATTAACTTCTATTTTTTTCGCACCAATAAAAAAAGAAAGAACAACAGAGTTCTTTTAATTACGAGGGGAAATGAACGGATGTGGATAATGAGCTTGTGGAAGCGGAAATGTGTTGTGTTGAGTTATTTATTATTCAACACAGAGTCTAATATATACTATGGATAAACATTTACAGACACATAAATGCCCAGTTGAAATTGTGTAGCATTTGAGACTAAGAAATTTTATATTTATGAAGAAATAGAATTATTATTATTGTTATAATTATAGGAATTGCTATACTGCTATCATTTAATTAATTGTAACGCAACAGCCATAATCAGGAAAATTTGACCTGAATTTATGAACATTCTAAGTTAAAGTTCAGTGTTCCAGTAAAATCCAAGCATTAGAAGAGTTAAGATATATGCCTCGAAACTTTTAACTGCTATCGTGTGAACAAAGCTTTTTACTGGGTCAGGACATTTGTATTTTTCTTTTTTTTTTCATAAATTTGGTCTATTATGTATGACTAAATATAACAGCAAAAGTCATCCTCAAGTGAATAGATTTGGTTAGTGGTCGAAGGTCGAAGAAGGTCATCGAAAAAAAACTTGGAATAGAGACGAAGATAGAACGAAACTCTGGGGAACTCCAGCATGAATGAGTATTCGTTTAAAATGAAACCATCTGTGACATATCAAGAGCGACAGCTATATTTTCACCGAGAAGATGAACAGATTGGTTTCATCTTTCAGTGATGAACACCATCAGATCTCCGGTAGAGCGGGCCCTGCGATCACTAAGCAATTCGTTGGGCCGATAATTTTTAGGGTTGCTAACATCGCCCATTTTGGGAACTGGCTGGACATTGTCAAGCTTCTAACATAATGCAAATTCACCACAAGCGTAGGAGATGTTAAAAATAATGTGCAATGGTCGAGTCATAAAAAAAAACAGGCTTTAAAGTCTAGGAGTGGTATAAGCAGGCCCGAATTTAGAAAATTGCCGCCCTTAGGCCATATAAAAATTGCCGCCCTACTTCACTGGTGAATATGGGAAAAAAATTTTCTAATATCAAAAGCGAGGATTTTTTTTTTTTGCTTGTAAACATTTTTTAGGTAATTTAGGGGGCGACATTCCAAGTATTCGCACTTTTTTCCCTCTGTGTAAAAAAATTTTCAAAGTTCTCAATATTTGCCGCCCCTAAAATCTTGCCGCTCTAGGCACTGGCCTAGTGTGCCTCTAAGGTAAATCCGGGCCTGTGTATAAGGTTAAATTCTTTTTTCGCGCCTGTTTATAAGACATTACATTACCCTCCATACTAATGTATGTAGGTATGTGTACCAAAACTCACATGAATTAAACTTTAATTTTCTTGCTGAGTTCATTAACTGAAATTAATTAAGCAAAACCAGACCATTTATGAACCGATTCTAAGACCCGAAAACCTTTTTTTTTTTTAGAAAAGACGGCAAAGGGGCCGGTTGTCATACCCTCTGTTTACATCAAAGTGTACAAATATTCCTATGCCCAGATTTCTGCCTGAAAAAAGCGAGAGAGTAATTGCCTAGAGCTTTGTTAAGAGAGACATCAGTGTAACACACTATAAATTACACGATAGGTATTTAGTTTATCTAATGAAGAACTTAATAAGATTAATTGCAATGACTTTAAACTTTCTACTTGGTAAATCTTAAATACAATAAAAAAGTACAGACTGCCATTAATTTAATACTCGCGCTGGTATTCTTTGATGCGGATTTTAATTTTGTGCTACAGGACCCTGACATACTGCACTATTCTATGCAGTATAAATATCCTTTGTTTTTTTTTTCAGTGTTTCTTTGTATAGGAAGTCGTTTAATGTTTATACGAGAAGTTTGCAGTAAAATTAATTAACATCAGTATGTGAAAAATTTAGTTCAACCGGAAAGTATAACAACCAGCAGTTGAAAGGACAACAAGGTTACCCTGCGTGCTTAACTTTCTTTGAGTACAAATAAGTTACATCACCTACAGCTGGCTTTATTACACGAATAATTCTGTGAGCTAGAAGCACAGTTGGAAACTGACAGTGTTTTTAAATTTTTATCTTGGAAAAAAACTTAAAGCTCCCATGTGAGATAAAACAAAGGACACAATTTTTGCTTTGTCTCGTTCATTTAGAACTTGGGCAAAAAAGTGTTGTAAAATTTTGTACTGTAATAAATGTCATGAACAGGACACTATAGAAATTCTGCAGGTTTGGTTTTTACCAAAAATTTTGTATCAAATTTTAAAATATATCAATTTTGAATGCGTACATATTTTCAGAGATGGATTTTTTATAACAATTTATGAGAATACACTATGACAGTATGACAAGTGGCACACAAAAAAGAAGACACAGGAGCTAGACTAGAAATAACTTCTTCTCCTACTGGCAATTTCATTATTTTTATTTTAGATTAGGTTATATCCGGAAGATAATAAGTTCTTCAGACCTAGGCCACTAAAGGGACCACTGAGTGGAACCTATGTGTATCATTTATAGCTAAATTCATACATACATGTACTTATGTATATGTTTCTTAATAAACTTATCACAAAAGAAAGTGAGTGAATTGACCAGCATTAAAAGTTTTAAAAACTAGTTTTTTCTAGGTCAAACTAGTTACTTTTAAGCCTGAAAATATGCAATGAATTCATAATACAAAAGCCATGTGGCTAGCGAAGCCAGTGTTGGACATAACTATTATAGGATGTAAACGTTGAGCTGCGGCCGAAGGTAAGCAATTTAAGATAATAAGGACTTATAAATTTCATTGAATGCGGCCAGAACTTACATCCTTAAGTATGTACAACACAATCTTCGCTAGCCACAGTATTTTTGCATTAAAATTTCACTGCATATTTTAAGGCTTCAAGGCATTAGTTTTTTTTTCTTAGAAAAAACTAGTTTGGCCGATAACATTTGAAGTAAATATGTGGTGTTTTTTTTTTTTAAATTATTCAAAACTTTGCTATTTCTTCGGACTCACATTATTAGGGCGAGTTCTAAGGTTTTAGCGGAATAAAATTTTGAAATCTGGGCCTTTTATTCTTAGCGTGTGTTAGATTTTTATTTTGCCTGCAATGTGCTGATAATGGGCTTTAGTAACAAGACTCTAAGGTTGATTACTTAGTATAATAGAGCTACTAAATGAGATTTCCCTTAAGAAACTTTGCAGATTTTATGACTTTAAATGAGAGAATCAGGGCACTAGCGCTTTTCAAAAATAATAAAAAATGCTCACACTTCCTTAAATAATCTATGTATTTTGCTCCAAATAGAAAACAAAAATGTTTGATGAACATATTATAAAGTTTCCTAATATAATTGTGTAAAAAAAACATAATAATAAATTTTGCAGCTTTAGCTATGTTCTTAAGCTTAGAATAAAATATTAATTAATTTTTAAATAAATGTTATATAAATCTTTATTGTTTTAATTAAACGCATTAAATGTAAATTCTTCAAATGAAATGCAGACAAATGTGGCTATCAAAAAACCCTAATTAATTTTAATTATGTTTTAATTCTTAAAAAAATTTATTATTAAAAAAAAACCAGCTTTAAATTATTCAATTAAAATTTACTCAAAAATATTGAAAAAAATTTAAATCCTCTGTAAATATTTGTTAATATCGTAGATTGAATGAAAAATCGAAATAATTTAATTGAAATAAAATGTACATAAATACATACATACATTAAATGTAAGTTTGTTTGTGAGTAAGTTATATATGTAAATATATTGTATATTGCAATTGTGATCAGCAAAGATTTATTTTATTATTCAAAATAAAAATTTCATATTAAGTTAAATTAAAAAAATTCAACCGAAATTTACCTACATACATAATTTATGTGCTAACAATGTTATTTTTTATATTAAGTCCTATATATTGAAATTTACATAAAAATTTATTAAATTATTTTTCTGGCATTTGACGTTAAACATTTTTGAAACGGAAATGCATAAATATAAAATATTATTTACCACATCAATTAGAGCATTCAGTTTCGTAGTGGATCAAGTTCATGACATATAATTCTGAGAAATTGTTAGTTAAAGTATGATATGTACATTGATAGGAGCTGTAAGGCCAAATAAATATCGTCAGTATATGTATCGCCATTACACTCACACACTGTCTTATTTATAACACCGTTGAGGTCTCGGTTCGAAAAATTCTGAAGTAAGCATACACTAGTGTTGGTTGGTAGGAATTATAAACTCAGGACACGGGGTTTGTTTTGACACCGAATGAATTATTATGTCAAGATTAAGAATTTATATCAAATTCAATATATATGAAAAAAAAAGTAGACTTGATCCACTACGCCCTAAACAATTTAATTTTTTTAAGCCTCCACCTTTAATTAATTTTTTTAAGATTTCAAAATTCGTTTTCATGCCACAAATTCACTATTTTTATTATATTTTAGTTGGTTTGAATTTAGTGGTATTTAGCCTAATGAAACGGGCTAATATCAACTAAAACTTACGAATGCACATACTATGTTCTTTATATTAGATATTTTTGCATTTTTAGTTACAGAATTGAATTATAAAATAAATTATAAATTATATTAAAAATAAAAACAAAAATTCAATTAAATTTATGACATCTATAAATGATGAATTAACATAAAAAAATATTTGTTTTATTCTTGGAAGAGATGCATTCTGGTAAGTACAAATTAAATGCATATGAGTTACATTTTAGCCAAAATGATAAGCGGTTTTTAAAAATTAAATAGGGCTTTAAACGGAACACCTATGACCCGGCCCCCGGATTCAAAATTTTGTATTGATAATTCAAAATCCACAGAACACAATGACAATATTCCATCTGTCAAAGTTGAGTCAGCAAAATAAATAAATAAAATCACGCAATTAAATCTTGAACGTGTTGATATTTAACAAATGGAAGACACTGGACAGCAGTTGTGCAAATAATTGGAATGTTTTACTGCTGTCAAATAAAAAAAAAAAAAAAAAACCAATGATATTTTATGCGTTTTCTTGAGCCATAAAAGTGAACGCTGCATCAAAATAAATGAGAAAATACATAGAACACTTTAATTTTAATTCGCTGTTTAATGTTAGCAATACAAAGAGATGAAGAAAAAAAAAACTAACCTTTAAATTACAGTCAGACAGCACAGCTTATTTGCTCTTTCATCCTTGCTCTGGATTCCCCATAGACGAAGAAGCCAAGCAGCAGATTAAAAGTCCCCTAATAGAAAACCAAAGAAGCTGGGAAACATGTGTGCCCACTCAAATGCTTGACAGCTGCTTGGCAGAAAATATGGTGTGACAATATGGCAAGACAGTAGAGTAGCAACACTCGTGTGACATTAAGACTGCCAGACAAGTGATAGGAAATGCGGAAAGTCGGCACAGAGGGTCGAATAAGAAAAATGTGTAAATAGACATAGGGCACACTGCACAGTGATGTTCTTTTGTAATAATTGTGTTAAGAAATAGTATAAGAAATGAATGTGGAGCAACTCATTCCAAAAACTTTTGAAATTGAAAAAAAAGCCCCAAGAATTGATATGAAGTGATAAAACCAGAGCATAATATACCATTGTTTTCTTACCAGACTTTTAATATTGACAACAAAATGGAATCATAAATTGGGGGACGCATCTAGTTTCGGAGATATAGACATCGAAAGTTGGAGATAAAATCATTGTAAATTGATTTTCAAAATATGGATGTTATATAAGAGAAAATTAAATAAGAAAATTCATGAAAGTTTGCTATTCGTTGTAGAGTTTTCGAGATATAAATATTTTCCAAAATTTCTGAACAAGTTTTTTTTTAAAAAAGAATTGATATTTTTTCTAAAATATGTAATATTAAAATACATTTTTATTAAAATTCTTAAAATTTATGGCATTGAAAAATCTTGTAATCAATTATTTTGAATCTCATAGATTGAAATTTATAAGCGACCCATTACAGCCCAGGCTATCCTGTATAGCTGTTTTTTTTTTTTGGATGAAGTCATATCTTTTATTTTTTAAGTTTTTTAATAGAAATTATTCATGTACCACTGTAGGTCAGTGTTTGTGACACAGTCTGCTAAGAATTTCTAATGTGAAGTCCTTTGGGTGATTCATTGCACACATGCATAGACGCACGCAAACCCACACGTTCGCACAAACTGCAAAACTTATGACTGAAATTAAATGTAACTATGGCTTTGACAACAACAAAATATGACGCAAAGAACACAGACGCAAAGACAAAATTAAAAAAAAAAAAATTCAAGAAAACTTGAAAATGTTCATTTTGATACGACATTTCCGTAGTCCGCTCAAGCGTAGTCTCTTGCAAAATTGTAATTTTCTTTGTCTGTTTCATATTGTAATACTTCTTTATACAATATAAAAGAAAAACCTTGAAGCAATAATGGACGTACTACAAAATTCCTGAATATCAGATTATGAGGGCAAACAATTTTAAAAAAGGTGCCCTTTCCTTGTAGTTTGAACTTTTTCTCGTTAAAAAACTTCAATGCAGCACAACTACGAATAAGACAAGTGTCTGTTTGTGCATTTAAATCTGTGCTGTTCACATACAAATTTTTATTTTCTTGAAATACTGAAAATGCTATTTAACCTCTTGTTGCCAAAGGCTTCATATATTTGTAAACCCCCACATAAAAGTAGTAGCTGACACACAAATACAGTGAGCTTATGAACATAAAAATACACTTAGAGCTGTGTGTCCTTGCCTTTTGGTTGAACAACCGGAAACTATGCAACAAAACTTTAAGGAAACACCAAAAGCATTTTTTGTAAATTGTGCTTGTCCTTTTCTATTGTTGTTCTTCCTGTTTAGCTGCAATTGCTCACTGCTTCCGTATTTCGGATAAAAAGAAGTGGCGACATTTTTTATTTCACATTCTGTTAACCATTCTTACATTAGGAAATCTTTAAAGCATACTTGTAGGCGCTATGATGTTCATTTATATGGTTTGAGATTACATTGCTTTAATAGTACGGGAGATACAACGACACAAAAAATGGCGGACTTTTCTTATATGCCTATTTAATCATTTCATAATTGACTGAATACAATGCACAATGGGCCGAAATTGAGCACATTTGGACAAAATATAGTCGCTTGAATTCGAGAAATCATATTTTTCAGATTTTGTCAATTTCTTCGAGCAGAAAGGGGTAAATTGATAAAAAAAATTATAGGTGTGTAAAATTAATGGGGATTGGTAACAACATCCAAACATTTATTAGCGCCTTGGTCAGTTGGAAAGAGTTAAATTCCGTAAAAAATTCAATTTTGTATAGGAAACCCCTTAAGGGGTACTAACCATAGGGGGTTAGTATATTTCGAAGAAATATTTGGGGAGAATAATTTAAGGGGGGTTGGGCATAAACTTGAACCTGATAGTGTGGCTCTAGGTAGCATTGGGAACACATTGGAAGTACATTTCATAAAAACATTACTTTTGCATGGAAACCCCTCAAAGTTTTGGAGAAAACTTTGACCTTGATGAGACGTCATTTACCTCCCTCCCATCCCCTTAATTTTTTGGCTCATACATTTTCTTATCAAAGCTCACAAAATAAAAGGTCCCAGCGTATCGAAATCGATAAATCCTTCACTATTCCATAGCTAATGTAAATTTATGAGTTCAGTTTACGCGGATTTTTTTTCTTTTGAGTCCTATTGCTCGATATACCGCGTAAATCGAGGGATAGGTGTATATCAAATTTACGCTGTATATAAATTTGATTGCAGAATTTCTAAGAGACGAAAAGAAGATTGCAGAAGGTCCTCACTAAATAGCATATTTTTTCTCCCATTAAAAATTAAAGTCATCATTAAAAGAATACACAAGCTTTTATATAAAAATTTGTTTTAGTTATCACCTCTTACTCAAGGCCGGATTATGGGTTTTACCGACCCTACGGCAACCACATTATTGCCGCCTCATGATCCGGGAGAAATGAATATTTATTTGATTTATTTGAATAACTTTTTTTTATAACATTTTTGGTGACCTTTTTTTTTGTTGCTCATCAATATTAAAATTGGTATGAATTCTACAACACAATTAAACATTGTAGCGGAAAAAGTTGATGACTTTTGCTCATTAAAAAAAAATAAAATAACTTTTCCCTAATGATACTGTCTGCTCTTACTAGACGGAAAATTAATTATCCTTTATTAAAGATTGTGATGGATTTCATATGCACAATATAATGTTAGCCAATGAACCATGAAAACCACAGAACAGATTTTTGTAAAAATAATTATTAAGTATAAAGCATCCTTTAGATTTTACTGAAAAAAAAAAAAAAAAGTTGGGTCACATAAGTGAGTGTGGTGCCTAAACAAATTAAATAATAACTGTTATTCAGTAATAACCTGTCAACTTGTAGGAATGCAAATGCTCGTACCAGACTTCAGTTTAACTGTCGATAATCCACAAAAGATTCACAGTCTGGTTCTAGTAATTACTAAATTCAAAATTTAAGCATTTTAAATTCACAAAACATTGATACAAACCATTTTTATTTGTATTGTAGTCAGGGTCGCATAAGCGCCAACGTCATACCGCCAGTTTCATTGTGGAAAAATGGTAAATTTTTTCATTTTTAGTTAATTAATTGGAAGCGTCAGAACCCCAAAAAAGGTCATCAAAATTTTTTCACTGCATTGCAACACAATTTATATTTTATAGTAATTAGTATTTTAATATTGATGAGCGAAAAATCATTCTTAACATAATTAGTTTTGCCAGTGAATAGCATACATGGGGCGGCAATAATGTGATTGCCGTAGGTGGGCCCTAATTCCAGAGCAATACAAGAAACAACAAAGCTTACTTTGTTTTTTTAATGTTTTCCTTCGTTTTTGTTCAAAAAAGCGCCACGCGTACTTATTCGATTTCGAAAGTTAATGACAACGGTGCTTTCGAACTATTCACTGATAGTTCTCGAGATATCAAGCTTTATAATATTTTTTTGTCCTTCTTCGGTAATTTTTTCAAGACATAATAAAACTTCAATGAATGCTGCCTTAAGTCAAAAAACGAGCGTTATGAAGATACCCATTAGAGACTCGGCCGGAGAGCATAAGAAATCGCTCATTTAAGGAATGTTCATGAATGTCAAAAGAGATAAGGATTTTAATAAGTTTTGATACATAATTCTTTTACTTTTAAACTGACTGAATATTTTTTGTGACATCAGTGTTTGTTAAACAAAATATTGCAAATGTTCCTGACGAATACTTCTACTGTGTGCGAAAATGAAGCCTAAATTCTGGAGAAAGAACAACAGATATCAACTTTGGGGTCGCTGAGCTCGAATCTGCAATCAGATTTTATCAACTTTTCGATTTTGTTGCGGTTACAAACGCTCTTCCACAACATTTTTCATTTCAAGCTTGAGAGGTTTGATGTCCGAGGCAGAGATGATCCTCATGATATTTAAAATTATAAAAACATATACAAGAATTGAAGATAAAAACGTAAAACAATTACTTATTTTTGAATTCTACCGCCGCGGATGGGTTTGTATCAAACGGCGATCATATATAGTAATAATTACGCTAGACTCTTGAAATTTGGTACAGGTGAAAACAACAAGAATTTGTGAATATGGAAAAAATCGGTTCACGGACACGCCTACCTCCCATACGACAATTGTGATGTGGTTGAGACCTTTTTTCAAAATGGGTATCAATTCCCTTTAACTTGGCAATGTTGATTTAAAAAAAAAACTAATTTTGCAATATCTTTTATAGTTTTCAAGTTATTAGAGAAAAATCAAAAAATTAACAGTTGTAATAGCGCTAGAATCTTGAAATTTGGCTTAGAATTCTGAAAAGCAGCTGAAACCTTGGATTTTGGTAAACCATACTTTCTTACATTACATATAAAAAAAAATTTTTAAATTCGGGGATATACTTTTTTGCTTTTTTCTGTCAAAGTTTGCCAATTTTCTCAATTATGATTTTTTAAGATCTAATTTTAAAAAAAATCAGCATAATTCACACATACTTAGAATACAAAAGCTTAAGCTAACATTTTTTGGAAAATATGATCTATGAACTTTTTGCTAATATGCACTATTCGTATATTTCAATACAAATAATTTAATAAGAGCATTTCATAAAAGTCAGATTTTTTTGTTCAAACTACATTAGGAAAAATTTCATAAAAAAAAATTGTTAAAAAAAGCAGCTGAATTTTTGTCTTTTAGCTAACCATACTTTCTCACATTACATATAAAAAAATTTCCGAAATCCGGCGATAAAAGAAAATTAAATTGATTTTTACAAAGTGAAAACAATGTATTTTCCGCCAATATGCTACATTATTGCATTTTATTTCAAACAAGTTAACTACAGCACCCTTTCTAACAATCGCTTTTATAAAAAGTTTCATAGAACATTTTTGGTGTACAAACTACAACTTTGAGCCCACTGTGTCAATAAAATCAAAACAAATTTAAAGCTTCTATAGTTTTTTTTTCTCATTCCCTAACAATTCTCTAACGATTGTCTTAAAAATTTTTTCAATCCCTAGCACTTTCAAATTCTTCTTATTTATGGCCACAAAAATCCACTGTGCGTCGCACAGATGCATTTCAGGAACTTTTGTTGTTTGAGCACACCCCTTAATTTTGTATGAGAAATATTTTTGCCTTAGACCGTATGGTCATTTATAACTCCACCAAAATTTTAATTAATAAATACGAGTAAGGAGCGAAGTTTAAAGATAAAGTATTTCTTTTCAGTAATTTTTGTCTTTTTATGATTAACATCTTTACTTCAAACACCAAACTTTGATTTGGTTTTCATATTTAGCTCAATTTAATGTTTTATTTTAATGTACATATAATAAAAATTTATGCACAAATATGTACAATGTACATGTACTTTTTGTTTATTTTTCTGAAAATGCAATATCCTTTAAGTGCTTGCAAAAAAAAGTTCAATCCAAAGGAATTAAATATTAAAATTGTCTAAGAAATGGGGCAAAAGTTTGGATTTTCCTTTATAGTAGAGGAGCCCACGATGCTAAATGTGGAGTTACTCGAGCGTCGCGGGGACCTATTGGATTTTGAAGATTAGGTGGTAGGAAGAAAAGAAAGGTTATATAATGTTTAACCCTTCACCGGTGGGGGAAGTCACTAACGGCTTTCAAAAATGTAAAAAAAAACATGCACATGGATTTACTCGAGCGCGTCAGATATTGATGGTGTATATGCTGGGACATGCCTCTGATGACGGAGATATATTAATCTGCCGATTTGGATGGTGAGCGTGGGCGTACGGATGAGCTAAAAATGAAAAAAAAAACATTTACTCGAGCGCGTCAGATATTCATAGGAGATGTTAAGTGATCCCAAACGAAGCTCCCATTCGTTAGACTGACGATTCGGATGTGACGCAAGCGAGTGGCCACCTTTCGAAAATGCAAAAAAAAAAATGATATATGTAGTTACTCGAGCGCGTCAGATTTTTATACAGACGGTTCAGCTTGATGTCCTGGTCATGCTGATCCATAATCTGACGATTATCTGGAGGAGTTTGCTTAATCTGACCGTTTGAAAAAATTTTTTTTCATGATTTTTTTTTCTTAAATTTAAAAAATTTAAAAAATTCCAATCAGTGATGCCATTTGGGTTTTGTGAAAATGTACAGAATCCAGACTTGAAATGTACTTTTAGAGGCCGAATGTCCTTTTTGTTTTGAACATCCAATTTTACTTAGATTTATCTATAGTTTCTAAAAAAAAAATCTCATTTTGTCACCTGAAAAACCTTTACAAAATGCACACATTGCGATTATTTAGAAAAAAAGATTATTATCATAAACTGTCCAAATGTACTGAAAATGTCATGAAAATTATTTAAATGTACAAAAAATGACGATTTTTTAGAACGCACTCGCTGAAGAATGGCATCTGAATAAAAGCCCTTTAGCAATCCTCGAAACGTTTAGAAACAGATGCTCATGAAAACTATTAATCAACCTTCCTATTTTATACCAAAAATCGGTTATTGATAAATTTCGGACATTATCTTATTTTATAGTGGCAATATAAATTTCGAAATTGGTAATAAGTACATATTGAATTTGTCTTTCCTCCTATGTTCCACATATATTTTGACGTAAACGAAAATAGTACCAAAAAAGATGGGTTTCCGTACTATGGTATTTTAGCTATGAAAATAGTATCAATTTTGGTACTAAAGCACCGTCTGTGTCAACACTGGTGGGGACGGTGCGTGAGTGTGAGAGAGATAGGCACGAAGTGGGGAATACATAAGGTGACCATCCGTTCCGTATTCCTCGGCACAGTGTTGTATTTCAGTGTGATATTTCGGATTTTTTTTTTTTAAGAAGTACGGGACGTAAAAAAAAGAAGAATAATGAACAGCTAAAAAGAATAAGGAACAACTAAATTATTTGTATATTAAGTTCCTAAAAACCAAAAAATTTAGCTACACGCGCTAAACTTTAATGACGATTTTTGTTGCTTCGGCTTGTGGAAATCGGCAGATTATATGTTTTCCGTTATCCTTGATTTATTTCCTTTAAAATAAAAAAAAAATTTGACCGCGCTCGAGTAAATCCAGGTGACGTTTTTTTTTTGCAAGTTTGTGACCCTGCCACTCCCTTGCATCACGGTCAAATCGTCAGATTAGTAAAATGTAGGCTCTTTAGCATGTAATTAACCCACTATGTCTTAATCTGACGCGCTCGAGTAAATCCAGCTATCGATTTTTTTTTACTATTCTGACCGGCTCCCCTACACTCGCGGCACTATATAGAGGGCTAATATTTGGTAGATGTACTCAACAAGGTGCAAGGTATCCCCCATATCTTAATCTGACGCGCTCGAGTAAATTCCGAAATCCCCGCTTGGGCTCCCCTACTATTACGAAAATCCAGTTTCTGTTTGCAAAATGAAATCTTTAACGCAGGCTTTTCTTAATTTTTACGCCTGAACCTTTTTTTTTGCTTCGTCCGAAGAGAAAAAGTTGGAATAATTTTAGCAAAAACAAATCACACTAACGTTTACTTGTAATAATATTGTTTTTAAAATTACAGATTTAATTTTAGATAAACACGGCTGAAACAATAGATGATTATTTCATGAACTTATTTGCATAAAATGCAGTGGACCGTATTATTATCATTAACGTGTTCAATAAAAGTATTATTTGATGTGATTTTAATTAAATATACAAAAGCATTTGCATTGATTTTAATTGCGTGGTGTTGATTTTGGTTTCCATTTGTGTCAAAGGTTTTTTTGTTGTTTTGTTTCTTTTCAGAGAAATACATACATAAATATCACGCTGAACAAATCGATTGTGTGTTGTGCGTACACAAAGTCGAAGTGTTTTATTGACATTTGTCACAACATTTCATTGTCTTTTTTTTTTGTTTCATTATGCGAACGTGCGCTTTGTTCTTTTATGCGTAGGTCGATTGCGTGGTCGTTTTGTATTCTTAACTTTGATATCTTTAAATAAAAAGAATTATTTCCTTTGATAAGGATACTGCAAATGTTTAGAAATTATTTGATATATCGTCAATCCACGGAAAATATGTCAGTTTTGATATTAAAAATAAATTACGATACTGACATTTGAGAAGAGGGATTACATGATTGTCCCTATTTAAATAAATTGCAAAGTAAAAGTTTACAAGTTGAATCACTTAGAAAGTTAATTAAATGGGCAATTATAGTCAATACAATTTGAATTTTCTATGACTTGCGGAAGCTATAAAAGTTCATTAAAATTTTTTTTGAAATTTTGCATAATAATTGCTTATTAATAAAAATAACATACAATTACATATATTCCTAAGTTAAACTTTTCTATAGATACAACAGTATCACTAAGAATATAGAAAACTTTAAATATAGTCATATAAGTCTTTCCTCAGATATACTGCGTATGGAAAGTGGTGGTGGAAACTTAAGAGTACCGTGAAAAGCAGCGGTGAACAAGACCAATGTCCTTAGATTTTGATAGAAAGAAGCCCGTCTAGTGGCAGCTGATATCAATATTTGATAGTATGATAGCTTAAGAAGCGGAAAAATTCAAAGTAAATTAACAAAGTCAAGAAAATATACTAAAGAAGTAAATTTTAGTTTAATTTACAATTTATGAATACTTTTTTTTTTATCCTATTCACAGCATGATTGACAGGCAGAAGTTAATGTTCTACATACAACTGTTCTAAAAACATTGAAAAAGGAAGCCAACGAAAACGCTTTTAAGATTTTAAAAATAGAACAACAACGACTAAGAATCAATAACTGAAGGCAATAACAAGTCAAGAAAAATCAAAAGAAGAATTTGCATTGATGGAATAAAAAAGATGTAGCAATTGATAAACAGTCAAATATCTCTATTACATATTTTTATGCTATAATATTAAGCAATTACATTATCATCAATATATCACGAAAATTATATAACTAGAGAATAAAATACTATCATTATACAATTAAAAATTACATACATATTTACGTAATAGCGTCATTACATAATACTGTCATTATATAATAAAATACTTACATCATTTCACAAACTATGCACAACTACACATTCACACATACTTAAATAACACAATTACATGCAAAATTTTTTCTACGTCACTTTTTTTTTTTTTTTTAATTTTTAGGTATTGGAAGTAAAAATCGACAACCTGCTGACGGGCTGTCATGCTCCGGAGGGAGCATTACTTTCCTCATAGTTTTTTTTATTTTATTGTATATTATATATTTAATTTATTGCAGGCGCACATCATATTCACATACAATTATTTTTGTTCCTCTATAATAATTACGTACAACAGGTCGTATGAGTAATAATCATAGTTAAACGAGCTGAAATTGTATGTAAATATGTTGCGCGCCTTCAATAAAAAATCATATTTTCCAAAGTTATTTTGGAAACTTCGAACATTTTCAGGATAGATTGTAGAATAGCTTATACGAAAATCAAAAAAAAAAAAAAAAACAGATGTTCTGTCAAAGAATTTTGAGAAACATTTTATATACATACATACATACATATTAAAAAAATTGATGCACAAATTAATTGAAAGAAAATTATCTATTTTTTAACAAAACTATCGTTGTTTCGTGTATTTTTTATTCTATTGCTTATAGTTTTTGAGATTCAAAAACAAGCCGAAATCCAATAAAAACAAATTCACTGAAGAAACTGAAGGCTATACTTCAATCCGCCTAGGAAAAATGTATGGAGTATTCAATCGGCGCTTGCGTTGTTAGATTTAGTGGTGGGGGCTACTTTGGAGACTACGAAATTATTTAAATTTTAAATATTATCTACATGCATAATTTTCTTTGGTTTTATTCCACAATTTCGTATAATTTTATACAGAATTATAACATAAGTTTGTAAAGCCGTTTGTGTAATTAATATTAGTATAATTCAAACTCGTATTTATTATTATTTTATTACATTACTAACTATGTGTAAATGTATATATATATAATTAATTTTTTGGCCACAAGAGCTTGATAATAAGATAATTACAAATCCTATCCTATAATTAGAAATGCAAAGAACTTTTCGTGGATCTAAAATATTGCAAATACTTGTCCCGCTCAGAAAAAACTGCCAAGTCTACTCATCCAATCCCATTATATCCCATCGCACTACCCATACCACCAATAATTAATACGAAAGATTGGATGTTTAGATATTTGCTACTTAATTGCGTCTTAACGGCTGAAGGGATTCAGATTAAATTTAGTGGATATATAATTTTTGCTTTCGTTATAGGTTGACAGAATCCAAGATGACGGTCTAATATTCAATATGGTGGAAAAATCTTTGAATGTCAACCGATTTGCACCAAATTTAGTATACGGCGGTCTTGGAGGTCACTGATCACGAATCAAGATGGCTGATTAGGTTATTGAGTTTTCGCGAAATTGGGTCTGCTGTCTTGAATTATAAATTTCTGACCATGGATTCGTATTCAGCGACCACAGAAACCCCCGTATACTAAATTTTGTGCTAATCAGTTGGTTTTTAAACGTCCGCCATATTGAATCCATCATTTTGATTTTCAAAATTTTTGAAATATAGTTTCAAATTCGTAATCAGCGACCTTACAAACCCCCGTATAGTTAATTTGGTACAAATCGGTTGATTTTTAAAAAATACGTTCACCATCTTGATTTTCTCAAATCTGAGATCTCGGATTCATGATCAGTGACCTCCAAGACCCTCGTATACCAAATTTGGTGCAAATCGGTTGACATTCAAGAATTTGGCCACCATATTGAATATTGACCGCCATCTTGGATTCTGTCAACCTACCACGAAATCTTTTTTGAAGCTACAATTTGAGCCAAGAAACGACTCGATCGGTTGTGAATTTTTATTTTTACAAGCTTCTATTGCTGGACACTCGACTTTTCTCCGGCTTTCGGCCGCCATATTGGATCAGCCATTTTGAATTTCTGTACGGGCCACACGGCTTTTAGAAGATTTTCATGAAACGTACATTTTAAAACCTCGTACGTCTTGACCGGTCCAGCCAATTTTTGGCTGCGAAGGTGATCCGCTTGACGAGAAACGTCCCATATATAAATAGGCAGTTGCAAAACAGTTATACCCCTTGCTTAAAGCCATAAAACAACTTAATTGCTTAATTTATTTTGTTGGAAAATCTGTGAAGAGGGACAGTGCAACATGTTATTTTATTCAATAGCCACGCCCTTAACAGAAAAATACGTTTCAATGGCTTAACTAATGGACTGATTTTAATGAAATTTAGTTTAGACTTGATTTCAGCCCTAAGAAAGGCTACTAGTAACTCTTTGTTCTTGAAGTGGGCGTGAGACCGCCTCTTATAGGAAAATCACTGACTGAGTCGCTACACCGATTTTGATGAAATTTTGTATGAAATTAGAAAGGAAAAAACATTTTTGTTCTGTACAGAGATAGATCGAACCCTCAAAATATATTTGTTTTTTAATGTGCGGTACCATGCCTCCAATCAGAAAAGACGCTTTCACAGCTTAGCTAATGGAACGTATTTTTGGAAATTTTGCACGGGGATAGATTAAACCCTAAGAAAAAGTTTTTGCCTTCAAGTGGGTGATGCCACGCACCTAATAGGAAAATATGTACTTACAGCTAAACAACGGACTGATATTGGGTGAAATTCGGTATAGAGATAGATGGAATCATAAGAAAGAGATAAAGATAGGGATAGGGTAACACATAACACCATGATTTTTATTTTTGAGATGATGACAAAAAATATTTCTTTTTCTTTACCAAAAAGTATTTTTGTATATTTTTTTTTTTTTGTATTTCACTGCAATGATAAAATTTCAAACAGTGGGCGAGTTCTTGTAGATAAAAATAAAAGCGGAATTAATAACGGTGAAATAAACATTGAAGAGTAGCACACGCAGCTTCTCTTGTTACTGAGTGAAAACATACCAAAAGCAATGAATGCAAATTAACATGAGCTAAGTATCTCTAGTGCGAGTACTCTTAAATACAGAAAAACGTGGGTTTTTAAGGACTAGCGTATTGCACAATTTGAAGCAGCTACTGCAGCAAAAATTTGGCGTAAATAATTAAATCAAAATTAATTAATATAAGTACATGACTCACTAATTTGATAAATATTGCAATATATTCAGTTTATAACAAAAGGAAAATTGAATCTCAGATAAGGTTTCATTAGTATGTTATTTGCGTAGTACCCAAAACAGATGTTTGATTCTATAAAAAAGAAGATTTTTTTTTTATAACCCGGCGAGCATAATAAACAAAACCATAAAATAAATACCATAATGTCTATCACTTAAAAGGACAAAATAACAAACAGTTGAACTCAGCGTGACAACGCGCTCTTTCTTGTAGGCAACACAACAAAGGCTCTACATAGTATAGTGGTTTTTTTGATCCGTAACCCCTTCCTCCACTTAATTTTATTTTCATTATTAAAAGTTTTGTTTCGTTTAATACTCTAGATTTAGTCAGTTCTTTGACATTTCAGTACAAATTGTTATAAATTCATTTTAACGATCTGGAACAAAAGCATTTTGTTTTCTTTAACAATGAAGGCCATACAGAGTCATTGAAATGAGCATTCATTTAGCACGAAATTGAAGCTTAGGCTTCGCTGTTCAGGGTAACTTGGCAACCAAAACGAATGCGATATTAAAAAAATTTCAAATGCTTCATGTAGAAATTTGAGAAGAAAAATGTAATACATTATTTCGAAAATATATTTAGTTCTTGGAAAATTATGTGAAATTCATAGAAAAGTTTATTTATTATAAAATCAAAGTCGTCTTTTGTCCTATTGTGTTTTTTGTTTCAACTTCATTTTGATCCATAGCATAAATTCAAGTTCTCGGAAAGCACACGACCCTTTGATCACTAATGGTTATTTTTTTAATTAATTTGAAATTGTGTTTTTTGTACATTAAAAAAAAGAGTCAAATATCATTTCAATCTTAATATAGTATATGTAGTATATATGGAACATTCCAGGTCAACCGGGACAGCGGTCTGCCAAAAAATGAGCGCTATCGAAAAACTTTTTTAAGATGTCAAAATAATCGTATGCTCAAGAGCTTTCATATGAGAACAGGTGCTTTCGAATTTCAATATGGCGACCGGAAAACGGAGAAAAATCGAGTGTCCAGCAAAAAAAGTTTGTAAGGTCATATCTTGGCTCAAATTGTTGCTAATGGACGCTTTTATAAATCTGTTGATAAAATTCAACATGGTGAATCCAATATGGCGGTCAAAAATATGGACGCTGCTTTTTCGAAAGTCACCCGACTTAGGGGACGTCTATTAATTACGTGAGCTAAAATAGGTGGAGAGGGGCTGCGGCAAAATCTCACCAAATCTCACCAAGGGGGGGGAGAGGGTGAAGGAAAACCTGACGTCAACTTTTTAATGCATAGAATTTACATTAAAAATTATAATTCAAATCTCACGGGAGGGAGGGGAGGGGTCCCACCAGATCTCATCAAATCTCACCAAGGGGAGGGGGGGGGGGGTCCGAATTTTCAAAAAAAAACCTCACGTAATTAATGGACGTCCCTTTACATCATATTTGGCATATGAGTGTTTTAGGGTTTACTGATGCGAATCCGAGGTAAACTCTGCCAAACTCAAAATGGCGAACATATATTTTTAAAAATCATCAGATTTGTACCAAATTTTGTATAAGGGAGCTTTTAGGGTCACCGATTACGAATTTGATGTTTGATGATGTATACAAATTTTTTAATTCAATATGGCGGATCGAATATGGCGAACGTTTTGATTGAAAATTAACTGATTTGCACTGAATTTTGTATGCAGAAGTTTTTGGGGTCGCTGAATACGAATCTGAGGTCAGCTTTCAAAATCGAAGATGGCGGACACAATATAGCGGAAAATCAATAACTCAATCCACTTTATTGGGTCCGCCATCTTGAATTTTGAAAATCAGCGACTCCAAAAACCACTGAATACAAAATTTGGTGCAAATCAGTTGATTTTTATTAAATACGCCATATTGAAATTCGAAAAATCCATTCTCATATGAAAGCTCTTGAGGAAACGAAAATTTTGAGATCTTAAAAATGTTTTTCGCAGCGCTCATTTTTTTTTTTTTTGAATTTCCTGATATATAATAGTTAAGGAAAAAAATGTCAAAATTTTCGCTTGTAAATTATTGACGTTCGGTCGCAATCGGAAGAAAAATTCATCTCATTCAAGCGAAACAATTGACTGTAGGGTGCATCATTTCGGATTTTAATTTTGTGCTTTGCACAAAAAATGGTAAACAACATTGAGTGGAACTCTTTTAAATATAAAAATATAAAGACATTTTAAATGTTCATTAAAATATAGGGAATTTTTTAAATTAAAATTCAACAGAAAACAATGCGAACATAAATTATGTAATGTTCTTGGAATTTTTATACCAATTTCAAATCGCACGAAAAGACTCTAAAATGACTATTGCTTTTTTGTGAATTCAAATTAAAAAAACATTTTTCTTTATGGTAAATTGAAATTAAATGGCTTATGAGAAAACTATGAAGTAAAGTTATTACACCACTCATTGCATACATTTTACTGCTTAAACTGAAGTTCGCCAAAGAAATAATTGATAAAAAAAAAACTTTATTTCCGTCCAAATGTAATTTACGAAAGTCATTTGAAAACTTTTTTTATTTGGTAATATTTAATTAGTGCAAGCAGTTTTGTTCTGAATTCACTGTGCGTGGTGCAAAACAAATTCGTTGCAAAGTTTTCTAAATTAAATAATTGCTAAGTGCACCATCGTCCGCAGCGAAACAACAAGGATAGCTTGAATGAAGAACGCTTATAATTATTTTTCGCGTAGTATTATTTGGACAATGATTTTTGTTTTACCAAAAAGACTTTCGACTTTTATTGCAACTTAACTTCGTAAATACTTTTTAACTTCGGCTAAAATACTGATTTGTGTACAACTTTTTTACAGTAGGAAATTGGCAGAGTTTCTAAGTTATAAAAAATTTTAAAATTAATACATCAAATGTAGACAAAAATTTGAGAATTAATTCTTTAACTGTCTATAGCATAAATGTCAAAGCACAATGACACTTAAGACGTCATTTCCAAAAACTATGGCACATTCAAACTATGACAACACTTTTGCCCCACTATATGCCAAAATTTGTACAAGTTATGCCACTCTTTCCAATTTTTCTCAACATAAACCACTGTGCCACGTGACTAATAATAAGGTAATATTTTTAAAATAATCCATAACGTAAGATGTTTTTTATATTTCATTTTCTTCTTCAGAACGGTCAATCAAGCGCTTCCGTTTAAATGAGGTTATGCAGTATGAAACATTATTAAAGGATATTATTTTTAAAATTTATAAATTTTTGAATGATGTTTTATGTTGGTAATTTGATATTTACTAAACAGCTTTCTTGGATCTGACTAAACATACTTTTTGGAAAAATTTATTAGACAGACAATTCTGACGCAAGTATTTATCATTTTTTTTTTTATGATGTTCTATGAAAGTTGATTCAATAGTCTCAGCCAGCAGCTTAGAATGGATGTCAAAATATTTTTTCCACTTAGTGTCAATTTTTTACCTTTTGCTGTTATAGGTAAATAATAATGATTTAATATGTATATTACCAATGGCCACTCAAAATTGAAACACAAACAAAGATTTTATCTTTTTAAAAGATGAAGAAAAAAAAAATGAAATCAATAAACCCAAAAGTGAAATAAAAGTTACTACAAATTTAATCAATCAATCAAAAGTGAAATGAAAACAAGAGCGAACAGCAAAGAAAGATAAATAAAATGAATGAAATTTTACCGCATAAGATCATTTTAACATCCATACCACCCACATATTTAACACTACGCTATAAGAGGACCTTTTTTCTTAACTCAATTCAATCCCATGAGTATTAAAGTATTGCGCTTTAAATGAAAGCTTTTATTAATAATTAGCTGTTTAAGAGATTAAGGCAAAAGTAAAAAAAAGTTTAAGGATTTTATTTGGCCATCCCTCAAGACCACGAAAATTCATAATGTCAAGGTTGACCCATAAAATTTCGCAGTTTTCGACGAAAAGTGTACAAAACAATTAGCTCGTCTTAATTGTAGAAGCTTATTACCCCAACGGAGAATAAGTTTTGAGCTTTAAGACTAAATGGCATGACGCAAATGAAATTCGCAGCAACATCAATGTCAACGTCAAATTGGCATGAAAACTTTAGAATGCAGTTATGAAGTTATCTTTAGGATCGGTTTGTTAATACGTGAGTAAGGTATGCACATGTTTCATAAGCAAAATAAGAAATGCAGTTTAAGGTGAAATAGCAAAACATATTTTGTAGATGGTATTCAATAAAATTTTTAACATCAGTAGATTCTATTTCAACTCCAAAATCTTCTATATAGCAGAGGTTCTGTATGGGGCCTTGATTTTTGAACCTTGACCTTTGTGAACACTTTGAGCAAGTGTGTAGTGTTAATTTTCATTTAACAAACGCAAAACGCCAATGTCAACGTACTTCAAACACACTTGCCAATGAGTAACAAAACCCACCTACATAATTGGCTTAAATGGAGATGATGCATACACTTTTCAGTGCATAAAAAATTGGGAGATGAAAATGTTTGCCATAGCAACAAAGTATTGCCCGAAGCATTCGTTTACTGCTTGAAATGAAAACCTCATAAAATAGAACGAATACAAAAAAAAAAAAACTCATTTAAAATTAAATCCAAAAACAAATGGAATTGCGTTGTTTTCGCTTTTTCACTGTTATTTTTATTTTTTTTGGTTTAACGTCCCTTGGATTTTATTGTAACCTCAACATATGAACGCTCAACGGGGTACAACGACATCAGTGAAATTGTTATAGAGATAAGAATAATAAAAATAACTGATGATATGATAGCGTTAATAGCACAGAGCAAGCCCTGAATAATCCTTGATAAACATACGTTTAGAGCGACACTTGCAGTGACTAACTTTTGTGAGTTGATTTGTGTACATTCCAAATATTTTTCATTGTGTTCTTAAATGATGATTTTGTGAAGGTCTTTGGAATCCTGCAGTCCTTCGTACCTATCCTCTGTCAACGTTTTAGAAAATTTTGAAATTGTTCTTTTTATGAGGTGAGGAGCACTATTTAATCTCTTGATTCTTTCATTTGAATTGGTTCATCAGTTGGGGACAACTACTTTTTATAGTCTTCTTAAACTTCTTGGACATTTCTAGCTGCATTTCCCGCTAAGCAGAAAGAGCAAAATAATAGAAACTGGGTTACTGTTACTGTGATTTGTATGCGCTACAAAACCATGATCAACTGCCATGATTACTGCCTCGAATAGACGAATTGATTTGGAGAACATGAGAATCCAGCAGGTCAATGTAACTATAGCAAGCGTTTCCAGACCGATTCATATCTTTAATTATTGATTTACTCGACCCCCAAAACTACCTAGCTTGACCATTCCAGACTTCTTTCCTTGACGGTTTTGAAGTCACGGGTCTTTAAGAACAAGCCACTAATCTTAGCGGTCCTATAGGAGCACATCCGATTAGAAGTGAACTTATCGCCAGAAGTTTTGAGAATGGCTATAGAAAATGTTATGAAATAAGCCCAAATATGCATCAACTTCTGATATTTTTTCGCGAATTAATGACAAAATATAAGCCCCAAATAAATATAATCATCAAATGAAGCCTAGGTCCTCTGTACCTACAAACAAAATTGTTGTGCGGGGAAATTGCGTGAATGTAACATATCTCCAGTAAGGTTAATGTATTTCATCAAAGTAAAGAAGTGCACAGTCAATTTTTAAAGTATCCAAGATATATCGATGGAATGACTGTGTTTTCTTTGGTTCACCGCGAGCATAATTATCTGATGCAGAAGAATAATTCGAAGAAGTAAACCAATACAGAAGTCTAGTTAAATAGAGAAGAATAGAAATCGATAAGCAAACGACTGAATCTTACAGATAAATAAATCTGATATGGATTGCTTTCGAAAGTTTGCATTGCATTGCGTTTGTTAATTATATTTGTTTTTTTGAACAAAGCACAAGCAGCATAGGGATGACGTTAAAATTTAAGATTGAAATCAGTGAAGTAAATCGACTCAGAAACCAGAGGAAAGAGTGCAGTCAAGGACATCAGAACACACTTTTATTTAGCATTAGTACTTAGTCTAGACATTAAATGATAAGAACAAAAATTTCAAAAGAAATTGGGTGGATTCGGTAGAAGTAGACATTACTAAAGGATTTTTAACAGAGCTTTTAATGTACTGGCTGATACGGACAATTACAGAACAAAGAACATAAGAAATTAGGAAATCAAATTCAGGATACCACATAATGAAAAAGATCATGGCAAACATTATGAAACAGAACACTTGAGGGTTACCATAAAACAAAGGCCCCGCGAATGACTTATTCCAAAAGGAAAAAAGAGAGGATACCGGGCTTCGCTAATTTTTTGGTTCCAGAACAAAATATTTCTGAACGCTTCAAACAAAAAGTCGCGTTCGACTGCCACTCGTGAGTATGCATTAGGTGTGAAAAAAAAACTTAAATCCATTGAGCGATATGTATAAAATATAATAAAGAAAAAAGTTTGAAAGCTTTTAAGTCTTCGTATAGAAAGACAAAACTAAATTAAGAAACAGTAAAGAATTAAAGAAAATTAAGGATTTTCATGTTATATTACTTGTGTTAAGGCTTCAGGCACAATCTCAAGATATTTCGCATGTCATATTATGCAGGACATAACCTTTGAAGAAGCGAAAGTGAAAACTTAGAACTCTTATTAAGTCCTAATAATTTCTAAGTATTAGAAAATAGACACCAATACATAAGTTAAATGGAGGACTTAAGCTGTTCTTCCATTTTACCACAAACATAAAGCTATGATAATTTATTATTTATTAAACACCACAAGGTCGATGCAATTTTGCGTAGATAAAGTTTTTATTAGAAATATATCTACCTACTTTGTAAATATGATGGAAATCATAATAAGTTAGTTATCCATCTCTAGTTAGTTGTCCTACAAAAAAAACGACGTAAATATTTTTGCATATTTCAAGGGGTAAAAATAAATTCAAATTTTATCTAATAATTCAAATAGCAAATGTTTTAAACAGATTCACCCTTTTTGATTGTCAACTATAAGCAAATTAAAGCATCGTCAATTTTGCAAATTTTCACATTAAATGCTCTGTTGGAAAAATGAATTCAAATCATGTTATGCAAATTGTTTAATCACACGAACTGACACAATTTAATTTATGTCAACAGCTAACACATCCATAGAATACAAACGCAACCACAATTTAAATACACAGACAACTAAATACAATGACAACATAAATGACACTTTTAAATATTTAATACCACATTGCCTTCAGTTAAAAAATATGTATCCTGACACAAAATGTAAGTATGTAGTTCTACAACAGTTGAAAGAGGATCAGTGTAGTTCTGGCTCCAGAATGCACACACAATATGGAACACACAAGTTTTGAAAAAAAAAGTTTATGTTTTTGACTTATAGTGCTTTCTAAGAATTAATTTAAAATCAAATCTGATTGTGTTAATAATTCAAATAACCTTTTCAAAAGAGCTTTTACGATGTAATATTTTAATAAATATTTCCAACGATGAAGATGCAAGGATAACAGTTTAAGCAGTGATATAGATTATAAATCACAAAGGTACTAATAGTACTGAAAAATTGGTAAAGGCTTGCATCCACTTATATTATAATTTTAATTAATTAATATCACGTTCGTGACACATAATTTGAACATTTAAAATATCGTTAAGCTGACAGTAAAAGAATCTTTAAACAACAACATCGTGCTCTTTGGTCTTTTAAAAGGTAAGAACTTTTTTTTTTTTGTATGGGAAAATCGATAACATTTCTGTTGTAACTAGGGTTTCCATTTACCTAGGGTTAGTCATTTCTTTCTCGGGATTTGTAAACCCATTTCCGGGCTTATAGTTTAAAAAAAAAAAAACTAGATATTTACTTTTTCGAACAGATTGAATTATTTGGTTGCTAGAGCCAATTATAAAAATTGGCTATTCCATTAGGTTGTTCCAGTTTGGTTTAAGCAAAATGCTGCAAACTATACCATGTGTTCTATTCTGTGATATTCTGCTGATATTTCATTTGTAAGAATAAGCTTAGTTTTTTCCCTGAAATTTTTACTGGCTGATAAGCCATCCCTAGTTGCGCCATTATATCCAGATCATTGTGCCCATCCACTGGGAATTTTTAAGCTTTTGTAATGGTTATTTTATGCAAATCGTCAGACAACTAGCAGCGACGTGACATTGCAAAGTTTAAACTGCAGGTGGTCAATCTGTTGCAACCAATGCAAATTACTTTAGTTGGCACGTGATGTGTCCTTTTTCTTTTACCAATGACAAAATTTAAAAGGACCTTACACACACAGCATGAAATCGGAAAGTGACGTTAAATTGTTACCAAACAAAATGAATAATCCTTACAAAATGGTCAAGGAGAAATTCATAACTTTTTTATGATTTCACAGTAAAAGTATACTGAAAGTAATTAAAAAAAGTGTTATCTTATTTCCATAAATTTATATCACTTTGCTTATATTGCAATAAAATACCTATAGTTTAAAGCTCGTTTAAATTTTTTTTTGTTACTTACTAATAAAAACTGAACAAATCTTTAATATATTTCCATTCATAAAGCTTTTACGTGTGCTATATGAAATTCTAATAAATGAACTCGGACACACTCTGCAACTTCTGCTGAAACAAATAATACACAATATTCCAATTGTGCACTCGCATGTGAATGTCTTTTTTCAAGTATTAAACTTTTATCTTAAAAGTATGCTATGAAATATACGACCAATGTTATGGCATGAGTTTATTGAAGTGCCTATGGCGGCAAACACTTTGGTGTGTGAAGTAACACTCCTTTGTCGTGTTGGGAAATTCTTACAAAATACCTTAAGTTCATGGTTGAGATTTGAGAGCTCTTACGGAAGAATAATCTGATTATTGATTTTGATTTGTAACTAAAATGAAACCTGAATATCAACCAGAATAGTTGCAAGAATTTCAAAAAGGTTGATACTCAGCCTTACAATTCTTTGCTTTAAAATTGCACAAGTTGGGAAAAGTGCAACAAATGAATGGTTTACATTTCGCAATAAGAAAATAAAATGCAAGAAAAAAAAATTACAAATTTGTCACTGAATATTGCGCTTATTCTGAACAAAAAAGAACTCGGCACATCTCTTCTTTTAGAACAACAGTTATAGTGGATAATGTCATTGAATATCTAACATCATGGTCAGCTATCACTTGGTAAAATAGTACTTTAATGCAGCAAGGTGCCTTAAAAAGAATCAATTTCAAGTTTACTATTCGTGCTAGTTTTTCTAATAAGGTCTTTAAGCCTACACTTTGTCCTTCTGAGGTTTTGGTACACCGAAAAAAAAGACCGTACTAAATTTGAAGAACTGCCTTCCTCCGATTTAGTGTAAAAATTTTCCTTAATCTAAGTTATTTTTCCTCATATTGATGAAAATATCGTCTCATTTAGTAATTGAGTCCTTTGAAATGAGTTTATGTTTCATTAAAGCAAGTCAACGCTCTTCCTCAAATATAGAGTTTGTGGTGTTAGTAAAACTTTCCTTTGAAATAATAAATTTTTCTTTGGGAAGAATTTTTGAGGATAACTTGTTCCTCATTTGAGTAAAAATTTCCTCAATCTAATGGAATGTTTTGTTTATGGAAAATCGTACTCAGTTTTAGTTAGTTTCTTCAAAAAATTTACTATAACGTAGGAAAATTTTCCTTAATAAAAAAATGGCGAAATAGAAAATTAACAAATTTTTTTTGAAATCAACGAATTTATTTTAAGTAAATTTCTTTCATTTAAGGATACCTTCATCCTTAGGAAAAGTAAAGTTTTCTCCAGTTTTATAACCTTGTCCTCACATTGAGTAAACTTTTCCTTATTTCAAAGCAGCAACATTTACTTGTACTAAGGAATTCAACTTACTTATTTTGAGGAACCCATGGCTTTAGCTCGTATTGAAGAACATTTTTTCCTTACATTTAGGCATTTTTCCTTAAACGGAGTAAGTTTTTTTTTCGGTGTACGCTCGTTTTCAATTTTTTTTGCGAAAGAAAGAAACTGACTCGAACCCTATTGCTTCTTGTACAAAATTCCTGAAAATTCGACACACAAAATCTCTTTGGAATGCGAACTGAGTTATGTACTTAGTGTGTGTATTGCTGTGCTTATTTTTATATCGAATCCTGGTTATGACGTTCTTGTATTCATTGTAACGTCGTGTCTTATTTGTAACATGATGAATTTCCTAAGCCCTTACTGTTCCAAATAGAACGTAAAAATCAGAGTGCTCTTAAAACTAATTCTAACCAAAGATGTTTTGTTTGCTACATCTAATGTAACGTAGTTATAGCTGACATGTCAAATTTGGAAGGATCATTGTAAGGTCCTCTTAGTGGTTATTTAAAAAATTTGTAGTAACTAACATTTTAGTATTTCACCCAATATCATATAATTTTCTGTGGTTCGGAATAGTTTGCAAACCCACAATGAAAGCTACAGACCTATATCCAGCTGATGTCGATCGCACCACTGAAGACAGTGAGCTCGAATCACGTTATACGACTGGACAAAACTTTTGTTGGATTTTAATCAGGATGGCATAAAAATTGCTAATAAAATATATATATATATACAGTATAGCACTAGGAGCTGGCAACGCTAGTTCCGGAGTTACCACAAGCAGATCTCTTTCAACGATTGAAATTTTGCAATTGGCTGCTGGAACGATATTTCGAAAATTCTATTGAAAGATGAGTCACTATTTACTCGAGATGACAGAGCTAACATGACCAACTATTTTGGAGCAAAAAGAAATAGAAACCTAAAATATCGGACATTTTACCAAGATAAAAAGACAAGACAGAGACAAAAAAAACAATTGGAATTTTTATTATATGATGTGCCAAGACTTATGACAATAAGAAGAAGTTATATTGCCAACCTGATGAAGAGTACACATATGACCGAATTGTGAAGAACTGCTTAAAATATTAAACAGACGAAATTGGTTGCTATAGTTCTGCATAGGGTTGCCAAGTGGGCGGTCATGCAGCTAATTGCACGTTAATGCCGTTGAGCGCATAGTAATTGGAAAATTTTGCAAAAAGCCATTAACTGGAGTTAAAAGCCGTTAATGGTTGGAAGTAAACTTTTTTTATACTACAAAAAAAAATTTGTACAAATTATTTAATATTGCTGATTGGAAAAAAGTGTCATCAACTTTTTCTCATTCCTCATTTTCAACTTGGCAACCCTGTTTCCGCAACATCAACTCTCATAAAATGAGTTGTGATCAGTGGTGCCCACTACCACAACTAGCGATAAGCATGTGTTGATGATTCTGTATACGTGCATGCTTTTTACGTTCTCTAACGCTCTTTAACGGTCTTCTCGTTCTCATTTTTATGCTCTTTGAGTGCCTGCTCGCTCTCTGGGCAGCACTGGTTATAGTTAAAGTCTTCCTTCCGTACGAATATTACTCACAATGAGCCAGAGAATCAATTCCAAAAATATTTGTGTCTCAAACAGCAACATCCTGTTTAATTGCAACACTTTAAGGAAATTTGCTTAGCTATCTAGTTAGATTTATATCATCACATTCAAATGAGATTAAAAATCAATAAATTATTAGGTTAGTATGTTTAAAAACGATCATACGACATAAGCTCTCTCAGCAAATAATGCTGTCATCTGGATTGAACTTTTTCCATGCTTTGTACAAAAAAAACTTGGTTTATTAGAATTTTCTTTGAAAGAAATCGACAAGTAAAAGATATAAGGACCCACACAACAGCGACGATAAAAAATTGTCACGCATAAATCAATCAGAGGCATATGGTATTTTCCAACAAGTTCTCTTTATATTTTTAAATTCATGAAAAAATAGACATCAGCCGAGATTTTTTATAGCAACAACTTTAATCCCGATCTTATTTATTGATGCTGATGACAAAATACAGAACACTTAGTCATACAGCAAAAGGATGTGTGCACACTTATGAATAGACAAACGAGAAAAAGAAGCACCACGAAAATACTACAAAACGCCTCCAGCGATGTTGGAAGCTGCTTCCAATGCTATTGCCATTGTACATCTTTTTTAACATAACATGTCATTGTAAGGAAGCACCTCCATGAAAACATATAAAATGTTGTGCGTAACAAAACAGCATATACGATTTTATTAAAATCATAATAAAATGCCATATGTTTTACATAAAATAAGGCTTAATTTTTTTGCTGGCAATATATATTTCCATGGCACTGATATAGTTGCCTTGGAAACAGCTTTCATTACTTTCAGTTGGGTAATGTCAACAAGTTCAAAGCACTTGCTGACAGCAAAGACAGATGTCACCTCATTCTCTGAGTTTACACACTCCGGGTACATAACCATTATTAAATGTCAGTTTGACACACACAAACACATACCAGTGAGTACAAAATGTTATAAAGAAATTCAACGAAGGATAATCACAAAAAAAAAAGTTCATACTTTACACAGTTCACAAGCATATGATGAAAAATCACACCTTTTAATGAAGACAAATTGAATGTCAATATTGAATATACGCACACACACACAGCGGTGAAAGCCTGATTCATATTGACTGTATCTAATGATAAAATTTACAGCCAATCGGGAAAAGGAAAAAAAAATCATTATTTACATAGGCTCACCAACGACAAAACAACACAAAAGTCACGTATGTTTATGCACAAGCTTAAACATCTATGTATGTACATATATATTGTGTACACAATTAATATAAAAATAATCACATCCCAGTGGGAAATTCGAATATTAGTTATATGTAAATTAATATGATGCAAAGGTTCACCCCTTGAATTAGTCAGTATTTTTCATTTAATGGTAATTACTACCTTACAAATACAGTGAAAAATGGCTGTGCTTCTACGTTTATACTATACTAACATGAAAAATTAACATTTAATTAAAAAAGTAGTAACGTATAAATTGTGCATTGCAAGTTTTTTAACTTAGGCTGCATTTTTAAAAAGATGGATGTGTTCAAACTTAACTTTCAACCTTTTTCCATTGACTGGTGCAGTGGAGCAAACTGAAAAGTTTAACACCAAGTATTTCATTTTTGAAGTTAAATATTTAAAAATTAAATTCGAACCTTTTTCCGTAATATTTTCGAGTTCTATTAGAATCATTTGGCATACCTTAACCCATTTTCTGCCGCTGTTTGAGTTTTCGCATAGCAAATTTGCTCGTTTTCACCGAATTTTTGTTCTATGTCGAGGCATGAAAGAAGCTAAATGATATACAGTGTATTATAGAAAATTAAATTGGCTTTCAGAAAAAAAAAAATGTATTGGCCACGCCCCTTTTCCGTGGTGGGCTACAGCTAGTGGTTGAAAAATACCCTTTTGGAAGACCTATTTTTAGTAAGTTAAGTAATAAATAATTAAAAATAGACATGTAGATAAAGGTCGAATATAGTCAAAAACTTTTTTTAATTTTCCACTACTATGACAAAACCAAACCAACTGAGCTGTAAAAATAAGTTCAACTAAAAATAAGTGCTGCCACCTTGTTGTGATTGACTGGAATGCCAGATGTGTTTTAAGGGTGCAGGGGCAATCAGAATTTTAAAGATTTTTTTTTGCATTTTCTTAAAGTATAATATCTTAAAAATATATCCTGAAAATTTGAAGTAAATCCAACAATCACTTTTGGAGTTATTCGGCAATAACCAAAGGGCTCTTGGTAGTAAGAGTACGGAAATTCATGTGTTTCTCGTCGTTTTTCTCAAAACTATGTTTTCGGAACTGGTGACCACTGTAACTCGAAAACCGCTCGATAGATTTCAGTTTCACTTAAACTTACTAAAAACCTTTTTACCAATAAAAATAGTAGGTCAGCACAGTTTACTCCAAACATATTTCGCGGTAATTTGTATAAAAAACAAATGGCAAATTTCAGAAAAAGTTGAAATGTACTGAAAATAGGTCGAACGTAATGAAAATGGACCACATGTACCGAATACTAAAAACTTTTCGAATGTACCGAAAATGTCATCACAGATCCACAGGCATACATAACATAGGACATACATACATACATACATACATATGTATGTAAGTATGTATGTACAGTTAGTTTAATTTTTTATTTTCTGGTAAATCTCTATTGCTATGCGATGTTGGCAATTTTTTATCAGTGAACTTAATTACGTCGCATTACAGTTTTTATCCCTTTGGCGTTTAAATCCTACGCTCGTGTTCGTATTCGTATTTCAATTTTAAATGTAAATCTAAGGATTTTTTATAGAATTTAATTTGACGCTTCCAATCAACATATATAGCTAGTAGATTTCTAGAAAAGATAAATTTCCACAAAACAGACACACTCACAAAAGGGACAAAAAGGATTTGCTTTTCCAACGAATTACAAAACTTATGACTTAAAATAAATTTAATAAACTTAAGGTTGACAAAGAGATAAAAATTTAATGAAATTTATTATTTCAAAATAAGAAACTTTAAGCGATTTCTAGAAATATATTATATGAAACAGAACAAACTTTGTTTTACGAATAGTTTTTTTTCTAAAATAAATAAAACAGTTTGTTTGCGTCCTCGAAAATAATTCCAAGTTTTGCTATTTGCATTATTTTTATTAGTCAAAGGAACAAGTGGCTTATAACAAGATATGTAAGTATGCATTTATGTAAGATGTATGTATGTGGTTAACATTTTTTTTAAATCTTTGACTTGGTAAAATGGTAAGTCGTGAATAAGCTATACATTGTGACCAATTTATATAAGAAATACATGCATGGGTATATAATTTGTTTAGGCTTTATTTGCTCACATTCGTAATATTATGGCGATACTAGCATCTGACCTTGGTCCCCTTTGGTGCGTCTAATTGTGGATTTTTATTAGCTTTTAGTGATCTTCTCGGAATTCTAATAAAGTTTATATAAATTACAAAGTTTACCATATAAGCATAAAAACACTCTTACTCTTTGCAAGCCCAAGATGGAATAAAATTGAATGAGTCGTAAGCACTCAGAAATTCATACAAACAAGGTTTGTTTTTACTGAAAGAACAGGTATTTTTCGCAATTTCGCAGGACGAATTTTAAACGACCTACATATATGTTGGGAAAATTTGTTGCTCTAGGCAAAACACATTGGGTTAATTCCAGGCCTAATTAATACATTTTTTCAAATTACAGCTCTTTCCTTTCAAAACCTATTTTGAATTATAATTATTCCTCGATTATCTGGACCTTCATCAACCGGAAACATTTGTTATTCGGGATAACGTCCATGTTTTATCTGTAACTCATAGGGCTTTCAAGATTGACCCTCCGGGGACTTTATTTTTTTGTGAAAGCACATGAATACGGAACACCTTGTATAACCTCTTGTAACCTTGATTTTTGATTTTTCGCAATAAGCCCGATCCCAAGCAACTCGGATTATCGAGGTTTAGTTGTGTCTTTTTGTGTAAGGTATAGTTCTGAGGCTGTGCTATTTGACAATTTCTGTTTTAGACAACGTTGAATTTAATGTTATTTTTATAATACGTAGACAAAGTCAGGCCCGGATTTACTTTAGAGGCACACTAGGCCAGTGTCTAGGGTAGCACGATTTTAGAGGCGGCAAATATTGGGCACTTTGAAATTTTTTTTTATAATTTTTTAAATTTATTAACACAGGGGGAAAAAAGTGCAAATACTGGGATTGTGTGCACTAAATGTTAACAAGAAAAAAAAAAGGTCCTCACTTTTGATATTACAAAAATGTTTTTCTATATTTACTAGTGAAGAGGGGCCGCAATTTCTGACTGGCCTAAGGGCGGCTGATTTCTAAATTCGGGCCTGGACAAAGTAATATACATACATATACATATTTATAAACTTTTTATTTTTATTCACACCTTTTGTTGAACTCGTCATTGTAAATAGAAGGAAAAACTTTTCTATACAATCTACAATACTAAACATTACTACTGTGAAATTGTTTGAATATTTATGGCTTTTGTGTTGCCAGCGTATAAATCAAAAGACAATTTAACGCCTACAAAACTTTAGTGTGAAATAATTTTTAACAGCGGCAGCATCTTATCAGTAATTTTACATCTAAATGCGTTTTTATTTACGCCTTCATGTCGTTAGTATACCCCACATAAAAATGAGAATGACAATAAACACCAGCATCCGAATTCCAAACTGCCTACAAAAACAATGAATATCCATCCGCCGACTCCATTTCACTCTTATTGTGTTCAATTAAAAAGTTTCGTCATTTGTGAAACCCCTACCATTTTGTTGTTGTAATCATTGTTTGGCCTACCCTATTGTGTGCTACCACCATTGTTTAAATCGAATTGAGGAAATCCTTTTTTTATTCTCTCTTTTTGTTAGAAATATTATACAAAAAAGGCTTTCTTTGTCTCGTTTTGTTTTTCATTCTGTTTTTTGTAGAATTCTATTGGCTTCAAATTTTCATGTATGCAGAAAAAGTTTTATTTTTTTTTATTAATTGAACTGCGCTGTAAATTATTCAAATTTAATTGAATTTTGTTGAAAATACCACTCGAAAATCATCATTTCAGAGACCACAATGAAAAAGGAGAGCCACTGGCAAAGAATTTAAGTTTAGAATATGTCCTTGGAATATACGAGACTTCCAAGCATCAGGTGCTACTCACATTTATTCACGAAGTTCTCCGGATAGGAACTAGTATTGCGGTACATATTATAGCTGCGAATGTGGATTTATAGATGCAGCCCATCTACGATCTAAAGCAACAGGTTTGAAGTCAATAAAAGTTTCCTGGATATAATCCGAATAAACGCAAGATCAGAACTACAAGTGAGAAACACTCCTACCAATGTCAAGGACTGCAATATCAAGAAGGAGTCTTATGCCTTCTTGGTTACAGCCTATAGAGCAAATTCGATGGATGATGCAGAAATCATGCTCGGAGATTTCAATACGAAAATCATGAAGAAAAACACTAAGAGCAAGTTAGTAAGTAGTAAGCCGCAGCCTTTACATTATAACATCTAAAACGTATTTCTACTAATCAACTTTGATGTAGAACTTAACACGGTCATACGTAGCACCAAATTTCCACACAAACTCATCCAAAACGCAAACCGGTTGTACCAAATGTTCAAACTGCCACGCTCATCATTGTAAGGTGCTGATTAACATTATGGTTGACACCTGTTTTCTGACTCACCTTATCATATATCTAAAGCTGCATATGATAGTGACAATCGACTGGACCATGTCGGAATTTAAGGTCCCGACTAAGCTACACAACCCATTAATATCACGCAACGCTTTATATTTTGTGCAAGATGGTAGTAATACATCTGAGCTGTTGCCATATAACCACCGAAGGCATCATCTTTTACAAATCTGACTGACAAATTTGAGGACAAAATCAAGCACATGTTGTTTAGTAACTAGCCGACATCTAACCATCGTCTGGAACAAAATATTACCATTGATAGCCAAAATTTTCAGATAGTCAAGTAGTTGACCTGTCTACGACTTAAGTCCACAAATAACATTTTAGTGAAGATCTGAAGAGGAAAAATCTTGAGCACTTGTTAAATTGTTGGACTATCGAAAATCTCGGACTCAAAACTTTGCTCTCGAGAAACCATTTCAATATCGTTATGATACATTTATTCAGTCCTGCGTATTTTTACAATAAGCAGCGTTTCGGAAAAGCTTTAAGAATCTAATAATGCGGCAGAGCGATATATTTTTGGTTGGGCAGAGATTTGTCGCAGTCCAAAAAACGAGTTGAATGAGTAATCAAATTAGAGTCAAAAGCCCCTCTTGACACTTTATAATTGCAAAAGTAGCTCCTTTTAGGTAAGTTTATTATATTAGTGACAGATCTTATATATGTAGAGTGCTTAACCTTAGGCTTGAAACTTTCTCACCACAACGCGGTTTGTCATCGATGAAGATTTGATTTGGGAAATTTGTTTTGCGGTCATCTACAAAACTTTCTTCCATAATAAGAAGGATATTTTAATAAGCGGCGAGCCATTTATAGAGAATGAGCACACTGACATTATACAAATATTTATATGTAATACAGTCACAGAAATAAATAATATACACACTTCTTGCATAGATATTAAAACTTGTTTTCATTAAATTTAATGCAGACATATTTCTCATCATCACCTCATCAACCAACGTTGTAGAACTTCATTAGGAAATCTTCAAAAATTTATATAAATTTGAAGACGTTCATTCCAACCTAGTGAACTTATGAGCTGACATTAAATATTTGTGTTCCATTGACATAAGTCAACACATGCATACACATGACTTGACATTTAAATCATCATGATAAATACATGTAGACAGTACATACATAAATATCTGTCTTCTTTTTTTGCGTCTGAATCATTTGGTTTTCCTCTTTAATGTAGTTTATTTCACATACAAGCAGAATCTGAAGTAATGACAACATTTCATCTAATAAATTAAATTGCGTGAATACAAGATGTCATTTCTTGCTTTTTTAACTTCCTATGCTGCCACCATCGTCATTAGGGAAATAACAATATTTCGTTGTTTAAATTACTTAATGGCCATGTACACATATAAAAAATTATTTTTAAGCTTAGAATTACAATGCTAGATTATTGTTGGAATGTTTACAATCTCACAGGACGAGAGCTAGCTATATCAATATTAATGTCTATTGCTAACTAATTAAAGAACTTATTTAAGTCACATATTTCAAAAGCTGACCGGCGAGTGAAGTTACGGCTTTTTTGATTGAACTCAATTCTGTGGACTTATATATTCTTTGTTTTGCGTCGAATGATTGTAGGTGCCCTATATACAGGGAATTAGGTATTGATAAGATTTCCTGTGCGGGTTTTCTACACAACTAAATAGTTCCGTCAGGCCTGTCCTTGCACTCATTATTTCTACGAAAGTTGATATTCTCCAAAAATTCTCTTTACATGCGAGTTGTATTTTGCTTCTCCTGATCTTCAAATTTATATCGCACTGGCTGACTCTATTCCATAGCTCTTCTTTAGCTATGGTGTTCGGACAGAGGATGTAAAGACATCGGCTCACAAAAATTTGAATTCATTGTTGAAGTTTCACCAGTCGTATTACTCGGCACTACGAAATATATGGAACTTCTTTTTCACTCTCTATTTATATAATTGAAAGGATTTTGATATGCTTAAATGAGCTTCAAGCTCTTATACTCTCCATTCATATTTACGTTGTAAGTATTGGAAACTGTTTAATCTTGATGTTATTTCATCTTTGTGCAAATTTCGAGGTTATGTCGATTATCAAGTCGTTTTGCTGGCAACAGTGGGTTCCTTGGAATCATTTCTTTTAGATGGCGAATTGTTATTAATAGAGAGAGCTGCCACATTGCTTCTGTATTTTATTTCAATATCTTCATTTTGCAAGCTCAGTACTTTCTCTATGTGGCTTTTCCATCATTTGAGTTGAGAGTCGTCGACATTCATCAATACCTTTGAGGAACAGGGGTGACAATTTTTTACAAGGCAATAAGTAAGTGAATAGTTAAAAAAGTTCATAAATTTTTAGGCACATAACTAAAAGTGATGATGGCCTCCGAGGTCGAGTGGCTCTTTGAGATTAATATCTGGAGTTGTCTATTTGGAGCTATATGCGAGGGCGGTGTATGAAGAAGCAAGTTCAATCTATGAGGCATACAATAATTTAGATGTAGCTCAAAGAGTAAATGTCTTTAGACAGCAACGGCTTGGACTTACCGGTAAGACAAGGCTCGGGCTAAGAAAGTAAGCAATTCAAAACCGCCATGTTTAAGAAGTAAAAGTAAACCAAATCTTTGTTTCAAGGAAGAAGTGACCAAGACTAAGAACCTTGGTTTAAAAAACTGAAAAAAATCACAAGTCATCAAAGATCGTCTTTAGTTCAGACCATGATCCAACACGGTTTGGTAGTCGTATAATGTAATATCCTTGTCATAGAACCTAGCAGAGAGGTGAATAGTGCAAGGCCTTGCTTCTGAACAACAGTTGCCATGTTGAAAATATAATTTTTATGGATATAATTAAGGGGGGGGAGGTCTGGCAAAATCTCACCAAATCTCACCAAGGGGGAGGAGGGGATCAAGGAAAACCTCACGTCAACTTTTTAATGCAGAGAATTTACATTATTTTGGCAGATAATTATAAGGTAATTCTCACGGGAGGGAGGGCGTAGATCCCGCCAGATCTCACCAAATATCTCCAAGGGGAGGGGGTCAGAATTTTCAAAAAACACCTCCCGTAATTAAAGGACAGCCCCTAACTACAAAAATAAATACAAAATGTACTGCATAATTTTTTACTGTGTCTTTTATCTATCATTGGTATCTGCTTTTTTTTTTTATTATAAATGTTCAAAGCGTTATTTATTTCAACACATTTGGAAGCCCTGGCAATTTCCTGTTCGTCTTTGAATGCAAATCTGTGTGAGCGTTTATATGTTAGTAAAAGGAACTTATGTGTGTATGTATGTATGTATGTATGTTCATATAAAGTGTGTCTAACAAGTTTGATCATGCAAATTAGTCGATTTGTATGCGATGGGAATGCTGATTTTTATTTTCCCTTAAACATTTGTTCTTGTGTTGTTGTTTCGTTCCTTTTAGCTGAGGCTAAATGAAGAAATTTAAATATTTGAAATGCCAAACAAGTTAAGCTTGCCATTTTGCATTGAAAATACTAATCACAACTCTTCAGAATCAAAAGAGCTGTATGCCCAAAATTAAATGAAAGATTATAATGATTTAAACTTTAATGTAATCAAATTCATAATATCATACTTCAATTTTATTTGATTATATGTTGTTTTTTTTTCACGCTGATTATGACGCTGATTATGACGCCATTAAGGCTTTTGACTAAGTCTATTTGAAATAGAATTTCGTAATAATTCATTGCCAGTGTTGCCACTTTTAAATATGAAACATATTTTGTTAGACTACATGGCAACAGAGAAAATTACCTTTTTAAGCTGCTTAGTTTTGGCAATGAAGCAAAGGCATCATTAAATTTTGCACAGCTACATAGACAATTGTATTCTCCTGCTCCGGAAATACTTTTATTATTGTTATTTGTGTTATTGTTAAAGGCATTAAATATCAAATTTCTACCCACTTTTTCGCTAACGAGATGGTATTTAAACTTAAAAGGAATCAATATTCGAAAGTAGGCATGTGTCGTGAGAGAACAAAAATCGTGCAGGCGCACTGTGGGCTAGATTACAGCGAAAAGTGGCAAAAATTTCTAAAAGTAAAATTTTTAATAGACAACAGATAGAACCACTTAGAACCTGGTAATTGGTGACGAATTAGTAATAAAATAAGTTTCATGAAATTGACGCTGAAGGTTAACATCCAAGCCATCATTATGTTGTTCTATTTCAAATTTTGGTAGAATGTTTTCAAACAGTAAAATGGAAAACTAACTTTTACCAATATTCAAAAAAAATTGCAAGACTTTACTTCCAGTCTGGCATTATGTTTTTGAAGTGAGAGCTTCTTTAGGCACGTTGTGCGGGTGAGGAAAAATGTATAAACTGGCGACAGGACACCGACATTCATGACGTCACAATGACAATATTTTTAAAATTATGTAGCATGCTTTAAGGGTATGTTGATAGATCAGTAGCCAAGACAACAACCATGTGATGACGTCATGGTTGTTGTCTTGGTTGTTGGTATATGGTAATTTTAGAAATTTGCTGCGTGCTTTTGGGCGTATGCATAAATTGAGTTACGACACAGGATGACACTGGATTTTAAAAGCTGAAAACTCGACATTAGCTTTCCTCCACGTCATCACCGACACAGGATGACACTGGATTTTAAAAGCTGAAAACTTGACATTAGCTTTCCTCCATTTATTTTTTCTTTACTGGTGTGAAAGTTGCTTGGTGTGGTGAAAATTATTCCATAAACATTACAAAATATCATGAAAACAAATTTCAATTATATTATTTTAAGTTCTCACTTCTGTCGGCACTCCCAGAGTGCAACCCGCCGTTTTTTTTTTTTTTTTTTTGTTAAATTTAGCCAATTTTTAATGTAATCCAGCCCACAGTGAGGCGTTGTTAATAGAATGCTTGCTGTTTTCAAGCTGTTTAATTAAAGTACTAAAAACAGCATACAGATTTTATTCCTTAGAGGCGCCATTACCACGAAGAAAGGTTTCGTATTGTTATTTAAGCCTTTTATTTTCAAAAAACTTTTGGGTTAAAATTTTTTGTTCGAGCTCTGCGCATCCAAGCAATTTTACCATAATTGAAAATATATTATAATATGAAATTCCTTGATTCATACTTAAAAAAATATGAATTGATAAAAGGTTCTGCCTACTTCTGATATAATTGATACAAATGAACGCTACTTTTGTTTCGTAATTGCAGCATACTTGACATTTTAATTTGTAAAATATGAAAGAATGTAGGTATGTATGACTTAACATTATTATACCGGTGTTTTATACTACGTATTAATGTGTATGGCTATAACAAGCTATCATATTAAATACATACTACCTTTCTTAAACTTGAGTTTGTTCGGGCGTATAATGGACAAGTAGATTGGAGCGAAATCAGACTTTTCTTTGGAACGAGTTCTCCACCATTACCAGTAGTTCACTTGTAAACTTTTTTTTTGAATCGAGCAGTATCTTCCGCCTGAATCTTTATTCTGAAGTTTTGATATTTTGGAAATGCTCAACAGTCATAGTGGAACATAAGTTCTAGCCATGAAGTTCGTCAAGATTAAGTATGTTAAAGAGATTTTTTGAGTTGGATGCCTTTCAAAAGATTTGTGGAGATGTAACAAATACATCACAATAATTCCTATGTATAATTTTTGTGTAGTTTTTTTACATGGTAACATTTATAGTTATTGGCTTTTACTCTTCTGATGCCTTCAAAACTTTCTGAAGTGCGTTGTCTAAAATCGATTATTAATGAGATCAAAATGTTTTCTGGCAAAGCATGGAAAAAGATCGTCTGAATAGATGCAGCAACTACTTCTCAGCTTGGAAACTTGTATGCTATTGAACAAGTGAGAATATTTGGAATGGAAGGAGTCACCTGCCCAATATATACTTATGTTTTGGTATCATTTCTGGAAGCAACAAGGTATAAATCTGGTATGATTTTTGGTCAGTGACAGAGAGTTTTGAGATTATCACGGACTTCGTCTTTTTCACGTCTGAACTTTATCAACAACTAATGCTGATATGTTATCACAAATCAGGCCTGGAGATGTTAGTTTCGAATATATAGAGCTTAACCTGCTGCTTGTTAGAATAAAACTGTCAGTGCATCTTGCCCTTTAGTATTCTCCATAAATTTTCGATCGAAAATAGTTCAATCATCGTCAGAAGTTTCATATTCCTAAGAACATTTGTGGTGCGAGGTTTCCTTTTTTTGCGAACTTTTTCACATCATTTAAAGTATGTGCCCTGCTTAACAGACTCCGAATTTTCTCTAGATATAAAAATAAGTATTGAAGCTGATTGACTTATTCAGGCGAGTTAAAGCCTTGTGTGTGCTTGTGTGGAAAATAAAGCATATCATAAATTATTCAGCTTGCTTTTATATGATATGTTTACTATATAGTTGGTTCAAAAATAATGTACACTTGGACCATGACTACGCGAGAGCTTCTACGCTAAAATAACAACAACAATAACTTCAAGTTCATTATGAGTCGAGATGTCGTTAGCACCAGAAATTAAAATTCTGAATTTCTTACTCAGCTCTGCACTTACATATACAAGTCTTATGATTGAATCTGTACTAGCTTCAACAATAAAAATATGGGTATTATCTGATCACCAGACAGAAAACCATTTCGCAATAAAGAGAAAAATTACCTTCTTGACGTGAGGCTTGATTTTGCATAGTCAGTGAGACCCAATTTGGCTTGGGCATACAAAAGTAGCCCTTGTATTTTCAGAAAACAATGAGTTATTTCCTTCATTTGCCGTAAGTATCAAAAAGGCATTTAGTTGACCATATTTCTATACAGATATTTTAAGATTATGGGATGGCTCGCATTTATATTTCGTCTCACTGCATTTGCACAAGAGAAATACTTGCGTCATATCATATGGCATGAATGAACATATGAATTTCTTTTTATCTTCCATTTTCAGAAGCAAATCGCGTTGGACTCCCACCCTTGGATACGTATTTGCCAATAGGGTAAAATAAGGCAATATTTTGACACTAAAGAAAAATATCATTAACAGGCAAAAATCAACTTTCCTGCTGATAACACACCCAAACTATATACATACTTATATATTTACTTCAGAGCTGTCTGCTGCCTTTTAATGCAAAAAATAAACAAAAATTTATTTCCAAACTTTCTGCGTATCCAAAGCTTAGCATTTGACGTAAATATGAACTGAACGTAAATATTTGACCTTTTTGCACAAATTGACCGAAAAGCTTAACGCTGCAATTTAGTGAATTTTCCACATTTATACGATTTACTTTTAGGATTTTTTGTTTGAGCCTTTTTTCATTCCTTTTTAAGTGGTTAACGTGTTTCAAAGTATTTCACATTCCTGCACACATTTTTATTTTTCTCATGTTGTTGCCTTCAGAAGTAGGCGAGCGAAGGAAAACAAAAATTAGCTACAAATAAACCAATTGAGCTTTATTTATGATGCAAAAAATTTGTTTTTTCCGGTGATTGTACCTAACGCAAATATTAATCCATAATTTAAATTTTAAACAGGAATGGAATTGTTGTACTATTTTTATATTGTTTAATCTTGTTATTGAAATTTACAACAATTTAGCAATACAATATTATTTATATTTTAAAAGTTATAAAGCAGTAGCAGCAATTTAACATATAACATATAAGCTCCGGCAAAAAACCGGCGTCAATGCTTTTTATATCTTTTTTCAGCAACAAAAAAGACTTTTCTACAAATAACTTTTATATATTTAGAAAACTTCAAATTTATTATTTCAAAAATAAAGTACGACCAACAACATTTATATAGCAGATACATAGCTCATTGTATTATTTCGGGAGATGAAGTTGCCGTATTAAAATATTGCGTCACGTTGTTAAAAAGCTTAAGGTCAAAAGTATAGAAAACATGAAAAGTCCATTCAGTGTATTCAATTTCTGTGTTTGTTCAATGGATTTAAACTTTACATTTTATAAATATTAAGCTCTGACGCTTTTCGCAACATTTATTTAATTGAAGAGTTATGTACCTTCCTGTATTGGATTTGTTTTTCTCGAATTTTGAATACAAGTACGTTAATGCTTATTAAAGTAGCAAGTATTATTTTAAAACCATTTTTCAAAACTATGCATATACTATATAATCGACAACAAATTTGACCCACGAATTTCTTGTCTTTAAGGAGTTTATTACAAAATGTCACGATAGAGATGACCGGAAAGGCTAAACTGAAATAAAATCTTCAACGAAATTCATACAAATATATGAAAATGAAGACATTTAACGCAATAGCATCGTATTGAATTGGAACGTGTTATTAAAATTATAATTGCTACGTTAATTTAAAGATTGTTGGCCATTATATTTCGTCAATTTTATTGTTTTGGGTAGCTACGAGTGTATAAAATATACACCGAAAAAAAAGACCGTACTAAATTTGAAGAACTGCCTTCCTCCGATTTAGTGTAAAAATTTTCCTTAATCTAAGTTAGTTTTCCTCATATTGATGAAAATATCGTCTCATTTAGTAATTGAGTCCTTTGAAATGAGTTCATTTTCATTAAAGCAAGTCAACGCTCTTCCTCATATATAAAGTTTGTGGTTTTAGTAAAACTTTCCTTTGAAATAGTAAATTTTTCTTTGGGAAGAATTTTTGAGGACAACTTGTTCCTCATTTGAGTAAAAACTTCCTCAATCTAATGGAATGTTTTGTTTAAGGAAAATCGTACTCAGTTTTAGTAAGTTTCTTCAAAAAATTTACTATAACGTAGGAAAATTTTGCTTAATAAATGAGTGGCAACACTCGCTGCTTTACTCTGTTTTTGCCTATATAATTATAGTTCTCTACTTGTTTTTTAAATAAAGAAATAAAAAAATTAAAGAAAAAAAAAATTATGTCGTCGCCGGGATTTGAACCGAAGCTTCCCTGATCAGACAATGGTTGGTTACACGCGCAGTTTAACAACATCATTTTAGTATGTCTTAAAAATGCTGTCGGTGGCTGAGTTGGGTAAGATGAGCATCTTTGAACATTGGCATGGTGCAGAACCCACAGGTTCAATTCTCTGATCGGGTGACAGGTAAAAAAATGTAAGTTCTCCTTTGAAGTTTTAAAAACGTATTACAATTAAAATAAGAATGACTGACAATAAGTAACCAACACAAATAAGGAAATAGAAAATTAAAAAATTGTTTTTGAAATCAACGAATTTATTTTAAATAAATTTCTTTCATTTAAGGATACCTTCATCCTTAGAAAAAGTAAAATTTTCCTCAGTTTTATAACCTTGTCCTCACATTGAGTAAACTTTTCCTTATTTCAAAGCAGCAACATTTACTTGTACTAAGGAATCCAACTTACTTATTTTGAGGAACCCATGGCTTTAGCTCGTATTGAAGGACATTTTTTCCTTACATTTAGGCATTTTTCCTTAAACGGAGTAAGTTTTTTTTCAGTGTACCCTTATCGTGAGTAGGTAGTTACATATATATTTTCATTGAAGTTTGCCCTAACGAATATTATTTTATTTGTCCTTTTTCGTTATGTTATATCAAATGACATTGAAGTAGAAAACTGCTGTATCCCAGGCAAAAGTTATATATAGTAGCACAAACATATCCCTCTCTTTAACTCGAGCTTTAAGCATGCGAACCCCATAAAAGATTATCACAGCGTGATAGCAACACTAACAGCTAGAACACAGCAATACCACTAATAACATCAACAACAACAAAAACAACAACAACAACAACAACAATATCAACAACAACGACAACAACAAAATAAAATTGTAGGCATTTACTCCTTTAGTTACTACACGGCGTATAGCACAGCAAAAGCTGTGCGTAATAAATTACCCCCCCCCCCTCCCATAAAACGCATAAAATGTTGGCAATAATTTTCTGGTATTTCGCTTTGTGCAATATTTTTAAGAGTACAAGTTAGTGCGAGATGACAGCATATAAAAGAAAGGAAGAGAAAATGAAAATGTAAAGGTTTCGTCAGTGTTGTGTAAAGTTTTATGTAAAAAGCGCAATGTTCTTACAATTGAATCAATCGATGAAAAGAAGAAGAACAGTACCAGTACCAATTTCGTTTCTTACATAAATCGGTTTGAGATATGCGATCCCAGCTGAACTTTATCTTGGAGAGGTAAGAAGTTTGATATATTCATATAAGCAATAAAATCAGACCTTATATAGCCAAATCAAATTATGAGATTTTTATGTTCGGAGTCCAAAAAAATTATTTTTGACTGTTTCAGCCTCTCATGTTTATGAACATGGACATAACATTAAAAAGAAAATCTATTTGACTATTTTTAATCTTATATATATATATAGCTTCCCGATAAAAAAAAAGAATCCTTTTAACCAAGAGTGCTTGCCTATTCCATTTAAATAACCGATTCAATTAAGTTATCAAGTTTTTTTTATTTCTAAAATAATCTGGCAAAATACTAAACATTTCAAAATGTCGAGAAACTATTTGAATTGTTCCAACTCTGACAATGAAAGGCCACCTACATAAGCTCAATGCTATTGAGGACATTGTTAATGTCTCTCCAGACACCAGTTTATCCAAGCAGCTTTTTGCTAGTCGAATATTGGATTACTTTTTGGACTGAAGCTTTCGTTTGCTTTATCGGAATGATGTCCATTAACTCATTCAATGCTTAGTGGCTGTCAGTGTCAGCTACATGCGAATAGCTTGAGTGAGTATGAGTTTTATTAAAAAATTTTGTTAACTATGCAACGTACAAGTGCTTTGTAGTTTTTACATACATATCTACTCGTATGTATGTGCGTATGAAATGAGGACAAATATTAAAGTTTTGGTAATGCAGTTACTTATGCTTTTGACTGTTGACATCATCATGTCATTGATATTTTATTACTTAAGCGTTTAGTTCCTGAATTCTAAAGTAATAAGCAAACTTTATGCGAATGTGCTAAGAATTTGGTTCCATATCATGAACTTAAATGATAGTCATCGGAATAAATTGTAGGAAACGAAATAATATTTTAATTATTAGACCACCGAAAATTTTAAGGCTGTAAATCAGCCTGGGAAAGAGTTAAATAAATGAGCAACGCATAAGTTTGATGCATATTATAGATTATGAAAGCTAGGACGCCTGAAAATTTCTGAACAGGACGCTTTGTTTTAGCGCTATTTATATTTCAAACACTTTAAGTCTTAATTATTTATTTTACTGACAGTGAGTTTACTGTTCAGTACAGTGTGTGATAACACCAAAGTTAAGTTTTAGTTTTTAGTGTAGGATTATTTGGAATAATGGCAACTTGCCAAGCTGGTTACTGCATCAGTTATCCTACCCACATTGTACTACATTTCAAACTGGCTTTGTCCGCTTCTTCTTTTCTTTTCTTGTGCCAATAATTTTTTTTTTTGTTTTGCATTTTCGAATCGATGAAAAAGCTTTCAATGTCATTCCAGAAAACACATGGCCTTTATCCTGCCCACACTTTAAAAGACAAAAAACAAAACAACAACAAAACTTTGTAAATTATGTGCCTGGTGCTTCTCTACGGAAACAATTTGAAATATTTAATTTATTTCCTGCTTCTGCTCTGATTGTTGTGCTCATGTTCATTTGGATAAAAGAAAGCCGATGAAAAGCTGACAAGAGGGATGAATGGTTGGGGTGATGCCTTAAAATTGATTGCACATTCCAAGTTTTTTTTATTAAGTTTAATTTTGAGTTTTGCATTGACAGCCACTGCGTTATATGGTGTCTGTCAAACATGACAACTTAATTAATGCACATCGCGTACTCGTACTGAAAGCTTTAAAGAGAAAAGGGAGTTGGAAGTCCTTCAAGGATTAGCACAATGACGTGATAACTCGCGAACTGATGGCGCTGTCTTCGTGGCAGCTAATGAACGAATTTGAAATTTAATTGAGTGTCAATAGAGTCATTGTATTTAGTGACATTGTGGTTGTTTGTTGAACGAGTGAAATCATTAATTATCCTTGAGTTGAGTGTAGTATTGTTCAATAAACAATATCTAATTAAATGCAAAACAATGCTTGCGATCACGATAATACAATAGAATGCAAATTATTATTTGTTAACAAAAGTGGTAATAAAATAAATCATCTAGGAGTAGAAGGACTTGTTGATTAAAATCAGTTCAGTAGGTGAACGTCAGAAATGTTATGTTTGGAATATTTCAAAAAAATTGAAAAATTTAGTAGAAAATTTCTAAAAAGTCGAAAAAATTATAGGATATTTTCACTAAATTTAATGGTGATCTATTTCGAAAGAGAGAGTATGTGTAAAAATCAATATAAATAAAATAAAAATCATGTCCAGTCAGTTTAAGCAGCTGTAGCTAATCCAGTAGAAGAAAAGTGAACAACTTTGTTTATTTGAGCAGTCTCATAACCCCAGATGGCGTGTTCAATAAGAACATCGATGGTAGAATTAATGAAGTCAAAATCACATCTGTTTAGCTCGGTAATGTCTGGCAGCAAAAGCAAAGACAAAACCATGCAGTAGACTCCATGCTCCGGCGTGATATAAAGTACACAGTAGAAACTTTTTCCAAATATTTTCTGGCTTATTGACTTATAAAAAGTGAAATTCTTGCTTTTCAAAAAATATCAACATTATTGCATAAAAATGTTGCCATCAAATTTTTTACAATTTTTAAAAAACATTTCTAATTTTAATTTATTTTTTTTTTTATTTCGCATTTTCGCATTTTCATTAACAACGCAAATTCACAACGTCAAAGTTAAACCAAAAAGTCACTGCCTGTCTGCTTTTATTGTCACGATGACACATTAAAAACCGATTCAATTTTCTGCTCATATAACTGAAGTATGTAGTAGCTAGCATCTCCCGCGCCGTCCTCGATTTGCTAGCTATTAGAAATTTCCTCTTTTATTTAACCGATTGGGTGTTGCTGCCGCCGACAACAATTCGTACACCATCCTTGACATTACTTCCCTTTGACGTGCTTATGCTGTGTAACAAGAAAAGGTCATGAAAATGCCATTAAACGCGCCGCTGATAATACGCCCTCCCGCCTTAGTTCCATTATACCACATTCTCTCTATCAATGACTACGATATTTAAATTTTAAGCCAAATGTGCTAGAAAATGCCATTGGGCTAGACACGCGGAAAGTGGTGGTGGTGAATCACAAAAGGAAGGAAGAACAGAAAGCAGCATGCAGATTGGTAAGAAGGAATACCAATGTTCAATGCTCATGTTTAAGCTTAGTTTTCCGTTGTGGCTCATGTCATTCAGCTAATTCTGTCTCTTGTGTGAACTGAGACGTTCGTTTGCAAAAACATTTCTTGCCAGTTGCCCATTTGTAAATTGAATTTGTGGGTGCATTTACTTGAGTGAGCTCTCAGGGATTATCTCTTGTGAGTAGGCGCGTTTATTTGATTTAAGTGTTGCCAAGTTCAAAAAATCATTCAACGAAAGTGGTGGAGCCCCTAGGGTGACAGATCTAGACGAAATCTTAAGACATTTTTGCACACATTTTAGAGATGTCACAAATCGGTTAGACCTGGCAGTAGATTAAACAAGGAGCCAGGGTTCAAAGTTGCTATAGGACTTTGTATAGGCTCTACAAAAGAGTTGTATGACATTAGTAGTGATAGTTATATCGCGATATATATATATAACATGGAGTTAGGGAATTCGTCAAAGCGAGCCTTATGTCAAGCTGCCGACGGAAAATGCGTTAACTCTTTATTTTTGTCTCATGAAAAATGTCACAGCATTAATGACCTCTTTTCGGTAAACTAACAACGAAACGGCAACAATTTTTTTGTGTGAATTCAGTAGGAAAGATGATGTGTAAAAGCGAGACTCATGTAATAATGTGCGTGTGCTTTTATTTGCTAAGGCGCATTCATTTGATTTAAACATTATGGACTTTTTGTTTTATCTCGAGTGTTTTATTTGTGCGTTTCCTCCACTTTGCTAAATTCCTTCAGCTGAATACGAGTATCATTTATATGCTGTAGCGATAGGCATTTTTTGTGCCCAGAAGACTTTTCGTTTCTTGTCATTGAGATTGGAAAAATGTTTGAAATGCTTCAGATTACATAATTGCGTTTCTATTAAATCCACTCGTATATGATTAAAAAGTCTTACTTTTTAAATTAAAATTCAATCCCTTAATATATGTATGTGAGTAATTCTATTGAAAATTTAAGAATTTTATTGATGAATTTAATTAACTTGAATTTCCATTGAGAAAATTAGTTTAAAAAAAAAAAAAAAAAATTTGGTGTTATGATAGGATGGCTAAAGTTAGGGAATATACAGGCCACTGTGCTGCAGAGCTCGCCAAAACGTTTCCACGGTTTTATAATTGTGTTCATATGACGAACTGTCCTTTTAAATTTTACTCTCCCCATTAATCTTAAAATGGAACACTTATGATCAAATTAAAATATCAATAACCCTTTAAGTTTTATCAAGATTAATTGTGCCGTTTTATATACAGTTTAAAATTTCAACAAAAAATATCGAATGGTTTTCTCTTTGACACGCGAAAAGACATCCACTGAATTAAACTCAACTGGATTTTTGTATCCTTAAAACTTTTGATGTTAAAAAACCCTTGTATGAATTGTAATTAAAATTCATCTCATTATTTTTGCAAATAACTGTCCCGCAGCGTTGGGTCCTTGCAACACTTCCGTTAAGCGTTGAGGAGGAGTACAAAGGCGCGCACGACACTTAACGAAGTACCGAATAAATTACGCACTCTTTTTTTTTGCCATTCGCCAACAAAGGTCAGCGGCATTAATTATAGCAGTCGTCTGCCAAGCGACCACCAACGCAGCGCCAAGTCAAATAAAAGCATCACGACTATAAATCATACAAATAACAGTAACAGCGTTGCCAGACAACGATATTTTGAAATAAAAAAACTTAAATTTTAACATAAAAAACGAATCTTAAATCTTTGTTCGCTTGTTTAAACAAATCGATTTCATTTTGTAGTAGATCAAAAGGAAATTCTGAAACAGATCAAATCTGCACATAGGTACTATATAAAGTTCAATATGAGGACATAAGGACATAAGGATTGATTGCTGTCATAGTGAATAAATAGATTTAGTGGTACATATTCACAGTTTTCTAATTGTCCTCTTTTTTGTTCTTAAATCCCGATTTCTATCAATTCGTATCCTGAAATTCCCAATTCAATCAAAATTTCATCTGGCAACGCTGAAAAGTAACAACATCAAGTAAACGACAATTGTTACAGCATAATGCCAGAGAAGAAGTAGTTCGGAAAGTCTTTATTTGTATATATTTGCATAGAAATTCATTGTTATGCATTATGATCCTTGTTGAACATAATAAAGGAACAAAAAAAAAAAAAATAAAACAAATGCGCAACAATTTTATCTGTCGAGAATTGGTGAATGTTTTATGCTCCGAAATTGGCGTCAAGCAGGCGCTTCAATGATTTAATAACAAATATGGGTCACCAATTGTTTGTTGTTGGTTTTATTTGTCCCTTCTACCCAATGTCAATGTGTGTGTTTAATATTTGTGTTTTATTACAATCGTTTAGTACTCATTCAACATGACCCAATAGGAAATCTTTATTAATAATCAAGTAAATAACTTTTGTTATAGCACGATGTCAGCGGTGGAATGGTTTGGGCAACTCTTTATTTATTTATATTTGCACAGAAATCTATTGTTATGCATTATGATCCTTGATTAAAAAAATAAAGATACGAAAATATTTGCAACAATTTTTCGGTCGAGAATGAGCAAATGTTTATTGAAATTTGCATCAAACAGGCGCCAACAATTTGCATGCAAATATGGGTCACCAAAGGTTTGTTAATGCTTATATGAATAGTTTTTTTAAATTTCACTCGCGGAATTAAAACTCTGGAGTATAAAGCGCTATAAGAAGCCCTTTCTTGTATGGGAATAGCTACTTTAAACGTAGCTTCAATTTATATAAAACGGCCGTAAAAGAGGACCTCGAAGAGACAAATAGAAATGATACCTTCTTGAAAGTGATAAAATATGTTTTTTCTTTCTATGTATAGAAAGAAGATAAATTGGTAAGTTTATAAGTAAAAATGTCGCATTTGGGTCTATGCACACCGAAGAGAGATTTTCGAGAAACTGCTACATCCTTAAAGAGTCACTCATTTCGGAATGATTTGTGGGCTGGAGAAATTATAAGACTTTTTTTAAATTGTGAATTAAGAACGCTATGGTGCTGCATGCAACACAGCTAATGCAACAGGAGATGCTCCCGGGATGCATTGTCTAGCGAAACAAAGATGTCCTATTGACCCCTCGGAGTTATTGTCTTGAGGTTTTCTCAAAAATTAAAGTCTATAAGATTAAGTAAGTAACAATTCAAAAGCTAAAGGAAGAGGAGCTCCCGGAATGCATTGTCTCGCAAAACAAAGATGTCAATTGACCCCTGAGATCGTGCGATTTCACACCCTTATACTTTTTTTTGGGTTTCTCAAAAATTAAGGTCTACTTATGACAATAATTTAGTAACAATTCGAAAGCTAAAGGACGAAGAGTAATTATGCCAAGATGTCATCCTAAAGCCAAAGCCATTACACAATAATTTTTTATTTGCGTTGGTGAAACCCTTACTGGCCCACCCTATAAAAATTAATACGCATTCGGCAATGTTGACATATTTATTGATCTTTCTAGCAGCACTGCAAATATGCCTTCCCTGGAAGTAGTCTAACTTAATTACCTACAGGGCTTCCACTTAATGTCAATGTGCTTGTTTAATATTTGCTAACAGGAAAATTTATTAAGAACTCTCTGGGAGAAATCATGCTAACACTGTTGTAAACAGCATCAATGCATATATCAACATTGATGCATGGTTAGGAGCTTTTAAGTCCTTCGCAAAATCAGTTTTTCAAGCCATTATTCCATCCAACTGGAGGCTATTAGCACGTTTAACATTTGTCTTATCTGCGATTTTTACACATGCTGCAGCAGCTTCCAAAAGCAGGACCTAAATCAGAGGTCACGTCAATTCTTTTGTGGTAAATAAGGTTTGCTTTTCACACAAAAAAAAAGCTGAGCCTATATTACAAAAATCCTTCATCCGAAATGGGATACAAGCCATTAATAAATATTGACAAAAATGTTCAGATTATAAATATCAATTATATCAATAATATATCGATTCACTCACATTGATTTTTTATATGAATTGATGGAATTACCAATTTTCCGTTTTCCTTCGAAAATCCAGCCTATTCATTTAAAAAAAAATTAATTTTAAGAGAATTGGGAGGATTTGCACGTTTACAAGGATAGCCTTCTATATAGTAGCCATGCTTACTCCTGGTTTTGCTCATAGAAGATGTTTTTGAGCTTTGTAAGGCTGATGCTTAAAAGAGGTTTTTGACGGAAAGTGGAAAGGCTAATGACGAATTTTTGGACTATTTCGAAATGCTGTAGATAAAAAAGGTAATTTATCATTAACTGAATTTCTTGTATATTCAAAATCACTCCAAGAAGATTGTCTATATGTCAATGCTACAGCATCTTTTTTCCAATTGTTATGAAAAAACATGAAAGCTTTTGGGACTGCTAATGCTTGGACGGCATATATCAAACTCTTGAAAGACCAAAGTTAACACATTAGCGACTTCATTTCTCAACTAGCTCTAAACAAAACGCAATATTGAGAGAGTTATTTGATGAAGTCTAACCAAATTTCTCAAAATTCTGAAATCACCTTAGACAAGCACTTGAAAAAAGTCTGCGAATTTCAACGAGAGGGTGTGGCACTTCTCATGTAAAGGAAAATTTTAAAATGCTATACTGAGAGAATGATTTCAAGAAATTGAACTAAATTTCACACAAATTCGAGAAATGGTTCGGTCTAGCTGTAGACAAATTAGTTGGAACATTGTCAACAAAAAAGGGCGTGGCACCTCCAATACAAGAATAAGTTTTAGAACGCTACATGAAGAGCTATTTAGGTAAATTTCAACAAATTCAATGTTGATATGTTTAGTCAAAAAGCTAGCATGTTGTGTGGTGGAGGATATAACACCTTTTTAATAAAAATCTAACGCTAACGCGCACTTTACGATTAAAGCAGTGTAGGGTATATAGTTTTGGGCGAGGTCAAAGGTAATATTTTTACTAGTTTTTTGACATTATGAACTATCCATATTTGGGCGTTATGATACATCGCCCACAAAATACGTTTCTCTTTGAAGAAATTGAAGAATTGAAATGAAAATTTCCATCGTAGCAGTAAGAACTATACTTGATTTACTTGAATGTGGAGAAATTTAAACTTGCCACGCCTAACTTAAAAAATGCAGTCAGGGCATTTGATTTCTCTCACTAACTGGCAACGAATAACCAACTTTGCTTAAGAACTTTTACTAAAAAGTCTTTGTTCTTTGACGTAAAGAGATGTGAACATTAATAGTTAAATAATTTATTTATAATCTCAATTATCAAGTTAAAGTTTTTGAAAGGTAACAACGACTCTTGCATGTACATGTAAAAGTAATGTCTATTTGAGCATAGTTAATACCCTCATACAATAATTTATGACACCGTAAAGATATCAAAAAGTTCAAGAGTTCATGTGTTTATTTTACTTTTCTACCCAAGTGTATTAACGTATGGAAGATGTCTTAATCTTTGTGCTTAAATGATGAGTTCATTGCACTAGTGACAATAATTGCATCAAGAATGATTCTTAAGTACAATGTTTTCATTTTGTAACTAAAAGTTCAAGTACACTAAACATATGTACAAACAATGTGTGGTGGAATTATCTGGAATTGTTTGTTTAAAAAGACCACGATAGAACGAACCATAAGATGTGTGATGGAATTATCTGGAATTGATTATTTTAAAAGACTACGATAAGAGGAACAGCTCAGCAGCGCACAGTTCGCACAATTTTCATAATGTTTCGGGATGAGTACGTGCTGTGGAATTGCTTGTTTTGAGCGATATAATTTTTATGATTTCAGTTTTTTTTTAACATACAGCAAACGAAGCTTTATGCAAAAATCAATTCGAAATAAAAATTCGAAAAAAATTTAATATCTGTAATATCTGTTTAAAACATTTCTTTTTTCGCTGTATTAATTTGCAATCCAATTAAACGTTATATACGAGTGAAATTCAACATCCAGAGCCTCCATGCAATTCACTGCGAAAAATGTTCTTGTAAGTCATTTCCTGTAATGTAATGTAAAACATAATTTTTCCATAAATGACAATTTAATGGCATTAAAGGCGTTACATATCTACAAAGTTTTCACCCGCATTGAAAATTGTAGTCATTAACTGGTTCATAAATCAACCCATGTTCGAAATATTGATTTAAATGTCTTGTTTTTTACACTTCATCCGTGCAGGCGAACACGTTGTGCGACAGTATTCATCATTAATCTTACATTTTTGTAAATTGAACTTTAAGTTCTTCAACTTTGGGCAATTTATTTGCATATTTTTCATAGTCAAAGTCTTGAGTTGTGATTTCTGTGTTTTGTTCAATGACATGCAAGAAATCGTGCCGAAAGTTCATTTTATTTGAGAGGGTCTACAAACGAACGTGTCCTGAGTTAAAATTAGCAAACCCAAGTGATTGAGTGATTGCAGAGCAGCAGCAGAAATGAGTAGTGGAAATTAATTAAATTAAGTTCAATTTTGTATTTTCATCTTAATTCAATAAGTATTAGAGATGAGCTTAACAGTGAGTCTTACGTCATTGGTGATTTGATGACAAGTACTCTTCCTATAATTTGAGCTGTGCCTAATATCACTGGTTAATTAACTGGTTAATTAATTGGTTAATCAACTAGTTAATTAACTGGTTATTCAACTACTTAATTAACTGGTTATTTAATTGGTTTTTAACTGGTTAGTTAATTGGTTAATTAAATGGTTAATTTTAAGAATAACAAATGCAGTAGCAAAAAACATTCAATCAATATGTCATCAATATGTTAAATTAAAGAAACCCAAAAATTTCCTTTGGAAAACAAAAAATCTTTCATTATTTTTTTGAAATGGTACACAAAGTTAAAAGCAAGCTGTGACTCGTTTCGCTGAAAAAAGTAGCAAGTAACTAATTGGAAATTAAAGTGAAAAACGCAGTCACCAAGTGACGACTAGTCGCCACTAGATTTCAACAGTCACTGGTAACTACAGTGGCTCACACTTTATTATGTACATACATATATCAGTGGTAGTTGCCAGCTTCTACCAATTCACCGGTATCGATATATCACTCATCTCTCATACGTATCTGAAGTGGGGAAAATTGATGTTTTGCCAAAATTTGTTTTCCATTAGCTAATAAAAACAAAATGGAATGTTGACTTCTTTCATAGAAACTTTTTTTATTTGCGTATTATCAAATTGAATTTAAGAAAAACTTATTTGTTTCAATTAGAGTGATTTGAAATTTGGCGATTTTTATAAACTTTGAACTGTTGTTAGGTTTTTTTTTGGCTTTAAGAGTTTTTTACATACTATGCATTATGTATATACAATTAAATATTATTATTTCATGTTTTGAGGAATATCATCATTAATGCACCTTAACATAAAATATGTTCAAGACAAATCGTTTTTCGTAAATTTAAAATACCTACTCGTGTCTATAGTGGCTTAAACGTTAAGGCCAACAAACTTTCATAAGGACTTAACTCTGATATATTTGTATTAGTGCTTTGTGAGAGAATCCCCTTTAGCTGATACTCAATTGTTAAAGGCCAAATTACCACTTCACAATGTGGTGCATTTTGTTTCAAGTCTTTATAATTAATGACTACCAGTTTTTTGACTGCGTCAACAGCAGAAACCAACAAACTGAAGAACTTCAAATAAGCAGCTTCTTCCAATTGCTACTCACAGCATCGAAACATTTAGTGACCGCACAACCACACAAACCAACATGTGCGTGGCATTCTGTGGGTGAATGGAGCAGCAGACAATGTGGCTGCAATGCTCTAAATAAAAAGAAGCCATTGGCGGTATTTTGAAAAATTTATTTCCGGCTTTAGCTTCCTCTGGCTTGACGATGGCATAAAACACGAAGTAATGCAATATGATTTATAACATTTATATTTTTATTGGCAAACCAGTACATACTTTGAGAAATATACTAATAGTGGTAAGCTTGTTTGTATGTAATAAAAAAATTTTTAAAGGCCATGGAATAATTTAAAATCCATTCATAGCCAAAAGTTGAAGTGAACGTAATGTAAAAATCTTGTGAAATGAGAGATGCAATAAAAAACCGAAACTTTCAATTGGATGTTGAAAATCTTCCTCGTATTCATTCGATATTTGTAACATTCATTATTTGGATTTATTTGATCAATGTATCGAAAATATTGACTTTCTGTTTAAATTTCAGACCCGTTACTGGTATGATGTAATGTCCCTTAATAATATCCGCAATTTAATTTTTCTATCATAGCCTTCTTTATGCCCTATACTCAGTATATTCCTTTTGTCATTTCGTTTTCACCTGATATAAAAGTCTAAAATATATATTCTTTATCAGCATCACCACTTGAGTCTACTTAGCCATGTCTGTCTGTCTGCGGAAATCACGATTTGGGAAAAACCAAGGGAATACGTCATTTATATTTTGATCAACACTTTAACTTCACGTACATGAAATGATTTAGTAAAGAGATAACCTTTTGCGATAAGTAATATATTCTATTCTTGCTTGTGGTCAATGAAATGCTCTCATCTTCTGCTTCTGCTTTCATGAAGATAAACCAATGCTTAACTAAACAGTATCAATTTAAACTGCAAACACAACGCTTCGAAATGCGTGAAACTTGGACTCCAATATCAACGATAACTTTCATTGCGATAACAGTATTCGTGCTACTTTGGCACTATACACTGCCAACTTATGGAATGCCAACGAGTGATCCATTTGCTAATGTAATGCGCATTCAAAAAGCGGCTGAAATTCAAAACTATATGAATGAGAATATTGATCCCTGCGATGATTTTTATGAATTTGCCTGTGGTAACTGGGCCAAAATTAATCCCGCAAGCCCTCGTGATTCAACGGGAATATTTGAGCTAATGGAGAAAGCACTCAATCGAAAAATTACAAAATTTTTGAAAAGCAATGCAGATCCGCAAGATACAGAGACCGATATTAAAGTTAAAAATTTTTATTTATCTTGTACAGAGAAGGAAATATTGAAAGACAACAGCACTATATACCGCGATAAGCTTTCGAAAATAGTTGAAGAGTTTGGTGGAATGCCAGCTATCAGTGGTGACATGTGGAATGCAAATAAATTCGACTGGTTGGAAACTATAGCCCAAATTGCGCATAAATATAATAAAAATATCATATTGGTCGCGGGCATCTTGCCCGATTTTCAAAATACTTCAGTAAATCGTGTATACATTGGTCATCAAGCATTCGATCTTGAATCTCGCGAAATGTATGTGAACCCATCGACTGAAATATATCGTAAGGCGTTCAAGCGGATAATTGCGAAAGAGTTGAGAACACACTTAAATCTAAAGCAGGAGCTGGCAAACAAAACAGCAAACGAAATAGTCGATTTTGAAACGGCACTGGCTTTTGGAATGTCAGACCCAAGGAAAGGTTTGAATATATCTGAACTTTGTAAGCTCACTTCAGTGGCTAAGTTAAATGAAAAATATAAAAATGCTATTGATATATGGAAACTAGTAACTACTACATTTGGGGAAGACGTAGAAGGACCGATCTATGAGTATTTACCTGAATATCAGCAAAATCTAATCGAAGTCATCAAAGTAACACCAAAAAATATTGTAGCCAATTATATCATGTACTCATTACTCAAGGACTTTTGGCTGGTAACGGCTGATACAGAGACAAAACAGGATGCACACTGTTTGGAAACAACAAAAAAAATTTTTGCCAAAAATCTTGATAACATTGTATATCGGCGCTATAACACTCATGATGTGGAACATGATGTCAACACTATTTGGAATGAACTCAAGCAAACTTTCAGAGAGGAGCTTTCGTCAAATAAACTGAATTGGATATCTTATGATGTGCGTCAATATGCCATTGAAAAACTGGATGCCATGAGTTTGGAAATTAACTCATACATGAATGACAACTTCACCGAGGAGTTCGGTAATTTAGTTATTGACCGCAAAGACTATATGACGAACATTAAAAACATCATGGAACACTACAGCCGTAGAGCTATTGCAAAGCTTCACGGGAAACCCAAGATTGAAAGTGATGAATCACATTCCTACTCGGCAGCATATAGCATACTTGAAAATAAAGTTAAGATTCCAGTGGCGTTGTTACAACCCCACTATTTGTGGGCAACAAGTTATCCCAATGCGTTGAAATTTGCAAACTTAGGTGGATTGATTGGTCATGAACTCATACACAGCTTCGATGATACGGGACGCAAGTATGATAAGGAAGGAAATTTAGTTGACTGGTGGGATGATCAATCAGCTGATTCATTTGTCAATCGTACCGAGTGTTTTGCTGATCAATACAGTAAATATCACTACAACGGTGAGCTCTTACCGCGTAGCAATTTACAATCGGAGAATATAGCTGACAATGGTGGGGTACGTGTCGCTTACCAATCCTATCTCGCATGGTTGCGAGAAGATTGGGAGGAGGATGTATTAAATTTAGAGACATTACCGAAGTTCAACTACACCAACAAACAGTTGTTTTTTATTAGTTGGGCGCAGGTCTGGTGCAATGATGTACATCCTATTATGAAGATCGTGAAAACTTCAACGGACTCTCATATGCCTGGAAAGTATCGTGTAATTGGTTCTCTCTCTAATTTTCCAGAGTTTTCGAAAGAATTTAATTGTGGCAGTGATAAACCGATGAACAGAACTAAAAAGTGTGAAATTTATTAAAACAGTAATGATATGTGAATTTTTTTTTCATGGTAGCTATATAGAAAAATTGTTTTTATTAAAATATTTTTAGTGTAAATTGCAGAAAAAAATAGCACTATTGAAAAATAAATTTATTTTTTCTTTGAAAAATGGAGTTTAGTTACCGCTCTTGGGATGAACTTTACTCATAGCTGCTTGGTACAGTAAAATTTTCTTACTTTGAAATTCATTTTTGAGCTTTTCCCATCGATTTGTGCAATCAATTTTTTTTCAAAAGAAATGTTCAAATGCAGCCTTTTCGGGATCCGAGCTGCCTCTGCTTTAAATGCTTTAAGTAGTCGGTTAAAATACAAAGAAATCATCTTAATCATTCATAAAGTGTGGAGCACTACTTGTTTTTACTATGTAGGTTATTTCGCCTTACTTGGTTTCATTTTGATACAAACCAAAATAATTGGAACAATTCCGCAAATTCAATATTAAATTAGCAACTAAGCACCCACAAGTTATCAAGTCTCATTAAGGGTATTCCTCTAAACGCAAAACTCGAATAACAATAAAAACTGGAATGTTTTTGCACTTGTTTATGGAAACACCCCAATCATGCAAACGCATTAGCCTTAGCAAAACAAAATGTATCAAAATAGGTCAATTTAAGTAAATAAATAACAAAAATTCTGACATATTTTTAAAAAAAAAAAAAAAACATTAAATTGGCCCGAAAATTGTTTCAACAGACGGCAACATTAATACACTTTCCAACTTTTCGAGGCTGCTTGCATGTTCTGAGGCTCGAACATGCTCTCAGTTTACACTGTTCTCGAGGCATCTTCAGGAATACCTTTATTGAATGTAATGTCTCAACTTTGCAGAGGCACATGGAATATCAATAAAGTCTACTTTACTGTCGCATTAAGCCACTGAAAGTTTGAAAATTGTCATTTAACAACTTAGGTAGCGTATGGTCTAAATGTGTTTTCTATTCGCACCATCATACAAATGACTTAATCTTCTCAAAGTTTTTCGTGACATCTTCTTATCACATAACATCTCTAAATGTCCTTTGTCTGTCATCCAGTGAAAACGAAGTTAAATCCAATTGAATCGCAAAGATAACATTGTTACATTACATATGCACATACATAATCAAAAGGCCAGGTCCTTTCAGCATTATACTGGCGAATTAAATGAAATTTAATATTCGCTGAAAATACGTCTAATAAACTTTTGGTACTTAATTGAATTTGGGCTGCTTTCCTCTTAAATTCTTACCAACATATGATTTGCCAGAAGTTAAAATTTCGCCCTTGAAAATGGTATTCTTTGTGTTTGTAGTACTGGGAGGGCGATTTGCTTGACATTGACGAGATACTCTAAGTGTTGTTCATTGTTTTTGTGGCATCTTTGTTGTAGTTGTCTGGCGGCATTGAAAATGTACTTCAAATTTACATATAACATACCGCAATGAAGGCACCCAATAGAAAGCCACAAAATTGAAACATTTTTCTTTTCATCTAGTCAGACGAAAGTAATTTATGTACGAGCATAATACATGGCCGTCACTTGAAGCAAATATTTTGTTTGGATGGCTGACTTTTTTTCTCAATAAAAATCATTATTCAGTGTAACTACGATGTGTCGCAGTTAAATCATATGATTCAGGCTTAAGTTTTTTCATTAAGCAGAAGTTCTACCTTGCAATATCTCTCGAATTCAAGATAAGATTTAAAAAACTGAATAAGATTGAATATACTCGACTCCTTAGCGATCAGCAAATTTTTTTTCTAAAATATAAATACTACACATTTTTTGACTATATGTTCATTTAAAAAACTCCTTCTCACTGGGTAATTTTCGCTGTTCGAAGTTTTTGTTTCGACGAAAATCAACACGTGTTAAAGTTTACCGTGTCGCATATCTTTTCGCAGGCTTAATAACTTAATTTACCCGATATGAAGTCATTTAATGAGCGACAATTTTCTAAGGTGCTTTGGTCTGATAGTCCTCTATATTGATATAGGCAAAAACTTTTAGACTGTGCCATTTATTTTGACTGGTGCTGACAAAATAAATAAATAAAATAAGATAAGCAAATTATTTGCAGTATGTTGAGGAAAAAGTTTTGTTTAGTGTTGGATCTTATGTAAGGGAATGTGAGTTAATTGGATTTAAACATGCTTATGTTCAAACTTCTATGCATCGTATATTGTTAAGCAAAAAATAATTTCTGGTAGCAAACGGAATTAGGTAACTGAACAAAAGTGAAGGTCGAAATATTTTTTTTGGATTTGCTAAACAGAGCTGTAGTTAAAATTTAGGGAAAATTACTGAAAATACAGCCAAGTAGAAACAAGCTTAGTTTTAAGTGAAAATATCAATGTGAAAGGATCTTAAGCCTGGAAACATCAAAACAGTAGAATTGTCACGAAGCGCATATGGTCTTTACAAAACTTTTTCCATTTTGAATGAACATTAGCGAGCGCCATTAACTTTCTTCAACATTTTCCCGGTTCATGGAGTTCATATTGCAGAAATTACGATAATTAAAGGCAGCCGGACTTCATGCTTTCCTGAGGTGTGTTATCCAACAAAGAGCCAGTTTCATGCACACGTCTCACAAGTTTCGTAATTTTCTTACAGTTTCGGTAGAAGATTCACCATTCTGCAAGTGAATTTTAATTATTTCCAATAGTTGCCCAAGCGTACTATATCTTACTAACTTTCGGTGTCGGTGTTTCTGATACCTTTGATTTCGACAACGTCTTTATCACCGAAACTGGAAATCCTTTTGTTAAAAACGTTTTTTTCACATAGTCATTGTTATAAAAGTTCTATAGAAACGTTATGCTAACGATAAATACAATACGCTAATTGATTTCGCTTCAATTGTTACGATAAATTATAGTTTCCTGCGAAGGTAAATAATTTTCTTTTTTAATTACAAAGTTTTCTTGTTAATTTAATCTTTCAAGATGCCGCCTGATCTCACAATAACATTTTAATTAAATTTTAATCGTATGCATTCATAAAATTCCTTGTATTTTATATCTACTACTCATTCCGAAATACCTCAAGATGGCGTGACGATTCAATTTGTATTCACAATTTTACATATTGAAATTAGCAAAGGGAATCGTAAATAAATTTTAATTACCACGAACCACCAAGTTCGTTATTAATTTAACAAATTACGACGATGACAGCGACAACTGCATGAACAAGATGAGAGGAACAGGAGTTACAATTCCGGCAGCAACTTGCAATTGCTATAGCTGCAAAATGACGAAGGATGTGGCAACATGTCGTAACGACAGCGACAATACCAACATAGTCATCATTGTGCCAATGTGTTCAACAGCTACACATTTCCTAAAGAGAGCATTAAAGACAACAATAATTAAAATACATTAAAGCTATGCCAATTAGGTGAAGAGGGCAGAGTGGCAGCAGGTACCTACAGTTAAATGTTAATGTTATGAAAATAAACTTTTGTCTTGTGCTAAATAAATTTCATCACATTTAAAATTGAATGGTATTTTATTTAAATGTCTATGATGTTTCTATTGAAAAGTTATTTATTTGATTTCAAATGAAGCCTAAACCCAAATAGACGTGACGAGACGTAACGAGTATATGTAAATCAATATTGATAGCCAAACGCAACTGATCGAATGTGACTTGTTATTCCGTAAGAATTGAACTTCAAACCGTCACTACTCATCATAACAGCTGCTTTTATTCGCTGACATAACATTTTGGGTTGAATGTCAAAACAGACGTAACGAGTGCAAACGTTCATTTAGTTGCTATCGTCTCGTCAGGTCTAATTTGGTCAAGACTTTAGTGTTAATTTAAGCCTAAGAGTTGCAATAAAGCATGAACTTAATATGTTTAACATTGACCTTTTACTTATATATACATATCAGCATACGATTATGTGAGCGGAGTTTGTTTCCTAATCCTTAACATAAATATGCTCTAAATTAGGGATGCTCAACTGCGGTGCCCAAAAGTCGACAGCGCGCTGAAGTTTAAAACTTCGCGGTAGTATGTATATAAATGTGTGTAGGAATTCAAAGAAAAGCAAAACATACCCAGTAGGAAAAAATTCGTGCATCACTGGTGTAAATAAATAAATATAAATTTTTGCATAAAAAAATACGAAAGCATCGCATGGCTACACAAACAAATTTTTAAGCGCAAAACTCATTAATAAAAACGAGCAAAACAAAAAAAATTACTTTTCCGAAAATCAATGCTATATAAGTTTTTATTGCAACAATGATACACACAAGAGCAGCTTTTTTAGTCTCTCATTTTTTTACAAGTCAATAATACATGCGAAAAAATTTGACTTTCGCAGAAATAATGTCTTCGACCGGGGTTTTTCTCAATTGACCATTTGTTTTGTTTTTGTACGTATGATTCCGACTGGGTCTCTTGCATATTTATTTGACAAACGAACCAGCGCATAGAGATCAGCAATTGCAGGAAGGGCAAATGGCCAACCCTACTCTAAATCATGCTGCGACAATATCTTTAAATAAAGAAGCCTCTATTTTCCCCTATAACGGGCAAACTCTGCTCAATATTATAGCTCGAGTGAGCTGCTGACATTGATCTTCTCGGTTCTGAAACAAATGTTGGGCCTACATTTTCTTCTTGAACCTGGTGGCTGTGAAATTTATGCTGGAGCGTTGTCTTTCATTTTCTCCCAGCCAATGCTGGTTAATTAAAAATTAAAAAATATCTTATTTGTCTACTCTTGAGGTTATGTATGTATAAGATCTAAGCTTATTTCTATATTTTGCCGAATAAACATTTTTGATTATCTCATTTTCTTTAGGATGGGTTAAGAGGGTCATTTCTTAGGACAGCACTTGCAGAGGGTAGACATTTCAGTAAACTTTAGTTTCAATAGGGTTTTTCCCTACGGACGGGTAGATGATAGAATTGAATGAAACATGCTGTATGTGAGAAATCAACGATTTTTTTTTATACTGCAAGCCTATTGCCGACCCATATTCCACACCAAACAGTGACTTTCTGTGTACGCATTGTCACTTGGTAGACCTCGTGTGGATTGGTATCGTCCCAAACCCAGCAAATCCGGCCATTTGAACGATGCCATATTTCTAACATAATGTCATCAATAGGCCTTCCAAATAAACATTTATTTTATTCAATCTTAACCTCTATCCATCTCTATTGTAAAACCCACAAAGGAATATTTCTGAAAAAGTACATCAGAACGAAGCATTTCAAAAAAAGCATTTTAAAAAACATAAATAAAAAAATATAAAAACTAAGTTGCTTATTTTATTTATATCTTCTACAGAAAAAAAAATTAAAAAGGACCATGTTTTCAAATCCACGACTAACTATATGAGTGAATTGAATTAATACTACACATTGCCAATATCATTACAAAATCAGAAGGTGAATGGTTTTTAATATTTTCATATTATTATTGCAGATAAAAGCTTAAATTGAAAAATTCTTCAAGTAAATATTCTCAGAAATACTAACAGCCGAAAAAGGCCAACTTATGAAAAGCTAAAATCAAACAAGAACATAAAAGAAAACTTATTTCAGATTTCTGATTTTATTTTAAACATAATAAAAAGATGCACATAGATTTGGAAAAACTCAACAGTAAAAAAAAAATCCCCATAAGCCTGAAGGCAAAACTTGCCCATGTTACTCAAACCTTTTCTCTTGAAGCCTTTTCAAATGGTATTTATAAAGGAAAACTCAATGACACATTAAGGCCAACCAAATGTTTTTGTTCTTTCTTTCTCCTGCTGCTTTCATAAATATTTTATTTCGTCAATGCTTCAATTTTTTATACGAAAATATTAAGAAAAACCAAAACACTCAAAATAAACGCGATAATGGGTTTAAATAAACCAATAAAATCGTAATTTCGTAAATTGATATTGAATTGAATATTACCTACTTTGTGTGTTGCCATTTTGCTTTTATTTTAGTTTTTTTGTGAATCATCCCAACAAACATTGTTGCAAACTGTTTCGGATATGGACATTTTGCTTGGTTTCATTCATTTCATCATTTGAGTTATAAATTTTGTAAAAGTTCTTTCGATTTTCCTCTTAACTACATATAATAATCATAGTCGATAAGAACTAAATTTCCAAAGTCCGAAAAGTTCTAGAACATGAGGTTATTTTTAACATGTCTCGTATAGGTACAGTACTGTTTCAACTGGTTTCTTCATCAACTGTTATATCAAGGATATCATCGCTACTGTGCTCAAAGTTTTCTCTTAGGTGATACATACTTAATTAAGACTTTCAGGAGAAAGTATGAGAGTGAGATGGCTCGTAAATCCTGCAGAGAAGTATACAAAGCTCTTTCTAACCTTGGGTATTATGGAATACCTATTGTACTTAGGTGCATCGGAAGGATACCATCTTGATCAGGCAACATAATTGGCCAAAACGTTTAAATATAATTTGCCAACAATTTAAAATAAATGTCAAATGTTTGCTGGGATAATTCTGGTGTGCAGTGTGACGCCATTAAGGCAAATGATTATTGCAGCAAAACCTACATAGCTGCTTCGTTTGGGTTTGAATTGCGCTCAAAATTTATGTTATAAAATTTTTGTAATTTTGTTATTTTTGTTAATGTTTATGCAACCATTTCAATGGGTGTTAATGGGTTGTGAGCGGATAATGGTTATTGCCATGGGTTGTATCAAATTTGGCAGGCGTTGCATAGAATCTATAAAAGTTTACAAGCACAGCATATGCAAATTAGAGAAAAAAGCAACAAAAAATATTATGAATTATGCTTAATCGGTTAAAACGTGTTAAAAGATATTTGAATTGATTCTAATCACTGCCATGAGAACTGTTTTACTAAGCTAAGCTAAGGTATTTAGGTTATCTATGACAAGGTCAAAAACTCTTGCTACCCTTGCTATTCAACTTTGCAAAGCATGGTATATTTATTCATGGTTTCGTGGACTGGAATGCAACAGCGCCTCATGTTGATCAATTTTCACTGGGAATAACCATATACATAGGTTATATTTATTTTTAAAAAATACGCGTTTTTATATTCTACGCTCAAGGGTATATTCTTTTTGTGATTCCGCATTTTTTGTATTCAATTACGGCTGGAATTAAATGTGAACGAAATCGATTCACAGATACGTCATCCATGCTTTGAAATAAAACTTGTAAAGTGCTATACTGAAAGAGAGCTATTTGAAGTATTGCTACATACTAAATTACACCAAAACACGATTCCAACATATAAAGCGTCATTCTTTTTATATGAATTACTGAATAAGAGAAGTTTTTAATAAAAGATTGTTAGTCTGCGGCACTGAAAAAGCATTCGATTGCATGTGACACACTTCAAAAGAGTAAAACAAATGTTACAATTTAATAAATAAATAAATTTTTGCAATACAGAAATTGAAGAAGTCCACAACAATACGAGAAGCTAACCTTTGCAATTCAATCTCAACAGTACTATCGTTTTATGTTAATTTTAAATACCCAACGACAAAATAAGTTTCTTTATAAAAACAACAAACAAAAAATACTACAAAAAGTGCAGTACTCATATTGTTGGGTAATTCCAATACTTCACAGCCGCTAGGCAGAAAAAATCAAGAGTCTTATGAATTCAAAACAGCAGCTTCTTTCGTATGACATTAAGACTGCCAGCGAAATTAAAAATAAGACAGAATCTGACAAGCAACTAAGCGAGAAGATGAAAAACAACACATTTTCATTAGGTAGTGACAACTCGTAGCCTGGCTTAATATGACCAACAGTGAACTGAAACATTTTAAATGTGAGATGAAATTTAATATTGCAATATGTATTTAGACTATGGCCATAGAAAAATATATTAAAAAAAATGGTTAGCACCAACATTTCGGCCAATCTCTAAACCCTTTTGAACATTTTTTTGAAATGAAATATCTCAAAAACTATGCGAAATAGGATGTTTTTATTTATAACATATGAAAGAAATTAATTTTAAAGAATAAGTTAAAGAATTATTCTTTTGTGTGGCAGTAAAGATTTTTCGATAAAAAAAAATTTATTTTATTTATGAAAGAAGTTACATATATATCTCTAAAACATAGAATCTAAATTCTTTGCCACGTGGCAGAAATAAATCATATTAAAATCGCACATTCCTTCACTATTTCCACTTTTTTAACAACGAAAAAAAGAAAATGATCCACTCACTCATGCAAGAATTCTATAAATAATTAAATTTCCCTTTAATTTTGGCATTTCCCGTATCTTTTTTAATATCAAATGAAAATGATGTAATAATATTAAAAAGTCTTTTAAGATTTTCACATAATGAATTGATATGACAATATCTAATTACGTACTATGTTATGTTACGCTAAAACAACATGAAAACTATTGAATTGATTTTTATATCGTATCAAATATGATAAAGTTCAAAAAAAAATTATAAATTTTAAACGAAAATTCAATCTGAGGATATTCTTTTAGTCATGATGAAAGCGAGCGAGCCGGTCAACCGACAAGATTAAGAAAATCCTAATAAGTTAAAAGTTGAAAATCCAACCGTGAACAGAAAATTACATTGTCACGAGTACTATGGTTGTCGTGCTACGATCAGGTGATGGAGCGTATAGTCAAATTATAACTGCGATATCTAAATGCTTGTGGTATATTCCCCTCTTTCACCTAATGCTAATCTATATTTCTCGTAGAATCGGTATTTATCTATGATTTTCGACATTATTCGACATACGTACTTATTCACATATGTTTCAAAATTGTTCTTTATTATTCGGCATTTGTCGACTCATTCGAAGTTTTTGACGTTTTTCGACATTAATCCAATCCAATTATTTGGCATTATACGACACTCTACTACATCATTGTAGTTTTTCACATGTATCGATCATATAATTGGACATATTTCACGTTTATCGACCTTTCCGACATTATTCGACATATTATGCTTTTATTGACACCAATTGGTTTTTCTGACATTTATAGAATGTTTTGATATTATTGGATACATCTTAATTTTTTCGATATTTTCGTCCATTTCCAACATTTTTCAACATTATTCGATGAGTGTTGACTTTTTCGAAATAATTCGATATGTTTTTGACTTTATTCGATTAATGCACTTTTTCGAAAATTATCTTCATTTTTCGTTATTATTGGATCGACACATAATGACTTTTTCGACATTTTTTACATACATACATATGTATCTCACTTCTTCGACTTTGTTTTTTTTAACACAAATTGACTTTCCCGACATTTTCGACATAGATGAACTTTTTTCGCCTCTTTTGACATTACATTTGTAATTTTTACATCATTTTTCAGCATTACTTGAAATTCTTCAAAATTTTTCTACTTATACCAACTTTTCCGACATATATCAGCTGTTTCGACATTATTGGACATGTCTCGATATTTTCGGAAATATTTGCTGTTTATCGAATTATATGACATTATTTGATATTTTGGTTATTTTTTGGATTCAATTAAATGGATATACCATCGACTGTATATATCGACATTTTTGACATTATTGCACAAATTTATCTCGATGTTTTCGAAATTATTCGATTCTTATGGAATTTTTGACATATAACGAATAGTTCGGTTCCTTTCGAAACTGTTTAATTCTCTTCGACATTTTTAATACTTTGTGTAACGTTACGTCACTTTTACTTTCTTTACATCCAGCGATGGCATTGTGTGATGTGTAGCTTTGAGTTTACAATATTTACCATTTCACTTCTGTATAGATTTCCTTTTACATCCGCTCATAAAATTGTTTACACATCGAAAACCATTTTAAAGTGATTCAACAAATTTCTTAATTATAATTATTATCGTGAACTTATTAGTCTCAATTTCGGAATAACTATTTCTTATTAAAACAATTTAAAATTGTTTTTAATCAATTTATTTTTAAACCAATTTAAGTAGAGCTTTTTCACTTCAAACTTCATTGACTTTGTTATAAAAATACTTACGAGAACATATTAAATTTCGGAATAACTAGATAAAATTGAATTCCCAAAATCGAGTTATCCAAAGTGAAAACAGTAACAAAAACAATATTTATACTTGGTAGTTCTTAAGAAAAAAATGTTCCCTTATGACGAACTGTTCTCAAGTACATACTCCTAGTACTTAAGGCCACTTAGCTGCTAATTTACTTTGTTATAACTTACTGCTTTGTAGAAAAAGATTTTTTTAAGGTAAAAATAAATCAAGAAAAAAAAGATAAAATGATGCTCTTTCGCTTCAAAGATAATAATGCTTACTACTTGGTATGTTGAATATCTTAATGCAGCACTGCTTCAAGTTCAAGACAATTGCTTTGAAACGTTACCTCAAGGAGCAAAGGAGCAATGGAACTTGCGTAAGTTTGCAAAATTCAATAACTAACAAAGTGCAATACAACAATATCTATGTAAAACGTAGTAAGTAGTATTATTTTTAAAAGAACTAAAAATGTTGATTTAGATAACAACTCTTCCACCAATTTTAAATTTGCAAAGGCGAATGTCCTAATCGGATTCTGCTGGACAGTTTCGCAATAGCTTTTGTTATCTCGCATTTTAATACAGTTACGGAAAGTCCTGGTAAAAGGATACGATTATTATTGTGCTACAATAGTATTTTGCACTACCTTTACCCTTAAGTACTACTTTACAACAACTTCTACTACTCTACCGCAGTTAGATGTTCCTGTAATAAGATATATTTCATAGCAAAAAAAAAAGTAGTGAACTTATGAAACGTTTATGAAACGGTTATAAAGCTTTCGTACCTTCTGAGCGCTACCGCTTTTTATTGTGTTTATTTTTCATTTTATGCTTCCTTGAAACTAAGTCAATTTATTCTTGGGCATTATATAACGACCATGGCGTAAATCTGGAATGATAATTATATATTTTATAATATAACGTAGGTTTATTATAATCAGATCAAAAATAGAAGCTGAAATTTCATCTACAAGTATTCGTTTCATAAATTATTTATTTATTTAACAATTATTTAATTTTTTCTTGTCATAATTATTCACTAAAATGAGAGTGAAATCCATACACAGACGCATAGAGAGTGAGATTTGTGAATGTACTTGAAGATTTTGAGTTGGAGAAAGGTATGAGTATGGCACTACGCAGCTATGAATCAGCGCGAGGCTCATAAATAATGAATAATGACTCGAGTATACGCTTTTAAGTATAAGCTACTAATTGCTAATCTCTGATATATCACCGAAAAACAATCTAAGATTCCATTGCAACAACATTAACTATTCAAAGTTCTATACTTAGCTCCATCTATCAAAATAAATCGACCTTGACATCTAAATCTGACAAATTAACAATTTTTACTGCATGACCGTAAATTAATGTTGATACATTAAGATAAGGTTTTAATGTTTGTTAGTTCATTTTCATTGTGCATTTGTTTTTATTTAAAGCACTTAATTAACTTTTCTAAATATATACCATATATTTATTCGGAACTTCATGTTCACGTTCAAGACCAAATAAATACGAAAAAGTCACGCGACTTTTTAACGGTTCGCATTTTGTTTTGTGGCGTAAAATAGCATTCTTATCAAAGTGAAATACATAATTTTTTATAACAACCCTTGCAAATGATAAGTATACCATTTGCAATTAAATAAAATTAATGGGATTTGATAAAAGCATTTCACAAAATACGGAAACAAGTAAAACAATTAATCAGGTATGCATGCTTATGGTCTCCAGTTGAGAAAAAAAAAATTTTTTTTTTTTTTGAGAAAAACTTTGGAATAACAGCGACTTTTTAGTTTAATTTTAAAAAAATTTATTTATTTTAATTATTTTTTTTAAGATATTTTTATGCACGTCGTTTTCAATGCGATGAGCAAAAAAAAACTCAAAAGATTCTCGCAATTCGGTGAAATTTCTTTAAATAACTCTTACATTATAACGTTTTAAAGTATTTATTTATATTAAATGTGCCACACCCACTTTTACGAAATTGCTCAATATTTTTTTTTTGAAATCTGAAGTTTTGTTTCATTTATTCAAACAGTATCCCGTACAGTCTTTTAAAGTATTGCTTGTTTGGGCATTGCCTTGCTACCTTAAAATATCAAGCTATAGGCAAACTTATTGGTACAAGAGATATTGTGTGAAATTTGTATAAGTGGTAGGCGTGTCCATAAACTCTATTTACACATTTTCAAACCCATGAGGGACAATTGAAGCAGTGATCGGAAACTCCACGAAATTATCGTGCTTCATTGCCATGTACTTCCACAGGCAGACGGACATGGCCAGATTGACGCTGGAGGTGGTGCTTATCTTGAATATGCATTTATGTACTTTTATATGCATAACACACCCCTTTCTATGCCCAACAAACAAACAAACAGAAGGTGAAATGCTCAGGCAAGACAATTTGTCGATAAGCGCTTGGGTGGAAACCACAGAGACAGTTGTAGAGGAAGACCCAGAACATCGTGGCTGAGAATGATATATAAAGAGAATGATATATAAAAATATTTAAAAAATAACAGTGAAATTCCCCATACGGACAGCTCATATAACCGGTCATATTTCGGTGACACTCACTTTTCATTAAATTTTCCATACAAAATCAATTCCGATAGCCGGACGCTCCAATAACCGCACGCGGACACTATATTCTGTGTCATTTTGATCAAAATATCTCTTTTAAACGGACAGAATTAAATAAGAATTCTATTGAATTTTCACTACTTCCTTTTTTTACAAATTCTAATTCGTTTTTGTTTTGAAAGCAACGAATTTGGTGGTTCCCCTAATAATGCTAATATACCTACATATTTATGTCAGAGGTGTTGAGTAGAGTTGGACTTTTTCATTCATTCTAGTTCGCTGGTTTTGATGAATTTTCGAAAATAGATCAAAGTTTATTAACTGAATATAACAGTAATGAAGTACAATTTTAAAATTAAAACGCGCCACTCCAGAGATAAGCGTAAATTTGTTCACAAATTCAGTAAAATTTTTTTGTACCTCTCCCATAGGCGGACATCTCCCATAACCGGACAAAAATACTGCGACGGTGGGTGTCCGGTTATGGGGAATTTCACTGTATATATTTACAAAAACAAAAATATAAAAAATTAAGTAGAAGCCTTAAGAATTTATGGCACTTTATATTTTTAACATATTCTCTTAAAAACACTTTTTGAATGCTTATACTAACAACTTAAGGATACAAAGAAAATTTATTAAAGTTTGATATAAAAACAATTTGTTATGAATGCAGCTTCGAGTAAATTGAAATATCTAACAATGTTCTACTTTGATTGCTTTGCACTCTTACATCCACTAAGTCCTCCATATGTCTTAACAAACTTAAACATTGATCAAACACTTTATAGACACACAAAATTGCGACTATAAGTGCATACTACTCGTAAAATCGTTAGGAATCTAAAAATAAATTGAACTTTCTCAACAATTATTACATGGCCGAAGTTAAGATGGTGGCAATAAATTGTCTATTATTCCACATTTTAACTAACTTTTTTTTTTTCCACATAACATTTTATTTAAGGTGTAGCCATGATAATGAAAAGGAAGCAAACTATTTATGATTGAGATAAAGTTTGTAAGCAGTATCATGCACAGAAAAAGGTCGTCTCTGCGAACAAAAGAAGCACAGTACAAAAAGACAAACCGCAGACCACAGGCCATGATAATGTCTATGGGGGGAGCTTATAGAATGTTGCAACATCACATTTGTCAAAAACAAAATCTAAGCTGGGGATATCAAAAGTTTTACTTTGTCTATATTGCATGAATTTTCCTTTTTTTTCAGTTTAAGGAAAACTAAGCCAGACAATCATTATTGCAAGACCCATAAACATGTATGTATGTATGTCATGGAAAAAATAATAGTTTTATGGCGGTTATGGAGCGGAACTAAGTTGCTGTCGCGTGTTATAGTTGCCATATTATTAGAAAAGTTACCACCACAACCACATAATAAAAAATCATAATACCCAATGGCAACTGCAATAGAAACTCAATAGCAAATATTGCCAAAAGTGGGAGGTGACTCAAGTAGTGAACACTGACACCACACTGGCACTTGGCAAGTACATACGTATGTGTTATTTTGCGCAAATACTTTTGTATCCGCACATGTACAAATAATAATATAGCTACGCACATTCATGCACTTGAGTTGAATTTCTAGATAGAAAAACATAGCAAAATATGGGTCTATAAAAGTTTTTCGCATCATTCCACTTACATACATATCCACTTGACATTCTGATTAAAGGTGAAGTTTGTTAGGAGACAACTCGAGCAAAGTAATTTATATGAGAAGAAAAAAATTCATCCGAAAACTTTTTTAATTTTGTATTGGGCACGTTATGTTCAAAAAATATTTTAAGCGCCGTAGTGTAGTGAATATCCAGTTAAAATCAATCAACAAATATATGATGGAAAATCAAGCTATTGTAAACTTCACACAATTGACTATTGGTATTATAGGGCATAACTAAAATACAACACTTACGCAGTGCTCAAAAGTAATTTTCAACCTTGAAGACGAGAGACGGAAGGGTGAGTTGAAAAATTTTAAACTATACGTTTTGATTGCTGCAAACGTTAAGTTTATATGATTACAGGATGTACAAGAAAAATAGTTATCCAAACTAACCAACAAAGTTGCAAAGCCAAAGCCCGTTTCAAGGACCGAAAATGCCCCGAAATTTTTGCCGATTTTTTTTGAATACAAATTGTATGAAATAAAATTAAAATGTATGCCAAATAATAGAGCTTTCAGTTAACTATATATAGGGTAGAATTATTTAATTCTGTTCCAAACATGGGCTGACACTAGTTTTTTTTTTTTGGATCAATTTTTTTAATGAAGGATTCAATAATGCTACCCTATATATTCTATTTCGGCTCTTCGAGTTCGATCATTTGGTATACATTTTCAGCTGTTGTTTTATATACTTTTAATTGAAAAAAGCTAACCAAAATTCGGGCATTTTCGGGCATCGGGATATTTTGAACTCCATTTTGAATTTCTGAAAGGGCCACTCGGCTTTTGGAAGCCTTTCATGAGACGAACATTTTAAGACCGCGTTCGTCTTGATCGGTCAAGCCAATTTTTGGCCATTTAGCTGATCCGCTTGATGTGAAACGTCCCATATATATGTAAGTACACTCGCATGAATAATCGAAAACTGAAGAGAAATTTAGGCAGTAGTAAGGTAGCTTTAATAGTTTTTTTTTTGTTTTTAATCAAAACTTTGAATTTGATAAATTCAAAGTTTGCACATGGCAATCACTTTATTATTGCATAATAAATACTTTTTTAAAAAAAGCTTGTGATTACTTTGATAATTTTAAGGTCTTATGTATTTACCACTTAAAAATCCTTGTTCATAATAACAGCTTTATATCAAAACAAAAAACTTTTGAACATACAAAAGGACTTTACTGTAAGCCATTATTTATGTTTAACCAAAAGTTTATTTTACCTATGCAAAAGGGCTTTAAATTTATTGTTTTTCAATCAATTTTCAAATTTACAAAAATTTTACACAAATTCATGGAAAATATAACTCTAGGGATTTCAGCAGCTATAAGGCAGCATTGAATGAACACAAATCTTTCAAAGCTTCCTTATGTTATACAACAAATTTTGTTGTATCCTTTATAAGGCCATTTAAAAGCCTAAATCTGATGCAATTTTTAAATTAAGTAGAAACTTAATTATGATCGAAATTGCTATGTTTATAATTTAATTAACAAAACCACAAGCTTTTAAGGAATAATGCGAGGTGAATGGCAAGTAAATATGTAGTATCTATAAAAGAACAAAGAAACCCATGTCAATGAGATTTTGTTTGGAATTTCCAAGTTTGGAAGGAACAACTTAAATATTCTCTATTGACTAATTAAAGGGAAAAGTTTTTGTATTCCAGCATACACACTTTATTTGAATAATTTAAATGAAATAAAAGTGATTTTTTCATGGCGTAAGTAAGATGGAAATTACGACCGCAATTTAAAAAGTTCTTGAAATTAAAACGAATTTAATTTTAACATAAATCTTTGCAATTTTCAATATAATTTGTTTAGAGAATAACGATGTCTTAAAGCAGGCATGCCCAGAAGAGCTAAGTAAGGGAGCTGGAAATCGCTGATCACTTAATTTAAAGTGTCAATGCGTTATATTTGCATACCTGACAAGAAATTTGTAGTAGCAACAACTTGAATCAGCGTTACATTTTTTTGATCAGTACTGAAAGGTAGAAAGTGAGAACGTTACTAAGCTTTTTATATAATTTTATTATTTTGATGGGCTTTGTACTAAAATTACCCCTTTAATGTATCGCTGTCTACCAAAAATCTTAAATGTGAAATATATTTTTTGGAGTAGTCAAACACAGACGAATGCATAAAAAAACTAACATCCTTGAAAAAATTTTTGAGCAAAACAATACAACGAAAATGACGCCAAATCCACAGACGCCAAGAAAACAAACAAAAAGTAGAAATTTTCAACGAACCTTTTTATCGAAATTGATATTTTCTTTGTTTGCTTTTTGTTGCAATTCTAAAATACTTGTACGCACAAACCCATTGATATGGAAACACACTGACACATTGTGCTCTAAAAACACAAAAATACACTTAAAAGTTTGTGTCCTTCAGTTCCATTAGCGGAAACTTAAGAAGACAATAACCTCAAATAATTGAAGTAGATAAGGAAAAATCAGCCAAAGAAATGTGTGGACAAGAGTCTTACTTTTTAGATTGTGTGCGAGAGAGGAGGATTGGCTTATAATGGGGTTTCATTATTTTCTCAGAAAATATTGGTCATATAGAAAATTTTTTTCAACTAAAGTTATTGCTTATTAAATTTAACATTGTCTGAGTCAATAAAAATCATGTTTCTTCAGAATTATTTCGATATGCATCAACCAAAAAACGACTTCTGAGTAATATATATATCTGAGGGTAAATACTGAAATGTTTACCGAATTTATACAGCTTTTTGGTTGCACTTTGTTTTCACAATAAATACGTGATTAACAGAAATACATACACATACATACTCGAACATATGTATGAACAAAAATCCGATTGAAAAGCTTAGAAAGGATTTGTGTGATTTTATTTCTGGCAAGAACAGTAACTATGTTAACTTAAGTAAATGTTTAAGAAACTTAAACTTTTATTTATAAGATTATACACTATCAGGAAGTAAAATAAACAGTTGATTTATTTACATAAATATTTTTATATCAGCTTTGTTCTCAACATTACATTACAATATATTGCGCAATATTTCATTGCATGTAAAACTCTTTTCAAGTATGAAACTCTTGTCTCACTAACAAGCCACCAGCAATATTGTATGACAATCTTAATGTACGAGTTTATTGAAGTGCCTATGGTGACAACTATTTTGGTATGGAATAAAACGCCTTTGTTGTGTTGGCAAATCCTAAAAATATCTAAAGTTTATGTGAAAGAATTAAGTGCTTTTACGGATGAAAAACCATATTGATTTTTGTTAATAAAAGTAAAATGTGGGCGTCACAAAAACAGTAGCAAAATTCAATACTTTTGAGTTCACAACAATTGTGACCTCATGTTCATGTAATGAGCCAATATGATTGGGGGTCCCGCCATTGTCAATATCAGGAGCAAAAATCATCAGGAAAAAAATTGATTTTTTTCTGGAGCGCAATTCTAATTGAATAATGTGTACCTTTTTTTTTAATAATTTAAACACAACGTCGAAAAAGATAAATTTTGTAGAGCATTTTTTAAAAAGCGCGCTTTTGAGACGTCAGCCCTGGGTAATGCAAGGTATAAATTAGACGCTGCTGACAACTTTTTCTTCTTTTTACTTCATCTAATGGTGTGGCAAAGTGAGTTTTTGTAAGTATAAGAAATTTAATTGACCTAAATGTGAAACATTACTGTGGTGGCAGTTACATTCAATGACGCGACATGCGATTGAATCTACGCACTCATAGAAGATGCCCCGTAACAGAGACATTGCTTCTCTTGCAGTATGCCGCCCTGTGGTTTCATCCTGTTGGAATCACAGTTGTGTATGTCGACACCGTTGATCTCAAAAACGTCCGGAATGGAACATCATTGATTGTAACTATAGCAAAAGCTTAACTTTTGAAAATGTATGATATAATCACCCTTATCATGAATAAACATGCCCTCGAAATTTCTCTTCAATTCCTTTTTTTGCAATCGTAGAAAATTTTTTCCGAATGAGAAAAAATTCCTTGGAAAATAAATTATCGCCAATAATTTTTGAGGGAAAATTTTTGACATTTCTTTAAAAATATTTTCTTCAACTTTGTAGCAAGAAGTTTAAAGAGGAAAAAAGCACTGTAATCATTATTTATTTAATAAAATAAATTAATAAGATAAATTAAGAAAAATTTTGAAAGAAAAAAAAATATTGAAATAAATAAGCTAAAATGAATTTTAACCAGACGAATTTTTTTATATATTGCGTCCCCTGGAAATCGCACAGAGTTCTGGTGAATTCCGAAAAAGTTTGGTAATCCAAATAAAGTAAGACTGAAAAACTATTTACTTATGAGTTGAGATTTTAGCCATAATAATATTATATTGTGAAATTTTCGAACAATAATTTACCAAATTCTTTTAGAAGTATATATATATTTATGATCCAGTATCAATAATGCCCTGAAAACATGAACCTTCGCAAGAAATAAGTCATTATTATAATGGCTTATGTTATGTTAACTAGGTGTAACTGTGTGTGTGTGTACAAATTTTGGAATCTAATAACAGCAATGGCGAAACAATAGTACTTAATAGCAATAATAATAAATCTACTAATGACTGCGATTTGTGCGTTAATTTATGTGCAACAAAGCTGTTATTCACACAATTAACATTCAATTGTTTCCCACAACATGTGTCGAAACGACTTTGTTTTGTTGTTTGAATTATTGTACTCGAATATTAAATAATATTTTTATCATTTAAATAAAACCGTCATTGCAGATGTAGCCGTTTGAAAAAAATGTTTTATTTTTGAATATATTAGATTCAATTACTGCTATAGTTTAAGAATATACTAGGTACATATATTTAAAAACAAAACCGTGACATGACCATTTGCAGTTTTTTTATATTGTATATACTGAACATATACTGTAGAATCGTAGCTAAGACCGAAATTACATTTAACACAAATAGTATAATGTAATAAGTGCGAAAACTTCTACACCTGGATGCATATTGTCCATAATGAAGTTTCGTCAAAGCTCCAAAGCATCTCAGAAGACAAAATCAGGTCTTCCTTGGGATGTAGCAGGTCTCCAACCAGTGGCGTTACTTCACACAAACCTTGGGGTGCCGAAAATTATATTTCCACCGATTCCCTACCGAATTGACGCCACTGTCTCCAACTCTCCTCAAATTTCATGGAAGGAAGAAAATAAGATTTTCCGTGGATGGCAAAAAGTATGAATGCCATGGAAACGACAAAAAATATAGCCTTCCGTACTTACCTCCGAGTGGAAGAGAGAAAACTAGGCTTGCCGTGTTAATTCAAAAATAGAAAAAAGGAAATAATGCCAGACCGAATTCATTTCAAATCAAAATTTGTTGTTTTTCAGAGGAAATAAGAGTACATACACAAGTTCCCTCGATTTGAATGAAAAACATTATTTACAAAGTTATGCGCATTTGAATTCTAGATGTAAAAAATCGAAAAAACGCTAAGACTTTTTTCAAAAACGCGACATTTCTATCCAAATCAATACAGAAATTCGTGTTTCTCTTCTGATTCTGATAGAACTTTTTATTCTTTTCATAATCTTTAAGAAATTTAGAAAATGGAAAATTGCCGGAGCTATGGAAATAAATAAAATAGTTTTTTCAAATGTCCCACCTTTTTTTGCGGCAAAAATTATAGAGTAGATTCGTACCAATCTGAGAATGAAATACTATGAGTTTCACGCAGACCAAACGATATTTGAAAGTATTTTTCCAAATTGAAATTTCAATTTTTTTTTCAACATTGCCAAGGTGTTGTGAAAAAAAAACTCATTAAACTTTTGTGAAAAAAAAGTCATTAGATCTTTTTTATGTATATTTCAGCAAAGACTAACAACGATAAAAAAGTCAGTCGAGTTTTTTACTCAAAAAAAAAAAAAAAATGGAAATTATTAGAAATAGTCCAAGTGTACTGAATATTGGTCCATTCTACAGAATGTACTAAAAATTTGTGGAATGCACTCACACATATTTTTCAAATAGCAAATGTATTCAAACATGTACAAATGTATCGAAAGTGTCATCCCTGAAACAAAATTATTCCTCAAATCATCACCGTGAGAAACATAAAAGCTAGATGGTGGTAGATGCACCACTAGATGACATCAACTTATTTTATGAAAAATTGGGTGAGAATACGTGCAATAAAATAGATTTAGTGTTTGAACTTTTTTACTTTTTATTATTTTTTTTTATTAGATTTAGGCAATTCACAGTTCACTGTAAAATGGAAACGTAAATTACGATGTGTCAAATCATACAACTGTGAGCCCATAAGTAACGATTCTCTCACCAAAATAGCAAAAATTTATTATTTACAAATTTTGCTTATTGTCACTCTCTTTTCCCATACGATTTTCTCACCAAAATTGAAAACGAATACAACTTTCAAAGAACATGCTTAAAGGCATGTTGTAATTAGCATTTATATGGGAAACAATAACAACACAAGTTACAACCTCGTAAAATATTGTAAAATTACAATATTGTAAGTTCACCAGCCCAATTCACAATGAACTGTGAATTGCGTAATTGTTGCAAAAATAAGAAGTAAATAATGTAGCAAGGTTATAAACCTAGTAAGTTTTTCATCTAAACACCAAACGCAGGTATGCTACAATCGGTATTTCCTACAGAACATAAACCTTTTAATATGACACTATAAGTTTTTTACCTTTTCCAATAAATTTTTACTATCACAATTTGATGAAAGAACGTTTATAATGAAATATTCATATCAATAAAGGGAAGAAAATTGTATTTTGAAATAAATTGTAGAAAAACCAAAAAAAAAGAAATAACTTACCGATTACGACCTTGCACAATTTAAACATCACTACTGACTGCTACAAATTCAGTTCCAATACATTTTGAAAGCTCTAAAATTCAGCTTTGTGTAGAACCATAGTGGATGGATGAACTTAAGCAGCAACTGCTGTGAGTTTGTGGCAGCTACGCACTACACTCACACATACCACAACGACACTGCAGTTGTATGTACTAGCGGCTCTGCCGACGGCACCACTTTAAACGGGATTTTTCTTTTTCACACAACTTTGTTATAATATTTTATTGTTTTATTGCGCGAAACATGTTAATTAATACATATCAGCACTTTTCATTATTAAATTATTGAAATATTATTGAAAAAAATGCAAAATTTAACGGAGAAAATTACACGCCGCCTTCACTTTGTGAATTAAATAAAAACTGAAGCATGCACCACACATGTCAAAGTGTTTGCCGAATTGGTTTGTCAAAGTGTTGGGCATTTCACTACACACTACACGCATCAAGTTGGTGCATATGTATAATTTTTCGTTTGTAAATCTTTTATTTTCAATGCAACAACTGATCAGAATATTTCTTATGTTGTAATTAGTGTTGTTGTAGTTATTATTGATTTGTTTTTGTTTGACTATAGCAACTTTGATTCAATGCTTAAGTCTTCACAAAGAATTGTATTGAACTAATTTTTATTTTCCGGAGATAAAAGGGTTAATCTATATATAAATAGGTACATAGTTGTAAAACGGGTACATCGCTTTTTATCTGCTATAAGGCCACATAATCAGATATTTTTTTTGTTAGAAAGAGGGGCAATGCAGAATATAATTTTTTATTAATAGTAGGTGGTACCACATTCGTTGTTTCCCAATTTATATAAAAAAAGAGTAAGAATCTAGAGCTCTCCAACTTCAGGTTCTATATTTTGGAAGCTTATAGATAGCCCGTGATGAATAAATTAAAGATATGACAATATCTTACCATTCTCTTTGCACATATTTCGGCACGCACTAATTTTTTTTATATAGTAGGTATCTTAACATTATACGAAATAGAATTAAGCAACGTCATGCTCTTCATTTGCTTTGGTGCTGGAAATTGTATTAAGTAAATTCCTCTTTTTTTTTAAACAATCATAAGTAACTTCATATCCAGAACTTTGAATTGAACTTTTTGCTTACACTTTGTTATTCTAGTGAAACTTATACTTCCGTATTTTTGGCAAAGACATGTAACGATTCTTAAAATTTTTCTTTACTTAAAATAAAGTTTTTTGTTGTAAATTTTCGCTTCAAGGCAGCAGCATGTGCAATATGTTAATTTCCGATTTATATTCCTTATTTAATAAAAATAAAATCCTGTCAAAATCTTGAACGCCCCAGCTCGAACGTGCTTAGATTTTTAATGAGCAATCATATCATATTGAGCGATTACATTGAAGTATTATTTCATGGAAAAACATTTCTTTCTTCAAAAGATTTCATTTTTATACTGTGGCTTAACAGTCTCTATTTTATTTTCTTATAAATAAATTAAATTTGAATTTTTCTGTGATCCAAAGATATGTGAATTTTATGTAACCCAATACAGTCAACCTTTGTGAAGATTATCTGATTCATCATCATCATCATCACTCAAAATTTTTGGCAATAATGTCAATAATTGTTGTAGAAACTTTGCTGTTCGCGGTATGATAGCAAATTTTTATATTTGAACTTCATGTACATACCTATTAGTATCCTTGCTATGCTTTATAATAAATATGCTGACGTTTAGAAAATGATCTCATGATATTAAACTCTTCTAAATTTCTTCAGAATTTTTTCAATTTCGATGCAATTACAGGTATATAATGGGATAAGGGATGATATTTTTTAATTTATTTAAAGCACTATTTTTTCAACATTTAAATATTATTAAATTAAAGCATTCGTCATTAAATTTTATATTCTTCTCTAAGCAACGTTTTATGAATATAAATAAAAATTATTTTGCAGCAATAAAATTCATCCTTTTTTTAAATTTATTGCATGCTTTTTCTTGTATAATAACAATAAATTTCAAACGTTCTTAATTTAATTTTGTTTCAGCATCAACTGTGACCCATAAGTGACAATAAATTTATTCGTTAAGATTTCGCAGGAGCAAAAAATATGAGCCGCTTGTTTTTATCAGCTGAAAAAATAACAAGCAAAGCAACATTAAGATATCATTACAAAATGAAGACGTAAATTTATACTTCAATGATATAAAATAAAAATGCGGAATAAAAAGGGCTTTCCGGGATGCCGGAGACATTTCAAATAATAACCGAAATCCATTTTAAACGTTTTCGTATCGATTTTGTAAAAAAATTATCCGAACATTTTTTATTACCATCTCTTTTGGTTTCTAAAATTTATTTCGATCTTTTTGCATTGATTTAACAGAATCCTTATAACAACTCCTTGAAATGGAGTTACAATTTTTCAATTCCAACTTTTTATTCTGATAAAAGAATCGACAATGGAATTATTGCTTTTGACATGTAATTGAAAAACTCGGTTCTAAATTCGATTTTCTTGGAATAAAATCAAAATTTACATATTTGAAATTTATAATAAAATCGACAAAGCAATAAATGAATTTGGAAAATTTAAATAACTTCAAATTGTAGTTATTGCGGAATTTGATTTCCAAAGAAATGATTTTTTTCGAGCTCTACAATCAAGTTATTTTTCCGTACGATATACTTTAGAGTGGTTCAAAAATTGCAAACCTTTGACAGCCATGTTGAAAACTGGTACTTTGAAAAAAAAATGTTGTTATTCAGCTACGGCTTTTTTTTTGTTATTAAAATTTTTAACAGAACTTTTAGGTTGTTATCTTGAGACTTAAAGAAACATATTAAATAAAAAAATATTTTTTCACCTTCGTTACATAATACTTTGGTACATCCTACCATAAAAAAGGACAGTTTAACTAAAATCAAAATGAAGAAATAAAATCAACATTAAAATAAACTTACGGCCATAAGCGTAGGCAAGGACATGGCAGTGAACCAGGATATTTCCAAACTAAACTCACGATTGGTGCGCATAATCATCATTTGTAGCAGCTGTTTAAATTCCTTAGATTCATTATACCATTCACAGCTGTAGATGGCCAACGGCAGTTCGTCCAACTTAAAATTTTGGTTTTTTTTTTTTTTTTTTGTAGTAATTTAGAATACACAATATGTAATGACATACTTACAGCATTTGTCAGAAGTTGCCCATTAAAGCAAAATATGAACACTTCATAGCCAGCTGCAGCAATATACATCATCATTCGTATTAAAGTAATAGTGTCTGATTCCTTAAGAAAACAATGCATTATTTATATAAATGAAATTTATTCTTGTTTCAAAACAATATTTACCAATCCAACGCTGATTTGAAATAAAACTATGCCCAAGACAATTAGACTTAACAGAAATTGTGATATGATGACGTGCTTATAAATTTGACGTATCTCTAGCAAGTAGCTAAAGTGGAAAAGAAATTTAATTTGCATCTTCAAAAAGTTTAAATTCAATCGATTTGATACCTGTAAACTCTTTGATAATGATAGATGCAATAACGCAAATACCGCACTCTTAATGCTCTAGGCAGCATTGGAGAAGTAGATTGTTGAACCATAGCTTTAAAGACTTGAACTAACGAAACACCATGTAAACAGAGCACAATAAAGATGCCATCAAAACTGACAGCACCTGCAAATATTTATTATTAATAAATAAAAGCTATGGCCTGAGACAATATAATACCCATTCCTGCTATATAATCAGCGCACATTCCAATGAACATTAGTAAGGGATGATAAGGAAATGTCATTCCTTTATTTTCCCATACAGGATAACTTGCAGGAAATGCTTAAAATAGAACCGATTTTTTAAAGTTATATACTAAAAAGTGTTAACTTTCTTGTCGTACCTAACATTGGTTCATAATCTGGTGTTTCTTGTATGTAATTGTATAGATTTATTACCATAGCATATATAAAATAGTTACTAATAACAGCAGCACAACAGCATATATAGAAAATCAGCTGAAAACGGGTGCCTCTCCAATTTTTTTCCATAATTTTATCGATTTCTTCTCTAAGTTGTGCTTTATTGGGGAATTCTTCATATTTATGAAAAATCTCGATTTTATGTAACAACTCATGTGATTTAGCAATATGCATTAGTTTGGCAAATTTTCGCTGTGTAAATAAAAAATATGCCATTTTTATCATAGAGATAATTGTCTGAAAAGCTGTGCAGATACCCTAAAATTTAAATGAAGTTTTTTTTTTAAAAAACATTTTAATAAGGTTACACATATTTACCTCTGCTACTTTTGGTATATTGGGCATATACCGCATAACATAATTCCATTGTCCATAAATGTCCACACAGCAGAAAACAAGTAAAATCACGTTGATGCTGCATGAGGAAAATTTATGTTATTTTAATAAATTTAATTTTTTTAATTTTTTTTAACATTTTTAATGATTCTCTGAGACGTGTTGGTGCCTCAACATTAACACCAATTCCATAAGAGATTCTAATTAATTCTCTCATCCGTTGATAGTTTCGTTTGCTCGTTAATTTTATTTCTTCGATGGTCAACATTTTTAACTGAAACGAATCAGACTGTAAGTAAAATGTATTTGAGGAACTTTCTTCAAAATCCTTTACTTATAAAGCTGTTTTGCTTTGTCCAGCCAATGACATAATTATGACCGTAACCAAGTGGTATTTATAAAATTATTAAAACATTTAAGCAGCTTACACAATGAAAGTGGTAATGTATATTTTATTAATTGCACTACGTCTGAAAATTTTTAATTGTGTGCTGCGAGAACATACAATTTGTGGGAAGTATTGTAGGCGTTCGCTTACAACACCTCGTACATATGTAGTATGTATGTAGTTTAACATGAAAGAGCAGCAGTTGGCTTTGTTCAAAAATTCATAATCTCCAGAAGGTATGGCACTTTAGTTTATTTATTATTTTAATTCTGCATTTTGAAAAAATTATTATTGGCTCAAATAACACTGTGCGTCACCAAACATTTGAATCTAAATCTCTTAATGTTAAGTAGCACTTAAAGAGAAATCCTGTTTTACTTCAATGTGAGCACAAAAGTAGTAATTGGTCTCATAGGACATGCAATGTCAAAAGAGAGTATTTTTGAAGTGAAACTTCTTTAGTGGGAGTCGTTTGAAAAATTTGTAACGCAACGCAAAATTTGAAAGGCAAACATGAAACCATGAAACGCTTTTTTTAAGCAGGATCGAGAATATCTATAGCAATAAATTATATATCAAATTAAAGTACTCATCAAGCATAGTGTGCTGAAACTATCAGCTTTGAGATCGGGTAACCAAAATCTGTGGTATAAGCGTGGAAACATTTTATATTTTTTCAATTTTGTCAAGCAATGCACTGAACAACTACCAAAGCCTTGCCATAGCGAGGAAAATTACGTTAATTACTTTCTATTACTATGTTTATGCGATAGCTTAGTTCTTTTTACCGATAATCAAAATAACGATATGACAAAATAAAAACAAAACACGAAAATATAGAATTGATAATAAAATTCAGTGTGAATTTAGGCAGCGAATATGAGAGCAAATTTTCTAATTATTTCACCTTCATTACTACAGCATCGTTTGTACTAACTTGTACTAATCATCTGTACTCGAGCAGTTCTTTTGTTTTAAAGCATCCATTACTAAACTTTAAACATTCTCTAAGCAATGTTCTATTAAATCAAATAAAAATTCTTTTGCAACATTGAAAACAAACCTGTTTAATTTTATTGCATGTTTTTCCTTGTAACTATAATAACAATAAATTTCACTACATTCTATATTTATTACTAATTTTATTTAATTTCAGCAACAACTGCATAAGTGACAAATTTATTCGTAAAGATTTCGCAAGAGCAAAAAATATGAGCCGCTTGTTTTTATCAGCTGAAAAGGTAAAGAGGAAAGCAAAATTAAGATGATATTAAATTTATTCACATATGTATATAGCACTATGTAAATATGCAATAAAGACGTAAAGAAATCCACATTTTCAAGACTGTGTAAATTAAAATGGGACACCCGGTATATACCGCCAGAGTGCAGTGGCTACTTGTCCAATATTATCTTCAGATAAGCGTCTAAATAAACATAATCAAAAACAGAGCCATTGATTTATATTTTAGATACAACCCTAGAATATTCAGGAAAAAAAATAAAAAATTTCATGCTCTTAAGAACATAATGTCATTCCTTAGACATTGGAAGAAAAAATTGACGATCAGCTTCGTACTGTAAAAATGTTGAGAAAAATGTTTTTATTATGCTAAGGTTGTCTTTGTAATTTAAATTTTGAACAGAAATTTTAGTTTGGGATCTTCAAATTTAAATTAAAAAATATTCATGTTCCTTTGTTGCACAATATGTACCTTAAGGATAATTTGACTAAAAATAAAATGAAAGCAGCATTAAAATAAACTTACGGCCACAAACGTAGGTAAGGACATGGTAGCAAACCAGGATATTTCCAAACTAAACTCACGATTGGTGCGCATAATCATCATTTGTAGCAGCTGTTTAAATTCCTTGGATTCATTATACCATTCACAGCTGTAGATGGCCAACGGCAGTTCGTCCAACTTAAAATTTTGGTTTTTTTTTTTTGTAGTAATTTAGAATACACAATATGCATTGGCATACTCACAGCATTTGTTAGAAGTTGCCCATTAAAACAAAAGGTGAAAACTTCATAGCCAGCTCCAGATATATATGTCATCATTCGTAATAAAGTAAGAAAGTCTGACTCCTTAAGAATGTAATGCATTATTATTTATTTCAATTTCTTTTTGTTTTGAAACAATATTTACCAATCCAACGCTGGCTTGAAATAAAACAATGCCCAAGACAACCAGACTTATCAGAAATTGTAAAATAATGATGTGCTTAAAAAGTTGACGTAACTCTTGCACGTAGCTGAAGTGGAATAGAAATTCAATTTAATAACAAATACAAAGTCCTTTAATACCTGTAGACTCTTTGATAATGATAGATACAATAACGCAAATACCGCACTCTCAATCTTCTTGGCAGTATCGGAGAAGTAGATTGTTGAACCATAACTTTGAATACTTGGACTAACGAAACACCATGTAGACAGAGTACAACAAAGACGCCAAGGAAATTGACAGCACCTGTGAATAGTTATTATTAACATTTGAAAAAAAAATATTATTTCTTGCGAAATGAGAAGACGTATACAAATCTAAGATTGATCTGAAATTTAAGTAGCTAAGTAGTAGTAGAGAGTAGAAATAAGGTTATCATCCTTTACCTATATAATAAGATTATAAATTTATAGCATAAGCATTTTTAGCTTCAAAGGTAATGGAACAAATTAGTGGTATCAGATCGGTGGAATATGGGGAACGATAGCATCAAAAATCTCAAGAAATATAAGGTTGGAACATGGGAGTTTAAACATACTTATTTATATTTTAATTATTTTTATAAATATTTCAAATTGCTATGCCCTGAGACAGTAAAAATAAAATTTTGTATATACGAGCAGGATACTTACCCATTGCTGACAAATAAGCAGCGGAGGCTCCAATTAACGTTAGTAAGGGATGATAAGGAAATGCCATTCCTTTGCTTTCCCACATTGGATAAATTGCAGGAAATACTTAAAATATAAAGTGCAGAAGAATTTTATTTATAATTATATACCAAGTAAAAAGTGTTAGTTTTGTTGTCGTACCATACATTGGTTCATAATCTGGTGTTCCTTGAATGTAATTGTATAGATTCATCACCATAGCATGTAGAAAATAGTTGCTAACGATAGCAGCACAAGAGCATAAATAGAAAATCAGCTGAAAACGAGTTGCTTTCCAGTTTTTTTCCATAATTTTATTAATTTCCTTTCTAAGTTGTGCTTTATTGGGAAAATCTAGGGCAATAAGCCTTTATAAATATAAGATTCAAATTGAAAATTTAAGTTCAAACCTTCATGAAAAATCTCGATTTTATGTATTAACTCATGTGATTTAGCAATATGCATGAGTTTGGCAAATTTTCGTTGTGTAAATAAAAAATATGCCATTTTTATCATTGAGATAATTGTCTGAAAAGCTAAACAGATACTCTAAAATATAAATTTATAAAGTTTTATTTGAAACATTTTAAAAGGATATTTACTTAAACTTACCTCCGCTACTTTTGGTATATTGTTCACATACCGCATAATATAATTCCATTGTCCATAAATGTCCATACAGCTGAAAATGATTAAAATCACGCTGATTCTGCATGAGGAAAATATATATTATTTTAATTAATTTTATGTAATATAATTAATATAACATTTTAAGTGATTCTCTGAGGCGTGTTGGTGCCTCAACATTAACACCAATTCCATAAGAGATTCTAATTAATTCTCTCATCCGTTGATAATTTCTTTTGCTCGTCAACTTTATTTCCTTGTTGGTCAACATTTTTCACATAAACGAACCCGACTGTAAGTAAAATGCATTTGAGGAACTTTCTGCAATACCCTTTATTTATAAACCTGTTCAGAGTTATTCAGTAAGTGACGTTATTAGAACTGAATTACCCAGTTAACGACATAATTATTACAGTAACCAAGCAGTAATTATAAAATAATTTAAAAATTTGTGCAGCTTGCACAATGTCAGAGTCAATATTTAGTCCTTGGCCATATTATTAGACGCACTATATTCTTTTTTTTTGCAAATTCTCAATAACCAGTTACTAAAATATGATTTTTTGATACGTATTTAAGTACAATGAATTTCATCTGTATATATAATTTACTTCAATACGTAGGTGCAATCCAAAACAAAACAGTAGATTGATTGAAAAATATTGGAACAATTTTGCAAATTATGTCTTAAAATTTTTGGCTCACGGCATGCTACCGATGCAATGCCGTACTGTCTTCTGAAATTGTGAATAATGATTCCACACATGGATGATTTTTTCTATTAGCTCCGTCTTGGTTGTGATCACATATCTTCTGTCACTTCTTTCTTCACCAGCTCCAACACATTTTCAATGAAGAATTAAGCAGAGGCGTACCGTGCATTTTTGGCACCTGGGGCGAACACTTTGAATACCGCCCATAAATACATACAAAAAAAAAAACACTTTTCACATTCAAAGACTCTAGCCACATGAGATATATTTTACTAATACTATGAAAATTTCCACCTACACATTCAAATTTACTACATCGTTTTAATTTCATTCACTAAAAAAAAGTTCCTCATTTTTGATTTCAAAAACCCTAGCAAATTGAGATATATTTCACGGCTGCACCCTCGGCACCACTAGTTACGCTACTGGAACTAAGCCGTTTGGTAAATATAGAAGGGTCATAGGGGATTAAATTCATGACACTTTAAAATAGCTATATTTTTGTGAGGAAACATCACAGATCTTCTATCGTATTACAGACTTCTCCACGCCAAATTAACGTTTTTTGATTGTATGGGAAGTGCCACGTCCACAGGCTTTATTGCACCCATTTTCGATTTTCGACCTCATAGCAAGTAAAGATTGCGTAGTTGCTTCTCTTGTTATAACATTTATAAATACTGTGGGATGTGTCACGCCCTTCAACGAAATTTTCCAGTATAGTACTTTAGCTTGTTATAAGGATTGCTTACAGTGGGTATGGTTAGGTTAGGTTAGAGTGGCGGTTTAGCAGCCAAGCTAGAAGCCATAAGTAGCAATGGTTTTTCCTTTTTAAAACCACATAAGTGACCCTACAAAACTGGTAAGAAGATTGTCAAGAAATTTTAATTAGGAGCCTGGGAACGATAAAAGTTATATCCAGTTAGTCTAGTTGAGATAGTTAAGCAGCGATCCGATTTCTGTTTCGGCCAATTCGCTGAGGTTGTTAAAGAAAGCTTGTCCTAGACATCCGAGTCTAATTCTGGCAAGGGCCGGACAGATGCAGAGAAAGTGCTGAACAGATTCTTTTTCATTTACATTCAGACAACTGCGGCAATAAGGGTTGAATAGGATGCCCTGTTTTTCAGCATGTTTGCCGATAGTCCAGTGTCTAGTGCAAGTCGCGGTGATTCTCGCGATGTCTTTGCAACTCTTGGAAAATAGGTCAGTGGATTTTGAATTATTATATGATGGTCATATTGCTCTGGATATTCTGCAGGTTTGCAGGCATCCCCAGTTCTTTGCTGCCTCGGAAAGAAAGACCGTGAAGATTTTTTTCTTAACTATACAAATCGGAGTATGCACGAAACCTGAGGCTCCGGCTTCATCAAGTGAAACAGTGGGTATAGTTTTCAAAATTTTCAACTGTTGAAAAATGACACGCCCACTCTTCCCATTTCACCTCTTTTTGTCACAAACTAAGATATTCATGATCTGCATACGTCTATCGAATTTTATTATTTCTTATATAGTTTGCGTGATATGACGTTATAAAAATTAAAGTACTCGCAAGAGTATCTAAAAACTTAAAACCTAGCTCAATCTTAATTTTGTTCCTATGTTCACCAAATCCTTAAATTTCATCAAAATCATTAAATTTTAGTTCGTTTAATCATAGTCCATACAAAGAGAATGACGCTGCATTTGTTGGAATCGATTCAGCAGCTAAGGAGCTGCGATATATTGCGTAATATTCTGATCAGTTGTTGCATTGAAAATAAAAGATTTACAACACGAAAAATTATACGTATGCACCAACTTGATGCGTGTAGTGTGTAGCGAAATGCCCAACACTTTGACAAACCAATTCGGCAAACACTTTGACATGTGTGGTGCATGCTTCAGTTTTTATTTAATTCACAAAGTGAAGGCCGCGTGTAATTTTCTCCGTTAAATTTAGCATTTTTTACAATAATATTTCAATAATTTAATAACGAAAAGTGGTGATTTGTATTAATTAACATCGTTCGAGTGATAAAGCAATAAAATATTTTAAAAAAGTTACGTGAAAAAGAAAAATCCCGTTAAAAACGGTGCCGTCAGCAGAGGCGCTAGTGCAACCGCAGTGTTTTTGTTGTTAATTTAAAAGTGGTTTTATTCAAAATCTTTTCAATTCCATAAAAAAATGCAACAATTGTTTACATTTCATTTATTTTTTTATTTCGAAATGTTGCAGGTGTTTATTTCAATTGTCGAAAATAATTTATTAAAAATCTTTAAGTGGTGTGTGTGAGTGTATTGGGTAGCTGCCACAAAGTCATTGTGGTTTGTGCTTAAGTTCAGCCAGCCAATATGGTTCTACTCAAAGCTAAATTTTAGAGCTTTCAAATTGTATTGCAAATGTATTTGTAGCAATGGTGTCTAAGCTGTGCAAGACCGTTATAGGTAAGTTATTAATATTTTGTTTTACTACAATTTATTTCAAATTACCTATGTACACTTCTTTTCTTTTTATTGATATGAATATTTTATTATATAAACTGTTTTTCAACAAATTGTAAAAATAAGAATAATATTATGTATTAATTCTGTGTATTTAGGAAAAGGTAGAAAACTGAGGGTGTCATATTAAAAGCATAGGCCATAAGAGTCAATGTTTTGTAATTAATAGAAACGAAATGGAACTTGCTCCCCAATATTTTGTTGCACTTTTATTATTTACTTTAAGAAATACCGTTTGTAGGGTTCGATCAGGGCTAACATCTTCCAATATGTTCAACACCAGCTTCGCGGTGGTCTTTGGCCGCGGTTCTTGATGGCATATCCAAAACCTGCTAAGATTTAGCGTTTTATGTGCTTTTGATGTATGGATGACGCCTTGCCTCGTTGTCCATTTCAATAATCTTTTATTTGCGGGTATTCTTGTCATTATAAGAGAGTACTGTCAAAATCTCAGCTCTTTAAGTCCAGTTGTTTGGTCTGTGGGTAATTTATATGTCAGGGAACTGTTATATTAGTATACATAGAAAACCCCTTTCTCCACCTCAAATAACCATATATGTTTTAATGTTTTCCTCCATCATGAATTTACTATTCTTATGTACTACATACTTAGAAAGTACGCCAATGTTCAAAAAAGTTTTAGAGCCATTAAAGCTGGAGCCTCACCTCTAAATATATACCAAACATTTTGATTGGTTGAATTATAAATAAAAAATTTGCAAAACTTTAAATTGTAACATATTTAGTTCGTAACTTAATTTTTAAGTACATTTTACTTATGTCACTTATGATATTTTTAAAAGTATTTATGATATCTTCAAAAGAGAAAAGTTACTCTAATATCCCCAACAGTTGAAATTGCCCGCAAATCGTATAATTTCACGAGACCTGGCATCACAAATTCTAAACAAAAGCAGACGCTAAAAAGCTTTTTATTTTCAATTTCAGTGGTCAAAAGTGACAAAAATCTTTTACACATTTTAGTGTATGCACAAACCATAAATATTTTCCTTCGCTAAGTTTATCAAAGCTTAATAAAGGGAGCTTTATGTTGTTTTTATTAAACAAGGATATTTCAATGTACCCAATAACCTTTATGATAAGGATTGTGTAAATGTTGGAATTAATTTTTTGGCTATTTCGGGCCCAAATACAAAAACAATGCGACTTCGTTGGTTAAAATTAGCTCAATATGGTATGGTATAAAATGTTACTCCACGATAACATATCGTGAGCATTAGTGCGTTGCGTGATGTGACGATGCAGTCAATTTACTCCAATATAATTTTTTTTCATTCTAACTTAAAATTCACATACTTTGTAGATATCATTGAAAGCCAAACTTATGAAACAATATTAACACTCACTCACTCACTTCATTTTTTCCATTCCTTTTTAAGTCTATGTTTGTACAAAAATGTACACGCTCCCTTTCTCCATTAAGGTACAATTTCGAAGAATCCCAATATCCTCACTGCTATGATATCTATTACTGCGTTTTATAGTTACTCCTAAGTTTTTAAGTGTATCAAAAGTAAAACTACATATTAAATAAAAAAACATATATTTTTCTAATAAATTTTGTTTTAATGACCATTTTATTAATTTCTAAAATAATAATAATAATTTTAACTTTTAATTTACAATATGCAATGAGATTTTTTTTTTACAACTTTCTTATGTTATTTGTATTATTTTCTAAGTTATGACTTTAGTATGTGTTATTATGTGTCTGTGTAAGAAATCCATTTAAGATATTCACAGCATTCAAATTACATAAATTTTAGACAAAATGTTTTTTACAAAATTTTGCATAAAATGTGCTTATAAAATGTAACATAAGAAATATTTAAAAAAATTAAAAGAATGACTTAGACGTGATACTTATGTGTGTATGTTGCCATCATAGCTCTCAATAATCTTACGATCACATGAATATTTACTCTTAACTTGGCTTAAAATGGCTTATGTTAAGTTCAGTTCACAGAATCTGGATTTTTATAAAAAATTTTAGTAAAAAAAAATTCTGGAGAATGTGCAAAACTTAAGGCACTAATGAAGGAAAAAAAAAATTAAGAAAATGAAATCCAGTGATAAAAAGAAATTATGAAGTCAATCAACCAGAGATGTCTCTATTAAGAGACAAGATCATATGGCCGTAACGTCATCCTCAAAATTTTTGTCAAAATAATAATTTTTCGAATAAAACTAAGACATTTTAATAATAAATGAAATTTTTTTCTCGATACATTTTACTTTAACATATGGAATTTTTTCAAAAAAGTAAACAATTTTTGGCTTATAATAAAACTATATGTTTTGAGTATGTATGTAAGTATGTACGTATAATACAATTGTATGGAATGCTGCTGTAATGTGTGTATTTTTTTTTGTTGTTGCTGTTGTGAAAAGTGTAGAAAAATTTTCGATAGCATAATTACAAGAATATTTTTAGCAAAGTTGAATTTTTATAGGATTTTTTTTTTTTTTGTATTTTGGTATCACATGATTAGTAAAAATGCGATTTGGGCTTTTATTTACTTTTTATTTAGCGTTATAGATCAACAATATTCGTTTATATCTCTGATATGTTTCTAATAGGCTATGTATGTATGTAACTATGTTATGTATTTATTTATATATACACAATTATACATATATGTATATGTTATTGGTATGCACATATGATCTTAAATACTCACAAGTACTACTACATACGTACATATATATACATACAGCTCTATCCGGAATAGTATGTCTGAAAGTCTTTGTTACCCAATCTATAATTTTATATATTGAGTTCAAAGAATTTCAGCGTTCTATTCTCGATAGAGCCAGTAGATTAACGAATTTGAACTGTACAAAAAAAGCGTTTGTTATTTATATTTTATTTTTGTTCTTTATTTCTCTTATAGTTCGGATTATTTTCGCGTAAAAAGTGAATTACAATAAAAACATTTTGTTTTTTTTTTAATAATATATGCGTATGTGCTTTACTTTTGTATGTACATATATAAATAGTCCAGTGTTTATAAGTTTTTTCCGGGAATCTTTCGATGTTCATGAATTCAAAAAAAAAAAAAAAAAAAAAAAATGGGCATGTATTACGTTTCTGAAGATAAATATGAAATGTTTACCGACTTTGTTTTGGCTGCTCTTTATTTTTTCTATTTAATTTCGCTTGGACGTCATACCGTCAGTTTTATATTCACGCACATATTTCTCAAAAATATGCTGGTAACAACATAAAATCTAAATAATAAAATATATTCCAATAACTTTAAAGATTTTCGAGATATACTTCGAGCAAAATTTATGGACTTTGGTGTTAGCAAGCCCCCAGGTAAAAGCTTCATTAAGCTCTCCAAATCTGATTTCTCTTACTGTAAAACCATTTCCCCAAAATTTATCAGCATCGGTTACATAGTTTTGAACATATTTTTTTTTTTTTCATAATATAGATCTCGAACTTACGTGTTTTGGGAAAATAAATCTGTCTTCCATATCCCTTATCTCTTCAAAACTCTCCAACATCCACGATCAATAAAGATTGTCTTAAATTCTCTCCAACATATTGCCGAATAAATAAATTGGAAAAAGAAAAAGCGACGGAAAAAAAATCAGTAGACAGACTGTTCAGAATTTAGCCTCAGAAACATTATATACATACATATGGGGCATTCCATATCAATCGACCACTTTTTTTGGTCAAACTCTCTGATTTCTTTTAGAATGTTATATGTTTTTGAGACTAATAGGAAATGCATTCATGAATTTTGTCAAATTTTTTTGAATTTTGCCCGCGATCGGACCGGTTGCAAAAATTCTTATATTTATTAAAGTTTTTTTGAGAATTTTTTCTAAGAAAACGAAAGGGGCATATACATATTTCAAAAATCTAGTTTTTTGAACCTCTAAAATGAATGATCAAAAAAATTTGAAAAATTTTATGAATGCGTTTCATGTAAGTCTCAAAAAAATATAAAATTTTGAAAAAAATGCGAGAGGGTTACCGAAAAAAGTAGACGGTTTGGTATATAATGTCCCATATACATATATAAATACATTGCTAGTATACATTTTTTTTTAATTCTTGCACGTAATACGCTGTTTTGACTACAGACACTGGACAATCATTATATATATTTATTATTTTTGTAAGCAGAGTGAATCAGTATTTTTTTTTTTTATATGTAAAACTTCTTAATCTATTTAGTTTAATATATAATACTTTAGTAACATGTGAATTTTTACATTGAACTGTGTTGATCTCATATGTTCGAGGGTGTCTCTGAATTATTCTGTTTTATTGGGAACAAATACATACCTATGGTATCAGATCTGAAATTTATAAATCAATATATTTTTTAGGAAATAATTTTTCCAAGCTTTTTAAAATGAGATGCGCATAAAACTTTAAGTATAAAATATAACTTGAGATCAATTGTTTTATGAAGGTACATATTTTTTAATCAAATATAACTTTGGAAACATCCCGACACATAAATTTACACTTACTCATATACGTAATGTAGGTATAAAAAGTACGAAAACTTTTTTTTTTTTCATAAAAAATAAACAAAATTTTAAAAAAATAAAAATAAAAAATGTGCTTTGCTGTGTTTTATATTCACACAAATCTTAATAATTTTTTTATTTTTTCATTTAGTTTTGTACGGCTTTGGTTTCAATGATAAATGCAATAAAATTTTATTTTTTATTTATGATGATATTATAAGCTGGTATATCATACCAGAAAAATAGTCAGATTTCTTAATTAAATACTGGCCTTCGAACATATCATATCATTTTGGTTAAAAGTGAACAGTTTGTGAGATATGAAAGATTAAAACTTCATTGTATGGCGTTATTGGACTTTTGATCAAAGTGAAAAACTAAATCGAGCTAAAGTTTTGGCCGAAAAGTCACAATCTATCAAATTGCTGTTGAAAATAACTATCAAAAAAGTAGCATACGGAATTTCACCAATTATGAATTCAAAAATTTTTTTAATGTTAAAGCCCAAATGGGGGTCGAATCGCTTTCTCATTCACGGTTTTCTACAAATTTAGCCTACTGCAATTTTTTCTGTACCCGAACTTCAAGAAATAGCTCGATGGAAAAGATTTTGCTGAAATAAAAAGGTCACTACAGAAACGAGCGCATCGTATTTTTCTTAAGGTATTAAAAAGAGAAACCTTAAATTTAGTGTATCAAACTGAATGGACTAAAAGGAGGCATTCCTATTTTAACTTTTTTTATTGAAGTGCTCTTGAATTTATAAATAAATTTTTAATTAAAAATATGATATATTTTATATTCTTTCGATTTGCTTTTCGAGTATTGAATGACTTCTTTCATTGAAAATCTACACAAAAATATAAATAACGACCTCTAGAAAACTTCTTATGTCAAATAGTCTGGGTGTAAATTTACTGTAGTATCATAAAGCCGCACACTATTTTTGTTGTTTGCCATATATTTTTCCATATATAAAAAAAAAGGTCATAATTTTAAATTATTTTCAAGCAAACAAAAGTAAAATATTGTTGTTTTTTAATATATTTTTGATTCATAAAAATTACGATTTTCTTACATTGCAATTTTTTTATTTATTTATTTATTTTTTTTTTTTAAAACTTTAGTGTTATTTCGTGGGTAACTAATCAATCACAGATAAAAGCCATCAATCATCGTCTAACTACATACAACTTCAATTCTTAATTTTATTTATTCATATTCGAAATTACATACATATATTTTTTGGGCTATAGTTCAATTCAAATATATAATGGATTTCAGGGTTAATGCTCTGCTGGAAAAAATTAAGTACATATATTAATACATTTTTAGCTTTTGTTATGAGTTATCCTATAGACTAGTAACTCTTCAGTCAAATGGTCTAGAATTTCATGATATATTGGCAGTGTGAAACTGGGTGAAGCTTAAAATTTAATGATGATACTCTATTTTATTTTTTTTCCTGCTTAAGCGAATAAATAAAAAAGTTTATGGGACATTCTTTTTATAAGTTTTTTTTGATGATATTTCGATTGGTGAAGCCTACTCACCCACTCCTACTCCGACAATAATTGATGAAATCCCATATTTTTTGACAGATAAATTACTAATCTTGAATACAACTCATACGAAAAATAGCGAATGGATTCGACGTACCTTATTTTTTCGAGTAGGACATTATCCGTGGTGAAATCTACCAAACTTATAATTTGAATTTTATATTAACAATAACAAATCTATAAAGTAAAAAAAAAGATTTAACGTAGGTACATAAATATTAATAATAATTTTGTCTTTTTTTAAATTAGCGTAATTTTGAAGATATTAAATGAACCAAATCGTTTTTTATTTTCTTAAAATTGATATTTTAAATTTGAGATATTGAAAGTTTTGAAAAAAATTTTCGGTTCGACAGTTTAAATTAAAATAATTTTAAGTCAGATTGTTTTCCATGGTTTTTAAAATAATTCTTTAATCATAATATTCTGCAAAATATCCCTGTCTAACTAATGATTTCTATAACATTTTTTAAAAAAAAAATTAGGGGTTAAAATTATATGACTTTCAATTTCTCAAATGAATTTTCAAATACCTAAAACATAAAGTTTTGAATGTAAATAGAATTGAACAGACTATATGAAATTAATTCCACATGCATATGCATTTTGTATTGCTTTCAAAAACTTCTTCAAAGTTTTAATTTTCTTTCTTTTTTTTTGTGAATTAATTTTCGCCATTTTCTTTTTTCTATAATAAAAATATGAAACAATTCATATAATTTAAATATTAATTAATAATTTAAATTACAATGTAAATGTTGCTGATTCGCTCTTTCTTCTTAAGCATAGGATTTTGGATACAGAATTACACATACAAACACTTATTGAACTAACACATCAAGCAAGTAACATTATCACTAGAACCTTGTTTTGGGGAATTTCCTTCAATTCTTTAATTTTTAAGAGGCTTTTTTTTTTGTTATTTTTTCTATGAATACATAGATCTAAAACGTTTAGTTTAGTTGTTTTTTGTTTGTTTAACTACAAAAGCAAACTTAATAAGAAAATATTTTGAATTAGAAACAACCTGATGTTCGAGTACTTAAAAATACGTAAATGCAAATAAAAAAAAATACAGTTAATAAAGATTATGTTTAGAATGCATCTAATAAATACAATATATTGTGCCTTAGTTACGTTAAATAGTAAAAATTTTGGTTTTCATTTTTTTTTTTTGTTTTAATAACAGAAATCGCATTTTCTTTATTTCAATACTGACATTTTGGTGCTATTTAAAATTCTTTGAAATAAAAATATATTTCTATGAGAAGATGATGCTTTTTTAGAACACGCTTAATGAAAAAAATTTAATGAAAAAAAAGGGACACTTTAACGGTTTAGTGAAAATATTGTGTAGATTCTCTAAAAATAATCAAAGAAATGTTCATATGTATATGAGCATATTTCCAGCGCTTAGACGAAAGCTAGGGCGTTTCCATAAGTAAATTTTCTACTCTGATTTCACCGCATTTGAATATTTAAACAGAAATCCCTTTTGGCATCAATAATTTCGAAAATTAATGGAAAATATAATAAAGTCCGCTTTGGGTACGTTGACACCATATCTAGGAATGTGCCTCTCATTTCTGAGGTGAAAACATCTCGGCTGTTAAAAGTTAAACATGTGCAAAAAAGCGACCACTTTTTTTCTTCGCAAAATATTATTTACCTCAAGAAATCGTTGTAAAATTGAGAATCGAATAATTTATATCAGCATCATTTTAAGTTAATTTATGAATAATGATTTAAAACTAAATTTAACAAATTTTCAAAATAAAATAGTCAAATGGGAGTCAATAAAAAGTTGTTACCGCGTAAATAACGAGTTTTAAAAGTTTTCGAAAGAAAAAATGCTCTTGGGTATGTAATTAATTACGTAAAAAATGTTACTTACTTTAATAGAAAAATTTAATGGCAAGTATATCGTTAATTATGTTTGCAACTATCAACTTAATTATTTTTATTATAATTAATAACATTATCATTTGATTTGCTTTAAGCCTTACTATAATACATTATTCATTTATTTATTTATATATATTTATATAATATAATATTCCTCGCATGTAAATATATAAGATTTGAACATATTTTGGTTGGCTTTTAATGTATCGAAATGTTTGCCTTGTAGAGATGCTTTTTGTTTTCTTAAATAAGTATGTGGCATTTATTCGTAATAACTATATATAAATATTTCATTTTATATCTCTGAAATTTAGTATTATTGCAATTGCGGTGAGTGTATATAAAAAGATTTAAATTTAAAGTTCAAATCTTTTGACGAATGTGGTATTTCATAGATGTAGATTGTTCTGTACAAAGTATTAAATATACAATAAAACAAAGACTGAGTGTCTATCGAATGCATATTTTAAAATTTAATTAGCTAAGTTTTTGCTTTCATTTTGAAATGGAATACACTGTAAAAATAAATTTTCTTTATCTGTTTGTCTTAAGTGTACATATTTGTATTTGTGTGTGTCTGTTGTTGTCATATAGTTGTGTGTATTTTGTATTAGTATATAAATTTTAACAGTTTGTAATTCATTGCTTTTCGATTCCATTAGCCATAAGTTGTGATTCATGGTTATTTTTCTATTATTGAGATTTAAGCGTCTTCAAGTTGGTTTACGTTTCCTTACTAATTGCTACGAAGGACTAGCAGCATTGCCGCCCATATCAGATTTTTCATTTGAGCTGCCCTGTTGTAGTAGTGATCGGTTCTCATCGCTGGATCCAGCATCACCACCAAATCCAGCGGCAACGCTGCCGCCAGATTCTTCGCGTATGTTAACATTTGATGTGAAGGTTGTTTCGGAGTCTGAAAAATAGAATGAATCTTATAGTTTCTGAAAAGTGATTTAATTAAAGCACTAATTACAAAATGCATTAAAGTGAAATTTAAAGTAATTAGTCGTCTGAGCATTAAAATAGAGCTGTGTTGTGGAATTGTTCTTAAAATGTGCGGTGCAGTTACTTTTTGCAATATTACTACTGTGCAGCAGCGTTTTGTTTGCTACGTTTAAAGGTGTAGTCGGAGTAGCAACTTTCACTAAATTATCTCGCTTGGCTTTACTGTAATTATGATTTTCAGCTGGCAGATTGGCGAAAGCGTATATCATGAGTATATATACATTTTTTATAACCGCCACGCCCCATTTTGTGTTACAAACAAAGTGAGTATGTCCAGTTCACTTAATTGGGCAACACGTTGAGGTCAATCGGTTGATATATATTGAATTTTTGGATAAGTACCTAGAGCGTAATATTTTGTAGCAAGCAAATTAGTTTTTATTACAGTGTCCGATTCGCGAGAAGTGTGCATCGTATAGGGAAGCAAATTTACCATAAGTAAATTACAAAAAAGTTTCATTAGTGAATGTGAATTCATGTGCTTGTTACTTTTCTAATACTGCAATATATATAATCAGAAGTGCAATGAAAATGTCTTTGAAAAGCTTAAAATGAGACACATATTACATACTTTGGATAGTGGAATTTACACTTTCATTTTGCAGACTCCGACAAAATTGCAAGTACGCAGGCCAATCGATTTCCAAGTGTAGATTACTTCTAGGCTCTTAAAAAAGTGATCGTAAACAAAGAAAACAAATTTCAGAAAGTTTCATTGGACAAACTAAAAGGCTATATCAAATGGCACTATGTTTAAATTGCGGCGACTCAAAAGATATAAATTTTTTTTCGTTTCCCTGTCACGTTGCATTTTTCTGCTAAGAACCAATTCTAAGACTTTAAAACATAATCTGAAAGATATTTTTAGGGCTTCAAGTTTCATCAAAGGTATGTTAGTTCCTCTGAAAGTTGAAGTACTGAAACATATTTCTCAAATAAGATACATACTATATGGTCCAAAAAGTCCCGGGAACTTTGGTGGAACGGCGCGTCTTTCTTTACTTTGAGGAATTGATATTTTTTCTTTTTGGATTAACTTGTTCTTATTTAACTGAATCACCCCAATGTATGGTAGATGTAGTATGTATTTTACTTACCCAAACTACTGTCTCTATTCGTTGAATCGTAGCGACTATCGCCGGACATGTGTGAGGCAGCAGCTGAACGTGCCAGCATTGGTTTTACCTGGCGTAGCGCTTGCTCTTCGGGATAACGCCGTGTTTGAAACTTGGTTGGTTTCGATTGTAATGATGCCGGTCCCGAACGTTGATGCGCCAGTGTACGATGTCTTAAGGGTGGTGGGGATATTGATTTAGCTAAAACTGAGTGAGGTATTTTGTTCGGTGAGTAGTCGCTACCGGATTCACCCTAATTAAAAAAAAGATAGCTTATGAGAAACAATAACAACATTTACATATAATATTTTTGACAGTGTAGGCGATTCACAATGTATGTAAGATTTGGTTCCATTTTTGAAATTATCACTTGTATTTACCATAACCGTTCCATTGTCAGATACTCCAGAGCCAGACATATTATCTGCTAACAGACGCTCACTTTCGGGATCAGCTAATACTCTGCAAACGTCAGATTTATTTTTCAGTATCGACTTCGAGCGACGATGTTGCTCTAGGTTTGGCGATGCATCAATTGAGTCAATTGAAGAGGAATGTTTACTTTCAAACTTGGCTGAAATGAGAAAAGAACAGAAAACGTAATCTGTCTTAAATTTGGTACCATTCACCTACCCTTGGCTCCAACATTTTGCAGTCCAAACAAATGTTGATTGATCAACTTGGTCGCCGTAGCTAAACTTTTTGTTGGCATAAAGGATGAACGTTTCTTCTTTCCTGTTACATTAGACGTAGCTGGAATGCCTTCCTGACCTAAGCTTTCCTGTGATAGTTTCGACTCTTCAAAACGCGCTCGTGGCTTCGCAAAACCAATCGATGCTGCTGTCGTTGTGAAACTTTGCTGGAAACGTGTCTTACGATGCTTCGGCATCGGTGTCTCATTTAAACTGACGCGACTTCCACGCTCTTGCACATCGAAATTCTGATACACCTCATCCATTGGACTGACACCGCCAGCAGCGAGACTCCGTAGCGCCGTATCACCTGATGCGCTTTTCTTAACATGCGAACGTATCATGCTCGTGGATGAAGATGTCGTTGCGCCCGCCATTACTAAACTCACAGACCCTGTTCCAGGCGTTACCACGTACGCTGCGGTTGCGCTGCTGGTAGCATCCTTTTCCATCGGATTTATGTACAGATTATCCATATCAATGTCTAGGGCACACGCCTCATCGGGCAAGTCCGATGTGAGGTCACCCTGCGACAAGAATGGATGCGTTTGGCAACTAGCGTAGGTATCCGAACTATCAACGCTGGCTAAATCGGCATTATTATTATTGTTGTTCAAATTGCTAATGAAATTGCTAGTGAAATTATTGGCCAGCATGTTGCCAGTGCTCATGGCAACCACCTGGCAGACACCAATAGAGGTCGTATTGAAATTGTTATTGTAATTGTTGTTGAAATTATTATTGTACGGTGAGCCACCAGTTGCAGACCCTGTCCCAGTTCCGGATGTGGTGACAAATGGTGCATAACGCATTGGTGTTTCGAGTGGCAGCGCAATTGTGGTTGATGTTGTGGTGCCATACGACGAAGTTGTCGAAGACGATTGTGAGATGGGCGCGGCAGTGTTGAGTTCACCAACATGTGTCGCTCGACCACCAATGGAGAAAATCACATCCGAACGTAGATCAGCAGCGATACCGACCGAAGGTATGCGTCCACTTACTGTAATGGGCACTTGGTGTGGAACAACTGGCGGCGGGGGCGCCTGCAACCCAAATTGATTGGCCCGTTGATCCTGGCGCATGATTTGTGTGCCAGACATACGCATCTCCAAGCAGATCGGCTTGTGGAAGTCAGAGGTTGGAAGTGAAATAACACCTTCAGCATCTGTAAACTCCTTAAAGTCCTGCGAAAGAGATTAGAAGTAATCATTTCGGGTTGGAGGATTTCTAAATTCACACGTAAAACAGTCAGTAGGTACATTTTTCAGATAGGTCATGTACTATATAAGCGTTTGAAAATTAGGAACATTTAAACGATAGCTGAAAAAAAGATAAATAAAAAATCATAAAATAATAAATTTTCAGTAGCTACTCAAGTTGCGAAACTAAAGATTTATTTTTCATTATTTCCAAAAAATTGACCTAGTCAACTGCATCAGGTGCTTAAGCAAAAGTTTAACGTTTTGGGGACTTTTCATATACTTTTTACATTCTTTTGTAATGGGAGAGTTCCGAAACGTCAACGGCGATACCAACATGCAAAGTTTAAAATTCCAAACAAAATATCAACAATGCAAAGCACTTCAGAATACCTCCAACAAGTAGCACATAGACTACATATCTCTTGACGAGGACAAACTATACGGTTTGGAGTATTAAGTTTTGTTTTTTATACCATATACTCAGGGAATATTAATTACATGTACGAAAGCAGTTCACGGTCACGCCATGTTGAATTTGAAAATATTGGAAATCTAACTCGCAATCGCAATCGACGACCCCAAAAACCCCTGTATAACAAATTTGGTAAAAATCGATTGTTTTTCGAAAATTTCGTCCGCCATCTTGGATCCGCCGTTTTAAGTTTGGCACACCTTGGACCTTGGATTTGTAATCAGTGACCCTCAAATCTGCCGTATACAAAATTTGGTGACAATCAGTTGATTTTTCAGCCAGCATAATAGATTTTTGATCGCCATATTGGATCCGCCTGTTCGATTTTATAAATCTATCACGCCAACTTTTTCGAAGCGTCCGTCAGCTACAATTTGAGCCAAGATCGGTTGCGAGTTTTAATTTTAACAAGTTTTTTTTTGGTCGACATTCGATTTTTCTCTGGCTTCTGGTCCTCATATTGGATCCGCCATTTTGAATTTCTCAAAACATTAGTTTGCTTTTAGAAGTAAATTTTTGTGTAGGTAAGGGGACGTCCATTAATTACGTGAGTCAAAATAGGGGGGGGGGGGAGGGGATCCGGCAAAATCTCAACAAATCTAACATCAAGGGGAAGGAAGGGGGTCAAGGAAAACCTCACAGCAATTTCTTAATGCGTAGAATTTACATTAAAAATTATAATTTAAATCTCACGGGAGGGATCACGCCAAATTTCACCAAAGAGAGGGGGTCCGAATTTTCAAAAAAAAAATCACCTCACGTCACCTTAGTGAGCTGTCACAGCTTGCTTGGTTTTCTTGTAACTGTGATTTCCACAGACAAACAGATGGACATGGCTAAATCGACTCAGGTGGTAACGTTTATCAAAAATATATGCACTTTTCCATACCTGCCACGCCTCCTTCTATGCGTTACAAGCGGAATGAAAAAGTGAATATGGCGTGGTATAAGAAAATTCGTTAGGAAAAAGAAGAAATTAAAAAAAAATTGACCGATTTAGACCGAAACTAAAAATTAAATTGAAATAGGAAACGTTACTGCAGTTTGAACTCAAAAAAAAACCTTAAAAGTCTTGCTAAAAAATCGAGTTATTTTTCCATTGGACACTTTTTTCCATCTTCTCCTAAAGGAATCCGAGTTCTTTGTAATTTTTTTATTTATCATTATTTATTTACTTTTGCTTAGATAAGAAAATCATTTTAAAATTTTCAAAACCAATTTGATCTGATTGCAAAAAAAAAAACCAAAAACGTTTAACATTTTCTGCAACGTTTTCTTGATTTCTTTTTTTTTTCTTTGTTGATCGATGTTGTTTTTGAGCACATTTCAAACTTCAAACATTTTCTCTTGTAAATCATTAATTTTTCATCATGTCTCGTTATGTCGTTGACCACTTATATATTCTTAAAAAAAACCATAAGTTGCAAAATAAGAAAAACCAAATTAAATCTTAGTGTTTCAAAAACCTTATTCTACTTATAATGTAGCAGTGATTTGTCCTAGTACACTAAAAAAATTAATACAACAAACATGCTGTCTCAAACGAAATATTATTAAAGATTCATATATTCTGATTATTTGAAAATCAATAACAATTACTAATTTATTGAAACTTTTCAAAATGCAAATAAAAATTATAAAAACATTGATGTGTAAAACGGAAGGTACGAGTACTCACCTTGGGCAGCAAACAATTTCATATATTTGCTTACATGTAGGATAAGTATCTAAAGTAAACAGCTTTTTTTCGGAATTGAGTTCCGTTTTTAAAATAATGCATTTTTTTTTTGTTTTATTACGAACAAATAAATTCGGCTTTCCTTTTTTCAAGTTACAACATAAAATTTTCACTACAAAAAATATCACTCTGGCAAAATTAAAAACGGAATCTGTGTGATACAAAAAATAAAAAATCGTTACATACTGTTGTAGTGCATTTAAAAGATGCTATGAATTTTTGTTTTTATTTCGCATAGTGATTAAAAATATATAATAAATACATATGTATATAGTAAAATTTATATATATATTAAATAGACGTAAGAATGTAATGCTATAATTTTTTATTATGATAATTTATTTATTTAGTAAATCAATACGGCAACTTAAAGTTTTAAATTATGGCAAAATTTTCACTTTTAATATTTATGTTAGATGTAGAACAGAAGAACTAAAGTTGTAATTATTAAATAATTACATGTAATTATGTATGATTACAAAGTGTAATTAAAGCTTTGTGAGTTTGAGTTTTACTTAATTATTCTTAGAATTTTCTATGTCTTTTCATTCGTGTAATTGAAGTATTTGTTATTGTAGTTGTATTTATAGTAATTGATTACTCTAACTAAAGAACTAAGTACTCGAATTGGTTTTAGATTCGATTGAACGCGTTTATACGCTATGACCTCGCAATGGAATACATTCGCCTTGACATCCTCGCAATCCCTTTAAGAATAAATAAAATAAATAAAAAATTTGACATTTCGTAAAATAAAAGTAATCAAAGAAAAATGAAACATTTAATTGAAATGCTTATGGAACATTTAATGAAAATAATGATAAATATTTTTTTTTTTTGTTTTTTCGTATGCAAAATTATACAGGAATGAACGAAATTTGTTAGTTTCAAAATGATCAGTCATTAGGTAAACTTTTTTCAGGTCAAGGAATTTTTTATATTTTCATTCTGTCATACTTCATATACAAAAGGGTATCTCTAACTATAGGGACTTTGAGCAAAATCAACTTTGAAATAGTGTTATAAACGAATAGCTAAGTGTTAGTTAGAGTTTAGTAAATGTACGATTTTTAATGTAGTGAAATCGTGGTACGAACTTTTTTCGTCATAATAATTACAAAGTTTTTCTTAATATTAACAAGTGACATGGCAAAATTTCAGTTGATATATACAACATATTTTGAAATAATTTGATATATAATATATATTTTGATTAAAAACTACAACTGTTCTCCGAAACTTAATTTATTTTCTCCACAAACTATGATACAAAGCTTTAGCTTTTTGGTGAAAACCTTACTTTGGATGGTATGGTAATTCGAGTCAGTCAAAGTGCAAAATTATTCAAACCTCCCATATATAGTAAGATTGCTGTCAGAGTTAAAGTCTGAATTCAACTTAAGAAAGCGAGCGACTTCCAGCATTTTTGATCTGTAGGACTACACATGATTTCTTTTTTCAAAAATACATTTTTACTATAAGATTTGATAATGCTTTGCAGTTGGTATGTTTCATAAAAATTTCATTCGCATCGTTTATGAATATGTACATAATATTGTAATTAAGATGAATTGGAGATAAAATATGAGCAAAATTTGGAGAAATTATATAAAATTAAATTAAAACAAGAAACATTGAATAAAATTTATTACGAATGGTTTTAGAGTTAGGAGAGTACTAGCGCTTTTCGATCTATTCAATATGAACAATTTGTGATTCCAAATAAGAAACAGCAAACCTTTCAACAACAATCAGTTTCACAGATAATAAAGGCTGACAGCGCCAGTTTCAATCATTTTCTTAAGAGCCAAGAAATTCTTAGGTGATGGTGGTGGACGCGCAAGACGCTTCATATTATAATCACGTCCATGAAATTTGCAAATGCGTTCCTAAAATTCGTTTATAATTCTATAAGTACTACATTGTTTTCAAATCTAAGTATTTAAGTTTAATGTGCAAGTTACTAGCAACATCTTTCTGATGTCATCAAAGATTAAAAATTCTTTTCTAATTTAAAAAATCAACCTTGGTATGTAGCTATTGGAATAAAAAAAAGCGCTAATATTTTTATTTGATACAAAAGTGCTACGAAAGCATGTGCATTAGTTTTAGAAATAATAATCTAATATGTTTCCTAAATATGCTATTCAAATATATGTGAGAAATTAGCTCGAGAGGTCAGAATTTAAGCATCGATATATGGAATTCATCAAGTACGCACTTGTATGCTTGGAGATTTTAGTTGAAACCGTCTTTATGCAATTTTCCACAAAACAAACTCTAAGTCGAGCAAACGATCGAATCATACTTTGTTATACTAAGGGCCTCTTTATTTATCACGATTCGTCTCGTTTCATCTTTAATTTCCAAGCCTAAAAGTATGCTGGTACAATTCTTATATTTGTAATTAATTATTCATTAAGCAAAGGTTAGATTTTTTGTTTTCATTTATGTAAAATACAATAGCATATTTTCAGGCTTGAAAATTAGAGACAAAACGAGACGAATCGTGATACATAAAGAGGCGCTAAAACTATTAATGACTCAAATATTAAGACTAACACTTTGCATAGTGTCTATATGTTAACAAAACAAATACAATATTATCAACTTTTATTATTATTACAAAAAAAAATATTCAGAATACCGCGACAATTCCCAAAATTTGGTCATATTTTAGTTGAAGTTTAAGGCAATGCTCATAGCGTTACAAAATTGCTCTGTAAGTAAATACATTTGCAGTGAGCTCAAGCATAACTTACACTCTATACCTTCGTAAGGGGACGTCCATTAATTACGTGAGTCAAAATAGGGGGTAGGGGGTTCGGAAAAATTTCACCAAGGGGGACGAGCGGGTCAAGGAAAACTTCACGTCAACTTCTTAATGCTTAGAATTTACATTAAAAATTATAATTTAAATCTCACGGGAGGGAAGGGAGGGGTTCCGCCAGATCTCACCGATCTCCGGTCTGAATTTTCAAAAAAAAACACCGCATGTAATTTTAATGGACGTCCCCTAACCACTTTTGCTTCGAATATGGAACTTTGCGTTATGAGGTCATGTTGCTCAATATAACTTTTGAAAAAACTGATATCGTTTGACTAAATGATTGTCATTTTCCATATTTTATCGATATTTTTTTCAACTATATAATTCCGACTTTTTCAACATTTCTCAACTTTTTCAATATTTTCTATATTTGATCAACTTTTTTCAACCTCTTTAAATTTTTTTTAACATCTTCCATATTTTTTCGATTTTATCAGCCTTTTTCAACAGTTTCAATCTCTAACTTTTTTCAAATTTTTCCACATTTTTTCGACTTTTATCTACAACCTCTTTCAATTTATTTCGACTTTTTCAAAATCATTCAACTTTTTTTTGAGTTTTTTAACCTCTTTCGATCTTTTCAACATCTTTCACTTTAAACTTTTTTCAATCTTCTTCATTTTTCACGACTTTTCCAATATTTTTCAGATTTTCCCACATATTCCTTACTTTTTGACATTTTTAGCTTCCTACCACGTTTTTCAACATTTTTCATATATTTTTTTTATTTTTCAGTTTTTCTCACACTGTCCAACAACTTTTAGGTTATACGATTTTTTCAACCTTTTTCAAATTCTTAAATATTTTCCATATTTTTTCAACATTTTTCATATTTTTTTCAGATCAAAAAAACCGAACTATAGTCAGTCTCCTGACATTAATCTTTATAGCTTAAATAACCTTTCAGACAATGAACTTCATGCAACTTCTTAAATTACATACATAGTATATCTGCAATTTTCGTCGCTGTAAACCATGGTTTTCGATCCCAAAATCTCATTAATATTATAAATGTGAAAAAATAAAATTACGCCTAAACGGCTAAACGGATTTGGATGAAGTTTAGTGGATGGGTAGGACATATATATCTTGGATCAAAGCAGATATTACTTTTTCATCTATAAAATTTATAGTTCCTTAGAGTTCGAATTGCTTCCAATTACTTGCGCATATAGATGGAGCATTTTTAGAGCGCTTTGAACGCCATCTTCCCCTTTTCCTACGAAGCTGAAACTTTTGCACGACTATAGTTACATATGTGGCTAAATTAGTGGCGTCTCAAAATGTGTCAAGCCCTTTTTGACTATTTCTACACTTTTGGACAACCGTATTATATAAGTATATAAGTATGTAATAAATTTTCGAGTACTTGATTATCTGGGCAATAGAATATACAGATTTTGAAAAAAAATTCAGTGCACTATTATTGGTACCTATTTTGTGTAAAAGAGTTAGTGACTTATGCATACATAAGTATATATTATGTATATAAGTATATACGTTTACTAAAAGACATGCGTTTTTCTACAAACGAGATGCAGTCAATATATGTATGGTGGTAAGTCTTATATAGAGACTAGCAATAATTTTACTAATATATCATTCAAGTATCAGTTTCTATGTTTTGTACTTAGAGCATCTAGGCTTTAAATTCAATTGTAAACATTCAAAAAAAAAAAAAATCAAAACCAAAATAACAAAAAAAGATACGCCACAATATTTTTACATAACACAAAATAAACGCTCATTAAAAAGCCAATTGAAAATATACTTGAAAAAAAAGTTTACAAAATATTTGTAATCATTCTTCACATTAGCTATGTACCTTTGATGTGCAAAAACAGCATTCGAACTCCACCGGTACATCTTGATCCAGGTTGTCCATTCTTTGGTTTTGCAAATTTTCGAGCGCAACCTGCCTTCGCAATTCTGCAACTTCCTATAAAATTTTTTTATTTCATGTGATTTTTATAATAAATAGAGATGTACAATTTTTTTGTTTTTGTTATTAATAAATTAATAAATAAATTAAAAAAAATATATTTTAAATTTCTATTTAAGTTATAAGTATAAGAAGATCGCAGTTTCATTCCAGAAAATATAAAATATACATATAATTATTTGCATTCCACATGTATGTAGTATAAAGCAAACTAATGTGTGTAACAAATCAAATGAGCCATACATATTTACATATAGTACTATATATCAAAACTTACATATATCGAACGAATTGTTTTTGTACACTATGGAAACTGCTTTAAAATATAAAAGACGGAGTGCTATGTAGTAACATTGAAAACAAAGAGTAGACCAATTAATTACTTTTGTTTTTAATTTAATTTTTTTAAATGCCATTTTATACCACATCTATCGAAGTTCGAAAAAAATTCCAATGTTTTAGAAAGGAACCGATCATGTATCCTTGAGAGTAGCATAGTTTTCTTCTAATCATAATTATTTTATAAGTTTTTTTTTAGTTTAAATAACTTTTTATAGGAAACAGCTTGTGCCTCTCAAGCTATGGGGACTTGTCTTTTCACTACTTCATATTTGTGTACTAAACCGTGCTCCATGGTGGTTTTGGTATAGTTTTAAAAAAATTTCTGATATATTTTGTAAAAAATACACTTAAAAACGAAAATTCTAAAGGCTGCACATACTGAGTGAAAATGTTTTTCTTGCAGCATTTTTTTAATAAAGCAACAACAATGTTTGTACAAATTCATATCATTTTATAATAATTCCATATAATAAACAAAGTACATATTTGGATTAATCCTTTTGCACACAGGTACATATATGTATTATGCATGTATGTACATATGTCGGTGCAAGCTGTAACTAAGAACTCAAGTGAATGCTTGAAAAGAACAACAAGAAGGAAAATCACATTAAAATGCCATTTTTTTTAAAACTCTTTTATGATAAAATTTTTGCATTCAACCTGCACTTGTTACTGCCATTAAAGGTGGTGGTGCTGCTGCTGCTGTTGCGATGTGAAAGGAACAAAAAATGCGTGGTTTTGTCTCATACCTAAGTGTACTAGAGAGATTTCTATCTCTTCTAGTTTCACATCTATTCATACTTTGTAGGAAGAATTTGTTCACACCTGTTTGAAAAGGCATTCAATAGTGAAATACAGGATTTCAGTACTTCAGATCGTATAAGTTTAGAATTTTTAAACACCCTACTATAATAACTTTTGATGTTATATAAATTGTTTTGTGCATATTTAAGCAAAATTTTCATAATGTTTGTTTACCGGCCAAACTAGTTTTTAGGCCAAACTAGTTCTGTTAAGCCTAAAGATGTGCAATGAAATTTTAATGCAAGAGCACTGTGGTTACTGAAGTCCACGACAGCAGCAAAGTCAGACAACAAAACTGGGCAATTTCATTGTATACTTGGCAAGTCGTAAATGAGGGTAATAGAGCGGCCTACGGCCGTGGTTCGGGATTTACATCCTCTGATATGTCCAACAGCGGCTTCGCTATTCTCAGTACTTTTACATTAAAATTAAATTGCATATTTTTAGGCCTTCAAATAAACTAGTTTGGCCTAGAAAAAAACTAGTTTATCCTAAGAACTAGTTTGGCCGGTGACAGCCTTACTAAGGCTGTGCAACGAGATGAGGTGTAGGGTTGAACGCCAACCTAACCAAATTCGGTTCGCTTGATCAACACTATTCAATCGAGCGCTCGCGCGACTTTGCTTGGATTACTTGCTTTTGCTCTAAATTCCCACAATTTTGATTCGTTAAGCGCCACTTTATGTATCACGATTCGTCTCTAATTTTCAAACCTGAAAATATTCGATTGTATTTTACATATGTAAATGAAAACAAAAAAATCTGGCCTGTGCTTAATGAATAGTTAATCACAAATATAAGAATAGTACTAGCATACTTTTAGGCTTGTAAATTAGTGACGAAACGAGATGAATCGTTATCAGTGTTGGCATTTCACATGGATTTTTAGGTTTACGACTGTCACACGTCGTAAACTGTAGTAAATGTCACAAATGTCGCAAACTCCAGATCAACCTCGATTTCACAACACTGAAATTGTTTGTTAAACATGTTTGACAATCAATTTTATGATCTGAATCCCCCTTACAGGTAATCGTGAAATGTCATTGAAAATTCAAATGCAAGAAATTCCGTTTATTTGTCGTAAACTCAATGTTTGTCACAAAGGCTCGAAGGTTTACGACGTTTACGACTGTAGGTTGCGCGACATTTGTGACATGCCACAACACTGATCGTTATACATAAAGAGACCCTAAATCAGTTGTATGTGATCGTCACAGACATTGTGACAATGAATTGTTGTGACCAAAATTTGATGAGCTTCTGATGTGTGAAGATTTTTACTGGGGAGCAGGAATGAAAATCGGTACTGAAATGCAACTGTGATGCATCACGCTACTGTTGCATTTTAGACTTTGAAAAAGTTTTGGCACATTTTTCGACTTTGTCAATACTTTTCCAAAATTTTTTGATTTTTCAACATTTTCTATACTAACATAACGAAACATTATTAAGTTCACACATTTTGTCGCGAGTGTATGCTTTATGACATAATTTTCAAGTAAATTAGAGAAAATAATTTCAAAAAATTCCGATGTTATTTGGATCAAAATATTAGGTGAATGCAAACACTTTAGGATGTTTTGTGATGTTGAAAAGTATATAATAAGTATGTTGATAAAGGCAGAAAATGTTGAAGAATTCCAAAAATGTTGGAAAGAACCAAAAAAAAAAAAATTCTAAAAAAGTCAAAAATATTGAGAAGTCGAAAAATTTTGATAAAATCGAAAAATATTGATGAAGCGAAAAAGTGAAAAAAATGTCGATACGAGTAGTAAAAATGTAAAATGATTCGAAATCAATATACATCATATTTTCGAGATACCTAACAAAGAAATTAAGTTATTGACTGTCTGTCGAAATACACCGGCTATACATTATCTTCTTACTAAGAGTGAATTTTATAAAATATGTGCTAGCTGCGCTACGAGACATGTGTGCAGCTTTATTTGTTTTTGTATTTCTTTTACATAAGTCTCGCAAAAAGCACATCCTTCCATAAGTGGGTTTTGCTACACTTAAAGTCTTTGTTGTCTTCCGCATCACGCATTCCTTTTCTTTTCTCTTGCCTTTGTTTTAAATTCCCTAACCTCTATTATGGGTTTTCTACATAAGTGCTTCCTTTGAAATGTAACTTTTTGTAAAAGTGTAAAAATAAATTGTATGTTTAGTGACGAACAATTTAAAAAAATCTCTTTGACGGTAAAAGTATTTTTTTATTGTTTATTTTCATGTAAAAATGTGGTATTGGTTATAAAAGCGGTAATTAGCAACAGAGAGAGTTTATTGCCTACAGTTCAAATTTTTTATGTGAATTCGACAATTATAAAGCCAATTGAAGAGCAGACACACTAAAATGACATAGCTTCTATTAACATATTGGCCAGTTCTATGATATCACATAAAAAACGAAGACACCTTGTCTGTTGTTTACCCTGAAAGTGCTTGCTAACTATATTAGTTGATAATGCTTTGTCTGACTTTTCTCATTTTTCTAGTTCTTCCCTCTATTGAAATAAAAATAATTAAAAAATAAAAATTTTTTAAATATTTCTTCAGTCTATCCTTTCATTTAACTTCTCATGTGTCTACAAAAATAATTTTGAAATATTTTTTTAGAAATCTTTGACTTTTGACTTTTTGTTATTGAAAACAATTACACTATTTTTAATGTATTTTCAATGCAACTAAATAACTACAAATGGATCATTGGTGAGTAGAATTTAATATCACAAATGTCACTATAATACCAGAGCCCTATGTTTTCTGATTTACAGTCTTTCTGACGGTTTTGAAGCACATAACAAGTATAACTGGCGCTCAACTTCAAATGGACAACGATTATTTCTATCACGATCCCGAAATGGAGGATACCTTTAGTGCAATTAATGAAATGCAACCAGATGCAAAGAAGAATTTATACTATGGAGCTCCAAATACTGTGCTCGCGCTCGTTGATCCATCGGTTAGTGCGCCTGATACAGGTGCTACAGATCCACATACTGCACCCGATAACGGATGTGGTAAGTAAGTGATATCCCTATCGCAATGAAATACATACTCAAAATATAATTAAATAAATTCAAGATCCGCCGCAACCAGCGCCACCACCGCCACCAGCAGGAGGACCACCACATTCAGCACCACAACCTTCACAAGATGCAGCACCACCGCCACCACCTCCACCGCCGCCGCCTCCGCCACCGCCGCCTCCACCATCATCTTCTGAAAGTTCTGGTGGTGGAGGTGGTGGTGGTGATGGTGATTCTGAGGGCAAAGCCAAAGAGTTACGAAATCTTGTGCAGCATTTGTATATTGCACAGGCACGCGTACAACTGGAGGCGACTGAAATTAAAAAAGCGCAGTCAGTAGCCAATGCAGCACAAACACAACTCGAAGAGGCAGCAAATCATGTGCGGAGTATCACAGCCACACTGCAAACGGCACAACAGGAGGTGGCCGCGGCAGCGATACGCGCACAAACAGCCCAACTACAATTGGCGGCCCACGATCAGTTGCTGTTCGCCGCTCGTCAAGATGTCGATGCATTGTCATCGCAAATGGTTGGTCTGCAGGCGGCCGAAGGAATGTCGGCGCCGAAGATTACATTCGACTTGACGGCTCTGCTGGAGAAACTCAGGCAACCATTGCCCGACGATCAGAAGCCAACTGCGGTGCCGCCGGTGATAGCGCCACCTACTTTCTCATCGGCGATGAAATCCGGCAAGTCACGGCGTGAGTCTGTCAGTGAGGACTTTTACGAATAAGATAGAACCAAGGTTATCTGTATATTCTTAGGATATTTATATTTGTGTACGGTGTATTTTGTGATTATTTTACTTCCATATAAAGGTTGCATATGTATTTTGTGAAATATTTTAATTTAATGCTATTAAACAAATTAATTAAGTTGTTTAAAGAAGAAAAAAACAAAAAAAAATTATGTATACTGCAAGCAAAGGCTATAGGGTAAATTTGGCATGCATTGGCAGCATGCAGCAGCTGCAGCCCGGGGCGTAAAAAGAATGTAATAAAAGTTTCTTGTTTATCAAAATAAAAACGAAAAATTCCATGTAATATAAACTACACAGACCTATACATTTTGTACCAAAAGATTCGCCTATGCAGATCCGAAGGATTTTTGGGTGTTCGACAAAACTTTATTTCCGAATGACGCTGAATTTCTCTTACAATTGCAGATTATTGCTTTTCTATGAAATCAGATAATAATTACCGTACTTTTAGAGTTTAACCTTATTGTTTTTTTTAAATTTGAAGCTTCCTGTTCGAAATGTAGCACAAATAAAGTGAGGTCATTTGTATGCAGTTTAAAGGACCTTCTTTGAATGAACTACTTGATATCTAATATGGAAAAACTTTTATTGGAAAGATCGCTAATATTTTAAATTTTGGAAATAAATAAGATACTGTCAAATTGTCTCAATACAGATCTATTTTCCAAATTTATGCTGGAATATCTCAGAATCCTCGAAGATAGAAAGTACATAAAAACCTGCTGATCAGTGGCTTCTTTTTATCCAAAGAAAAATGTCTATTAAGCTTTAGTTTTTTGAAATACTACTACCTTTGAAATACTACTACCTGTAGTTTTGGTGAAGAAGAAATAATAATTATTATAAAATCAGCCTGTGCTACCTCTTAATGTCTTTAGATCGAGGTTAGACAATTTTTTTAGATCCAGAAGACGATTGTAGTCTTGTGCATCACCCTATTGTACATATGTATATAAATAAAAATATTATTTTAATTGTTTCTGTTATATATATTTAGATTTCTAGACTTTTTTCTGTTTCCGCTCCAGCACTCCTCATTATACCATATCTTATAAACTAAAACAAATTTATATTAATTGCTCAAAGTCTTAAAAAAAAAACTCTCATTTCAAGATATCTAACTTGACTAAGTAAAATGTATTTATTTAAAAATAAAATACCATTTTCAAATATTAGCCATTCATTAGCGTTAATTAAATAAAATAAAGAAAAGTATTTAATATCATCATTATCATCATTGTTAAAAATACTAGGCGAAATGAAAAGAGTAAAAATAGAATTTTTTTGTTTGTTCTTGTATTGATGTACCTCCTTGGTCCTTCCCTGTAATTTCTATTGTTTGAAGAGGCGTGTAAATATTACAAGAAATGTGTGTTCATAGTACATACATACAAAAAACAAGTAGTAGACAAGTAAAATACGAGTAGTTAATGATAGAAATTCCTACGCTACAGCTTTCACAACTCAAATACAACAAAAAAAAAAAAAAACACAAATATTTTGTGGTTTAGGCCATAAAAATCACCAATTAAACAAAAAACAAAAAAACTACGAATTTTACGAGCAGTTCATTTTGAAAGTGCGCTAAGTTCATTTGTCTTTAAATATAGTTATTTAAAAAGTTTGCGTATTTCATCATAAAAATATATTGATGACTGATGACATGGTTAAAAGATTAAAATTTTGTTTAGAAATGAGATATTTGCAGGGTTGTCAATAAACTTAACCCAATTATAGTTGGGTTACCTGAACTATTAAAATGATCTCAGACTTAACCCTGTTGGAGAACCATTGTTCTGCGGTACAAATGAACGAATTTAATTTTGACACTTTTCGGACAAAATTTTTCTCTAAATAAATTAGACGAGGACTCCGAACGAAAAAATTACATTACACCTAAAAAAAAATCTGGAATTTCTAGACTCCATATAAAATAAGACAACTACAATTCAGGTACTTTCCAATTTCGACTTAGAAGTTCATTCGATATATCAGCCACACACTCATAATTTTAATCAAAAATAATGTATGTGATTTGACAGAAGGGAAGAGAGCTGATTTTTGTTTCCACCAAACAAATTTTCAGGTATCCCGGATAATGATCAGATCCAGTTAAAATATTCCTTAATACGGCTATTTGATCAGTTCCTGTTCAGGGTGTAGTACGGTAATCCTTAATCCGGTCATCTGATCAGTTCCTCATCAGAATACTATATTAAAAACCCGGTCCCAGGTTTCGGTACTTTGATTGAGTTACGATCGTAGCCTATGTACTGAACTTAGCCGGTATACGAAACTTAGTTTTTTTTTCTGATCCAGTCCGTTTGTAATATTCATTATGAAAATGAGGAGTTTTGTGATTAATTAAAACTTTTGGTTTCAGCACCGTAATTTTTCCAATAGAGTTGAGTTAAGAAATATTTTCGATATTTTTTAGCTTCCATCTAAAATTTAGCTAGAAATATTTTTCATGAAACATGTTTTTCTTAAGTGGGTAGAGTTGAGTTCTTGACATGAAAAATATTTGGATGCATAACTTTTTTAAGACACAAATTAGATCAGAGCACAGAGTACGTATTGCGATATAATAAAGGTTTTAAAAAACATATGATTCGATGAATACTATTAAAGATTGAAAAATTTTCCTACACAGAGCTATTCGAAAATTTAATAATTTTAAAAGTGGATATTCCATATTAAAATTTCCGTAGGTTTTTCAAAATGATTTTATAATGAAGATTAAAAGTAAATCTTGATGCAACTTCGATACATCTGTGTTTCAATTTCGCTCATGCCAAAACATCTGGCTGTTTATTTTGAGATTATTGAAAAATTAGATAATAGTTAAATTTTTTTTAAATTTTAACTTAGACCACTTTCGAAATAAACGACTCATAATTATTTACGAAACTGTTGGGTATATATTATACAAAAAACACAACAACAAAACACACAAAATACAACAAAAAGGATAAGCCAATTGGAACATTTCGAATATATGTGTACGTATGATAAGTTGAAAATAAAATAAATTAACGTTAACTTTGTATACGTGGACAACACTAGAAGCTACAGTGAATAGAATAGATTTTTGGTTTCTGAAATATAAATATATATGTATCTATATATGATATGTAAATGTGAAATACATAATATAAAACCAATAGGTATAAGATGTGTAAATAATTATATGTTCATATTTTTTATCAAAAAAAAAACGTAATACCTTAATATGATAGGCGCATATTTATACTTATATTTTATAAAGTTGTTGTTTCGCACGCTGAAGGATCACTGAGCAAATAAACTGACACCTCGGCTTGTTTAGGTTTTGAAAAAAAGTACCTTGAAGAATTCAAGATGGCGACTTCATTCATAGTCTTTTAAGTGTACAAGGATTGAATTTAGAAAATTATTTTGTCTACTAATTTCCTTGCTTGGTTCTTTACAAAAAAAATTTCTTCAACAAGCGTT